>JAHLJT010009436.1:48486612-49086612 GCA_031308135.1 Acheta domesticus
TAATGTACCTGAACTGTCGCAGCGTTTTCCGCGAAATTTAATTTGGTACCATTCAATGTCACTCAAAAATGTCGTCTGGATCATTTCATTTTAAGTGAATTATATTTTTGATTCACAACACTCACACCACTGTATCATTTGTTGAATACTTTGCTAGTGCATATAAGTGAAATTGGATGTGAAAGCTGTGTCAGTGTTCAATGACCCGTGCAAAAAGAAAGACGTTTTGTTGTCCTTTGATGATCATGATACAAGAAGGACAGTTAAGAAAGTTGTAAAGAAGGACAGTTAACCAAATCCCTTTCGTCACATTATCTTTATTCATTCGTTTACAAAATATTAATTTACTTGTCTCCAAATTTCTTTCCGATTATCGGCAACGGAACTAAATCCAGTCTCCGCCAATGGTGACTCAGTAATTGCCGTGGGCCATGGAGCGTTGCTCACTGGGAAATCCTAGGGTGCGAGAGTTTACATTGTTAGATTTTCAACTCTAGCTACATAGCTGAGTCAAATGAAACGCACGTTAATTGTATTACACATGTCGGGACGCCATTGTGGAACTTGGAGCTTCCCTCTGTTGGGAGAGTGCCTCGCAGGGAAAGACATGTGGAGGGAAATCCCCGCAGGCCAGCTTTAGGACGTCGGCATATCTCACGTTCCAGAGGGACTAGAACTCCGCCACCTCCCGACATATAACACTACTCTTATGGGAATAATGACCATATCAGTTGATGAGCCCAAGAACACAAATTAATCAGTTGATCAACCCATCCCGCTGAACGCTTTTCTCCTGTAGGGGTGGCTGATGGCATCAATTGACGTCACTGCTGTACTTGGGAGGCCCTAGGTTGGAGCCCTGAAAGTTCCAGGATTTTCGATACAGGCTTGTCAACTAGTTGGAGTTCAATCTGTGCCTGGAGGAAAATTCTAGCGGCCGGCTGATCTGATCGGTAGTTTTCCGTGGTTCTTCCCATTAATGTTAAAAATGTATCCTAACAAACGTGGCACGGTCCGTTCGCGATCTTTCCTTCCTCTTCCTCTACCTATCCTCACCCTTTACACACACACACACACACTGACATGCACTACATTCCAATACATGCCGGGAGACCAGTCGGGAGCTTAGAGTTTGTCCCTGCCGGAAAGGTGCCCCTCTGGTGGTAGATACCTGGCTAGGGAAATCCCCACTAGAAGACAGTAGGTCGGCGACAGATCTCGCCATCTAGCGGGGGATGATCACCACCACCTGCCAAGGAGAAGAAACGTAATACACTTACGGGACTAATGCCATTAATAGTTGCCACGCCCGGAATCACTAACAATCAAAGCATCAACACACTTTTCAGTATTGTCCTGGGCGTCGCGGGGGCAACGAGCATTCTGGTCTGGGTCGCGCGAAATGAGCGGAGCGTCGGGCGCGGGGGACGTTGCGCGAGGGGCGTTGGCGCGAGGGACGTTGGCGTGAGGAGTGCTGGCGCCGGGCGCGTCGCTAGGAGCGTGAAGGCTCCGTTAGCCGAAGGTACGTCGGCGCCAGATCTCGCCATCTAGCGGGGGGACATCACCGCCGCCTACCGAGGGAAAATGTACTACACTTACGAGACTAACAACCTTACGGCGGCGATGGTGTAAAGCTTAGCGTATCGAACTGTTATACCCAAGTTCGCGGGTTCAAACGCGATCGAAACTATGGATTTTTTAGGGGCGAAAAAATCCTTTGTACGCCTTCCTTCGGAGGGGAAGTAAAGCCGGCTGTCCCATATTAGTAGATTTAATGCAAGTAAAAGATCCTCAAGCCTAAATGACGCCTCTGAGCAAAATTCAAAATTGCCTGTTTCGTCGCCCATGGAATACCTTCTTCCTCCGCTAGTTGGCGATAGAAGCGTAGCGAAATTTTGCCAGACGGGAGAGCAGGTCTCATGGCCTGAGTCTCGCCACGTAAAAATAAGGCAATTCAATTGAATTCAATAACCTTAGCAGTTGACACTCCTGGATTTAGTAACAATCAATCAATCAATCTATATATCTATCTATCAACACATTTTCAGTATTGTTTTGCGCGTGCGGGACACCGAGCTTCGTGGTCGGCGGCGCGGCGAGATGAGCGGCGCTTCGGGCTCGAGGGACGTTGACGCGAGGGGCGTTGGCGCGAGGGGCGGAAGGAGCGCTGGCGCGCGCCGGCGTCAAACGATGCAGCGGCGGCGGCAGATGCGGCGCTTGGCCAAGGCGCGGGCGCGGCAGCGCGCGTGGCTGCGCCGCTCGCCCTTCCTGCGCGACGGCCGCGCGCCCACCGCGCTGCACCTCGCCGTGCAGTTCGGCAACCTCAAGGTGAGCGTCTTCGCCTCTCCTCCGGATGCCTCTACCGCAGGGGAGAATTTACATACGGGGTGAACGGGCTCTAGTCTGGGGCGGCACGTTTTGAGGGGTGCCCAATTTCCCAAAAAATATATTTTTAATTTTAATCTCATCTTTCTTTGAAACAAAAACTGAAATTAACCCATATTCTGTCTTTTCTTTCTTGGACATATCTCATTTATGAAGGAGTGTGAAATCAGTTTCGGTATTAATTTTTCCTTAAAAAGAAATGTCGTTAGTCCTGATGTATATTTTGTGAAAATTATATAGAAAATATTTATTCCCAATCAGTATAGGGAGAATATGTCATCAATATGCATATTTCTCCGTGTTGTTTTTTTGCAGACAAATTACTGTTCAAACACGAGACTACAATTCGTTGAAATCAAAATTTGTCTATTGCAATTTCAATACTATTCGTCTAAATGTGAAAAATAAACCATTTAAAGAAATATGATACATTTGTACACAGACCGTAATCTCTTTTTATAAATAATATACATTCTGAAGGAGCGGCAAAATTATGGAGCCTGTAGCGGCAACGTATATAAATCTGCCCCTACTCTACCGTCACGCATTCACCACTGGAGGAAGGAACCCAGCTGGATTATTTGCGGCTTTCATCGTTACATATGAACAGAATGAATTGAAGACTTAGAGAGGGAAAAATAGATTCCCATTTGAAGCCTTTCTCAAAATCATAGCCAACCAGGATATTTAACCTCGAGGTTCTCCCTTAGATTATCCTCTTCAAATTTTTAGAATAAGTTAGCTTAGATATGTTAACTAGTATAAGTAAAAAAAACATCTGTAAAGTGATTACACTAAACGATATATTCCATCTAGAATAAATAACTATTATAAAAACAAAAACAAAACTTGGAGCGGGAATAAGATTAGCACAACAGCCCCAGTTACTCTCTGGCTATTCGAAAATGGTAATATCTCTAATTTCACCAATGGCTTGTCGTATTACTATATGGTCTAATAACGTGAAATGTTAATTCAGGCGTAAAGAGACTTCGCTTGTCTGCCTAACACAGGCATATCAGGTATTGCGTAACAATCAGGGGGAAATGTCTTGTGTAACTTCTTTAAATGAAATTTCCGACATGTTTACTGGCAAGATATCACTTTTGACTCTTGGCCACTACATGCAGTAGAACTTTGTAACATTTATTCTGAGATGTAATATGTTTATAAAATGAAGTTCTTGGGGCAGTATAAAGAGAAGTCACAATTTGACCTAAATCTAGATATTAACGTTTACATATTCAGGAAGATTTTCTACGGCTGGTGTCGTTTATCTTATATCAGTCCCGATACCTTTAATTAATCTTCAGTATGTCTCAGCATAAATGTTTAAGAAGCTTCTAGGGCTTTCAATATGTGGAAGATGATAACTTTTTGCTAATGAATAAGTGGGAAATAACTTAGTAAATGTGAATAGAGCGAAGTAACATATATTCAACTTTGAAAATCGCGGTCGTATTTGGTAGCTTAACCTTTTCAGGGACACATGTTTCCTTTACACACCTAGTATATTCAGATAATAACATAGGTTTATTCATGAACAATTAAAGACTGATAGTATGGCCTGGCTAGGATCAGAGCAGCCAACATTTGGCGACGTAAAGGCCACATCCGTGCCCATGGCCCATAAGAGGACCTTTCTTCATCCACATGTTTTAATGTAATTCTAATGACCCTGTGTGTTCCAATGTCCCTGAAAGGTTAACGAAATTTCTTTGATTTCTTCAGAATGTGTTCGTGGTGAGGCGGAGCGGGTGACGCGGGATGGAACAGGGGGAAGAGGGGGAAGGGGAGAGGGGCACAGCGGAACGGATCTGATCGGGTCAAGGCGGGGTGGGGAGTCACGAAAATGTAAAAGAATGTACTTTCTTTTTACTAAACATATAATTATTTTTTTCCTGTTTAACAAACAATTTAAATAAAAAATATCTGGGCAACATCGGGTTACTTCAGAGAATACAGAAATAAGTTAACATATTTATAAACTAGAATGTTTAATTATGTATTACTAGAAAAATAATTTAAACTAATTGTTTGCGAAAATTAGCGAAATTTAAAAAATGCGAAAATTAAATATTGAAACAACCCACTTTATTCAAACATTTTGGTATTATGTTCTCACGACACTGGTACAAGATTGACTACGTCCATGTTGAGTGACTCAGTTCGGCCGCCTAATAAATCAAGTTCTTATAGCACCGTCCTACTCTCTTGGAATCCGGTCGCGTCCATCAGAAAGCTGTGCGAACAGAGCTGTAAGCTGTGCGAACGAGCTAGCGCCCCATACAGTACAGTCGACTTCGGTTACAGTGAACTTCTGGGGACCAATATTTTGGGTTCACTATATCAGAGGTTCACGATGGTAGTATCATATCACAGAGGTATCTGATGTCAAAATTAAATAGAATTTCTCCACAACGATTAATTTTATTAATACAGAAATACATCAAAATACAATGACAGCACAAACTGTAAATGTCAATATCTTTATTTGATCTTAAAAAATTATTTTCAATTGTTCGCTTCGTAAATTTTTCTTTAGAATTTCTCTAGATCTTTTTCCAGAATTCTTGCTTTCTCCATACTTGATTGTGCATTGCCCACTGTCCGTAAGTAACGTAGTACAATCTTGACATCCTTCAATGCCTCTTGTACTACTGGACGTCGTTCCACTCTTCGAAGGGCATTTTACTCGCTTAATAGCATACGAGATCATTGCAGTAGCAGGATGGTGCTAGCGGCTAATGAAACGTATCGCTTGTCCGCGCGGGTTGTCGCAAGGCTGTGGGGCTGTGGCAGTCGTGGGCTTCCGTTTGCCTACCTAGAACGAGATGCGCATTGTCCCGCGGAATCTCCAGTAACATTACGCTTGAAACTGAAGCAAGCAATCCCGCGTCGCCGCGGCCAGTTGTAGCCCACGCAGGATTCGGCTTTCGTTTCCGCTGTGAAACTGAGCGGCACAAAGTCGTCAGTAAGATCCCCATTCCGGGTCCACTGCCTTCACCTCAGGGTAGACGTTTTCGTTGATGACCTTAGGCCGACGAATTATTTTCCAAGCTGGCTAGTGTTGGAATTTGTAGCACTGAGGGATATCCTTTATTCCTTGAAGAAATTCATTTACAAAACGTTACACTTCCTTATTTTACTATAGCCGAGGTTCAGAGTTCACTACAACTGAACTTTCGTGTGCTTATTTGTAATGTAAGTGAAACGGAACAGTGACGTAAGTTCACCATAACTGAGAGTTCACTTTATCCGAGTTCACAATATCCGAGTTCACTATATCCGAGTTTACTATATCCGAGTTTACTATATCCGAGTTCACTACATCCGAGTTCACTACATCCGAGTTCACTACATCCGAGTTCACTGCATCCGAGTTCACTGCATCCGAGTTCACTACATCCGAGTTCACTTCATCCGAGTTCACTACATCCGAGTTCATTACATCCGAGTTCACAATAACCAGAGTCGACTGTATTTGAAATACTTTATTGAAAACGACTGAGTTCCGCCGAACCTCCTGCGGGGGTGGGGCGGGGTGCGCGCAGGCGGTGCGGCTGCTGGTGGCGGCGGGCGCGAGCCCCGACGCCCGCGACGCCCTGGGCGAGACGCCGCTGCACTGGGCGGTGCGCCTGGACCGCGACGCGCGCTTCGCCCGGGAGCTGATCGCGGCCGGCGCCGACCCCAGCGCCCCCGCGCGCCGCCGGCGCCGCGCACGCGCGCGCGCCCGCGCCCGCACCGAGGACCCGTCGCCCGCGCGCTCTCTCGAAGACGCGCCCTCATGAGCCCCACCGCATCCGGCGCTCGACGCTCCATTGGAACGGATTGACACGTTTTTTAAATTTAAAGGTTTATTAATAAAATTTGTTTTCCTCAAAGTTCGTTTTCACTCATATACAGACTCACGCAATTTAACCAACCAAAATGTACTGTTCACCTTATCTAACAGTATATCGTCGTGTTAACCGCAATAGGTCGTGAAATCTACCGTAGTTTTCAGGAAAAAAGAAAAACGTTCCTCCATATCCTGACAGTCGCCTTCACAAATACAGAAGCTTGTTATTCGATTTTCCATTACTCCCTCGTCTTACGACATATTGACCTAGTTCTCCTGGCTGATCACAATGGTGTAATAAATAAAAAAAATATTTTTTTCGACATTCGACCTATTGCGGTTGTTTTTTATGTGCTGCCGCCGTACAATTTAACCGATTGCAATGAAACTTTAATGCATGCATTAAAGCACTTAAATGCACCATAATGCACTTAAATTAATGCATGCATTTGCGTGAAGAATATGGGCATAGCACAATGGAAATGTGCGTATGTCTGTCGCAAATAGACGCAAAATGGAGGTGTTGATGACGATATAATGCGTAGAAGGTAACTGAAGCGCCCCTGAACAGAATCTGAATGCAATATTACAAGAAGCGGAAAAGGCAATGAGTATATTGCTCCCTTCAAAAAGTAAATATTTGTATGAAGAAGGATACAATTTATACAAATCGTGGAAAATCACTGAGTCACATATAATACTGTAGAAGTTTTATTAGCTTACTTTAAATGAAACTGACGTTTATATTTTCTACATTTGTAATAGTCTTACAACCAATGTTTTATATTTATTCATTTAAGTTACTAATGTTAACTACTATTATGTGGTTCTATTAGTCAACTAGTGTGAAACCAAGTTGCTTATGTCAATATTTGTCAATGCTGAAAAAGACGTTACGTGTGAAAGAATATGATATTTCAAATTATTCCCATTTAATCGACTTTGTGAAAACAAAAAATAAAGGAGTGACTCCAAAAAAGTCACATGTCTTTCACAGAAATTATCTAAATAGATTCTTGACGGAAGCACCAGACAACAAATATATCTTCTGATGAAGGTAGGTTAATAAATTAAAGAATGTCTTTATATTTTAATACTGACAAATAATAAAATACTGTCAATGTGTATAGGTTGTGGTGTTATTTGGGGTATGTGGTGACTGCGAACAAGGTGAACTATATAATTTATGCGTTGACAATGTACAAGAAGAAGGAAATGTATTGGTTGCCCATTTAGAAAGAACCACAATAAATGTAACTAGAAAATTCACTATCGTTAATATCGCAGGTTGTGTTAATTACGTTGAAAAATGTCGACAGTATATTTCACCTCACCACAAACAAGTGAAATATAATTGTTTTTATTTTATTATAATGGACGATGCATCGTACAGCCAGTAGGCATAAATACTTTTGGAAAGATCCCAAAGGAAATTGCTAAATTTTTAAATATTGGAGAAGCAAATTTATTTACATTGTTTAGACAGACTTCTGCAACACTACTGGCTGACAGTGAAGCAGATAATTTAACTGTCAAACGATATGGTGGGTGACGTTCTTTTGCTGTAGCAGAAAGCTACATAGAAGATTTCGTCCAAAATAAAATACAAATTGGAAAGCTTACAGCTTTGGGATCAGATTTATCAGTCACAGCGGTGTTCACTGCCTCAACAACTCACAGCGCTCTCCCTGGACCGAGTCATGTTCAAATTAGTGATGTAAATGTTTTTAGTCGCAGCTGAGGCCAATATTCTTTTTCTTTAAAATATATTTCAAGTTAAATTGTTTATTCATTAATCCTTGATGTTCGTATTTTGAAGCTATAAATGACCTTACTTATACTTTTGGACGTTCTTTCAGAATGATATCCCCATACATTTGAATTTCAATTTCAGAACTAGATTGTCTACAAATCTAATTTGCTGATTTTACATTTCATTACAATAATTTGATTACATAATACCTAGTAAATCATTGACATATCTCAGTTTCAAAGTGCAATTGAGCAAACAATTTGGCAAAATGTAGTAAATTCTAAGAAACAATTTCTAATACCGGTAGGTGCTTAAAGGCAGATAAATAGTCACGAAAATGTAATAAAATGGATTACAAAAAAATTTACGTGATATCTTTGAGTACAAAATGATAAATGCAGACATTCATAAAATATTACAGACGTAAATCAATTCAGTGCATGAAATCTTTATATAATCGTTAAACCCCATGCATGAAATCGTTATAATCGTTACTTTTTGCAATCGCGTTAAAACTGTAGTTATAAACTGTTGATTTATTTCGTCAAAATTCTTCTTCTTCTTCTTCTTCTTCTTCTTCTTCTTCTTCTTCTTCTTATTATTATTATTATTATTATTATTATTATTATTACTCCTTCTCCACTATATCACAACTAAAGATGTTATGAGTCGGATGAATATAAAATCTACTCGAGGTTGCAAACAGCTACCGAAGAAGCAGATCTAGGGATTGTCGGTGCTTTTACAATACTTTGCGCAAAGTGTGAGCTGTTCCAAATAAAGCAATTTCTTCCACTTCGCAGTCCTTTGAATGACCTGGAAATTTAGCCAAGTTTTTACCCAAATTTTGCTGAACAAATCCCAGAGCTCCATAACTATCGGGATGACCTGTGTTATTACGCCCGACCATCGGCTAACCTCGATTTACGAACTCTTGTATTTAAGACGTTTCTCTGTCTCCTTGGTTACGACATTTTAATCAAAAGGTGCAGCAACATCTACAAGTAGGCACAATTTTTTCTCCAAATCCCGGATAACAATATCCTGTTTGTCTGTTGCTATCGTGCCATCCATTTGAATTTGTTGGTCGTACAATATTGTAAAGCGTCCAACCGATGTCACCGGTTTTGGTGAGTGGTGGAACTTCTTGGGGCGGTACAGATTTGTCAGTGGAGGTAACTACACACCCTGTCGGGTCATCTCAAGTATTCGGTTATTATTACTAGTATTAATATTGTTATTATTATTATTATTTGCTAAGCATTTTGTTAGCTAAAGTTAAGGTTTTTAGAAGTCTTGTGGTGACTAGGCCTCTAGCGGATGTTGCGAATTTTTGTATCATTTAATTTCAAAGTCTCAGTACATACATTTTTATTTTTCATTTTTTCTATTTCTTTGTGTTTGGTATGGAATATCCTACTGCTATGTCTGTTATTACTATTTTCTTTTTGAAATCTATAAAAATAATGTCTGGTCTATTGAGATCGGCAGAACAGTAAATTAAATCTGGTCTATCCCAGTTCATAAGGTAAAACATCATTCTAGGACTGAAGTAGGAGTGTTCTTATAATATGGTGATGTTGATTCATCTACTAAATTCTGAGATATTGGAATTTCATTGTGAACAATATTTGCAACGTGATTATGCCTTCCAAAGTAAGCTCTGTATCAGAGAAAAAAGCATGCAGTTGTGACGTGTTTTGTAGTTTCTCCTGTAGCTCCACATTTCCTATTTTTATCCACTACGTCTTCTTTCAAACAAAGTTTTCGATATTTTCTTGGCTTGTTAACGCTGCCCCGAATTGTCATCACAAGCACATGGTCTTAGAATATATTTGTTTCTCTAAAAGCCTCTCCACCGAAGAGAGTCTGTTTACATCATTTTGAAGGAAACGTTTTGGGAAACTTCCATAAATTTCTTGTTGTGTACATTTATTTTAACTAAATAGGTTAACTTAACTGGATTGATATTTAATTCATAGTTTTGCTCATGAAGTTTTAGTGAAGTTGCAGTCCTTATTCACAGTTAATCGTTTTAACATGTCAGCGGAGTTTAAGAAGACCTGTTGCATTTTTCCTCTTGTCTCAAATATTTTTGTAAATTAACTGTCCTCGTCCTCACGTCTTTGGGGGAAAATATAATCGTTATTACGGAGGAGTTTGGACGAATACAACAAAATTTGTGTAACAGTAGGGGAAGCGCGGATAATGAGACTCACTTTTGGTTTTTTAAATATAAATCAGTTGACCAGTTCTTCTTTGGATATTTATTTTACCACATTTATCAAGACCGAACTTCATCCCAATGCCATCGCTGAACATTTTTGTTATATTTATAAGAGACTCTAATTTATCATGTATTTCGGTGTAGAGCGTTAGGTCATCCACATGAAGCAAATTGGTTAACATTTGCTTGCTTTTCATGTTCAGTCTGTGGTCACATTTAGTTGTTCAAAATATTTGACAGCGGGTTTACAGCTAGAAAATATCATAGTGCTGATAGGGAATCACCCTGGAATATACCTTTTCGGACTTCGGCCTAAGTAAATACGAGTACTAAGAGTTGCAATACTAAAGAATCAAACATTTTATGCATTATTTCCTTTCTCCTTCAAGACTGAAAACAGAGCTCCATCATTGACGCTTTCTCTAAAAAGCCCCGACTTCTAGTAGAAGCATCTCCGAAACGAGCAACCTGTAAGGAAAATAAAACCTTCAATAATTACAAAAGCGGCCGGGAGTTCCTTCGACGTCATCGAGTCCATTTCGTCTGCGCGAACGACGCCGGCATGGAAGTGGTGATGGCGGTTTCGCAAACAATCTCACAAAAATCCCGCGCTCTTTGTTTAATTGCTGGCTGCGCGTCGGCGATGCGTGGCAAAAGGCAGTCAAAGCTCCTCTGCAGACAGTGATTCCGTCTCACTGGCCGCGCCTGCCGTTCCTCTGTCCTCGCCGGGCCATTCAAAGTTGCACGGTTGCACGCAAGACCGACATCGTTCAACACCGAAAACGCGTATAACTTACAAAGCCAAACGATATGGATCTACGTAATCAACTAGAAATTTTTCGTTATCGTGTTGGCACTTCCAAAATTCAAATAACTTCAATTTTTTTAAATTTTATTTTGAACTTTCATATTTACGACTAGATGTATCCACAACTTCTTTTGCGTGGAGTCTTCAATATGTTTAGACAGGTTAATTTAAAAAGTATAAATAAACGGTCAAAATATTTAATTTTTTGACAATTTTTTATATTAACACTACAATGAAATCTACAGTACAGCATCTTGTAATGCTACGTTTTTGGTTTTATGTTCAAGATTTAGAACGAATAATTTTGGAAATCACTCTCGAGGGAGCATGTTACATTTGAGACGTTCAGAAGCCAAGCCGACTAACTCCATCAAACGAAATTTTTCAGTATGAACAGTTAGTTTTTATTTATAAAAAGTCTGTAATTGTTTCAGCAAATTTCGAATAAACGCATTCATTTTTAACAATTAAAGGTATGTTTTCAGCAGTTTATAAATACGTTTAGAAATTCAGTGTCTCTCTATCCCATAAAAAAGCCACTTTGTATGGAGTTAGTCACATTGCCAACCGAAAGGTACATTGGCGATTTCAAAATTGTATTGACATAATATTCCGAATGGTTTCTAAACAATCTATTTTATAAAAAATATACGCCCAGAATAAAACAATTTTACTGGAGAAAGTTATCAGTATTATTGTAAGTAATTAAACTATACTTCAAATAAAATAAAAGTTGCCTGAAATACAAATAAAAATGTCTCTAATCTGCATAAGTGATGCAGTCGACATCACTGGCAGGTTCTTCTAAATGTCATTTCTTTTTTTCCAAATGTCATTTCTGTTAGTAAAGTAGTTTTATATTTGGTAGCAAATGGTTCACCCTTCTCAATACGGATACATCTCATTGTCAGTCAGTTAACTGGTTCAACTTCGACACATTTTTCTAAGTTTTCTATGGAATGAAAGTCTTCATGGTTCATTTTTGTGAGGAATTACTTGTTTTGTTTTCCTGCAGCCAAGAATGATATCATACCAATCCCTCAGAGGAAAGATGTAGCTTCTAGTTTTTTCTCATTTTTCAATAAAGGAAAAATATAATTCATTTGGAAGGTAACTATTTCCTGATACAAGGAAAT
This sequence comes from Acheta domesticus, assembly GCA_031308135.1. Classification (NCBI taxonomy): domain Eukaryota; kingdom Metazoa; phylum Arthropoda; class Insecta; order Orthoptera; family Gryllidae; genus Acheta; species Acheta domesticus. Next base: position 48,498,763 of record JAHLJT010009436.1, read on the forward strand.
TTCAGTCAATAGTTTCAGTTTCACCACTAATTTTGCAGACATTTCATAGACAACAACTTTGATGAGCCGCCGCATGAGCCACAATACATGACTTAATGTTTGGCATTATTGCTATTGCTTGATTGAAATAAAAAAGTAAACACAAGAAATACCACTTCCACACACACTGTAAAGTTGGGAAACGAGAATCGGTTCAGTTCAGTACAAAACAGTTCGGTTAAACATCGGCTATCGTGGAACCAAGGAGTTAATCACACTAGCCACCGAACCAACTGATAAAATGTTCATTTGCCAAAGCAGTTCAGAGACAAACCAGTTAAATGTGGAGTTCGTCGTCTTGGCTACTGACAAATATTCGCTTGTGGAAAAGAACCATGTTATTATTCACATTCTTTTAGAATTGGAGTTAGTCAGATTGGCTTCTAAACGCATCTTTTATCTGAATGCTATTGTTAAAATAACTTTTACATAAACCTACATCTACTTCAAAAAGTTCTGCTCTTCTCCTTTATTGACAGTCATAAGTAGTATAACGAGAAATTCTGTGATAGCCAGAAATTCGCGACTCGCGCAGCGAGGATTGAATTTACGGGTTATCACAGCATTTCGAGTGATATTTAGTGTGACTAATTAACACATTACATGAATCGAATGAATAATTAAATCACAGGATTAACGAAAAAGAGAAACATTACTCAAAACTACTACTGGATTATGTGAAACTCATTCAGCTCCGAGTTATGTCTGCCTCACGGTATAACATATAATCACGGAAAATATGAATAACAGTTTAATGCAGAAAATTATTTAAACTATGCTTCAATTGTATGGTAACAAGACTTTAAAAAATAATTATAACAAAACTACGTTTAAGAACATTTATTAAAAACACAATTGTCAAAGTTGTAGGAAGTTGAGTTTTCCATGTCTTCGAAGTCCATGGAAGTATTTGAAATGGAAGACATTAAAGCTGATTTAGGAGCGGGATTCGTCAATTTCGAATAGATTAAATATACGTTTGTACTCATGAAAGCATTTTCCAGTATAATTTTGGCTGTAACGTTCCAAATTAGTTTTTATAGCATATCCTTTAAACTTTTCACTATACCCATGCCATACCCAAAAGTGGCCGTAATTAAGAAAGTGGCCAGTTTCTCGGAAATGTCATATTATGATCATATTCTATTGCTTTTTCATATCCAATCAATATTTTATTTTTCAAAATTTAGTTAATTATTTCTTAGTAAGAAGGTATTTTGTAATATGGTCAAATGGGGTAATAGTGACTCCAAGTACGTTTGGAGCAAAGGAATGTCTATTTACGTTTCTTATGTAAACAGTTCAGCATTTCCTCTACCATATGTATCAAGTGGTCTATATTGTCATAACGAATTTCCTATTTTATCTGATAATACGTTTTAGCTCGCACTTCTCGAGGTTTCCATATTCCCGGTATTGAAAAAATGGCATTTTCTATCCTTCGGATAAAGTCAAGAAGACGCATATGCGTTAGTACGAAAACTAGGAAATTGCAATCGCACCATTGAAGCAGATGCGGAAGAAAGGGTTGTACTACCTCTTGTTTCTGATTCTGATTCTCTATTTTGGGGTCTATCGAATCTGTCGAGATCACCCATTGATTTTTTGTTTTACTTTATCAAACCAGGCATTGCAATAGTATTCCTCGCAATACCAGGCGAATGTCGGAGCAGAATCCTAACAAACGGGCCACGAACCAAGCATGCTATTTCCTTCCTCTTCTTTGTCCTAAACTCACCACTTACTTACACACACTTAACGCTTACATGCACTACACTACCACATATGCCGGGAGACCGGTCGGGAGTTTAGAGCTTGTCCCACCTGATGCGGTGCCCCGCTGATGGGAGATGCTTGGTTGGGGAAAACCCCGCTAGCAGACGGTAGATCGGCGTCGAATCTCGCCGTCTAGCGGGTGAACATCATTGTCTTCTCCTGAGCGAAAAATATGCACCATGGGACTAATGACCTACGGGACTCATGACCTTAGCAGCTGACGAATCATTAATTAATCAATCAATTGACTGTGAGTGTGAAATAATTGCCTATTAATACAGAACAAGAATTCTGAACAGAACGCTACACAAACTTCATTTTTTCAAGGAATGGATCGAAAACAAACTAACAAATTTGAAAACATGCAACCAACAAAGTGTACGGGATACCTAAAATGGGCTCTTACTATCATCTGTAAGAATATTATTGCGCGCTAATTGTGCTAGTAACTAAATTAATGAATTAATATTGTCAATTAAATGCCAATTTTCAAACACGAATATCTTTTTTCTTACATGTGCAAGAACTTTCACTGAGTATAATATGTACATTTCAATATCTTGTTTTACCCAATTTTTTCATTGAAAAATATAAATAGTAGTGTGTTTTGGAGGAAATTGAACACAAAATTACAGTCATATGATTGATATCGCTGCAAGTTATTAATTTCAGCGGCTTGCGTTTGCCACAACGTTAAATGAGAACTGTTGTATTCAATAATTTAATATCGTGAAATCACAATTTAAACCGCAGGAGTACATTATAATGAATTCGTTCGTAAAATCTGTTTATTTATATTTAGATATGCATAACATTCTTTCAATTTCAGAAGTATTTTTATCGTTGGTTGTTTTCTGTGTTAATTAAAATTGTTAAATATAAAAATGAAATCATTAACCATTATTAATGCTAACATTGTATTAATGCGAATAATTGCACAAAGAGAAATCTTACAACGTTATTGCAAGTACTGCATTATAAAATACAGAAAATAAAAGTAATGTAAATGATTATTATTACTGGTAACAGTTCCATATCTTCATTATAGACAGCCACTTCTTATTCAAACACATTTATTACATTACCTTACAATGTTCTCTTTGCGACGTTTCGGAGGTTTTGCGTCCATCTTCAGGCTAATTACAGATTCTTACTTAGTAAAATAACTAAAAATCCTCAATACACATGAATAGTGAATAAAGAAATCATATAGGCCCTACAACAGTGCGGCACAAATGTGGGTCGTAAATAGTGATGGCGCGCGCCTCAATTTTAGCCGATTGCAGTGAAAGAGTTAAATTGTGCGAAGCAAAGTTCTTATAGTAGAGAATTCGAGGCCTAATCTTATTTAAATTACATGTATTTTGGATAAAAATTTACGGAGCTATGGTCAATTGAAAAATGTCTTTCTATTGTTTCAACGTAAAATTTGCCATATTCGAGCTAATGCGGCACACTGTATGAGTGAAATAAGTATTGTTTGATGATCATAAAATTTCTGCGTGGTAATGTGGGCACCATCTCAGCCTAAAATCCGTTGATAAAAATCACATTAAATAATATTTATTCGTTATTTTCTAAAAAGTAGTGAAAAAATTCCGGAAATGGGGTATTTATGGGGTTTGTGGCACCCCTAAACTTATTTTAAAAAATGTTTTATTGGTGCCGATGTTGTTCTTACATCGAAAACTAACTTTTTTTCTCAAAGCCATTGAATTCTATTTTTTTATACATACACATATATATGGAGAACAAAATCTTTCCTATTTGTCGATTCCATTGCGGGTTCACGGGTTTTAGTCCAAAATAATAAGCTATTTCAGTTTGCCGACTTTTCGGAGTTTATTGCACAGCACAGTACATTGTGTATATAAATATATATATATATATATATATATATATATATATATATATATACAATGTGTAATGTTTATACATAGTTTTTAATATGCAATTGTAATTATCATTGTTGACCATATTTGTAATAACCGTGTTGTGAAACTTGTCCAGCCCTGAGGATGGAGCAATAATAAACTCCGAAACGTCGGCAAACTGAAACAGCTTATTATTTTGGACCAAAACCCGTGAACCCGCAGTGGAATCGTCTACAGAAAATGGTTATGAAATACAGCAGATTTCCTATTTGTGTATTACACCCTCTTCTGTCTCAGAGCAGAATTGTTTGGAAATTTAAAAGTTGAAACGAGTTTCATCGATCCATCATAATTCTATCGAAAACATAGCACACTGCACTTTCTTGACATTTTGCCATGCATCATACCTGACTAGTTTTCAGAAAATTTTCCTTTAAAAATAGTTTGCAAGTGCCTACTGAAAAAATGAAGGGTACGTAATCATAACAAAAGCAGCCAAGTGAAAATATCGAAACATATAACAAAACGTTTTTCCTTGTATTTCAAACCAAATTCAATGCATTTTACCATACAATATTCAGACATAAGATATCCGTACTAGACAATATAATTGAAAGCACATTTGCATTATTTCTATGAAGAGATCATGGATTGTTTGCGTGCTGAAAAAAATTGCAGCACATTCTTAAATCACTCAATAATAGAAATAATCATGAATTAACACATATCTTGCACACTTGAAGATAATGGACGAAGGGATTCTTTTTGTACAGGAAATTGTGCACGTACTTATTGCTGAATTATTATAATACATATGTTCACATCTAAGTTATCTTGCAAGGGCACATGCAAGAAACGAAAAATGTTCAGCCACGGACTGTGATATCAGATCACGTGACATTCACATTGGCGCAGGCCTTCTAATAAGCTATTTTAGATAGCCTTGATATGGGCGTGTCTCTGAAGAGGTGGGGTAGAAGATCGGAACCAGCAAAAGCGTAAAGAAAGTCCTAGAAGACCCTGTAGATCATGGCGTGAGAAACGTTTGATTGAGATCTTCAGCCTCAATATTTCAGATTTTAAGGTCCTATAACACTTTGTTTAGGTGTTATTCAACTATATAAATTTAACAATACTTACCGAAGGTTACGGGTTGCATTTGAGATGAATATTTAAATGCGTTGTTTAACAAAACCTTCATATTTTTAAAATCGCAGTGCAATTCGTCACGTCTCCGTAAAATTATCTTTCTTTAGAGACTTCATTTATAAAGATTAGTTGCTAATGGAGACGAAAATTGAAACGATAGTATGAAAAGTTATATTTTTAGCTGTCGTCAACTATTAATTGTTTAACTGAATCAATCGACTCCTTAAAAATTTAAAACGACCCGAGGGCTGGATATCGGCCATTTTGAGATTGACTGGCCTGGACGATAAACCTGGACGATAGACAGTTTTGAATTATTTTGCTTCTACTTGCCTTAGCTTTAATATTCGTTTAGACGGTAACATTTCTCAGGAGGGTAAACTTCTTTTAAATTTTCAAACTTCACTAAACTGCTTCTGATGTTTCATTTGAATGTTTCCTTAGAACACAATATACTTAATGAACAGTTTTACAATTGTGGTTGAAAATGCAGGATATTAAAAAAATATCTAAAATTATAATGAAATAATTTCGAAACCATCGACTGAATTTGTCCGGGTGCTCTTCAAACCTGGCGCCAAGTTTTATGTTTACGCCACGTGTCTCTCGTCTGGCAGGAAAAGTAAGGTTACTCATTTGGCGGGAACAGGGACACCGCAAGTCGCAATGGAGACGAATAACAGTGTGGAAATTTCTAAGTGTTGCTTGTGATACCACGAAACCCAATCACCCATTGTGGTTAGAAATAGTTTCAGGACGGAGTATCACAAAGCTCTGCCTTAGGTAAAGACTATAAAGGATGGTACAAGTGGTTCGTGGAAAAGTGTTGTGTAGCATCCCGAGTGAAAGGACAAGTTTGCCCTCGGATACCAGTGCACATTGTGGAAGCCGTAAGGGAAACGCATGCATGGAGTTCAAGGAAGTCCACAGGGAGAGCGAGGTTGGAGATGAATCTTCTTGAGCCTACAATTTGAAGAAGTTTGGGACGGTGACTGCAGTGTAAAGCGTTCAGGTTGTAACTGATGTAGGCGTTAAATGATAGTGAAAAGCAGAAAAAGTATGCGTTCTAAATGGACATTATTAACACGATAGAAAATAACACTAATTTTCTCGAAAGGATTGTGTTGAGTGATGAGGTTACATTCTACATTTATCGAAGCGTTAACCCCACTATAATGGACGCCACACAGATTTTGAAACACACGCGATTCGCCAAAATTGAATGTCTTTCGTGCATTGAGTTCCGTGAAATTTTTTGGGGAATTTTTTAATGAGCAGACTGAAACGGGAATTATATGTCTAGATATATTGCTAAACTACCTGAAGACACTACTTATGAGGACACAGGTGAAACCATTTTCCAGCAAGATGGTGCCCCTCTACATCACCACCGGTCACAGCCTACCTATCTCGCTCTGTTCTTGTACGCATTGGTCGAGGTAGGGACCATAGTTAGGTCGCCGCGATTTCCTGATCTAGCGTCTTTAGACTTTTGTCTGTGGGGATATGTTAAAGACAAAGTGTACATCCTTTCAATTCCTTCAACTATTGATGACCTTCGTCAACGCATCAATAGTACACTGACTGAAGTACATGCTGACATGCTCTTGCGTATCTGGAAAGAAATTTCTTTCAGATGGGATATCTGACGTGTTACAAAACGAACCCACATTGATAATTTTTGGGAAGAAACTTGATTACCTGGCAATTTGTGAACTAAGAATAGATTATTTTATGTAAATAAATATAGTTATTTTATGTTACCTTTTGGTAAATAATTTAGAATAACCCCGTATATGTTACTCAAAAGAGTTAAGAGAATTTTATGACCGTTTAGTATAAAGTGCGTCAAAACGGTGCTCATGTTCGTATTCCTAATTCGGTCGTAGCGTCAGTGCCATCTATTGAGAAAAGTTTGCTTCACGATAATAATGTAGAATTACGTGTTTTGTATTATAACAAATACTATAATGCCAGATGTTGCAGATCTATTGATGTTTCAGGATGTTGCAAGTCTCGAAAGTTCCTACATATTTTCTGTAGGATAGTAATTAGAGCAAGGGAGAAAATCTCTGCCATCCTCTGCCAGTATCACTCTAGAAATGTTCTATTAATTTTTGCCATACAACATACATAAACATTAGAATTTCCTGAAGTACCGCTGTCGTCAATATTTCTACTTTTGCAGATCCACATTCATCAGAAATGGTTCGCAAGGTAACGTCAGTCAATCTGGTCATCGCCGATTCATCGACGATTCAGGCCAGTGCACTATCATACGTCCTGCTTTGAGGAGCTATCATACGTGCTGCTTAGCTTCATCTCTAAAGATAGCCGAACTCTATTAAAATGCTGTACAATGCACACGTCACCTTCTGGCAACAAATCAACAAAGACTTCAATAATGGTGTGGTAATGACTGACAAAAAAAACACCACTGAAGCACATATGTTTATGATTTTTGTGACGATTGACGCATTCCTTGACCAAAAAAAGGTCATTTTGCACGCATGGTTGTCTCCCAAATGTCACATTGTTTAACTTTTTTGACGTTAAAAAATAAACAGAACTTTAATGAATGATTTTTCTTTTATAAACGTATATGCACGCTACTTTAAATATATGATTATTCCACAGAACATTACCTCTGCTTGGCCTTGACAGTTGTATGATACATTTCATTACTTTAATACTTCTATTGTCTTTCCACAATATTTACGCTGAACATTTAAGGTCATCTAATTGTTAACATGACGTCACAAGTACTGATAATATTTATAAGTGTTTGTGCATTTGCAATTATTTGATATGTTTATGACATTGGTATGAACATTCACATATCTTGGAACAAAAATAATTTTTTTCTGACACTCACAAATTTCAAAAGATGGAATTTTTGCTTCAAAATAAGTAAATCAAAATATCGCGAGTCATAAAAAAATACATTCATTTCTTTGTGAGAACTTTGCATTCCATACACCATCCAATACCCGCCACCGGACCGGTTGTTACCTTTGGACATATTTCTTGTCAAACAACGCGCCGTCCCATTGTTTGTGATCCATCCGCTACATTCTCATGTGCGTATGGGGGGAGTAGGGAGGCGAGGACGCGATCCGTGGCCCGCGCACGTGAGCACGTAGGCGCTGCCAATTACGGGGGCGTCGAACGTCGATATCAAAGCGCGGGGCGCACAAACCCACGGCGCGGAGGGCGAGGTCGCGGGCGAGCGGGCGGGCGCGCCGCTGCGAAGCCACGCGGAGGCAGCAGCCGCAGCTCTCCCGGTCCGGCCGGCCCGCGACGCACGCCATGTCACGTCACGCCAAGCCGCCACGCTCTCGCTCTACGCACTAGAACAGTGGTGTCAAGGTCTTCTACTGGTGGCACCGTCGTGGCACGGCACGAGCTTCTCTGCGCAACTAGCATCGGGAAACGGAACTATTTGTAACCCCGCCGTTTTTCAATAGGGATGGCGTTGTCTCTGGTGGTGGGGTAATGAACTGCGTGGAGGGCAAGTTCGTCGTGGCATTCTTGCCACGGACTCCCGTTCGTGGCATCGACCTTGATAACACTATTCTACGCACTAGAGCAATGGTGTCAAGGTCTTCTACTGGTGGCAGTGGCACGCGTCGTGGCACCGTAGCATGCCACGAGCTTCCCTGCGAAACTAGCGTCGGGAAAGGGAGCTATAAGTAACCCCGCCGTTTTACAATAAGGATGGCGTTGTCTCTGATGGCGGTGGCGGGATAATGAACAGCGTGGAGGGGCGATTTCGTCGCGACACTCGTGCCACGGATTCCCGTTCGTGGCATAGACCTTGAGAACACTGCTCACCGCCTAGAGCAGTGGGGTCAAGGTCTTCTACAGGTAACAATGGCACCCGTTGTGGCACCGTAGCATGCCACGAGATTCCCTGCGCAACTAGCATCGGGAAACGGAACTATTTGTAACCCCGCCGTTTTTCAATAGGGATGGCGTTGTCTCTGGTGGTGGGGTAATGAACTGCGTGGAGGGCAAGTTCGTCGTGGCATTCTTGCCACGGACTCCCGTTCGTGGCATCGACCTTGATAACACTATTCTACGCACTAGAGCAATGGCGTCAAGGTCTTCTACTGGTGGCAGTGGCACGCGTCGTGGCACCGTAGCATGCCACGAGCTTCCCTGCGCAACTAGCGTCGGAAAAGGGAGCTATAAGTAACCCCGCCGTTTTACAATATGGATGGCGTTGTCTGGTGGCGTGGTAACGGAACTGGTGGCGGGGTAATAAGCTTCGTCGTGGCACTCGTGCCACGGACTGCCGCTCGTTGCATCGACCTTGACAACACTGCACTAGAGTACCTACATCAGAGTTAGGCAACTGGTGGTCCGCGAGTCGCATGCGGTCCGCGATGACATTTATTGTCACCCGCGAAAAGTTATTAGTCAAAAGTGAATGTCGCATTCAACCGCGTCTGGCGAGAACGTTGTGCACCTAGCGCAAACGCTCTGCCGCGGTGAACACAACTTTTAGTGTAAAATCGATTACGTGTCGATTTAAGGATTTTTTGTAGTAAATTCACAAACTCAAAATCATCCTAGCGTGTTTCACAACGTTATGCATGCTAAGGTCCGATGATATCTCGCATGGTTCTATTCCCTCCCTCCCGTTTTAGAGCAGCTGGGCGAAATGATGAAATCAGCAATACGGGGATGTCAGATGTGGATCGACCAAGTAATGAAAATATGGCCCGCAACCAATTTAAAGATTTTAGTTAACTCTCCTGAGGCCTTGCAATTTGGACACCCCTGTCCTAGATATGGAGAATTCGTATCTAGGAACTCTACAATGCACGGGACACGGGAGACAGGCGGATGGTGAACGTAGTCCGCAAAAGAATGTGGTGTTTTAATATATTGTTTAAAGTCTGTACATATTAATAACAATTACTAATTAACAACCGTATATTTGTAAGCCTTTGGAGAATCTGATAAAACCTCTTTTGGTCAATGTTTTATCTTTTGGTTCATGTCAGGGCAATCAAGAGGCTTCTAATCATTTTTTTCGTGATGAGAGTTCCCAAAACGTTTGGAAAGATAACACAAGAAGGTTACTAACTTTTTTAAACAAATTGTTGTACATTTTTATGGATGTTTGCAAAATGTTCATTAGTAATAACATTTATTGTATGTATGTATGTACTTGGCGCAATAGCCCGCGTACGGGCTCGGGCCTACCAGCGTTGTCCCGACCTCGCTACCTAATGGTTAAAGGGGTTCGCGTGGTTAGCACGAAGACATCCTCACGACGTAATCTGGTCTTCTCAACCTGAGAAGTTAGTTTTCTCATCGTCACACAGCAACATATACTACGGCGTTGCAAGAAAAACGCACACTATACTTTTGTCTCGACCGGGAGCCGAATACGGTTTCGGTTCTTGGAAAGCGGGCACGCTAACCAACGAGCCAAGCCTACATGGCAATAATATTAATTAGTAGTAATTATTTTAGTCATATGATTAGTGTAATTCTTTTCTTCTTCTTTATCGTGTAGTTTTGCTTCATTTATTTTGTACGCTTTTAGCATGTCACACTTTTTTAGCTTCTGTTTGTTTATACTCTAGAAACGGAACACGATAATGTTCCATTCATAAAACACGAGATAACTCACATGTCTGCAATGTGTTCACTCTTCATTCAGTTTCTTTCATTCAAGATTTCTTTCGAATGTATTCGTTTCGTACACGATCATGAGTAGAGACCGGAAAAATTTGTAGAATGAAACGTCAAAATATGTACATAAATATGTAATGAAAACAGTAAGAATATGTAATAAATATGTAAATCGGACATAATATGTAATATTAAAATACTCTAATTATGAAATTCATTTTCATAATACGAACTTACATTTATAAAAAAAATGCCCATACAGATTTTAAAAACAATGCAAACGTTTTAAAAATAATTTATAAATAGTTCGTATTATGAAAATGAGTTTAATAATACCTGCATCATACAACTTTCCCATCTGTAGTAAAACCTTCACAAATTGTTATCCAGGAATGTAGTTTAGCAGTCAGACTAGATGTAACAGAAGCCATCGTACAAACTGGCGAAAACTACGACCAGCAAACAATCACTGCGGCATGGAATAATCTGATCGAAGTGTTACACGACTATCTCCATAGTTTCTTGAAATTGAGGTTAAAGGTCTCCAAACGCGGCGTCAATGATACTTTTCACACCTAAAGGTGAGAATGATCTGTTGCTGACTTTTGCGCACTTCCCGTCACTGAGTTAACTGAAGCAGGCACGTAAACTGCACACACGCAGGACTGTCAGAATATTTGACCGCTTCTTCACGAAGCGTACCCGGAATAGAGTACGCAGTAGCACGCAGTAAAAATGTAGGAAAAAGTGATGTTTTTTTAAACTCCTTTTTATAAAAATATGCAAGAAAATTGATTAAAATAAAAAATAAGTTGAGAAAATAGCGAAATATGTAAAATATGTAATATAGTACCAAATATGTAAAGATATGTAACGAAAAAATCTGATATTGAGTTAAGAAAGCAACAATTCGTCAAGATTAAAATTTTGAGAACGGTGAGTGGAAACACAAAAAATATGTAATTACATGAAAATCCGGTCTCTAATCATGAGTATTCCTGTTTTAACTTCCTATCCTCAGCGTAAATTCTCGACCGATGTTTCGAAACAGTTATCGAAATGAGTGAATTCCTAACCTTAAGTTATATAAAGCTATATAAAGAGAACGTGATTTTCATGAAATATGTTTGCACATAATGTTAATAAACGTAAAACTGAAAGAAAGTTCTGAGATGCGTAGTACATTTTTAAAAATATGTTAATTTTAGCCAAGGAATTTTGATGAAAAATTATTAATTACAAGCAGAAATAACTGTAATCCAGATGTTTTAAACACTGGCTAGTCTTCTCGGCAGGGTACTCACACAAGCTGTATGGGAAAATACTCTTAATCATAGCGAGATATCTTTGAAATGCAAAGTAAGCATTTGGTATGGATGCAAAATAAGCGTCGTTCGCATGTGAAAACTATTTCAGAAATGAAATTTAACGCGCAAATAAATTTTTAATTTCTTTTATTATTTCCGTTTCATCAATTCATTCATGTATTGTATTTATTCCATTTTATTAATTAATTGTTTATTTATCTATTATTATCAGCCAATTTAATTACCTATGTTATTTGAATGTTAAGCTCATTTCTAATAAGATCAATGACAATTGTGTGGGACATAAGTGCTGTACATGGTAACATTTTTTCTGTCCTTATATCAATTTTTTTTAAATTCTTCTCCTCTTGAATCAGCCTGAGATACTATTTAAAATCTGCCTGAATAGGCCGGGAGAGCCCGCGGCCAAAGGCAGGGCCGGCTGGGGGCACGTGCTCGGGCGCCCGCTGTTTGCAGTCACGTGCCCTGCATAACTCCATCGGCGAGTGTATCAATAGGGGGCGAGCAAATAGTGACCGCGTGAGGCGGGCGGCGGTGGCGCTGCGCGCGGGGGCGGGGGCGGGGCGCGAGGACGAGGGCGAGAGCGCGCGGCGGCGGTGGGGGCGGCGCGGCGCCGGCGTGGTGCGGGCGCGCGGGCGGGCGCCGCCGCCGGGCGCGGGCCGCCGCCGCCGCGGCGCGCCAGTCGGGATGTGGCAGGCGCTGCTCTCCCCATGGCCGCCCCGCTCCCGCTGCCGCTCCCGCCCGCCGCCGCCGCCGTCGCCGCCGCAGCCGCTGGCGCTCGGCCGCGCCGCGCGCCGCCACCGCCGAGGCCCCGGCCGCCGCCCGCGCCCTCGACGCCGCCCGCGCCCGCGTCCTCGCACGCGCCCGCGCCCGCGCCCGCCCCGCCGCCCGCGCTGCCGCTGCTGCTGCCGCTCCTGCTCCTGCTGCCCGTGCTTGGCCCCAGCGCCCGCGCTGACATCGCTGGTGAGTACTGTCAACACTTGTGAAACAAGCGTGACACTTTTTCTCGTGACACTTGTAATCGTGATCTTCGTATCTTCATTGGTCTCTTTCCTCCATAAGCAAGTGTTTACAAGTGTGCAATGTGCCAGGATATTTCTTCCGTTGCTGTGAAATGATGGTGTTTAAAAGACTACAAAAATTTTAATATCCTCGCTAAAATATTTTCTTAAATAAATTTGTATTAACCTATTTGGCAATTTTGTGCTGAATCAGGAGTCAATATTTAATATTAAACGAAATATAATTGTAATATTTCCGTTTGCGTACTTTTGTATTCCATCATTCATGGGAATCTAAATACTGTAATTTCAACAACTTTATCGAAATGTCATGGAAAATAATAAAAGAACATTCTTTTATATTTACAAAATTTTCCTCCCAGAGTATTATTTTTATTCACGTATTGGTAAATGACAAGTAATTAATTTTGTATTCTATGTCTTGTAGCTAACGTAAGTTTAAAGTAATTTGCAAAAGTTTATATACCACTGTAGCATTTTGGGGTTTTGTTATAACTAATTTTTAGCACAGGAACTGCGTCTTTGTGACGAAAATATAACGATGTAATTTCTGCATTGTAATGGCTCCAGAAAATTTCAACGTACTCTATCTCCCACAGAACGGTTATTATTAATAAACAAGTTTACTACTCTCTACGATTTGTTTTTTGTTAGTTTACATAAGTCAATATTATTCCACCTCTTTCCCATGTCTTCGTTTCCTCAACACATACATCTCTCGCGGAAATCCCTTTGACATTTATCTTTCCCACGTCTCACTAATTATTTTAATATTCACGCACAGCTACGTCGATGCGCTGCACCTGTATCTCGTTTCGTCATTGTTCCACATCCATAGTTCTCCACGTCCCTCGTTTATAGTTCCCGGGTCGGAGACAAAGGGGTTGGAAGAGGAGAGACCGGAGGCGAGGGATCATCCGTCCAGCGCCGCGACCGCCGCCCCCGCCGCCCCCGCGGAAGACCTTGCACTCACGTCGCGGTGCGTGGCGGGCGGGACGCGGGAGGCGATGGCGCCGGGGAAGTGCGCATTGTCTAGAAACTTTCTGCTCGCGCGCGCCTCTCCCCCTTCTTTTCCTTCATTTCTCGCCATTAGCGAGAGATAAAAACCGCGGACGTCTAGGGTGTTGTGCTTTTTCTTCGTATCTTCTTTCGGAGTATTTAACAGGATGAAAAGTGACGCGATAATAAGTACATTACTGGCTGGGAATTTAAAAGATAAATAAGTCATTTTGGTGGTGACACCGGGATTTATGTAAGTTTCGTCTGTAATTAACGATATTGTTCTGTCACTTTTAGAGGTACGGTGCGGAGTAGAAAAATGTACTTGAAATAAAAGGTTAAAAACGGGGGCGTCCTAGAGACTGGAGAAGAGTTTTTCTCGTGTAGCGAAAGGATATTTTCAAATAATGTTTTTCCACTTCGATTAACAAAATAATCTTCAGTATTTGCACAAAAACTAAAGCTTCAAACGAATACCATTTTTTTCGTTTAGTAAATATGCTTTGAAAAAACTTTTATCCAAGTTAACTTGTGGAAAACCACAAAGATTTTTTAATAGATTAAAAACACACGAATATTTTACAAATGAATGAGATAAGGGTTAATTCACTGACATTTGTTTATGCACGAAAAAATAATTTGTTGTTAAATTCGCTAAGTGAGCTTTTTCCTTTGGATTCATTCATTCCATCCGTTCATTGGATGGAAAAATAACAAAGAAGAAATCTTGAAACAATCTCGAGAAAATAAAGACCCAGATTCCAAGGCATGACAAAGCGTTCCGCCGGTCGTTCGGAAAGCTATGCAGTGTCCAAGGAGGTCGCCTGTTCACGGGGGCGATTGTCGAAATAACTTTCAGGACTATCTTGCGTCCGTTGATACAGCCGTTTCAAGAGCGCTTAATGTAGAGTCTAAGTCGCAGATAACCGCCCGGAGCTCGCACCGCGTCCTTTAAGCCGACGATCGCCGCCCGGGGCAAATCTGCTTATCTCGGCGCCGGCCGGGGCCCCGGGCGCGCCGGAGCTGCTCCGGCCGCGGCGGCGGCGGCAGCGACGGCGGCGGCGGTGGCATTGGGGGCGGCGGGCGGGACCGATGGCGGCCGCGACGGTGGCGGGGGCGGCATTGGGGGCGGCGGGCGCCCCGATGGCGGGCGCGGTGGCGGGGGCGGCGGCGTTGGGGGCGGCGGGGGCGGTGGCGTTGGGGGCGGCGGGCGACCTGATGGCGGGGGCGGGACAACGGGCGGGCAGCGCGGGGCCGGTGCGAGCGCCGTCGTTGGGCTCCGGAACCACCTAGGTGGAATTCAGCCCCCTCCCCGGACTCTTTTTTACTTGATTTTCTACCGTACGCACTGCGAGTGGCCTCGCCGCTGCCCGGTGCTGCTGAATAAAGAAGACTGGCTAAATTCAACGTACCGCACCCTCGTCGTGCAAGCGGCTCTGTCTCCTTTCACTGTGCAGATACCCGTATAAAATGTTTGAAGATGAACGACCGGGCTACTTTTGTGCATAAGAAGTAACATATTTGGTAATATAATGCCAATTTTCATCGTATTAAAAACATCCTTAAGAAATCAATTTTTTAGGTCACTTTTTAACAACTTGGTCGTATAACGACCACTGTGATTGTTCTAACTGTAAGGGGAAATAGTATAGAGGAAAGGACAACATGAACACACACACACAAACATCCATGCTTGAGGCGGGATTCGAACACGCGATCCTTCGAGCCGAGGCTGCAACGGTCCTTCCGTCTTAACGACCCAGGCCGGCAAAAAACATTTTTAACCGTCCTCAGAAAATACAATAATTAGAATGAATTTAAAAAACAGATATTGTTTACCAACATGATATAATACTGTAAAATATAAGCCAAAATTATACTTTCAAATTATAGCTTCTCTCTCAACTCACTGAAATAGTTTAACCATGGGATATACTATTTTGTGAAAATATATTTATTTTCCTTAATTAATATTTTATATTATTAATTAATATTTTAATTCATATTTTATATTTTGTATACACAACAAGCAAACACTAACATACCAAAATACATGTGCGTTATTTGCTTCGTTTGAGATGTGTACTTGCCACCAACGAATGGAATTCAACAATCCGTATTAAACTACTTTCATTTCATAATATCTCACAGTACCAACAAGTTTGTTTCTGACATGACATTGAAGGATACATACGAGTAATATATTTGGAATCAGGGATGCAGTTAATTTTAAGGGACGGATTGATTTGTGAAGATAAAATATCGATGAGAGAACAATTTAAAATCTAGGCTAATAAAATAATGTTTTTGTTTCATATTTCTTGGTATACATTTTTGTATAACTTGTGTAAAATGTACTATAATGAATTAAAATGAAATGTTAATTTTACTTTTATTTTAACGTGATTAACAATGTCATTTAATTAAATATTAAATGTTTCTAATTGATTGATTACAAGAGCATTACAACATATGAAACAAAATAATCCAAAATAAATTACTGTGTATTATAAAATTAAGTTTAAGAAGCTGTCTCTCCTGAGCCCTTACAGTCCTTCTTTATTGTCCTGCAGATTCGTGACTAAGTGTTCGGGTGATTTAATTTTTCGATACAAATAAGCAATATGCAACACGTTGGGCAACAATTAAGAGTTTAATCTGTAACCCATTTGTTACATATGAGGTACGAGGATAAATTATTCCAATAAAATATTGAAAGCGAATAACTTACATCATTTCTGTCCTTTGCTCCCTTTCACCTCTAAGCAGTTTGACATGAGATTGCTCGTGCTAATAATTATTATAAAAAAGATATATATGTGCAAGAAATGCATGTGTGAATCACTTTCAATAGTAGATATAAAACGTAGTGTCAACCTCATTGATACATATGTCTTAAGAGCGGCAAACGTCCTTGATGAGTACTTTAAAGTTATAAGCTGTAAGTAAACTTTAACACACAGAACAAGTAAACTTTCTCCCAAGTTCCTATTGTTGGTCGTGGAATGTTTGAAGTAATCTGCTTAAGCGCAGAAGCATGCAAATCGTTACTGATCCACATCCGCGCAAAGTGCATCAAGCAGTAAATAAACCGGAATCATTTAGCAGCTTGTACATACGAACTGCCGCGATACCATTCCGCGAGCGCGCAGGCGGGGGCCGAGCGGGGGCGGGGGCGGGGGCGGGACGGGCTTGTTCAAGGGCGGGCGTCTGAGATCTCTGCGTTCCGGGCTGGCGCGACGCGGCGCGGTGCGGCGCGGCGCGGTGAGCCGAGGGCAGGGGGAATGAGTGGGCGGGGGCGAAGGGGTGGAGAGGGGCGTGGAGGAAGTGGCGGGGTCGCTTTAAATCTCCGCCGCGGTAGCGCGTTAGCGCCCGGAGCTCATTCGCAGAGTCGCGCGAATAATCCTGGAGTTAACGGGGCCGCGGTGCAGCGAGCCAGCCGCCCGCGCGCGGTGGGGGCGGCGGGGGTGGTGACGGCGGTGGGGACGGTGATGGCGGGAGCCATAAGGGCAGTTATGGCGCAGCGGTGTTGGCGGAAGTGATATGTTGGTGGCATTGGAGTTGAGGGGGGGAGGAGGCTGGACGAAGTCAGTTGAAGCGGTGGAAATAGTGGTGGTGGTGATGGTTGAGATGGTTGTGGGGGTGATGGAGGTGACAGTGGTGGGGATGATGATGGCGGGAGCCATACGGCCAGTTATGGCGCAGAGGTTGTGGCGGAGGTGATGCTGGTGGCAGTGGAGTTGGTGGGGGGAGGAGGCTGGACGAAGTCAGTTGAAGCGGTGGAAATGGTGGTGGTGGTGATGGTTGAGATGGTTGTGGGGGTGATGGAGGTGACAGTGGTGGGGATGATGATGGCGGGAGCCATACGGGCAGTTATGGCGCAGAGGTTGTGGCGGAGGTGATGCTGGTGGCAGTGGAGTTGGTGGGGGGAGGAGGCTGGACGAAGTCAGTTGAAGCGGTGGAAATAGTGGTGGTGGTGATGGTTGAGATGGTTGTGGGGGTGATGGAGGTGACAGTGGTGCGGATGATGATGGCGGGAGCCATACGGGCAGTTATGGCGCAGAGGTTGTGGCGGAGGTGATGCTGGTGGCAGTGGAGATGGTGGGGGGGGAGAGGATGGACGAAGTCAGTTGAAGCGGTGGAAGTAGTGGTGGTGGTGGTTGAGATGGTTGTGGGGTTGATGGAGGTGACAGTGGTGGGGATGGTGATGGCGGGAGCCATACGGGCAGTTATGGCGCGGCGGTGGTGGCGGTGGTGATGCTCGTGATAGTGGACCTGGTAGGAGAGGTGGCTGTGGCGGAGAAGTTAGTTGAAGCGGCTGTTGTGGTATTGCTGGTCGAGGTGATAGAGGCGATGGTGGTTGGGGTGGTAGGGTTGATGGTGGTTGTGGGGGCAGTGGCGGTGGCAGCGCTAGGAACGTTGATGGCAGGTGCAATGCGGGCAGATGTGGCGCAGTGGGGGTGGCGGTGATGATGCTGGTGATAATGGACCTCTTGGAGGAGGTGGCTACGGCGAAGTGAAGCGGTGGAGGTGGTGGTGCAGGTGGTTGAGGCGGTAGGGGTGACGGTGGTTGAGACGGTTGTGGAGGCGGTGACAGCGGCGGGGACAGTGATTCCCGGAGCAATACCACAATTATGGTGCAGCTGTGTCAGAGGTGACGGCGGTGGTGATGATAGTGAACGTGATGAGGGAGGAGGCTGCTTCGGAAAAAGTTGAAGTGGTGGAGGTCTTGGTGATGGATAAGGCGATGGCGGTGGCTGTGGCGATGGTGCTGGCGGTGGTGGTTGTAGTGGTGGCGGTGACGGTGGCAGTGACGATGACGATAGCAATGGCAATCGTGCCGCGGTGGCAAAGGAGGAAATCGTATCAGAGGCGGTGCTGGTGGCGACGGCAGTGGGGACGTCGGTAGCACTGATGCAGGGTTGGCTGTGCGAGTGTGGCAAAGCGAGGTCGTTGCTGTGTCCTGGCGGTAAATAATGGATGTGTGGCAAATATTGGATGGATGGCATTAAAGTGGCGAAAAACGCTGAGTCTCTAAGAGGGTTTGTCTGCTAGTACTACAGATAGAAACGTTCATAAATGTGAGGTTGGAAAGTAAGGAAATGAGAAAGTAGTATGAGGAATAGAGAGTAAAGAATGCAGGCCAGCCAGACGAAAACATAACCGATGAACAATTTTGCAGTAAGACATATTTCATAATAGAAAGAGAAGTAGAGTAATTAGAAAAACAGTGGGAAGATAGATACACACGTGATCTAGTAATGTGGAAAAGAATGGGTGAGAAAGAGGTGAAATTGTGAGGAACGGAAGAACGCACAATCAAAAAAAAACTTAACATAGTTCACGAAGGAGTATTGCAATGGACTGAAAAATTACGTCGCGGAGAAGTAGGTAACGATTTGTGACACACCCGAAGGCCCTCCTATTATCATTGCCTACGTGATTATAAGCAGATGAAATGGAAGAGAGTGTGACTAAATACGAAGAGACAAAAAAAAGACTACATTTCACAACCATGATGATCCTTCATATCACGGCAACCTAGAAAGACACCGCAGTTGCTGGACTGAAGTTGGGCGGTAGTTAGCAGCGAAGATCTACTCGTAGATGACTTCGGGGTGGTCGTACGTAGCAGTGACGCAAGATTCTTGGTAAAGGTCTAGCTCAAGCATTTTGAGAGCACGCTGAAGGGTGACTGTTAATAGGCAAATTCAGACGTCGAAGTGACGGAAACAACAATGTGGTTAGGGCTCAGAAGTGGGGTTGAGAGAGATAGAGTGGCACACAGTTGGGAGAAGCGGGTTAATGCGGGTACCCGGTTTAACTGGAGGCAAGACGAAGAGTTCCGGGAAGACGTCTCGGGGAAATGAGGATAGAGACGGCGCACCGTGCGGTGATGGAACGGCTGCAGCGGACGCAAGTACGAAAGTCTGAAGAACAGCGAGAGAGGCAGAGGGGGCGAGGGGGGAAGGGAACGCAATGAAGTGACGACGAGAAACGCGAGTGAGGCATTCTAAAGAGGTCTTGCTAATGCAACCACCAATTCTTTACTATACGAAACGGCTTTCTGGAATGTTACAATTGTTAAACATAATCATACACTCATACGAAAACAAATATCCTCGTACGGAATCATACCTCTAAAAACATGCAATTAAAAATTTAATTGAAAGTTAATATTTTATACGATATATTTAAGAGATAGAGCTTATTTTTCAACTATAAAATATGTATTGCAGAAAAAAATCATTAACCTTACCATATTCCTTCCTTACTGAAAAACTTGAAAATGAGAACATGGTGATTTGTAAACGAATATAATTCTGGAGAGAGTTAAAGTGAATATTAAAAGTTGTATATTTTGTAATATCGAAAGTCATTCTAGAGCACAATTTTAAGCATATATTTTTGGGCAGTGGAAATTTCCTTTAAGGTGGTATCAAAAGCGGGCATGCTAGAGACTACTTTTACCTTGAGACATAAAAACAGCGAGAAGGGAGTAAGTTTGGAGCGGTCGGTCGAGACGAGTGCGGGCGGGGGGGCGCTTGGAGATAATGTAGAGTCGGTGGTGGAGCAAAAGCAGCTTTGTGGCCGCTTTCGGGCTGCTCAGCGCTGAAGAGGTGCAGCATCGGTGAGCGAACGTTGCGTAAAGAGAGGTCTCGGACGCGGAACGGTCATAGATCTGAGAGAAAAGGAGCGGTGTGGTACATGCGCTGGAATATTAAAATGGTGGCATGATTGTGTAGAGATTCAGTAGAAACAATGGTTACCACCAACATCATTATCATTATCATCATCAGAGATTGAATTTTTGGCCCCTCCTACCGGTCCCGCTCCTTCTACCCGTTGGAAATGATCTCGCCAGGTTTTGTTGTTGATGTGGTTTCCCTGCTGATGTTTCGGAGTTTTCATTTTGCTTTTGTCATTCTTATATTTTACACAAGCTGTATAAAATTATTTATATTTCAGCTGGTATTGACTTTCTGTTTCTAAGATTAACAGTTTAGTTAATAATAATGATATTCCAAGAACATTGATCCTTCCAATGATATTCTAGGAACATTGATCCTGTAGAGAAGTAAGGCAGCCAGGCTTGCTGTATGACAATTTTTTGATTAATAATGACGTTAATTTCATTCCTTTTCGATTGTTTATTATTTTAATTCATATTTCTTTCTCTTAATATAGCTCTGCGAATCATCGAAGGAACGCGTTTCTACTTTTACACCTTCTACTTACTTAGGTAGTAAAGTATTGTAATGCTACAACAGAAAGCAGCGATTATTCGACAATAAATAATATTGTGGGCCCCTGAAATTAAAAAAGGAGAAATCTTCCTCCTAAATGTTTTCTAAAACGTTGTGCGGTCGGAGGCAGGGCAGGTCTATTTTTAGTTAAACTCCCTGAATTTTCAAAAATGGCAGAAGTTAACATTTTTTTGGCGTCTTCCTTCACCAAAATATTGAAATTATATATTTTTCCCTCAAGGAAATATGTTCTTTAAAGAGAAATCTATATACCGTCCTGCGCAATTTTCTGAAAATATGAGTAGCTTTTGCGTAATAATGCGTAAAGGTTTCAAAATTTTGAAAACAAGAGTTCCTCAAAAACGACTCAAAATTATTTCTGTTTATTTGCAAATAGAACTAAATAAGTTAACAAAATTAGCGCGACTCTCATTTTCATCCAACTCTCTACATTTCGAAAATTGCAAAACATTAACATTACAAAATTATAATATTGATTTTAGAGATGTTTTCCATAATGAAATTTGTTTAAAAAATAGACCAAAGTACGCTTATAAAAATTGCGAAGGGCCCATTTTCGTATAACATTTCGTATAACATCGAAAATGAATATTTACAATTTTCTTCGGCGCCTTTCTACAACTACAATATTGAAGATAGAGATTTAAAAAACAATTAAATTTGTTCTTCAAGATTAGATATTGAAACTATGTCAATGAAAATCTGTTAATTTCTGAAAATTGCAAAATCAAATGTTCATCTTTGTTTAAGAGCGTCCGGAATAGTGAGTTTAACTGAGAGTCTGTGGTTGTAGGAGGTAATGAGGACTGCGTGCAAAATCTAAAAACCTGACTTCTAATCTCTGCATGGCAAAATTACAGGTGCATTTGCAGGTACAAGTGGTAATTATAATTTATTGAAGCCGTTTCAAATAATGGGAGAAAATATGTGCTGTCGCAGCACTACTAGTTTTGAACCTTAAACTTTGAATCAAATAAGGCAAAAACAACAGAAAAACCTGGCTAGATTTCTCATTTAAAATGTGCATAGTTTTCTCCAACGATAATAAGAATGACAATCACTTTATTACCAGTAATTTAATACATGGAGACGCAATGTGGAATTTAAATGAATAGTAGGGCACGGGAAATTCAAGAGAGCATTAAATGTAGCTGGATCGGCAATCAAGTGACATGAATAGACGTAAATACAATTACGCGGTTCTAGTCGCTCTACGCACGATCTGGGTAATATTGGTATCCGATAAAACAGGCAGGAAATGGAAGTGGGATTTAAAGGATTGAACTGACATTTTGTTCATTTTAAATGGCGAAGCAACAGAGTATGCGGATAACCACTTCATTTGAAATTCGTGACCTCTTCATTCTGTCGATATTGAGGATACATCATTAAATAAATTCGAGATGAAATTGTGTTTGAAAATAGGATACTAAAATGAGGATACTAATTTTGCGTTTACACTTCTTTCTGATACATTTTTTACCAAAAAGTTTAAATGTCATCGTTTTTCTTCAATAATTCCAAATAAAATTCTGATGCATCTCTAAAGTTGCTTTGTTACGTACTACAGAACTACTTAGGAAGCACTGACAAACATTTTTTCTTCAGATGGCTTAAGAATGTTCACTTTAGATTTCGGCCGCTCTCCCCACACAAAAGTGGAGTTGAAACCGTATTCGGGCTAACACTTCTGGATTCCCCTCTGTTTTTCATGGATACTCAAAAATGTCATGGAAGCCATTGGTTCAAGAGCTTTTGTGAAACATACACACATACATTTTTATAAATTAAAAGTGTCGACTGTCAACGAACCGCATTATTAAAGACTGCGTTCGACGTTCGTGTCTGAAAGGGCGATGTGTGACAGGGTGATTTTCACGTCGCTCGGGGAATGACGGCTGCGGCGTCTGCCGGATCGAAGCGGTGGCGGCGCGGGCTGGCGTTGGCGCCCGCGGCGACACAGGTGTCCGGCACGTTCGGGCGAAGAGCTCTCACCCTTCTCAACCCCCGGGGACGCGGCGTCCGACCGACTTACAAAAATTCGCCCACTTCGGTAATTCACTCACCGCGAGGCGGCGGTTGCGGCGGCCGCAGCGGAGGCGACGGACGGGGACGAATGCGGTGGAGAAAGAGGAGCGGAGAAGACTGCAGCTCTACACGGGTTGGTGTGGAACTGCTCGACTAAGCGCTGCTGAGGGAGTTATGGTAGGTGGAAATGGGTGAGATGAAGGAGTAGGTGGAGAATGTATTATAGTTGAAGTAGAAGTAATATAAAGGGAGAAAAGAAGTAATTTTCCTCAAACAAATGTATTAACGAACTATTCGTCAGGTACAGTGCAGACTGTACCTGACGAATAGTTCGTTAATAAATTTAGCCCTTCTTTTTCTCCCTTTATATTACTATCAGAGAGTTCCACAATATTTCTGTGGAAACCACCGAGAAGTAGAAGTAGCGAGAGGGTTTGAGTGACGGCTCGGCGGTAATGATGTTGGATTGTAGGAGTGAGAGGATCACGGTCGTCGGTGCCAGACGTCCCTGCGTGGCTGGCGATGACGGCACAGGAGATTGTGGTTGTGGTGCTGTTTTTGGTTTTGGTGGCTGTAATGGTTGTAATATTTGGTAAGGTTTCAGTAGATATTTGGTCCAATTGTAGAGATGGATGTGGTGTGCGTTGGATTAAAGTGGGTGACATGATTATAGTGGTTGCGGAGGTAGAATTGTCGGGGCGACTGGTGTGGCGGCAGATTCCGGGGTGAAGTCGGTGGAGGCTGATACTTCCGGGATTAATGGCAGCACCAAAGTTCCCAGAGGCGACGGCGTTGGTAATGGGAGGGGCGACGCGTCGTGGGGAAGACAGGGCGATGGAGACGAGGCAGGAATGGAGAATCCAGAAGCGGAGGCAGAGGCGGAGGCGAGGGCGGAGGCCAGGGCGGAGGCGAGGGCGGAGGCGAGGGCGGAGGCGAGGGCGGAGGCGAGGGCGGAGGCGAGGGCGGAGGCCAGGGTGGCGGCGAGGGCGGAGGCAAGAGCGCGGGCAAGGGCGGGGGAGAGGGCTAGGGCGGAAGCGAGAGCGAGAAGCATGGAGCGTCGGCAATTGCAGTGGGAGGGAGTGTTGAGGCGGGGTGGTTGCTGGGGTGGGCGTGGCCCATCGCCTGGGCGCCGAGCGCTCCCCGTTGGCTCGTTCGCCGCCGCCTGCCGGCTCCCCGGCGGGGCCGCCCGGCCGCTTCGCGCTTCTTGAGGGCGCTTCGATGGCCGCGTCACGCGCCCCCAGTGCCAAGTGGCCGTTGCCGAGACGACCTGCAGCCAATTTGTTATGCTTTACATTGGAAACCTTTCCGGAAAATAGACTTCAAGGTGATGCTACTGGGAGTGATACCTAAATATGGTTTGAAAATTGAAATACTGATCAACGGATTTTGATAATATAAGTATAAATTAGACCAATGCAATAAAGGCGCAAAAACTGCGAAGCAAAATTGTTATTTGCTGGCATCTGCATGTGCGAAAGAGAATCTGGCATCTATGAAGTCATTTTTAATTTTATAATTCTGTAATAGAAATCGAGATGAAAATAATTTAATTTACTTTATGTATCAATGATACACACTCATTTAGAAAGTATTAATTATTCAAATTTTTGAAAAAGTGTATACGCAAAAATATGGAAAAACTGACACGTGGGAACCTCTTATTTAAATTATTGAAACCATATATGTTTAAATAAAATTCTGCAATAGTCCTTCGAATTTTTACTACTAAAAGAATACTTAAATGAAGTTTTTAGTATCGGTTAATTATTTTTCATATACTTTTCTTTCCCCATTCTTATAATTATCATTACTATGATCATAGACGTTGCTCTCACCAAACATGGGACTGGATCTCTGCAAAATTATATTTGCTGTACAAACATCAGTCGTATTTTAAACCAAACTAAATTTCAGGAAATTAATGATTAGCAGTTGTGGAGAAGGAGAAGGAGAAGGAGGGAAGGCGTTTAATGGCGGCTGGCGATTTCCAGTTTGACAGTCGGGATTACTCCATTCAGACGGGTTTTGAGACAGCTGTGATTGACATCCACTTTTCATGCTCCTGGTCATCTCATTTGTTACCTAAACCCTCGCAAACGTATTCATTTTAACGAGGTTTTTTTTACGATCTTCTGACGTCGTTATATATTCGCCACATTAAAAGGTCCAAACACGACCGTCGGCTCTGCCGCATGTGATTTCCAGCCATAGAAATAATCATAGACATTTGAAATCTGCCCTTCCCGCCGTAAATGCGGGGCTTTTGGGGCGCACCGCAACGCAAAATAATCCTTCAAAACGCGCCGCGCGAATTCCGCTCGGTGGACCTCCCAAATCCAAAAGGCTTCGCGCGCGCTGGCCATTCGCGTGGGGCCGTCGCTCGCCGGGTGGCCGCGCCGCGGGCTGTGGGCCCACACGACGCCAACGGAGCGCTAACAACATGCGCTTTCTCTGGGCTTATTTGAAAGACGTCGAGTAGAAAATGTGGGACATGAACTAATAAAAAAATAAAGAAAAATGTTGAAACCAAGCGAATTTCGTGAAACATGTTTGCTTTTGAAATTTTTCACGGCAATAGCAAGATCATGCTGCCAAGATTCCTCAAACTTATTTTAAACCGTTGACTGCACTTGAATTAAAGAGTGATGTTTTGAAAACTGAGTGTGATAACTAGATTTCAATAATCTAAGGATATAATAAACCTGACCTGTGAAATAAATGTCAAGTATCGAGAAAACGATCCTTCTATTTATCATTTCTGTTTTGGATTTCCTTTTTCTTCTTTTTCTGGTTCTCATTATTATATTTTGCTATTTTCATTACTCGCACTTACATTCAATTTCTTTCTTTATTCTCAATTATATTCTTCTTGTTATTTTTCTAATTCTTGTCTTTATTTATTCTTTTCTTGCTCTCCATTGTCTTTTGTTTAGTGTTTTCCTAATCCATCTCCTTGAATTTCTTTATCTTTTATGCAGCTTTTTAGTCCATCCCAGCTTATTTGTTACACTATTTTCTCGGTCTTTCCAGACAGAGTATTGAATGCGTTGTAAGTAGGCACAAAGAGACGGGATTTACTTATTTTCCATTCATTAAACATGAGATAATCCTTGCGTCTGGAACTTCTTTACCTTTCATTTAATTTCTTTCATTCATTTTTCGTTTCGGATATCTTCGTTTTGAACGTAGTCATAAAAGGTTGTTGAAGGCTTTCACGGATACGATGTCCTGCCGCCAAGGCTAGTTGCGGCCGTCTATGACGCCGACGTTCCGCCCACCGTGTTCTTCAGGGATCCGCCCCGTCGGTATCATAGCATACGACTCGGCAGCACTCCGCCATTCACTTGCTCATCAATAGAATTCTCTCACTGTCCACAAAAACTTCATTTCCTTAGCTCTTCGGTAGTTGTAAAGAAAGAAATGTGTGCATTCTTAGCATCAAGTCAAGAAAAAAATGATTTCAGAGTATAACATTGTCCATCATTTTCATGGCCATCAGTTTTTTAATTTTTCTTTCATGTAAAGTATTAGAAATAATGCTAATATAATCCTAATTGAAACCAGTTCAAATGAGCGCCGGTGTAAATTTATGCTTTCCCTTTATTGCCCCAAAAATGTTTTTTGCTGATTTAGTTGGGCTCACCCGATAAATATTCACCCATTGGGTCAAATTTACTCAAAAATAAAATTTCATCTCAATAGGTCGATATTAGCAGATCCGACTTGACCGCGAAATTTGAATGTTAGAGATCATTGGTTTTGTTGGGTTAAGTCTATTTCATCATCGGAGAGTGGTACAACAAACAATTCTTCTAATAAATACTACATACGGTGTATACATTTTTACTTTCCCGTATACGTACGTACGTATATACGGAATAATATACGCAGTATAGAGAAAGTTATGTAATGCTGCGGAAAATCGATTTCGAGATTTCAACGGAAATACAAGTTTTGCGGTTCCTTGATACCGAAAACGTGAGTCTTTTAAAAACGTCCGTCCGTTCGTCCGTCTGTCCGTCTGTCTGTCCGTCTGTCTGTCCGTCTGTCTGTCCGTCTGTCTGTCCGTCTGTCTGTCCGTCTGTCTGTCCGTCTGTCTGTCCGTCTGTCTGTCCGTCTGTCTGTCCGTCTGTCTGTCCGTCTGTCTGTCCGTCTGTCTGTCCGTCTGTCTGTCCGTCTGTCTGTCCGTCTGTCTGTCCGTCTGTCTGTCCGTCTGTCTGTCCGTCTGTCTGTCCGTCTGTCTGTCCGTCTGTCTGTCCGTCTGTCTGTCCGTCTGTCTGTCCGTCTGTCTGTCCGTCTGTCTGTCCGTCTGTCTGTCCGTCAGTCTGTCCGTCAGTCTGTCCGTCAGTCTGTCCGTCAGTCTGTCCGTCAGTCTGTCCGTCAGTCCGTGAACAACACTATCGCGTAACCCATACGTGCTATTTCTTCAAAAATGGATATTCCCCTGACAATCTGCGTCCACTCAAGGTGCCACGAGTTTGAAAAACTTTCTTCAAAATTTGAGGGTACTTTCTTTACATGAAGACCCCCGGACATTTTCAAAATTTTCTCAAAAACGGTTCCAATTTTTTTCTAATTCTTTTGTAAGAATAGAGTAACATATGCTTATTAAGGTGACGTAGGTCCTATTTTCACGGTTAACTCTGAATTTTCAAAAATTGCCAAAATTTGAAATTTTTTCGGCATCTTCCTAGAACTACAAAATTAAAGAC
Source organism: Acheta domesticus (assembly GCA_031308135.1). Lineage (NCBI taxonomy): Eukaryota > Metazoa > Arthropoda > Insecta > Orthoptera > Gryllidae > Acheta > Acheta domesticus. Next base: position 48,526,607 of record JAHLJT010009436.1, read on the forward strand.
AGAGATTTTTCCTTTAAATAAAATTTGTTGTCCAAAGTAAGTTCTTTCATTAAGGTCATGTACTTTTTTGGAAAATCTTCGTAGCTTTTGCACAATATTGCACGCGATATTTGAAATTTTAAACAATTACAAAAACAAGATTTTCTCAAAAACGGCTCCAAATTTTTTGTTTAAACTTTTGGTATGGTTAGTGCTTAACGTGTTCTGTGAGATGACATTAACGCCATATTCTTCTGTTCTTTTGTTTTCTCAAAAATGACAAAAATTAAATGTTTTCGATTTGTCTCTCACGTCGTTAATATTTAATTTAGAGGCTATATGTTCACTTATTAAATTAAAGAGTACATGTGATTTAAATAATATCAAATAAAGTTTCTCAAAAATTGAAAAGTTTTCTGTGAAAACTAGCTCAACATTCTGTATTTTCAGAAACGTTCAAACGCCATTTTCTCTACAATGGCTTCAAATTTTTTGTTCTAACTTTTCAAATGGATAGTGCTAATTGTACTCTTTAATATGGCGTTATGGTTATGAAGTTCAGTTTGGGATTTTTTTTGTTTTTTCAAAAATTACACAAATGTATTTTTTATAGTTCTCTCATAGCGTTAAAATGCACATTTCCAGCAATTTTTAAACACTATTGAATTTGTGAGTGTAAGTGCTTCAAATGACTTCAAATGATGTGTTTCGAAACATCAAAAATTTTCTGTGAAAAAGCGCTTCAAATTTCTCATTTACAGTAGCGCTTAAACGCCATTTTCTTGAAAACGGCTCCAAATTTTTCAATGAAAATTGCCATTAAGGACAAGGTTTAACTGTTTTTTAATATTCCTAAAATAATATTTTTGTTCTCCTATTAGGTAAACGAAAAAAATATAAAATGTCAAAAAAAATGTAGTTTAGGCGGCAATAGATGGCAGCTGTCAAGAGTATTGGCAAGTCTGAATAGCTAGCCGAGATCAAACGAAACAGAAAACTAATACGGGAAAGTCTGTGCCATTTTGTAGCACCACTAGTTTAAAGTTGCTTTTGAAAATATGGATCCTATAACCTTTCATGCAATTTAACAAATTTTATAAAGCATCTTGATAAGGAGTAGCTTTTACATCTGCACTGCCCTAAAGCCCCGGTTTAACATAAACAACCAACACAGAGACATTATTTAAGGAATTTTTAATTACACAAGATAGTTTAGATTCTGATCTTAGCAGAAAACTTGTAAATATTAAATATCTCTTGCCCTCTATCGAGCTCGATGTACTGACCAGGAAAGATGTATCTTTAGTTTCTTACTTTTATAAAAGTCCAACATTTCTTTAATTTCTGACTCATTAGAGAACATTCCCATATTCTCTTTGCCACTTTGAAAATTAAGGGCATTCAATATTTTCTAGATTTCCTTAAAATGCTAAAAAAGTGGTATCAGGATTGCTTGCTATATTTCATATTTTACATTCAAACACGCATTGTAAAATAAATTCATCTATGTGATGACGGCACCGAAAGAACAATGCTCTGTCCAAATTTTGTTCAGAAAAATCTACACTACATTAAAATGTCAAGTGTTTGATATAGTTGTATCACAGCAAAGAATTTGTAATCTTTTTCTTCTTGTAATGTGCTTTGTCTGGTCGTTTCTTCTTTATCCGCGAGATGTTCGTCTAGTCCTGCAAGATAGCTTTTTCATCCTGGCTCTCTCTGCCGAAATAATAACATTCTGTCTTCTTTCAACATAATAATTTGTAAAGCATGCAGATGTGCAATATCAAAAAGTTTATTCAAATTATTTCTAAACTCCTCTTCGCCATGCTTAAAAATATCTTCACACCTTTTTGCGTTTTTTTTGTACACTCCGAAAATTACAAGTTAATAAGTTTTTGCGAACAATGCTTTATTAGCTCTTGTCGAAATTCTTGCTTTCTCCAAAAATAGCATGCACTCACGAACACATGTTTAGCATTTGCACTAACTGTTCATTTTATTTCCTATATGTTATAAAATAAAACTTCAAGCACTTGTTTATTTGATGGTAAATTGTGTCCTGTTATTTGGTATTTTATATTAATAATTAATATTATCTCCTATTAAAAACACTCGTTCTTCATCACTGCGTATGACACTAATATGACATTATGTTAGATTAGCGACTGTAAATATGAGTGACATGACTGATTAAAATTCATGTATTGTTGTGCTCGGATCTGACATTCTAGCTATGGACATGTACGTCATGCGAGTTCGCGCCCATGTAGGCACGGGATAGAATGCTCCGATCTCAACAAAATTTTGATAGGCATGTTTTAAGGTCATTCGAACAAAATTGGAAGGTGAGTGGTCTAAAATATGTAAATCGGAAAATAAGGGACACCATGGTGGTGCATACCTGTGTTTATTTCAATTGCCAGGAACAGTAGTAATTTCTAACATTTACAAATAAAACACACCACATTCAGCAATCTAAATTTCTTGAAGTAAAGAAGTAATTCTAAGTTAAATTTATTACTTTCCTTCAATCTACTTTCTTTTATAAGAATAGCAATAGCTTCTAAACATTTCTCAAATTATATTCATGAAGTGCAGGAAATTCATAGCGGGCGCCTTTGGTTGACGCCAAATTACACAAAAAGTACTCACATTTTCGAAATATTCAACTTGACCTTTTTGAAGATCTGTTTCTCATGAACACATTTCATTAAGAAAAGTGTATTTTCACAATTGTAGTTGTAGAAAGACGCCGAAAATTTTCTATTTTTTTTCAATTTTCGGAAAAAGTCATTTCAACGAACATGAGTCCTGCACCATTCTCTTAAGCGTTCTTTGCGCCATCTACGGTCTAAATTTCATGAAATAATATTGTGCCGTTTATAAGAAAAAATGTTTTAAAGAAAATAAAAATTGCCTATGTTTGACAAGATTTCGCAAAAAAATACTCATGTTTTTTTATTTAACGTACCATTATTTTTATCTGTTTTTCATGATCACATTTTATTAAGAGAAACATGTTTAACTTTATAATTGTAGTCGTAGGAATATGCCACAAAAATTTTGAGATTTTTTCAATTTTCGACAAACTAAGGTTTTCAACCAACTTGAGACATGCGCCATTCTTTAAACGCCCTTCACACTATCCCACAACAAAATGTAGTAAAAAACGATGTATCCGTTTTGAGAAGAAAAGTGTTTAAACAAAATTAAAAATTTCTGTTTCACGCAAAATTACGCAAAAAATACCCAAAATTTTGAAAATTTGTACAAGATCTTGTTTCAAAATCTATTTTGAAGGATAGATTTTATGAAGGGAAAAAGATCTTCATCATAATATTTTAGTTGTAGGAAGACGCCCAATATTTTTTGAATTTTTGTAATTTCCGAAAATTAAGTCTTTTTACGAAAATGACACTTGCACTTTTCCCTTAAACATTTTTTACACTATCTAACAACCAAATTTAGTAGAAAATGCTGAAGCCTTTTTTTGAAAATTTGGAAAATGTTCCAGTGACTTCATGTAAAATACCCCCAAAGTTAAAACATCAGTTTCAAATTCAAGAGATGCGACATCGGCCAGATAGATTGGGAAATATCAATTTTGGAGGAAATCGGCTGAATTGTTTAGCCGCTAGCGTTATTCACAAAAAGACGTACGGACAGATGTTTTGCCGTCAATCGATCTTTCGGTATCAAGAAATCCAAAACATGGATTTTGGCTACGCCACGTGTTAAAGGAATTTGCTTCTAAATTAGCAACTGAATTTATCTACTTTTTCCTTATCAAAAACGGGAATTAGAGTTTTTCTGCCGAAAATTTCCCTCAGGATTAGATAACTTTGCCTCTACTGCCTAAGCGGTAGCGAGAAAGTAAACTATTGTTGCTACAGAATGGCACAGACTTTCCCGTATTAATTTTCCACTTCCTTGGGTCTTCGCTAGCTATTCGGAATTACCATTGCCAGCTACCATCTATCACCACCAAAAGTACATTTTTTGTCATTTTCTTAATTTTTCGGTTTCCTACTGGTAGAACGAAAATATTGATTTTAGAATATTAAAGAACACGAAAACCTAGCCCTAAATGGCAATTTTCTTTTAAAAATTATGTGCCGTTTTAAAGAAAATTGCGTTTCAGCGCTACTAAAAATGCGAAATTTGAAGCTTATTTTCACAGATAATTTTTGAATTTTCAAAATACTTTATTTGAAGTTATTTGAAGCACTTAACACTCTCAAATATAATAAAGTTTACAAATTGCGGATAATGTGAATATTAAAGATGTGAGAGATCCTTTAAAAAAATTACATTTTTGCAATGTTTGAAAAAACAAAAAATACCTCAAAATCAACTTTACGTCATATTAAAGAATTGAATTAGCACTATCCGATCGAAAAGTTTGAAGAAATGTATTTGATCCATTCATTAGAAAATGGCGTTTGATTGTTTTTGAAAATGTGGAAATTTGAGTTACTTTTCACAGAAAACGGTTGTGTTTTCGATAAACTTTACTTGACATTATTTAAAGCATATGTACGCATAAATATAATAATGTGAACAATTCGCCACTAGTGTAAATATTAACGATGCGAGAGACAAGTAAAAAAATTACATTTTTCCGCTTTTTGAAAAAGCAAAAGGATAGAGCAAAATGGCGTTTCATCATCTCATGTAATACATCAGTTACTATTCCTACCAAAAGTTTAAAGAAAAAATCTGGAGCTGATTTCGAGAAAATCTGTTTTTTGTAATTTATTTAAATTGCACATATTGCACGCAATATTGCGCGAAAACTGCTAAAATTTTCAAAACTATGTACATGACCTTCAACAAAGAACTCACTTTGGAGAACACATTTTATTTGAAGGAAAAATCTCTATCTTCAATTTTGTAGTTGGAGAAAGACGCCGAAAAAAATTCAAACTTTCAAAATTTTCAAAAATTCAGAGTTATCCGTGAAAATCGGACCTATGCCATGTTAATAAGTGTATTTTACTCTATTTATTCAAGAAATTTAAAGAAAAAATTTGGAGCCGTTTTTGAGAAAATTTGAAAATGTCCGGGGGGCTTCATGTAAAGTACCCCCAAATTTTGAAGAATCTTTTTGAAAATCTCAAAGCTTCGACTAGAACCAGATCGACCGGGGAACACAGACACACGGACACGGACACAGACGGACGGACGGACAGACGGACGTTTTCCATTCAATTGCTTTTTCGATATCAAGGTCCCACAAAATAGGGTTTCTGGCTACACCAGGTGTTAGGGGATTTTTTTCTTAATTTAGCAACTTTTTATCCACTTTTTCGTTATCACGGCCCGGCAATGAATTTTTTTCCGCCGAAAATTCGCCATTTTTTCGCGCAGCATTACATAACTTTCCCTATACTACGTATATCACTCCCTGTATACGTACGTATACGGGAAAGTAAAAATCATGTAAATTATATAATTTTGGATTATTGTTTATTTAAGTTTCCGCGCGCGTCAATTACTGTGTATATTTGCCCCGTAAAGATAGTGCATATCTCTATGTGGCGGTATTTCTTCCCCGCATAAACAAGAGATCCGCCGTGGACCTACACGTGTGGGTTTGCGGTGTTTCCCTTCCACAAGTATCTCCCCCAATGGGTCACTGCTCCATCTGGGGCAAGCTCTAAGCTCCCAACATATCTGGTTAGTAGCGTATTGCATGTATTGCACGCGCACGCGAGAGTGTGTGTGTGTGTGTGTGTGTGTGTAAAGAGGGGAGGAACAAGGGTAAGAAAGGAAAGATGGGTGAGGCGTGGCTCATTCTTAAGGTGCTTCTCCTGCACATAAACGAAACCACGTAAAATACTGACGCAGCTATATCGACAGTGTCGAAAAGGTGGCGCTGCACTGGACACGGCAATGTTGTCACACTGAGAACATTCATAAAGAGGGGCAAAACCAAATTTTTATAATGCATTTTTTAACAAATATTTTGTATAGAAATGTATATTTCGCAATGATGTACTGTTATATCGACTAACACAACCAAATAATAGAATGAAAGCCACACTTAACTCCGGGATCTCTCAAGAGATATCGAAACAAATTAATTGTAGTTAAAGATTATGTAAATGGATTAGTTGTATTTGAAGATTCCAAGTCAATGTATTTACATTTTATTTGTATGTTTTTTCTTCTTTTAAGGTGATATAAAATGCGTTGAATGGCACATAGACGATATCTTCTGTCAGGGTTGCCAGATTGGGCATAATTCCGCTTTTTGGGCTGGAAAACGGCTCTCTCCCGTGGGACAAAAATTGTCTTCGTGGAATACCGTCCAATGGGCGGAAGCGCATCAAAACATGTGCGATTTTGGGCGGTTTTTCAGATAATGGTGAAGTTTTCAAAAAACAAAACGCAACGACGTTGGAAGTTAGTTTTTTTAGTTTTTTACTTTATACATGATTTTTCATTGATCATTTGTTAATTCGTTCAAATTAACTTTGAGAAATGAATACTGTGAGTTTTTGGACCACTAATAAAGTGTGTGTTATAAAAGTCGCAGATTATTTGTCCTGCACAACATGAGTACATATTTTACCACATTGGCAGTTAATTTTAGAACACGCCATTTAAAATTAGTCATCTTCTGAAAGTACGGTGTCACTGTTAGCATTTTCCATTAAGCCTTAGGAAACAAGCATGCATATGTAAGCATTCCTGTGGTAAGCATTCCTTTTTAAGCACGGATATTCAAGAGGACCAAAGAGAGTGAAAATGAGGAAATTATTTTATCCCTTAAAGTATTCCTCCCATCTGCCGTAGTCATATGAATAGTCAAAACTAATTTTTAAATACTGAGATATAACATTTTATTACAAAAAGTTTAAGTTTTTACATAAATTGTTAATTACAATGTTCAAAAACAAAACAAAAAATAAAACTAATCTCCCGCTTGGAATTGGGGGTATTTACAACCATCTAACGGTGGATATTTGTACGAAGCATCTGGCAAACCTGCCTTCAGTGGCTGATTTCGTCGGTTACAAACCTCGACTATCGCCTCGGTTCATAACCATGAAAAGCTTCTGCTATTTTTTTCTACATCGACCTAACAACATTTATAGCCATTTCGTAAATATTTGCTGGTATATCGACTTAACGCAATCAGTCAGAAGAACGAAAGGCTACGCAAGTATCGGCGTTCATCTAGGCTTGTAACAGTCTCTTATGAGTAATTGAAACAAATGAATTGTATAAAAAATAATATACGCTCTTACTCAAAAAATCATAATTCTAATAACTTTTCTTATACGAAGGCGATATTTCAAAAAGCATGTATTAATAAATGACGCACGCTCTTCAAGTATATTACAAACAACGATCTTTGGTGGTACAAACTTCAACCGCGTCCATTATTTGTTCTACACTGACCTAATGACGTAAATAACTGGTTGACATCCTTCCTCGTGCGTTTGGGCCCACTGCGGGCGCGGGCCGGGCCGCTCCGTCGTGCGTGCGCTGGCCGCGCGGGGCGGGGCGGGGGGGGGCGGGGCGGGGCGGGGCGGGGCGGGGGCGGGGCGGGGTAGGCGGGTGCGCCGGCGAGAGTGCACGGCGGTTGATGCGGTCGCGAGGGAGATTGCGAGGGGGGGAGAGAATGAGGGAGACAGCACGACCGGGTGAATGAGTAGGCGAAAGAGAATGATCATGAGATGAGGTAGCTTGGGAGTGAGTTTGAAAAAGTGATTGAGTATGAGAACGAACGTGTGGAAAAATGATCGTAAGCAAGCAGTTAATGAGAGAGTGAGTGAATGCATGATTAAGTAAGCCAAAGAACCGGTGAGTGAATGGAAAATTAAATAATGAATTAATTGTGCTGAAGCGGGAGAAACAAATATGGGTGAATGTCTTTTCATACTGCTTACGGTTTAATATCAAAACCAGGTGAGTCAGCATTCAATACTTTTCAGTACTGAAGCATCATGTTTGCGGGAAAAAATCTTGGAACAGTAAAAATGAAAAAAATAATGACTCAATAATAATAAAGCCTTTATATCTGGTAGGGCTTAGCTCGTAAGGTCTGCTCCTCTGCCTACCCACTTAAATACTTTTACGTTTACATAATTACAATTGAGGTGTTCGGGCGCAAATAATGGTAACTGACATTTCATGTCAATTACGAAAGTGCAATGTTTGCATTAACTAACGGAAATGTGCTGGACCTAAAGTAAGAATGTATTTTTATTGTAATATTTTGTGGACTCTGAAGCTAATGTGATATAAAGATAGTATTTGCATCTCATTTACAAGAAAGACGTAATCAGTCAATAATTTTACTTTCGAAAAATGTCAGAAGTCATCTCCTACACCCGTCATCTCATATTCTAAATGGATGTAATCAATGGACTGAATGGATACCATACATGGAAAAGAGAAATTAAAGAAAGATATATTTTTTCAATTGCGAACTTACTTTCGTATAGACCTTGTGATATTTCCAAGAAAACGATGCAAAGAAAATGATGTAGAAAGTTGATTAAATTATGTTAATTTTATTAACGCACATTTGCGACGGGGTTTGCGTGCCACAGCATTATTTCTACCATGAAGAAGTTCAACCGTAATTATTAACCGGATTTACATCATTCAATACTAATCTTACGCGAATTTTAATTGGTACATTTTTCTACTAATGAAAATAAAGTGATATCAATAGCAAACCGAAGAAAATATGTATTACTGATATCATAAAAGAGACAGTTTTCGTGTCCATAACGAATAATAGCTTATACAAGATCAAATGATAAGTTAAAAGCTGTTCCATACCGCTCTCAAATAAAATCCCTTCCCCAAATCAAATCTCGTGTTCTCACATATAAACTGGAACTAGCTTTTTGGAATATTTTTCTGAAATTTTTATTTTCGCTAAATTTCGAGATGGAACAAAGGAATGGAAGAATTTGTTTGCTACGCTAACTGTATTTTCTGCAACTTACGCTTCTTTACATGAACAAATTATGGAAATCAATGGGGTTTGAAACAAAAGGCCAGTAAGAGAAAACGCAAAACATCTTACCTAAAAATCTCAATGTGTTTGAAACGCGATTTGATTTCTTGAGCTTTCACCCACGCATCGCCGGACATCATGGCCCGTGGGCATCGGTTAGCGCCATGACGCGAGAGCCAGCAAATGTGAGCAGCAAAGGGTAGCGATGCGGGTGCGCGCGACTCATCCAGCATCGCGCAAAAGCAGCCGGTGGACCGTCCTCGCTGCTCTGGGATCTCCCTTTGCCTCGGCGCCCCAGCTGGCCACAGTCCACTCCGTCAATCCCCGGCCCGCAGAGCTCCGCCGCGCTCCGCTTCCCCCCTTCCCCCCCGCCCCTCCTCGCTCTTATCCGCCTCAACACCGCTCCACTCTCTCCCAACCTACCACCCCATCCGTTCTATCCCGCCCCACTCCGCACTGCTTTGTATCGCCACTTCCCGCCTCACCCCGCCCCATTGTCGCCCCTAAACGCCCTTCCCCGCTTCATACCGTTGTGTGCCATTTCACCTCGTCCCGTTCACCCCGCTCCGCTTCACCCCGCCCGCTTCACCCCACCCGCTTCACCTCTCCCGCTTCCCCGCGCCCGCTTTACCCCCGCTTCACACCACCCGCTTCTCATCATTCCACTTCACCCCGCCTCACTCCCCACCGCTTTGTACCGCGCTTGCCCGCCGCTTCCTACTCTTCCTCGCCCTATTCTCTCCTCTTCACGGTCTTCTCCACTGCCCCACTTCTCCCCGTTCTGTTCCACTTCGCTTCTTCCCATTCTAACTCGTACTCGCTTCAACCCCGCCCCGCATCACCCCGCTCCGCTACACCTCGCCCCGATCCGCCTCCCCCTCCCCTCCCCCTCGCCCCTCTCAGCCGCGCTTTTTTTCTCCCCGCCCCTGCTCGGAACTCCGCTCTACTCCCACTCATTGCGCCCGCTCGACCCAACCTGGTCCCACTCCACTCAACTCACTCAATCCCGCCTTTCCTCCCCTGCCCAACGCTGCAAATCCCTCCCGCCCTGCCACACCCCGATCTCCCCAGCCCTCGCTTCCCCATCGTCCAACACTATCCCGCTTCGCTCCGCCGCACTCCACCGCACTCCGCCTTGCACGCGGTCTCCGCAGCCGCGCGGCCCCTACTGCCCAGCTGCCCACCCCCGCGCCGCCGCAGGCGAAATATCGGCGAAATGTCACACGCGACCGCGCGATGAGATACGCGATTGGAGATCCGACGTAATTAGAGAACCGGCGCGGAAATTGGTCCGTATCTTCGTTATTCCTGATGTGGAATCTTCCATGTGGAGGATGTCTATACATTTTGTCCACGCTCTTCCCACATACTAATAACAGAAAAATTTATCGACTTCTAGAAACAGAATATAGCTGACCGGAGTTTTAAGATTAAAACGTAATATCTCTTCAGTTATTGAAATGTGAAGTTTGAAATTATTTTCTTTGCATGTAGAAGTGTGTCATTTTCTCTTCTCTGTACATGCGGTCAACGAAAATACAAGTCTATTGTTAGCTTACAATTCATAAAACATTATTATTATAATAATAACAATAAGGTAAAACTATTGATAATAGTTTAGTTAAAAACACAACGCTTCTTGTAACAAAAATGTCACTGCACAATAGTTCTAACAAAATCTGTGGTGATGAGTGAAACGTATGTTGATTGAGTTAGATTACAAATCCGTTATGCTCATTTATGAAATGTTTGATATTTCTCTGTAATATCCGCAGGCAACAGCAGAAATAATATTGTTTCCTCTGGTCATCGTAGATGGATCAAGTTTCAGTGGTAGTCTATCATTAATGTCGACAAAGCAGGTACAGCTCGTGGAGTAACAAGATAACGAGTTCTTGGAGAATCTCTCCATGTCTCTGGGAGAGCACTAAATAATTTCTTCTCTTCTGATTATTAATAAGGAGAGAGCGACATTTGTTACCAGAAGTAACGTCACATTTGACTTGTCTTGAACTTTCTCGGGGAATGAATGTGGCAAATATCATGTTACTGTATAAATTGAGAGAACAAGATCTTCAAGTGACAATTACAAAAGGTTTATATAACATGTGGTTTTCTAATTGATTATATAATAATAATAATAATAATAATAATAATAATAATGGTAATATTTAATAGCCGATCCGGATAGCCGAGATCGCTGAGGCAGTATTATCGAGACGATTTCGATCAGAAGGAATCGCGGGTTCGAGTCCCACCTCGGGCATGGATGGGTTTGTATATATGTCTGTATGTTTGTGTCGTCGACGCAGCCTTTATATCATCATTCCATAACCCATCCCTTAGGGCCAAAAACCCCGGGAGAAAATTGGATTAAGCATAATGCTGATCCCCCAAAAAGGAGTCGAATACACTTGTCACGGGAAAAATTAACTGAACCTCTATAGGTGCAGGAGTATGTCCACTTGGTCCCAGGCGACCAATTCGCGACCAATAAAGAAATAATAAATAAATATTTTATAATAATAAAATTTTAGAGGTAGCTGCGCTTAAAACCTGAAATTGTATAAAAAGCAATTTACTTCTAAATAATGAATAAACAAAATCACTGAAGTTACTATAATATGGGGAATTAAAAATCTGTACGCAAAAATCGAAATACCTTTGATACAACAGAAAGATAAACTCAATACAAGATCAAACGTGAGCACACTACGAACAAAAGTTTATTCCCAAGCCACAATTAAGTGGCAAAAATGCTGAGGTTACAAAATTGTTATTATTAACTACAAAATTTTAGAAAGAAAGGTGATCAAAATGTTGTTTCTCGTTACTTTCAAGCAGCGGGATAAGGTGTATTAATAAAGAGTATTATTAATTTTAATATAATATAATAGAGGGAATTAATTTTGTTACAGATAGAAAAAGAAGTCCGACATTTTTAAATTTATAATAAGCTTTCTCCCCCTCAAAGGTCTATAACTAGAAACGGCAACAAAGATCAAACTTCCAAACAATTCATATATGATACTCGAGGAAGAAATATTTTATTTTTAAGAGTCAAATTTTGCAAATATTGCAATGCAAAAATTTGTCACAAAATTGCTACTTAGAAAGGAATAGTAGGTACATAGGCACTCCTCCCTTTGCGAAATACGAAGCTGCTGGTGCAGTGGGCAAATGGAGCATTAATTTCCCCGCCCTACTTTCACGTCAACTGCAGGTACGCTACACGTGCGCTGCTGAAGCAAAGCAGCGGGTAGTGTTCGGCAACGATTTGGGCAGTCAGACAGTCTCCCGTAATCAAAGTACTTTGTTCATTAGGAAGCACTGTCGTTGCCACGGGGTGTATAACCATCAATGCCGCTTCCGATGTTGCATCCTTCTGTTGCACTGCATGTGACCGCATACTCCGTCGCAACACACAGAACGCCGTCTCCATATTCAGACCAAGTTTTTATAGTTTGCGATTTCGGAACCCCCTCCGTAAAAATATTGTTACTCTTCTTTACTTTTCCATTTCCAACTGGTACCCTCTGCTCTCTACCATTTTTTTTTCACTTGCCACAACCCCTTGGTTCTACCTGTGAACTCTCTAACAACTCATCATTTGTTCGTCAGTGTTTGCCACTCTCTATTTATCATGCATTTACTTTCGTTTACCAAATTTCTTACTTTCTTACCAGTTTCATGCATTCCTGTCTCCCACCATAATTTGCAACATTCCATTTTATACGTTTGGTTCCGATCGTTAACTTCATTACTCTTTTAAACACTGGCCTTGTTTGTTTAGCAATTATTTCAAATACGGTTTAAAGTACATCAATTCTTACTTTATTTTTCAATATTTTAAACGTTTCCATTCGTAAAGGCAATAATTGCCACAACTTCGCAAAAAGAGTCTCTAACTTCCAGGTTTGAGCAGCTTAATTCAAGATAAGGTGAGCGGCCACCTTACAATCCCTTTCACACTCACGCTCACTCCAACGTTCAATCCAACACTCACACTCACGCCCACTCCAGCACTCATACTCACGCCCCACTCCAACGCTCACACTCACGCCTACACCAACACTCACACTCACGCCCACTCCAACGCTCACACTCACGCCCACTCCAACACTCACACTCACGCCACTCCAACACTCACACCTCACGCCCACTCCAACACTCACACTCACGCCCACTCCAACACTCACACTCACGCCCACTCCAACACTCACACTCACGCCCACTCCAACACTCACACTCACGCCCACTCCAACACTCACACTCACGCCCACTCCAACCACTCACACTCACGCCCACTCCAACACTCACACTCACGCCCACTCCAACACTCACACTCACGCCCACTCCAACACTCACACTCACGCCCACTCCAACACTCACACTCACGCCCACTCCAACACTCACACTCACGCCCACTCCAACACTCACACTCCACGCCCACTCCAACACTCACACTCACGCCCACTCCAACACTCACACTCACGCCCACTCCAACACTCACACTCACGCCCACTCCAACACTCACACTCACGCCCACTCCAACGCTCACACTCACGCTCGACCCAACGCTCACCTTCAAGCCCACTTCCTTGCCTACACTGAGACTCACGCTCACGGCCTATGCCCATGCTCAAGCCCCATCTCTCCAGCCCACACCCGCTTCCAGTCCCGTGCCAACGCCCACACCCACGCTCGCGCCCACGCCCGTGCTCACGCCCACGCCCGCACCCGCTCCCCGCTCGGGGCGGCTGACGAGGTCCCTTCAAAGGAAGGGCCGCCGCGTGTCATTTGCGGGTGCAGCCCCTGTAATAAGCGCCCGCCCGTTGCGTGGTCTCGCGCGTCCCTATCGCCCTTCGGATCTACCCCGACGTGTTTTCGGATTCCCTCTTGCCCCGCCCCCGCACCACTCGCTCGCCCGCTCTCCGCACCCCCACCCCCCACCCCCCGCCCCACGCGCGCTCGCTTTCACGCACCGCCAGGGCTCATTCGCTCGTTGTGAACCCAGTCTCATACTTTGCATCGATTGGTGTGACACTGTGATGGGGGCTATGTTTAGATTTCGGCCGATAAATGTGCTTTGAGTTGCCAAGTTCTCTGGAGTAAATTAGTGTGTGTCGGAGAGTAACATTAATGAACGAGAGTTCTTTCGCGCGACTCTATTTTGAAGTTTTTGTTTACATATCGGGACAAATTACAACTCGAACTACATTCTCATTGAAAAAAAGAAAATAATTCTTTCATTCGTTAATTTTAATGAACTCTTCAGTTATTGTTCATGTGTACACACTGAATGAATTCGTAGTAGGTAACAAACTACGGCAGAACGTATATTGACAGTGTAAAGATATTCCTCTGTCATGGTAAAAATCTTGGCATTATAAAAATAGCGCTAATCTATTACAAATATTATTCGGATTAATAAAATACAGTATAATCCTAAGACAAACTTCTACTACAGCAAGAAGTATTACATATTTTAATTCTAATCCCTAACACTTATTTTATTTATACTTATTACTGAATCTAATTTCGCTTTCAAAAAGGACGAAATCATGTGCATTAACATTCCGATTTACTTTTGATATATGTTTAAAAGTTTGCTAGAAACAACGTCATGGAGTAAAGTTAGAGAGTCTAAAACACACGACTAATCCGTTCCCCTCTATCACTGCCGTTATAATCTCCCAAAGTAATCGTCCATTAGCATGTTCACTGTTGTATGTTCCTGATGTCGTTAAGGCGGACAGTTTTTACACACTTGTTTGCTGCACATAGCTGCGTGTCCCGTTCCGTTGTTCCCTTGTTGGCCGCTGCCCCTAATTGGGTTGACGATTGTGTTTTTATTTTCCTGGTTGCTATCGCATCCCTGTTTCCAGCCCGCAAATGGGCGAATTCTGGGACATCTATAGTATACGTTCATTGGGGATGCTCCTATACGGTTACAGAGAGCATTTGGCTCGTGCACAGTAGCGGCAGAAGAGGCGGTTGGTAGAAGATGGCAGAGAAGAAGGCAATAATGGGATAATCTGGAATTCGAGGGGGGCGAGCAGGTAGCTAACTCGTGGCGGCAGAGGAGCGTGTTTAGTCCTCTAAGGAAGCAGAGGTATGTTTTGCTTGCACGAGGGTTGGGGATGCAAACGAGTCGGGATTGTGAATGCAGAGGCGATAGCCAGGTGATAAGTAAAGACTAAAACGTACTCGTAGATTCGAGATGAATAAGACTGAAGAAGATCTTCAATGTAATCGTAGCGAATTGTAATGCCAGATACGTGACACAGATTTACTTAAAATCGGTTCATTAAATTTCAGGTGATGCAATCCTCATGGTGTCAATACGCGTCGCTGATAAGAGCGAGGAGAAGATTTAAAAATGAGTTGAAATGGTGGGTAGATTTGTGGCTAAATCTGCAGAATAGAAAAGACTAAAGAGAAATATACTGGTACAGGCCAAAGGAAAACATTGTAGCATCTACTATAATATAGGGGCCGGATAACTTGAAGTAGTTGAAAGAGGTCAGCTCGGAGGAAAAGAAAGATAAGGAAGAGTTGTGATGTTCTAAATAAGAGTTAGTAATATGTTTTTTAAGAAGAAAAGATGCAACAACACGTACAAATATCAATAAAATCAAGTTAAGTGTTGGGGACCGTCAACCACAATGATCATTAGTCCAGTTAGTGTTGTGAATGTTTTACCCCGGAAGGTGGCGGTGATTCCTTCTCTGCTGGATGGTGAGAACCAGCACCAACCTACACGTCGTCTTCGAGAGAATTACCACCTTACCTATCTTTCCTCCATCCCAGCGAGAGACTGCCCCAGCTCGGACAAACTCTAAGCTCTTGATTGTTCACCCAACAGGTGTGGTAGTATAATGTACGTTAAGTGTTCGTGTCTGTATATATGAGTGTCAGGGTAAGGACAGGACAAGGAAGGGGAAGGAAAGATCGCGCACGGTCCGTAGCCCTGTTGTTGGGTTACTTCTTCGGTGTTCGCCTGATATTCCAGTTGTGCGATTGAGGTACTGGATTTGTGAGGTGCCACAAATCTATCTAACGAGAGAGGAGGAGGTTTTGAAAAGAAGGCACACAGTGCGTGTATCCGAAGAACTTTATGGCTGCGAGCGAAGTGAGAACAAGAACCCGCGAGGGCGCCGGGAGGAAGCGCGGGGGTGGCGAGGGCGGAGAGAGAGAGAGAGGGGGGTGGCGCGTGCGGACCGGTCGCGCGAGGGTGCGTGTGGAGGGGGGAGCGCGTGCAGGCGTGCAGCCGGTGCGTGCGGTACAGGGCAGAGGGTGCAAACCTGTCAATAGGGGTGAGTCGCCCCCGCTCACATGCGCATGCAACCTCAGCCCCCGCCCCGCCTGCGGCCGCACGCCAGCCTCAAGTCCTCCACCGCTCTCCTCGCCCCGCCCCGCCCCCTCCACCCACCCCGCTCCCCTCGCCCCGCCACGCTCCCTTCCGTCCCGCCCCGCTCCCCTCCACCCGGCTCCGCTCCCCTCCGCCCTGCCCCGCCCCGCAACCCGCCCCTAACCCCCGGCCCCCGCCCCGCGTCCTCACCGCCCCGCCCCGCGTCCCCTTGCCGCCCCTTGCCTCCTCCGCTTGCGCCACTCCGCCCTGCGACAGCTGCTCCCGCTTGCTGCGGAGTTGTTCGTGACAGCGCCACCCCCATTGCTAGGACGCACTCACTCGCGCCTGCTGATTTACTGATTGCTGCGGGGGAAATTTCATTACATATGGTGATTCTAATGGAATTGCAGATTATTGTGTCTCGTGTCATCAGAATATACCTTTTTCAGTATTAGAACAATTTAGATGCACGGAATGGGAATTAATAATGGGATGATAGGCAAAATACATTCCGTCATTGCTCATCACGTCAATTTCGAAAACTTGTACATTTGCAGTATACGATTTAAGGGAATATCGTTAATTTGTTTTGGGATATGTTAATGCTCTATACTCTGTGTATAATACACACATCTATATACAATACATATGTATGCATGATGGATTCTGATAATTTAAGAGAAAACGTTGACACAAAACCTTCGAAGTATGCCTGTGCTAGGAAGAGATCTGCTCCCCAGTCCTGCATCAGACATTTTTAAAACAGGGAATAGTTTTTAGGTTATGGCAAAAAAAGTATTGCAACATAGCCAATAACCGCGTATAACACGATAGTGAAGTGTTCTAGGTCATTAAAACGAACTTTTTATTCCTCTAAAGGAGTGTATCCAAAAGGGGCATACGTTTGGTGGAAAGAGTTGAGTTTTGTGGGGACATGGGTGGGGTGGAGATATATGGACAGTTAAGCAGAGGAGAAGTGTAAGTGAAGGATAGGTGGCACACAGGTCAGACTTCAAGTGTATCTTAAGCAGGATTCCACAAAATATATTTTTGACACTGCTATTATATTAATGTACATTTAGCTCTTCTGAGGACTCCTACTTTATACTATGGGTGCTCAAATACAAGAAGAAAATCATTATAATGTGTGAAATTTAATTAAATGAATAGGAAAAGAAATTATATTAAATGATAAAATTAAAGTGTCTCTTTGATTTTCTCTGAAATCTAATTTCAACGCAATTACAATGTTTACTCACACACCGCAGTGGGCCTCAGGGAAGCCATTTGAAGTTAGGAACAAAAATTAAGTTATTTTTAGTTTTAAAACAATGATTTCCAAAAAGGAGAAAGTTTGCAAGGGGTATTTGTTTTATATATTTTCTCTGAACGCGGTACTTTATTTTGTGTTTTAATTATTTTCTGCCGTCTGATTTCTGTAATTCTATTACAGTAATAATTTATGTATTTATCAGTGAACATTTGGTGATGATTTCTAGAAAGTAGTATAGTAAGACATTTCAATAAAAAACTATTTTCGGAAGTGATAAAGGAAGAAAATAACCTATCTGATTTGATGAAATCTTTATTAGTATGCATGTAAGAAGAACTGTGTGAGAAGTTTGCGGTATTCCATTAAAAAATATTTTCCAATTCACTTACCTATATCTGACGTGAGATGCGTTGTACAACACTTTTTTAACATTAAATGAGAACCATAAATAATTGTTAGCTTTTTTGATAAAATTAAATTTTAGTTTTCAAATCATTTTTTTAAAAATATCTGATTACTTTAGCTGGTCAGATATGTGACTCAACAACCACTTGCTTGTACCATTTACTATTTCCATATACGTTTTATAAAATATTATAATTACAAAACCATTTACAATTACATTCTACATGCGAATTTTGACAATTATCGTGTTTATGAATTGTAACAATAAGAGGATTCCTCTTCTCAGTCTCAATTTGCAATTAGTTAAGATTATATTTCATGTATTAAGTAAAATAAAAACAAATGATGTGTATAATTAATTCAAAATTTTATTATGAGAAGAATAGAAAAATTAACTACACTCTACAAAGTTATCTGCTACTATTATTTTTAAAATAAATAAAACAATATTTTATCACTAATTCTCCCCGTATATTCTTTACTAACAAATGAAAGAAAATGAAATGAAAGCACACGTATGTTTGTTATGTGTGAATGGAACTTGCAAATTCGAAATTCTATATACGAAAATGAAAATGACATTTTCACCCCAGCTGAGATATAAATATGACAAATAGAGTAAGCAGACAAATATTTATATTCATTTAGTTGGAGAAACGTCTTCTTCATTACTTCAAAGAGAAGGCACATATATCTGTTTACAAAATCAACTTGTATATTTTTCTCCTATACGTATGTATACAGGATGGAACAACTAAGTGTTAATACTCCTTGTATCTCCTGAACCGTGCAAGATACAAAGCTGCCGTTTGGACAATCGATTGCATAAACAGGGGTTTCTTGATAGCGCATACTTCGTCTTTGCGCTATTTTTAATTATGAAGAAATAAGGTGAACTATATTTTTTAATGAAACCATATGATCAATTTTAGGGTATCATAATGAACTTAAAAAGACAATTTCAAATATGTTTTACATATTCCTATTTAAGCGAATCGTGTTTTAAAAATTGATATTTTTTTGTAACGTAATTTTTCACTGAAGCGGCGATTTTCATTTCGATCTTTCCTCTTAAATGAATGGGGAACTTCCTTTCTTCAGACAAACGCGCTTGTTTATTTGAGCATAGAAACAACTACTTTCTTTGGTACTAATTTTGCTGAAAGATGACTTCGCCCAAGGAAGACTCAAAAGCTGACTACAGGATTCTTGTAAGTGACGGTTGGTTATAAATTAATTATGATTAATAAGGTATTGTTCATTTACGCAACATTGACTGCCATCTCTATCCATTGTTTTATCTACATTAATATGTAAAGACAGAAGGGATTTGCGTTACTGCTTAACCTCTGAATGTACTGAAAAAATATCGATGGAATTTGCGTGCTACCTTTCTTTGAACGTCAGGAGTGCTATAGGCTATGATTTACAACCATAAACCTTAATATATTCACAAAATAATGATTTATCTGGACATTTTTCGCCTAGCAGTACATCATAGATTCAAGAGTGTATCAATGTTCAATTGTTTAGCTGCGCGACACTAGAGGATGACAACTGAGGTTTGCGATGGAATTCATCAATGCACAAAATTGCGTATTTGTAAGATATGTGTTTGTTGATTTTTACCGGCAATTGTCTAATCCCAAATGTTTATTTTAAGAATGATACTGACATTTTTTCTTCTCTCTATTTATGAAAGTAACTTTGATATTGATTTTAATTGCATCTAGGCGTGAATGTATTAACTGTACAAGAGAGAAATATGTGTACTTATTTTCATATATGAAATGTTTGGAAAACGATTTTACTGATGGATGTTTGGCCATGTAAAATGGTATGAATTCACACATGTGTTCTATTTTAAATATTAATTTGTTTCGTTCTAGTAGAGTAAGATTATTAAGTAAATTTGCGAGTTGCCCGATTGAGAGTGAAACTTATTATGAATGATTTATATCAGTAATAGCCAACTGGACAAGGAATGACATCGGAGCTTTTTTTCTCCTGCCAGATAAGGCACTCGGAGAAGCGGTGCGACCGAATGGGGGAGACAGACAACGGTCGCCGATACCGAAAACCTTGGCAGTGGGCCTTTGCCGATGTTTCAGGCAACATGAGAGGGAAACTATAAACACCCGTCAATTTTCTTCCAGTTAGGGAAGAAAGATATTCTTTTGTAGACATTGGAACAAAGGCGAAGTGTTTAGTCTGTTCAAAAGAACTGCAGTATATTAAAAAGTCCATCCTACAGATGCATTACGTAGATTTGCAACCCAGAGGAATCTGCGAGAATAAAATAAATTCTGGGAATTGACATACCTCACAGTTATGGAATAAGTAAAGGAATTTGCAGATTGAAGATTATGTAAAAGATACTGAAAATCACAAGGATTTACAGCATTCTCGGACAAAACTGTAAATAAAAAATAATCAAGCGTGGATCAAAACACTCTTACGTGACTCTTTGCGAGTACCTATTTGTTACTTATTTGTTAAAATTAATTATTATTGTTTCAAAACGAAGTAATTAGTTATATTATGTACTATTGTAAAAAATATTATTGTTCCAAAATGTGAAAACTGTTTTTTCCAAAAATGTTATCTAATAGAAGAATGGAATTGGAATTACAGTACGGTTACGATAGAGTCGGATATTGTTTTGAGTTATGTAATAATGTATTTTCTATTACATAATCCTTCATATTGCTATTAAATAATAAACATTCTAAATAATAATTACCAGTAAAAAATCGTAATTATTGATTTTCCAAGCGAACCTTTTCCCCCACTTCCGTACCATTATTGGAACAATGTGCGCTTGCCGCCGCCATGGGCGGTCCTTGCTCGGTCGGTTCAGAGCTAAAGAACTGATTTCTGTGACATCACAGAGCATTGAGTTGGCAGCTACTGATTTATGTGTTGTGTGACGGATGAATTTTTGTAGCGAAGTGCTTTTGATCTTGGGCTGTGAAGGAATTATTACTTAAATTGGTTAGAGTAAGTTCAGCAAGAAGAAATTGACGTAAAAGTGTAATGAAAAATGGAAGGAATTGAATATGTGTCAACATTGATTTTGAGGGTTGTTGAAAATAGAACAAACTATATATTTTAGATAACAGAAAAAAACTTTGGTCAAGCCGAGATCTACAGTGTGATCTGGGATTTTTGGAGATATTATAAATGTTCAAGTGGTTAATGACATCTTTCCATCAGTCACTATTTATCAAGGACCCTAAAACGTGCACTCGAATTCAATTAAAAACACTTTATTTATTTATTTATTATTATTATTATTATTATTATTATTATTATCCTCATTATTACTAGCAGTAATAGCTTAGTAGAAGTTGAAGTTGTGTATATATATATGTATATACATATATATATATATACACATATATATATATACATATATATACACACATATACACATATATATACACATATATACACATATATATACACATATATGCACATATATACACATATATACTGAAACGCACCGCGCCTCTAAATAGAAACGCGATACATTTCAATTTAAACAACCAGAGAACATACAAACGGCGCGAGCATAACTAGGCAGCATGGCAACACGGAGGGGAAGGGGGGCGTCACGTGGAGCGCGAGACACGAGGGGAGGACAGCGAGAAGTCGGTTGAGAAGGAGAGACGAGCGGAAGCCACGCTAGCGGACGGAGGTGGTGCGCGAGCGGTGCGAGTTATTTGGGGAAAAGTACCCCTAAGTGCTGAATAACTTAATAGACTTGCATAGTATTACATTTCGGACCGTTAAAGAAGTGTGATGCAGACCGAACAGCATTGGGAAGTCAACGGATAGAGTGTATGGTAAACCGAAGAGTGTGAAACCCGCCTGTAGCGTGAGCACATGCATCGCGAACGTAGGTTTTGGGGAAAGATAGAATGTGTAGTGCACAAGACAGTGACTGAACCAGTGATCATTTGTGAGACCGATCAAGCAGTGTCTGACGGGTTTTCAGTGTATAGGAACTTCCCATAATGAAACTGTATGATGACGCGTGAGGAGAACAAGAACACGTGGGTATAGGATACCGATATTTCACCGGTGATTCAGAGAGTAATATAGTGTAACGTGTTTAGCATAATCAGTTACAACCCAAATCTGGAGTTCAGACTGTCAGGACAAGCATAAGTTAATTAGATGCACTAGTGTAGAATATACGCGTGGAGCAGCGTGAGGGGCGAACACTTGCCTACTCATCTCCGGCTGGGGGCCGAACGGCTCCGGGACCACGCGACGGGAGCCGAAGCCGCCGCCACCATCGGCGCCGGGCCCCAACGAAGCGACGTGACCCAGGTGGTAACAGGTATGATGCTAGCATTGAAGGTATTAAGTTTTGGTACCAAAACATAGTAATCATTGCATAGGGGATCAGTGTTCGAAAGTGTAATAGTGATATTAGATGAATAAACATCAAACTGTCGTTGTATAATAAACTGTATGTATTTATTGTACCCCGAACATCCCAGGGTCCACATTCGCGAAAAAGATCCCGAGCCCTGCCTGAAACAAACAAATTTATTGTACCGTGCCACTTCACGGGTAAGTCACGATTGACCCCGAGCAGTCGGTACGTCACAATACATATATTTATATTTATATTTCAATTACCCCGACGTCAGGTCAAAGATCAATTTCAAATTTTTCTGTATAAAGACGCGAGAAGAAAAAAAATATGAAAAAGAATATGTTTCACAATGCGGCAACTGATTGAAAGTATGGGAATATTACTATATAAATAATATGCGAGTAAATGAATTTTATTTTTTAGTTTGGATTTGTTTATTATATTTATATATAAAGTGAGTGAAGTTTGGGGAATCCCATTTAAAATATATATATATATACACATATATATACATATATACACATATATATATACATATATACACACATATATATACATATATACACACATATATACATATATATTACTCGTTCACTTTACATTTGCAGACGGCAGAATTAGGAACTAATGTTGTTTTGAAAACGAAGGCCCGAACACACAACCGAGAATACACGAATGGCCCCGACGTCAATCAGCATCTGACCAATCAGCTGTCTCCGAAGGCAGCACAAGCGCTACGGACACAGCTGACGAATTATGCCTTTCTGGCCTTGAGCTGGAGTCGCGCTCTCAAATGATTAAGATAATATACAATAAAATAGATCACAGCACACGCTATTCACAACATTCACGTACAATATTTTCTTTTGTTCTTTGCACTTATCTACTGCTTAATGGTTATGTTCTTGCCCCGCCGGGGTTCTGTGTGCTGCTCACCGCCATCTATATCATATTAAACGGTCAGTATTAACTGCAGACGCGCGTTTCTCATTCAGTCGGCGGTGACCTCATGTAAACAGATCGCAGCGCTCCGTCTGCAAATGTAAAGTGAACGAGTAGTACACACATATATACACATATACACACACATATATACACATATACATATATACATATATACACATATACATATATACACATATACATATATACATATATATACACATATATATACATTAGTGAGAAAGTGAGTGAGGACGACATGGTATTTCCAGGTGAGAGCAAGGCAGAGAGAGGTTGGGCAAGACGGAGCAGAGACACAATAGAAGAGTTACAAGAATGCTACGAGATAGGGCGGGACTAGACGGAACACCTCTTCCTGTCTAATAAATTACTGTGATAAATACCCGGCAATGCGAGGTACTTCTGCTAGTTTGTCTGTATAGTCAGCTGCTGAAAGGTTTGCAAACTTAATTTGATAAAGTCTTCTATATACTTTATAGATATATACTATATACTATAAGATAGTATACTACTATATAGTATATATACTATATACTTTAAGATAGTATACTTTAAATACTTCATGATCGAATTGAGTTTTGGTTGTAAATTTCTTCCATTTTTCAATCATTGTGATGGTTGCAATGAGCAGTAAATATAACTTCCTTGAACATGTTGTATTGGCTTACAAATTTTATTTGATTGTAAATAGTTTATTAATGATACGTGCCGTCTGGCACTCATGTAATTTTATGAATATCCCTTTTCCTGAAAAAGGTATTGGTTACTCGCATCTGGTTACAGGTCGCAAATTGTCTAAGCACTTCCTCTTTCTTGTCCACATGATGTTATCCAAACGCGCCAACGGTTCTTCGATTTGGAATACTGCCTATTCTTCCAGTTTCTTTTATTGCACCCGAGCACTGGGTAAAACACTTTACAGGTTTGAAATAGGATTCAGTAAGTTATACAATAGTAATTCAAACGTACTGAGGTCCTTGCAATTAAATTCAACCCAATTTTATATGTGAGAGGGAATCCCCCTCAGGGAACCTCATTTATATGGATGTTATGCGTAGGGCAGTGATGTGATGGAAGTGCGAAAGGAGGGGAGTGAATTTAGAATTACGTGTTTATGATGGTTACAGAGGTCTGAATTGATCTTCAGGAAGGTGTGATTTGATTCTAGAAGGACCATTACAGGATTTTCCCAGGTTGTAGAGTCTGGCACCGAGAACCAGGTTTAAGTTGGGGAAGAATTTGATTGTTTTTCTTCCATTTAAATCGTTACCAAAAAACGTGATATCTGTTATTTATTTATTTCATTATTTTTGAAGATCGTTATAGAAAATGTTGGTGTTCTCTTTCCTTCCGTCATTCGACGCGTAGACACCAATTATTACGAAGCGTCCTCTATCTATTTTAAATTTGCAAGTGACAATTCTTTCGATTAAGTAGGAGTATTGTTGTTTTATTTTTCAATTTTTTACAGACAAATATGGAAACTTCACAGCTCGTGCGTGTACTTTGAGACACTCCACTGTTTAGCATTAAGGATCCATATCAAGGAATTTAATTTTAGGTGAAGGATAAGATATAATTTAATATTGTGATAAAGTAAAAAAAATAGGGATTACAATTCACTCAGACGGGAACCAAAATCAAGAAATAATGAACAGAATAATCAATGGACGAACTTCAATTAATATGTTGAATGGAATTTTAAGGGACAGAAATATTACTACAGTTACGACTAAGCATATTTATAATAGTATAATAAAAAGTACGAGTATTATAACATAAGCAGCGGAAACTTGACATTTAAAATCTAAAACAAATTCAAAATTATTAGAAACTGACATGGACTTTTGGAGAAGATCGGCCAGAATTTCTAAATTAGACCAAATTAAGAATATTACTATACGAGAATCCATGAAAATTAATTACACATATATACAAATTTAAAATACACAAATGAAAAACCTACAATGGTATGGTCATGTCCAAAGGATGGAAGAAACACGGCTTCAACTGAAATTATTAAATTGGGTGCCTATTGATAAAAGGAAAAAAGGTGAACCGAAAATAAATGGATACAAGGTAAACTGAAGACAATGAAGAAAATAATCTAAACATAGAAGATTGTAAAAAAATAAAATAGAATAAATTAATTATAATAATATAAGAAAAATAATGTGCCTCAGCTGGCCATAGGAAAATGCAATACATTGTAAACCTATTGAATAAAATAAAATTCAATATCTTATGTTTATAGAAATCAGCAGAATTATTTAATATGTAATCAGTAAATTGTATTTCTTGTAATTTTCATTATAGAATTACATATCAAATAAAAGCAAATTGTTAAAAACTTAGAACATACTGCAATGCAGTTCAATGATTGTTTCATTTCTACATCTTTTATTTTCTCGGCTTATTACGTATGTAGTAAAGAGAAAGTATTGTAATCATGCGGCGGAAATCAGAATTTTTCAAGAGAAAAGCTCCTAAAGCAAAAGTGAGGCTGGTAACGAAAAAGTGGATCAATCTTATCTCTGTATGTAGTAAATTGCTTCCTCAAACACGTGTAGTCCGAACCCACATTTGTCTTCGGATAGCGCAGAAATCGCTTTATTAATGCCATATGTATAATTTTCGTTGAAATCTCTGAAATTTCGAAAATTGAAAGCAGTATCAGATTCGCAAACAACATGCCTATTGTCATCTTTTCCGACTCAATATCAACACTTAAAGCCATTGAAAATCGATACACCAGCAATCCAATAATCCAAATTATCCAAGAACTTATATTTATCCAAAACACGAAAGGAGTCAAAATAGAAATAGTTTGGATTTCTTCTCGTAAAATATTTCTGGAAATGAGAAGGCAGACCCATTTGCAAAAATGGCAACATCATTACCAAACGTTGATCATCAAATTCATGGTACCCAAAACGATATAAGAAATCTTTTCAAGGACTCTTCTTTGAAGTATTGGAACTCACAATGGAAGATGGGGTCTACAAAGCTACACCGAGTAAGAAATTCTATCCTGGAACCAAGTCTACCGAGATCAAACTTCAAAAGAAGAGAAGAAGTCGTCATTACAAGATTAAGGATCGGTCACTTTAACCTAAATTACTGTCATCTGTTCAAAAACTCCAACCCTGAACCCTGTCCTAAATGTGGCACTGCCATGTCTACTTCTCATATTATTCTTGAGTGTCAAGGACTTGATAATGTTAGAAAATCATTAAAAATAGAAGGCAGCTTATATTCTCTGTTCAAATCAGAAGGAGGTTGTGAAAAAATTTTAAACTACTAGAAATAAGTAAATTGTTTAAGGTAATATAATAATGATGCAAATTTTGTAATGATATATTGATATGATGCTTACGGAGTAATGATACCACTGTTTGTAACCTTATGTAATGTAATGTACTGATGTAAACAAAATGAGGTCGCTGATGACCTGAGATGTTACAAAGCGACCATAAATTAATAAACAAAAAAAATATTAAGTGATCAACAATCTTTTGAATAACAGTCAGTTAATAAACAATGATATTTAAATCTTGAATGTTTCTTGCATTTATCCTTAATACCAAGAACACACTGTTGTGGATTATTGTACAACGTTTCCAGTTAGCACGAACAGAACAATATTCCACAAGCGCTGTCACCCAAACTGAAGCACTGAACACAAACATCAATTGGCTTAATAATCACAGGCGCGCCTCTCGGAGCGTCAGTTCTCAGAAGAGTGAAGCCGTGCGTCTGGAGCAGCTTACTCTGACACAAAGGAGGTTCGTAAGCGCCTCGATCAAGGAGGGCGCCGAGGATGCTATTGTCTTAGCGTCAGAGCGGCGGAGAAAATGCCACTTGACTCACTAGGAGCTCCTACGTGCTTAGCTAGCGATGAGAGCCTTTTGGGTGTTCTCATCCAACGTAACTTATAGCACTACAATCGATTACGTTAATTTTCTTCCCAGTGTTAATGAGTGATATAAAATAATTTTGTAAAGGATACTATTTAATTATTCATATTATGTAACAGTTGCCCAGCCCTTATCACTTTGGAAATTACCGATTAAAATACATCTTAACAGTTCAAGAAATAATCAATACATTCAGATACTGTGATACATATCATTATCACTTTTTGAAAGAAATATGAAATTTCTCTATGTGCTTACCTTTTTTATATTTTTGTTCAGTTCATGAATTTGTTTCAGAGCATTGGTGATAGCCTGCATTTCTGTCATGGAATGAGTTTGAAATAAATCTAAAATTGATACCATTTTACATTCTCGCCTTAAGAAGTTACTTCTTAAGAAGAGCAATTTATGTAATGCTGCGGGACAAAGCGGCGAATTTTCAGCAGGAAAATTCTTGTCGCCGGGCCCTCGTAAGAAAAAAGTGAATAAATTCAGTTTACAAATTTGAGGGAAAAAATTCTCAAACACATGATGCAGACAGAATCCCTGTTTTGTGGGTCCTTGATACCGAAAAAGCGATTGACAGCAAAACGTCTGCCCGTCTGAACAACGCTAGCGGCTAAACCGTTCAGAGGAATTTCTCCAAATAAGATAATGTTGAATTTTTCGAAAGCATGAATATTGTTTGTGAAATTTGGCTTCAAATATAGTCACCCGCTTTGAATTTCCTGTGTTTCTTTAACGTAAAATGAATGATGATTCCAGGCAGTTAGACTTTTAGTTACAAGTTAGAATTTGTGTATTATTTCATAATTCTTTGTTCTTTTCTTACATTGGAACTTTTGCTATACGTTTACAAATTAATATTTTAGAAATGCTTGAAAATTTATTTGAAAAATATGAAATAAAACTTGCTAGCCTTCAGAATATATACGATTGGAATGCAACAATGGCATTCCGCGCCGCGACTCGACAGCTGAATTTCTGTGAATTCTCAATGTTGCGACGTGATTTAGCTATATGAAAAGCAGTTATAAATGTCAAATTTGTATTGATAATTGGCTTGAAATTTTTAGTGTTCACACCAAATGAACTGCGATTTATAATGAGTTTTAAAAAACATGATGATTGAGATCTGTTGATTGGGAGAGAAATTGTGGTATAACATAACCATTACTAGAGAGCGTACTGTTTTAGCACCACTAGTTTTAACGGGTCAATTCACAAATATGTGAAGAAACCGCATGAATGTCATGGTAGTTAAGGAACCAATTTACATGTTCTGTTGCACAAAGCCTACACAGCCATTTGGATATGCAGATTTACAGAGATTTACGTACGTCCTTAAAAGAGGTTGTTGTGTGGGCAAAGTTTTTGCATTCGCTGAAGATAATATAACCACTTTTCAACTTTCAGCCTAGAGTACTTTCCCTAATTGTTGCCATCGTTATGAAATAGTTCGTATAATCTTTCTGCATTATGTACACGTACGTAAGATTGGGAAAAGGGAAATCGGAGCTTTATACTCGCACATGTAATTAATCATTATTACAATTGCAATATTCGACTAGAATATGGCTAAGAGTAGAGATCACAGAATTATGAAAACGTGCACAGAATTTACTTCTCTCTATAGCACGCCACAAACGGTTTTTAACTGTTGCTGACGTAAATATATAAAATTAATAAAAATAAAACAACATTTGTACGTAATATTCTTAATTCCTGGGAACAATTTCGAATTTAAAAAAAAAATTTAACGTAAAATGCAGTAAAAAAATTGGCGATAACTGCGCATCTTATCCATTTAATGATATTATTTTGTAGCCACACACACTTAAAATTATTTTTTTATGAAAATAATTTAAGAATTCCAATTGATCTTAGAACAGAAGGGAACCCTATAATCCATTCCCAACATAAGCACCTATTTGTCACCAAGAAGGGATCAGAAGTACTCGTTGACAACTTAACGGCACGAACCTTGAAGTACATTGCCATCAAAGGATGATCACGCTAATTAAAGGGCAGTCGGGCCGTCGTCAAATCCGCCAGGGCATCCGGACACGGGACGTCCAGCTTCCGAGCCGGGCGGCCTACGGTGGCGCTGGCAGCGGGGTGGGGGCGAAGCGAGGAGGGGGCGGTGGCGACGACGACGGCACGCGGGGGCGGCCAGCGCTGACGCCGGCCGCTCTGATGGATGCGGCGCGCTTATCTGCGGCGGCCAGACGCCATCCGTCACCCGGCTCGCCCCTCCCTCCGCCCCCGCCGCGCTGACCGCCTCCCCCGCCCCCCCGCCAGCCGCGTCCCCGCCGCCCGCCCGGCCCCTGCGAAGACGCCCACAGGATGCACTCGCCCGAATGAATAACGACGAAGATGACCGCGATGGAAAATTTCGCGAGGCAGCGCCGTGAATGGCTGGCGGAGAAGGGATTCATTCGGATTTCGACTTATGGGCGGAGGGAGGTCTGCTGAACTTTCTGGGTTAGTGAAAGGGTAAGAAATACTATATACGTATTTACTTCAATGAGTGGGGTAAATCTATTTTGGATAAAAAATATAATGCTTTCTGAAATACTGCCTGTGGAGGCAAGATCTGATATATACCCGCAATTCTACTAATATTAAATTATTCCATTGCATGGTTTACGGGTATTGGCCAAAAATGTATGGAGTGTAAATGGGTATTTTACCAATACCCATGAACCACGCACTGGAATCCTCTACAGATGGTCATGAAATACAGCAGAATATTAAGTTATTTTCGACACAAATTGCTGTTAAATTCTATTTACTTTATTTACCTTGAAATAATTCCCCTAACATTAATAACTTTCTTTCTGCTTCATTTTTAAGAAAGAGCAAAATACATTCAATATATTGTAAATTTGATGATGAATTTCTGTAGTACGTTGCAATCTTCAATATTTATGGGCAGTGTTCTATATCGATATATCACATTTTGAAGGAATAAAGGGTAAAGAAGGCAAATTTCTGTCTGCTTTTAAGGATAAAAATGGAAATGTGATCATACGAGGACATTTGTTTGTCTTATTAAAGGGAAAATCACGGAAAATTCAACAAAAAATTACATCACAACTGGATCATATCTTGCCATCCCTCGACCCACTACTAACAGAAATACCCGTTACTGAAGACTCAGCACCTATCTAAATATTTGACATAAATCCGATAACTTAAAAAGAATTTCATAGAACATTCATAGAATTTTTATCCATTTAATGAGCGTCAGAAATTTCTTGAAACTCTCAAGACCACATCAACTTCCGAAGACGTTAATACGATATTGATTAATTGAATGTTAGTGATTCTGGACCCGCCAACTACAGAGGTCATTATTCCCGTAAGTGTAGAGCATGTTTCATCACCGATCTTCCTTCGCTGGATGGCAAAATCCGGCACCGACCGGTGCCTACCGTCGTCTAGCGGGGTTTTCCTCAACCAGGTGTCTCCCACCAGCGGAGCATTGACCCAGCCGGAACCAGCTCTACGCTCCCGTCCGGTCTCCCGGCACGTGTGGTGGTGTAGTGCATGTTAGTTGAAGTGTGTAAGGGGTGAGAGCAGAGCAGTCGTCCCCTAGATTTCTCCTCCAGACACGGCGACTGAATTGGACATAGCTGACAAGCTAGTGTCGAAATTCCTGCCGCCGCCGTCGGGACTAAAACCTAGGACCTCCTAGTGAGAGTCACTGCAGTGACATCAGTTGATTCACTGAGATATCTCTCCCGGTAATTCGATATTGATGAAATCGTTGCCGAAGAATAAGTACAAATTTCAGTTCACACGTTGTTCTTAAATATACTCGTAATTATGAAAATATTTTGCGAAAATAATTTAAAATAGTGAATGATCTAATAAAATTCATGTGTTTCGTTTTATAAAGTTATGGGCTTTAGGGACATGAAGCTAATATTTCGTTGTGAAAATGCATAAAGAGAAGTGTTCACAAGTGTTCAGTTTTTGTCCTGAGCAGAAATAAAAAAATTCATAATTACCGACATTAAAATAACAAAGGTGTAGAAAGTTTGCGTGCATTTTCAACAACAAATATAAAAATGATGTAAGTACAATATTTGCAAAAATTCCCTTAAATTAAGTTCATTTAATGATTTACATTTAATACTCATCGTTATTACATTGCATCGCCTGTTGACAAGCGAGATTTGAAAAGGTCCTATACAACGAGGGAAATAAATACATAGTTATAAGTATATTAATTAAATTAAATTGGAAATATATAATGCTCCTCAGTCTGTTATTGCAAGATATTTCACAATACGAAAACTGTCTGAACCTCACCCGAAGCCTTCATGTGAACATAGGGAATTGAATCAAACTAGACCTAAACTTCAACAGTTGTGATGTGGAGAATGTTATAGTTTATATTAAAACAAATAATGATATCTACAAAAGGAAGAAACAGGGGGCACTGAGATATTGAAGAATGATTGCTCAAGAAACTCATAAATGAAATCCTTCAGGCGAGCAACAGATTCAGAGTTAGAGACAAGAAGGTCCCGTGCAATTGCCTTATTCCTAAAATGATTTTTTCCCCTTCTCAATGTGTACCCTTTCCATGGAAGGAAAAAGGTTAAATCTGTTTTTATTATTTTTAGTTTTTATTCTTCACTTTTCGATCTGCTAAATCGGGCATTACAGGAAATGTTCGACATCGGGCATTCAAGGAAACGGTCGACCAATTGTGATGATTTAATTAGGAGTGTATTTATTGTTTTCAACTTTTGAGTACTGATTATAATTACAAACCTTTATATCAATAAATACCATACTGATTCCTTCTCAAGAAGACACCTAAAATATTTTAATTCAATTTTTTTTTCCAAAAATTGAAGGAAAAAAACAACTAAGAAAAAAACGAAATGAAAAACCAATAATTTATCGTTTGTCCCGTACTCTGTCATATGACAACAAAACGGAAAACTCATCGAATAAAAATATTTATTTTTATATTTTTGTACAACCATTTCAAAACAACACCATTTGAAATAATTTCACTTATAACTGTTAATACTTTAATTAAAAAAACAATAGTCTGAATATTTGCTTTTAAAGCACTTGCACACACAAGGAGAGAGAACAAACAAGTGATGTGCTCGTTCAACTCTAATGGGTTGTAATTGTGTTCGTGTAGAATGAATTAATTATCGTTGTAATAAATTATTTACACCACTTACACATAATGAACGTTTAGGGAGTAAATGATTTATTGGGTATTCCATCGTATATATAAGAGAGTAACTGAAATAACCGGACATTTCCAGCATGTCCTCTCCGCCGCCAGCGTCCTCGCCGATCCTCAACGTCGTTTCACCGTTCGTCCTCACGGCCTTTTCTTATTCCTCATCTATTTGTTCATCTTCACTGCTCTTCTTGACAACAAGCTCATTAATTCCGCTGTCTGCGTCTCTTGTACACTCTCACATTCGTCGACAACTCCATAAGACGACGAATGAAAACAAAAATGTCATTGCAGCATCAAGGCTAGAGACTAAACAAATTGTGATTTGTAATTCAAGCATTTTTATACGATTGTGGAAAACATGTATTGACCAACTGACCTTGGCACAAATTCTTTCATCTCGACCACGCAAAAACAAAATAATTTTGTCGCTCTTGATATGAGTGTTTTATTAAAGAAATATTTATTTTGTTTTTTATTAGTCTTTTAAATCGTTTGCAAAACCGAGCGCACATTGAACAATAACAGCGCGAAAAGAGAATTCGTATCCATCTCCACAAGAAGCGGTCTATTATATGGCTCTTCAATTCTATTATGCGTACACTCGGTAGCTGAAGCTTTTATCTCCCTGGCCACACCGTGGAATTTTGATTTGCAATCACATATTGTGAGAAACAAATAAAATACCCTGTGAATCAACTATTGATGGCATTCAATAGAAAACAACTGATCTATTCTAATTTAAGCAAGTGAAAAGCTAAAATAAACTGCGATAAAACAAGGGTCACTTAAAACATATTATTGGTTTATCGAATGCCTTGTTTGCAGAGAGATCATCAGGTGCGGTTGTTACGCAGCTGGGAGGCTCTGAGCTGCTACTAGATAGCGTATTTTAAAACATGAGACGAATAAAAGAATAATGAGAGGTTCCATGCGTTATGATGATGGTGTATGATGTTAACAATGGAGATGAGGTGAAATGCAGAACAGAGGAAAAGGAAGCACTCCAGAATACCTCTCGCAAACCCTTTTTGTCCATCACAAATTCCACATAAAATAAACTAGGATTTGAATCTTTATATTCATAAATAGGTGAGCGAAACAATTGCAACACAGATCGCGCCGTATAATGCTTAACACATGATAGATAATGAGAGTGCATGAATTTGGTGAGAACTAAATGGAAACTGTCAGTGCCTCTGTATCTGAGACATCCCAGCCTTGCAAGAGTGTGTAAATCAGGACTGCTGCTGGGTGAGCCATCCGATGTTCATAAGCCCCCACGGAAGTTGGCAGAGGGGGGGGGGGCGAGCGACGTCTGCCGAGGGCGGAGGGCGGGAAAGGGCTGGCGGATGATACGTCACGGCGGCGGGCAGACGTCACAGGATTTCATTTCGGCGCCGCGACGGCGAATATTTGCGCAGGGCCGTGGGACGCAGGCGGCGCCTATCGCCGGCGGTCGACGATCGACAGCGGGCTGCGGGGGCGGCGTTGGTGGTGGCGGTGGCAATAGCTGAGGCCATGGCGGTGGCAATGGCAGTGAAACGGTGATGGCAATGGCGGTGGCAATGGCGGTGGCAATGGCGGTGGCAATGGCGGTGGCAATGGCGGTGGCAATGGCGGTGGCAATGGCGGTGGCAATGGCGGTGGCAATGGCGGTGGCAATGGCGGTGGCAATGGCGGTGGCAATGGCGGTGGCAATGGCGGTGGCAATGGCGGTGGCAATGGTGGTGGCAATGGCGGCGGATCCAGCCGACTACTTCGGGAGGGGCATCGTATGATTTTGTTAAATGATAAATGTATTTGTTATTATAATGCATATTAATTATGTATTTTAGATATGATACTATATCATATTATTGTTTAAATGAGTTCATAATGCGAACATAGATATTAAATTAATTTCGCCAAATAAAGGAAGGTAAACCAAACTAGGATTTTTTTGGGGGGTCATGGCCCTCATGGCCCCTTGGATTCGCCAGTGGCAATGGCGGTGGCAATGGCGGTGGCAATAGCGATGTCGATGGCAATGGCGGTGGCAATAGCGATGTCGATGGCAATGGCGGTGGCAATGGCGGTGGCAATGGCGGTGGCAATGGCGGTGGCAATGGCGGGTGGCGGCAATGGCGGTGACAACGCCAGTGAGGGCAGCACAGGCGGCGGAGGTGACGGCAGAAAATGAGGACAGTACAGGTGGCGCCAGAAACGGCGAGGGTGGTCCAGCTTGGGTGGTGGCGGGAGCGGTGAGTGTTGTAAGGATGGTGGGAGCTATGGGGAGAAGGGTGGCGCGAAGCACGGCGATCGAGGGGAGCGAGTGAGCCAGGGATGAGGGGGGAGAGCCACGGCGTGGGCAGTGGTGCAGACAACGGCAACGGCAAAGGCGGTGACGGGGGTGACAGCGGGGGGAGACGACAGGCGAAGCGAAGATGGCAGATGAGGTGCTACTGTCGACAATAGAAGAAGACAACTGGCGATGGGGGCGGCGACGGGGATGTAGAGGTGGTGGAGTTGGTGATGGCAGCATCAACGGCGAGGGAGGTCAAGCGTGGGTGGTGGATGGAGAGGTTGAAATGCCGAGTGCAGTGATGGTGGTAGGTGCGATGGTTTTAATAATTTATTGTTAGTGTTTCCAGGTTCGTCAGCTGCTAAGATCATTCGTTCCATAAGCGGCGCCAACCTACCGTCGGCTGGCGGGGTTTTCCTCAACCAGATATCTCCCACTAGCGGGGCACCGCCCCAGCCGGGACAAGCTCTAACCGCCCGACAGATCTCCCGGCATGTGTGATAGTGTAGTGCATGTTAGTGTGTGTGTGTGTGTGTGTGTGTGTGTGTGTGTGTGTGTGTGTGTGTGTGTGTGTGTGTCAAGAGTAAGGATAGGAGATGGAGGAAGAAGGAAAGATTGCGCGCGGTCTGTGGCCTGGTTGTTAGGGTTCTGGTCCGGTTTTCGCCTATTGTTGATCGGAGAAACCACGGAAAAATACCGATCAGAGCAGCCGACTGTTAGAATTCTCCTCCAGAGAGCGACTGAATTCGACCTACCTGACAAGCTAGTGTCGAAAATCCTGCCGCTGTCATGACTCGGATCTAGGGCCTCCCGGTTATAGGTTCGGTCATAGGTGAGAGGAGCGATGGAAAACGTGGAGATCGAGGGAACGGGATGAACCAAGGGAGAGGGTGGGGAAGGGTGACGGGGAAGGCGGCTGCATGGGCAGTGGCGTAGATAACGGCAAGAGCAGAGGCGCGACGAGGGTGCCAGCGTGGAGAGGAGACAGCGGGGGCGAAGGCAGCATGTGAGCTGCCGACAATATGATGAAGATAACTGACAGGCGTAGCAGTAACATCGCGAATAGGGGAAGGTGATGAATGGATGGTGTCGTTTGATGATGTTGGAAATGAAGGATGTACTCTTATTTGAAGTATGAAGTAAAAATGTATGCAATGTTGTGTTAGAAATGTATGCAATGTGAAGTTAGAAGTATGAATGTAAAGGCTCTTATTGGACTAGGAAAGGATTTTGCAATATTCGTAACAAGCTGCTACAATAAGATTTGTTTGGATTTCAAGTGAACCAAACTGGTGAATTTCAGCGCCATTTTGGAGAGGTACTAAGTTTGTGTTCTCAGAAACCTCGACTGCAGAAAAAAACTCCGACTGAGAAAATGCAACAAAATTCAAAGTAATGTAAAATTTGTGTGCCGAAATCTAATCATCAAAACACGAGCCACATAACCATTTTTCAAAGTCACGGCATAGATTCATTTGACATAAAATGAAGAAATTACTATTATTTTCATTATCATTTATTTCAATCGTCAGAACATCATGTAAATAAATACATTCATTCAATTATAATTATAGTAATAATGATAATAAAATGATTTATTTGAAAAACTAAAATGTAAATTAACTGTACAGGAAAAATATAATTTCATTTCCTTTACGAAATCATATAGCGGAAAAACAAATATTGGGAAAATCTTCATTTCCTAGAAATCGTTTTCGGAAATATCTCCTACCGTTTCAAAACGAGACGTGGTGGAGTAATTTCATTTCCATCGACGCCTCAATCAGGCGATGGCGAGGAGTCTGGAAGGCGCCATTAAGAGCAGGTCGTTCCACTCGACTCCTCAACCGCCGAAATATTCCGCTCTTTCATCGCTGCCCCAGCGAAAAAACCTGCACTCTCCGCCTCCTTTACGACAGCGGCGACGGCGGTGCCGATGTCGTCTCCGAGAGAACAAGATCGGTGTTGGGAGTGGTATTGGCTGAAGATGGAGATGTAGTATAGGGACGGCGACGAGAGTGGGAGGAATGTTGGTCGTCGTGGTAATAATGGTACAAGACTTATAGAAACGAGGCGGAAAATTGTGTCTATTGACATGGGAAGTAAAACGCAGAGAGAATGGTGGTGGAAGAGGTGGAGGTAGATGACGGAGAGATGAGTGGCGGAAGATTTTTTGACGAAAGCTCGCAATGATAGTGGTCGTAATTGCAATTATGTTGTCGTATTCGATCCGTAGAAACGATGCGTCTTTTCTATAGACAGTCCATTGCGAAGAACAGAAATGGTTTGCCTGATTTTGGAGGTTAAATGAGATGAGGGAGGTCGATGACTCTGGGGTGAATGTAGATAACGGAGAGCTGAGTGGAGAAAGACCTTTGAAGGCGCCGAGTGAACGACCAGGAGGGTCGCAAGGTCTCCGTGCTCGCAAGGGCCACGGGGTCCTAGAGAGAGGATCGTGCGCCAGGGGTGAGGGTGAGTGGGAACGGCGGCGGGGCTCAGTGTTGCAGACGAGCGAGTCGCGAATGGCAGTTGCGGTCGCGGCGCAGAGGTTGCGGGGTGCGTCGGGGTGGAAATGCCAGCGGGAGCGCGCGGCCGCGGCGCGGCGCGGCGCGGCGCCGAGCGGCAATGGCGGCGATGGCAACGAGGCGCTAACGATGCCGCTATCTAAATCACCGGCATCCAGGCCGGCACCCGCCCGCCCGCCCCTGCTCGCCCACTCGCTCGCTCGCTGGCTGGCTTGCTCGTCCGTGTGCCCGCCCTAGTTATCGCTCCGAAACGCTCTCCTTTTTATCAGCCTCTGCACAGTGCCACCTGTCCGCCTGAGCTGCCTCCGACTCGGCACGGCTCGGAGCCTCGTGCGTGGCCCATGGTGCAGGGGCGGATCCAGCTGATCATTTTGGAGGGGGCTATCAGAGATTTTTGTTAAATAATAAACATTTGTATATTATACATTTGTATATGTATATTATTTTTGCAGTATATAAATGATTCTATACAATATTATTTTTATAAAATTACAAAATTATAATATAAATAAATATTTAAATCAATTTTTCCAAATTAAAGAAGGGAACACACGAAAACTCTAGGCCATTTCGGGGGGCACGGCCCCATGGCCACTCCCCCCCTGGATCCACCACTGCCGTGGTGCAGCCACCGCGGTTCAGATTGCCTTTGAAAGAGTAGCTGTGAAGGTTTAAAACTGGATGACACAGGAAACAATATGAGTGACGTCCAATCAAACAATTCATCAACATAATTATTTGGAAATGTTTTTTCTAGTTATTTTGGGTCAGGTTTTTTTAACCGAAAGCTTTGTAGTTATATGCTGGTAAATTTCCTTAGATTCTCGGATAATATGCTGAGATGATGTTATATTTGATAAAATTACTTTTTAATGCTAACACATAAAATAAAATGTTTTTATGTTTTATGTAATGTTTTTAAAACAAAATACATGTTTTTATTGAAAAAGAAGAAGAAGAAAACCACCCATTATTTTTTATCAAGACATTTCGGTCATATCGAGACCTTCCTCGGTGCATGTGTATGTCGGTTAAACTCAATGATCGCGAGTGAGAACAATCCAATTGTCTTGAATATTAGGCGATATCTCATTCGGTGCCTTAAAATAAAATAATGAAAGTTCATCACAATTAACTGAATACGTTTTCTTGATAAGATGGTCATTGTAATATTGTACATAGTCACTTTGTTAACAAGTTGGTCATTATTTTGATGATTTCTCTGACAAATTCATTGTTACACAATTTTAACGGACTAAAACGGGAATATACTTACCCATGAAAATATTGGTACATATGCACTATTATTCAACTCACACTAATTCATTTCTTACAGAAAAGTATTGTTTCCGTCTCGATGGTTTCATACATAAAGGAACATTCATTAGACAGACAAGAGCGAGTTCCTGCAAAACTAGTTTAGATACGAAGTTTCTTGGAAGCGCTAAAGAAAACGAAAGAAAAGTTTTTGTAGTTTATGTAGGTTTTGAAAAACTTTGTTGGAACGAAGAAGGACGTGATGTGTTACATTTTACGTTCTTGTCTACTCCGGGTTCTCTCCGCTTCTTCTAGTAAGCGATTTCCACATAAAAGGACCGTTTACTTCATTATCTTAATGTTAATGCAAAAAAATCATTATAAAAATAGAAACAATCAGGGCTTCTTCATGGATCATATATTTTATGCATTGGCATGCACTTGTTGCTTTTGGGTTTATTTAATAATTTCTTGGAATTCGTTTTTGGCATTTTGTCCTATTATACATTGTTTCAAGATATGAGTAAGAGCGATTGTTTAATTTCTAGACTAACCATTTTTCGTCAGTTGAAGAAAAAATTATTTACTATTATTATACTAAAATTATTTACTACTAGCTAACTCTCATGGAAGATTGAATAATTTCTTCAAATGTTTTTAAAGAAGTATGAATTGTTCCAAGAACATTTCTTTATAATGCCGAATAAACCTTAATTGAAAATTTGTTTCTAACATCAATTGCATCAATTGAATTGTTATTTGTTTGATATTCTGTAAGTACATTAGTAGTTCCTCTCATTCTTTATGGAAAGAATAGACAAATGGGTAGGGAAAGAGTAGGGTTTAACATGCGAGAGTTCTCGCATGGATACGCTAGTATAACATATTTTAATAGATTGCCCAGTGTATTCAGCTAGTTTTATTTATTATTATAGAGCAGAGTGCATTCTAACCATTTTGTTTGGTTTAGAAGCATTTTTGCTGTTGTAGGCCTGGTGAAAGAAATATTTTGACTAATATTTCCTTCAACTTAGTTGGCTTACGCCCTCAGAATATGTACGGATTACGAAAAAACATGGCATCAATAGAATGTTTCTGAGCTTTCAAAAAAAAATTAAATTAAA
This sequence comes from Acheta domesticus, assembly GCA_031308135.1. Lineage (NCBI taxonomy): Eukaryota > Metazoa > Arthropoda > Insecta > Orthoptera > Gryllidae > Acheta > Acheta domesticus. The sequence continues at coordinate 48,566,285 of JAHLJT010009436.1, forward strand.
ATTAAACTCGTAATGAATCCGATATTTTTTCTGGTGGCAGTCACTAGAAGCATTACGTTGCCTCGCTGCTGCTTTGTTTCTGAACTCACACCACGAGCTCTCTGCCCTGCACATGACGTCACGCCATTCAACGCCAACGCTTGCTGCCAGAAACACCTCATCTCAGACTGTAGACTTTATGTTATGCGTTGGAATGTTTATACGGCCCATAATAATTGTCGACATTTACAGATACTTGGAATTTTAATTATGAAAAATAAATAACCTTAATTATGTTTTCGATCTGGGAAGACACTGATGATCTTTATCCACTTCTATTCAACATTGAACCAAGATCTCATTATATTAAAATAACATAGTTAGATACCTTGGACAAATAACATTTTGTCCATAATGTTCAATTTGCGTTTTCAGTAAACGAGTAATGACTATATTTTCGATCTATTTTTATTAGTCAATTTTAAAAATATTTCAAAATAAAACTCCAAGTAGGATAAAAGTATTTGAAATTAAAAAGAGGCACTTTAAAAAAAATGTATTGAGAGCTTAGTCTGTTAAGTTGAAATTTAGTGACAAAGTGAGCAAAAAAATGTGAAAAGAGAAAAATTGCAAAAAAGATCGGTATGTTGCAGCTAATTAAAAATACACCATACCTTCATGAAAAAGGTGTGAATTGCTAAAAGAACGCATACTTGCTTCTTAATTGAAATTAATTGAATTAATCAATACTTTTTGAATGCAACCCAAATGTTATATATAACTATAATCCCAAATTTCTCCTTTTTTAATGGATCCAGGTAGAGAGGAGGATAGGGAACCTCGACAGACTCCCCCTTCCGTCTCCTCCCACTCCCTGTTCCAGGAGCACCAAGTTGAGAGACGATGCTTCAGCCCTTTGGCAGCCCTCGTGATTTTGTCTCCCAAAACGCAAGCGTTATTATTCTCCACCCTCGGAGATCAAAGCCTAGTCAGGTTAGCCCGGTACCTGCTTCGCCCACTTCCGGAGAGCGGTCCCGGCCCCGGTCGCGCTCATGGCGCAGGAAGTAGGCCTGGTAGCGGAAGCCGGCGCCACCGCCCTACGCCCTCCCCCGGCTCTTCTTCCTCCCCCTCACCAACCCCCTCCACCCTGCCGCAAAAGAGGGATGACTCACTGTACACATGCATTTCACTTCATGCAAAGGACGTGATAAATGTTAAAATAATATTGCATATTTCATTTAAGGCATCAATGAGATAATCATAAATTAAAATCATATTCAAATTTCTTATTGTGTATCTTGTACTTTTAGTGTGAATAAAGTGTGTTATTATTGTTTTTTTATATTTCAGTATTATGCAATTACTTGTTTCTGAGTCATTGGTCTTTTGTGTCTCTTTATATTTTGTAGTTTTTTTGTATTTAATACCTCAGACTTTGTAACTTGTTTCTTTCTATGATGGTAAGCTTTTATTTATCAATTTTCTTGCTTCAGAGTTATCATCCGTTTAATAGTAAATAATTAAAAATAATAAATGATCATTGAGCCAAGTTGTACACACTGGTTGAGTAGTTAAGAATTATACAACACATTGATATACAATTACACTTATAACAATTCCCAATACAACTAAGATCAAAGAAAACAAAATCTATGTACTAAATCAAATTTCGTGATTTGGTCTTTAATTGAAGCGCAAAGCATCCCAGATGTGTTATAGCTAGCTATTTTTTTACCGTTTTTATACTAAAAGCACTAAATGTTCATAAAGTCGAAAAATTAATAGAATGGACGTTTATTATCCGTCATTTATTCATTATTTTGTTCTACGAGTTTATCGATCGTAGTTTCGCAACTTGGTGCATGGAAGTGTGTGGGTGAGGATGTGGTTATGTTTGCAAAGGCCGTGACTGTCCAGTCACGTATACCACATCAGAAAATATATATTTTATTTTCGATGATGTCCCTACTTCCTGAAAAATCAGGTGTGTGAGTCCATGCGAAGATTTGCTGCAGAAGTTTTGCCTAAAATATGTTTGAATAATCACGCTATGTGATTCAATGGGCGGTTCGTTTGTCCCGAGTGTATTTTATTGAATTAAATTGAATTGAATAATTCCAGAAGACCAACTGAAGACCATGCTTGTGAGCATTGCTCCAATAACAGTTAAAATGCTCAGAACTCAATACGTGGTTTAATTTAAACAAATATATTAAAACCAAAAGTATTTTTCATGTATCCTAAAATACCAGTTAATTACGTTTGGGACAAAATCAATAGGGGATGGAAATCAAGGAAAATATTTTAAAATTCTGCGGTTTACGTAACAGTCATTTCTATGGATTTCTTCTCAGTTCTGTGAATTTCTTCTCATATTTTTCACTAGTATGCCACTAGTAGGTTTCACTAGTAGCTCACTGCAATTTTTATAATGATAATTATTATTAATTTGAAATTATTTTAATGAAAATGCCAAACGAAAAATAATAATAATTTTGTTATGTGTGTTTCACGTATTATCTCTCAATTACTACACTGCATGAAAATGTGAATATTGACTTTGGGACTCTTGGAATATCCTTAAATGACAAACGTTCCCAGTCATGTACCAGGCCACCAATGTTCTGCTCATAATTACAGAAAACGTCTGCGGAAATGCCAGAGAAGAGAGGAGTGGAATTTGAGGCAATGTATTATCTAATTTCACAGTAGCATAGAATAGATTCAATGACACTGACATTTGACTCGCCAATGCAAATGCTCAGCATTCCCGTCATATTTTCTTTAGATTCCACATTTACTATTACTGTTCCATAAAATTTGCATATATAGTTTGCATGGGCGTCCACTATCGGCCTTAGATTGCTGTGTGGATGGTCAATGAAGATAAAGGATAAAATTCTTTGAAAAATGTAATAGCTACGAACATGTGTGAAATATTGTTTGTGGAAATTATCCAAAAACTAAACCAAGCATAACATACTCTAAAAATAGCTTTTGTTACTGCAGGCTCAATGTACTCGTTGTTCGATATTATTTTTGCCATTTATAGTACTCTGGTTGACACCAGTTCATTTATTTAACTTTGATTTAGTTTTGATAGGTTTCATTGTATAAAAAGAAACTACATATATTAGGAAGCCTATTGGTATTTAGTTTATTTGCGAATATCAAAGTTTTAGAGTCGTTATAAGTTTTCAAGTCAAGATTTTCTAAACATTTGTGGCATGGTTATGCACAGGCGTTGAGGTAGGTTGACACTAGCATGGGGTAGATTGGCTCACTTCTTCCGTGGGAGTGTAAAGTTATAAATCGATTCCAAAATTAATAATTTTTCCGTTATTTTTATTTATACAAATAAAACCAAATTTGATCACCTATTGGTTTTGAAATATAGCTTTACATTGGCAACTACAGCAATCTTGATAATTTCAACATTAAGTATTTAAATATCAGTCTTTAATTTGATTTAATCATCCTATTCGTACCTCTTATGAAAGAAAAATGCTTATTGTTTTTATGTATCATTTACAATGTATCCTGATTTAATTATTTTACTCTTCACAATAAAGATCACTCAAACTTGCGTCAGACGAACACGGTTAAGTTGCACGCTTAAGCTACAAAGAACGAAAAATGAATGAATGATAAATGAAAAAACATGTACTACATTTATCGGACTAATGACCAGAGCAGTTGATGCGCAGGGAAACACGAAATAATTAATGAAAATGCGCTTAACTGCGGCCAGTATTGGTGAGTGGTGACTTCACTACAGGTGTGAATAAAAATACCAGAAAACGATGTTATTTTGTGGATATTGTTGGCGGACAAAAAATTCGGCTGATTTGCATTGTGCCAACCTACTCCGAACGGGATATTTTTATTAAAAATATCCTTAGATCTGACAAGGATCACAAAACTAAGAAATTGATACAAGAAAATCAAGAAATTTGTTGAACGTTTGAGCTGAAAATACAAAGAAACCAATTTATCTTCCCAGTATTCCAGAAGACAATTATCTTAGTAATTATTATTATTCAAGCTGTAAAACATTTTTGAGATTACGGTTACGCCATTTGAGCAATCATAATGAGACTTGTGGCATGTTCCTTAGGTCGTGAAGGGCACGTGACACAAAGCTTGGACTTATGGAAGACATATGTCCGCTGTAGGACCTTGAGTGCCAACCACCCCTTTGAGCCAGCTAGCCCCGTCTCTCGTAGATATTCTTTCTTAAATTATTATCGTGAGTTTCTAACATTTCCGATCTTGTTTTATACATGGTATCCCGCTGAATTTTAATTTGCGCCCACTGTTCACCCAGTCACCAGCGGGGAATTTCTGACTGCACATTTCTGTGACCACAGACGGCGTCAAGGGACTTCTCAAAACCATGAATAGCATACGATGAAATATGTCTCTTCTTGCAGCCTTCTAATTGGACTCATCTCGGATATCCAACCTCGTTCCTCTGCCTGTTCTTGTTTGCGACCGAATTTCACAGAGTAAAGGAATGCCTGATTTTTCTGTTGTATGGTCACTTTTCGAACGCGATATATAGCCATATTCATATTCTTCAATATTTCCTCTTCAATTGTATTTCAAATGGGAGTTAAAAGAATACATCGAAGTACAAACGCAAATAACTCAATGGTTTGAAAATGGAAATATAAATACGACCTACGAAGATTTCCTCTTTATAATTACACTTTTCTTTCCTATTAACGTCAATTGATGAGTGTAGAGAACGTAGAGATAAATATTAAATTGGGATTTTTGGAAATTTTTATCGTAATCATGTAAGTAATTTATCGGTTCAGTGGCAATTGATATATCTCAATGCTTTACAGGTATAGTATGATCAATTGTATGAATATGGGAACTAGTATCAAAAATGAATGTTCATAACTATTATACAAAATATTTTTCATTTTTCTCAACTAAATATTTATTTCCACGTATTGTGGGCTACAGTATTCCATATCTTCCAAATATGTAGTACTCTTACTAACGTTCAATGTAGTGTTTATGGAAAGCTTCTTTATTTCATTTCTTTGTTGCTTGTTCAGTTTATTATTATTATTATTATTATTATTATTATTATTATTATTTTTCCATTACATCACGACTAAAGATGTTATGAGTCGGTTGAATATAAAATCTACTCCAGGTTGCAACCAGCTACCTATGGAGCAGATCCGGTGACTATCAGTGTCTCTACAATACTTTACGCAAAATGTGGGCTGTTCCAAATAAAGCAATTTCATGCACTTCCCAGTCTTTTGAATTACCAGGGAGTTTAGACAAGTTCTTACATAAATTTTGCGGAACAGATCCCATAGCTCCGATAACTATCGGGAAGATCTGTGCTTTTACGCCCCACATTCGGCTGATCTTGATTTCCAAACTCTTGTATTTAAGACGTTTCTCTGCCTCCTCTGCCTCCGTCGTTACGTTTTGATCGCAAGGTACAGCAACATCGATAAGTAAACACGATTTTTTCGCCAAATCCCGGATAACTATATCCGGTTTGTTTGCCGCTATCGTGCGATCAGTTTGAATTTGTTGGTCGTACAATAGTCAGGTCCAATAATAGGTCACACAATCCAACAGACGTCACCGGTTTTGGTGAGTGTTCGTACCATTTGGGGCATGTGTTTGGAACTTCGAGGGCGGTACAGATCTGCCAGTGGAGGTAGCTACACACCCTGTCATGTCTTTTCAGGTATTCGGTCTTTGCTAGGATTGCACAAGCTGAGACAATATGATCAATGGTTTCTACGTGTTCCTGAGGAATGCGGCATTTATCATCTTGGGAAATTTTGAGAACCGCTTTATCATAATGTCGTGTTCTCAACGCCTGATCATGGGCAGCTATTACAAGTGCTTCCGATTCTGGCTTCATTCTTCCCCTTTTAAGCCACATAAATGATTGATCTTTATTGATTTGCACCTAGTCCATTCTTTTTAGGTATTGTCCGTGGAGTGGTTTGTCTCTCCACGATTTCTGTAACATTTTTTGTGTCTCACACTTCATTTTTAGCAGCATCAGAAGTTCAGTGTCTGTGTTATTCGACGTGTCTTGCCTAGTTTTCTTTGCAATTCTTCTTGCTACACTAACAATGCCTCTGTTTTCCATTCTTCGGTCATATTTCATGACCTGCCTTATTAGAGGGTCATCTTGATGACAGACTACATACTTTCCCATTCCAACTATTGCATTGTGCCAGGAGGCTTCAATTTGTCTGAGGCCTCTTCCTCCTTCCTTACGTGACACATAAAGTCTATGTACATCAGCTCGAGGGTGGACGACATGATGCATTGTTAGCAGTTTTCTGGTTTTCCGATCCATGATGCGGATTTCTTGCTCAGTCCAGTCCACTAGTCCGGAACTGTACTCGACTACAGGCACCGCCAGACTACCAATTGCATATATTTTATTCCTGGAGTTCAGAGCAGACTGCAGGACAAGTCTCACATTTCTGTAATACTCCTTGCGAATTCTCTCTTTCATTGTGTCGTTCAAGATGGTTTCGCATTCTTCAATTCCCAGATATTTGTAAGTTTTACATGGCTCAAGATCTTGAATCACAGAGTGCATATCAGCTTCAACGCTCTCTGACGTCAGTTTTCCTCTTTTAAAATTGATTTTTGCACATTTGTCAAGACCAAACTTCATGCAGATGTCATTGTTAAAGTCATTCACGACAGACAGCATTTGGGAAAAAATCGCTTCATTCTTAGCATACAGTTTAAGATCATCCATGTAAAACAAATGTGATACTGGCCTTTCATCACCATGGATCTTGTAACCAAAGTCAGCTTGCGACAACTGTCTAGATAGTGGGATCAAACTAATGCAAAACAGCAAAGGGGATAATGAATCTCCTTGAAAGATACCCCTGTTAATATGAATACTTCTGGTTTCTACTGCTTCCTTTCTGCTCTGTATTAGTAATCTGGTACTCCACGACTTCATGGTAGCCTTGCAAAATTTAATAAGTCTAGGATTAAATCGATAGATCTCCAGTAACTTCAAAATGCAATGGTGTGGTACACTATCAAAGGCTTTTTGGTAGTCAATCCAAGCCATGCTCAAATTACGTTTTCGTTTCTTTACATCATTCAAGATGACTTTATTTAGTAGCAAGATTTCCTTACTGCCATAAGAACCTTTACGACATCCTTTTTTTCAGCTGGCATTGGATGATTCTTCTCTAGATGTCTGTACATTTTGTCAGCTATGGCTGAAGTTATAACTTTGTACAGTACTGGCAGACAAGTGATTGGCGTGTAGTTCTTCGCCAAAGAGCTGCACACGGAAATCTATTCTGCGTTTTTAACGTCTAATTCGTTGAGCACATGCTTGATTTATTATTTTTATTATTATTATTATTATTATTATTATTATTATTATTAGTCAATTACATTTACAATACAGGACAAAGACTTCCTGGCTCCCCAGGGAGGAACTTTATGTGCAGCTTGGTTGGATTTTTACAATAGTTTCAGTTAATGCTTTAAAGCTATTATGAATTTGTATCTTCTCTAGAGAGAATTTGATTTATACCTGGTTTTTACACTTCACTGAAACTGTTTTTTGGTATTATTTTAATTACATCCGTTTTTACACTTTCCTTCTGTTTCATGCGCTAATAAAGCGCGATCGCAAAGGCTGCATCCCGTGCGGAAGGACCTGTCGCCCCGCTTTATTACAAATTTCCAGAGTGTTGCAGAAGATTGATTGATTGTTATTAATTCCGAGCGCGTCAACTACTAGAGTCGTTAGTTCCGTAAGTGTAGTGTAAGCTTTTGCTCCGGAGATGATGTTGGTGGTATTTCCCCGCTGGATGGCGACGCAACGTCGACAACCAGATATCTCCCAGCGGGGCACCGCCCTAGCCGGGACAAGTTGTAAACCCCCGACCGGTCTCCAGGATGTGTGGTAGTGTAGTGCATGTTAGTGTAAGTGTGTGCGAAGGGTGAGGATAGGACAAGGAAGAGGTAGGAAAAATTGCGCGCTGTCCGTGGCCCAGTTGGTAGGGTACGGCTCCGACATTCGCCTGGTGTTGATCGGAGAAACCATGGAAAACTACCGAGCACCCTGCCACCCTTAGGATTTGAACACAGGAATTCCCGGTCAGAGGCACTGCAGTGACACCAGTTGATGCCCTGAGCCATCACTCCCGGTAGTTCCATATGAGCTCTTGGTGCAGACAAAAGTCGAGGTTACAGTCCTGCTAAATATATGCCTGGGAAAACGATTACACATATTAGAAGAAAGGACATCGGATTTTAGCGCTCTCTGAAATCCTCGCTTCGCCATTACACGCCATATGGATCGGCTCAGACCAACCCTCCACTCAGCCGTCCGCCCGGCTTTCAGAAGGCGATAACTGCTCTGTGCGCAAGGGGTAGGCTCGTCGCCTACAGACAAAACAGATATCCTCATTCGCACCCGGATGACAGCGTGTGTCCATCCCTGCCGATTTTAGGAACTCCGCCCTGCCAGAATATGTTTGACGGTTAATTTCTGTTGCCGACGCCAGAAGCGGATTCAAACAGGATGAGGTCGTCGCTACCACATCGCTTCGTGTTTCGGGTAGACGAATGGAAGCACAAGGCATTTTCGGAGAATTAGAAGCCTCGCTCTGTTGGGTAACATATTGGTGACTAAAGTTTCTTCTTCACGAGCTTGGGATGAGAACGAAAGTGAGAAAGAAAATGTCAGTGTGTAAAAAGGAGCTGTGTGTGAGAGCACAGTTATCGCCACATTTTATTATTTTTTTTCGGACGCGTCAACTGCTAAGGTCATTTGCCTTCGAAGTGTAGGGCATGTGTTTATCGCGTGATGTGGCGGTGATCTTCAGCTGGATGGCGAGGTCCGGCGCCGGCCTAAACGTTGGCTTGCTGGGTTTCTCCAACCTTCCAATCTCCCACCTAGGGGGAACCGCCCCTGTCAAGACAAGCACTAATCACCCGGCTGGTCTCCCGACATGTGTGGTAGTGTAGAGTACGTAAGTGTGTGTGCAAGTATGAGGTAGGAGAAGAACGGAATATCACGAGCGGTCTGTAGCCCGTTTGTTAGGGTACTGCTCCGCCATTCGCTTGGTGTTGATCGGAGAAACTAGTGAAAACTACCGATCTGAGTAGCCGGTCACTAAAATTCTCCTCCAGACATCGCCAGCGGCTGAATTCGATCCAACTGTGTAGCTAGTGTCGAAAATCCTGCCACTGACGAACCCTAGGACCTTCCGGAGAGAGTTAACGCTACTATTGCGTCACGCGCTTAATGCTTCTCTTTGCGTTGCCTGGCATCGCCAGCCATAAGCACATTAATTAACAGATTAATATGTTAGAATCTGTGTAGCAGATGCTCCGTCAGAATTGGCTGCCATAGAAGCTCGAGCGTCTGGTTCGGGCGTATGTATTCCAAGGATAAGTTTTAGTTTGATTTCATTTTAGTTTAGACATTTCTTTAATGTTTTGTACTTAAGAAAGAATAAAACACAAGAAGATCACATCACAAATTTCAATGTCCAAAGTATAATAAATTTGTGACGTGATCTTAGTGTTTTATTCTTTCTCAAATACAAAAATTAAAGAAGCGTCCAAAATAAAATAATATTTAACTAACACGTATTCGCACTTTCAGAATACTACAAACCTCTTTCGGGATCATCAAGTTCATGCCACACCTGATTCTATGATCCACTGCTGTTTGATGAATTTGCAGTCACTGCAGTAGAAGCAGAACAGACGAAACACAGACAAAACGTCACATACGGTCGTCTAGGACTGGTATTGCCTCGCGTGATATCCTGTCTGAGAACCTGCTACCTCGAGAGCCTTCGTCAGCTGATTGGACTAGAGCCTACAAGGGAGCCTATGTTAAAAAGTGTGCCGAAGCCCATAAGAATAGTGTTATAACGCGCCAGGTTAGATTTTAATATCTACTATGTATTCATGTAAAGCAAGCGGTCCGCGCTCCTGCCGTATTAATTATGTTGTTTGCCCAATCATTCACACTTTTCATTTTTAAAATAAATTACTAATTTATAACGAATGAATTCTGTTTGTGTATGTGGTTTACCTGCTTCTTCTCGCGGTCTGTACAAAATAAATTATTAAAAAATTAGTACCTCGCATCCTCTTGATCTAGCTGGAGTTGAAGGGTTAGATCAGAAAAGCGTCTAACACAATTTGTACCCACTTCATTTAACATTTGAAATTTATCTGTCAAGATTTACTACTGTACGATTCCGACATTAATTAAATGAACTTTTTGTCTTGAAAGCCTTGAACACGGTTAAGAAATTATGCAATGCTTTAATATTATTTGAAAACTCTTTTACGTTGCAATTGAAAATAATGCATCCAATATATTTTAAGGATAAATTTAAAGACTCATATCCGGAACTTCTCATACCCGGAAAGTCGTACGCAACATATTAATAATCCCCACAATATTTAAGTACTGTCCAAAATGCATTTCAATGTATTTCAAGTAATGTAATTATTTTATATACGTGGATCGCGTTTTACCATAGTACATACATGCTTCTCTTAAAAACGAGAATAAATGATAAGGCGTATGAATAAAGAAGGAAAGAAATAATGAAGCGAAGATGATTGATTACGACACGAGTAAAGGATTAGAGCGCCCACCCTTTGGCCAACGCCAGAAAAAAGCATACACAACGGTGCACTCATCGCGCGCAAATGGAAGGCAAAAGCCTCCCCCAACGCGGAGCAATCTCATACGCAGCCAAAAAGCTTTTCGCAAGCAGTCCCCGGCGACCGCTGGCAGGCGGCGGACCCACGGAGCCAGGCGCGGGGCGGTGGCGCTTGCCTTCGAACAGGGGTCGCTTCAGACCTTCCTGCGGGCATTCAGCCGTCGTCAGCCGCGGCGGCTGCGGCAGTGGCGGTGGTGGCGGCGTTGGCGGTGGTAGCGGTGGTGGCGGTGGCAGCGGCAACGGTGGCGATTGCGATGGCGAAGGTGGTGGTGAAGGCGGTGGCGGTGACGGCGGCGGGGACGGGGGCGGAGGCGGAGGAGGTTGTGGTGCAGTGGCGGCGGCGGCCGTGGCGGTGGCGGAGGGGGAGGCGAAGGGGAAGACGAAGGCGGAGGCGGCGGCGGAGGCGGCGGCGGAGGCGGCGGCGGAGGCGGCGGCGGAGGCGGCGGCGGAGGCGGCGGCGGAGGCGGCGGCGGAGGCGGCGGCGGAGGCGGCGGCGGAGGCGGCGGCGGAGGGGGCGGCGGAGGCGGAGGCGGCGGCGGCGGCGGAGGAGGTTGTGGTGGCGGCGGCGGCCATGGCGATGGCGGTGGCGGAGGCGGAGGCGGCGGCGGCGGAGACAGAGGCGGAGACGGAGGCGGAGGAGGTGGCGGCGGCGGAGGCGACGGCGGCAGCAGTGGCTGAAGCGGCGGCGGCGACCGCGGCGGAGGCGGCGGAGGCAGCGACGGACGCGGCGCGGGAGGAGGAGGAGGAGGAGGGAGCTGCGCACCGACGCTGAAAGGGCAAGACCCCTCGGCAAACGCGACCAAAAGCACGATCCCGTTTCCGCACCCGCTCCGCTCCGGCTGTGCGCCGGCTCGCTCGCTCGTTCGTTCGCTCTCCCCTCGGCGCATCGGGAGGACCCATAATTAGTCAAATGCTCTCAAGGAGCGCGGGGAGGACCGCAGCGGTGAATGAGGTGATGGAGGCACAGATTCCAGAGGGGACTTTGGAAACGGAAGCACGATCAGGGGAGAAGAGATGGTGGCGGTAAGGAAGCCGGCTGTGCTGGTGGATATGCGGAAGAAAATGTGCGCAGATAAATTTCTTTCCCCTACGTCATATACAGTTTTTACTGTTTTTTTTGACAAATAAATAAATAAATATGCTGCAGGTGGAGGTGACAGAGTCGCTCGCAACGGGAATAGAAAAGTCTGAGAGGGATGAGTGGAAATCGCAGTGAAGGAAACCGTAGAGAGCGTGGCGTCGGTAGAGGGTGGTAAGTCAAACTGAAATCGGGTAAAAACGAACGCTCCCGAGGACATAGTGGGAAATAGAAAAAAAAATCATAAATAAAGAGTGTGATAGTATATGAGGGCTGTAGCGATAATTGTAGCAATGGGATGCAGCGATGTGTGCGTCGACATGTAAGAGTTGAGAGCAGAGGCAGAAATGGTGAGAAAGCGGGGAGAAATCAATGAAGAGATAATGAGGAGGCAGTGAGGGGAGCATATGGCAGTGAGAAGGAATTGAAGATGCAACGACGGTCTGAATTTGAAAGTGGTAAGGAGGTGAGCATGGAGGACCTCTTTTTACATGGACGCTGCAAGCGGCAGGGAGGCAAAGATGAGAGTCGGAGGCAGCCAGGCTTTGCCTATATCCTCCTTCCCCTTCCCTGATAGTGGCCAGAAGTTACATATGGGAATTTAGTAACATTGGGATAATTTGTAATTTAAGATTGCTCTCCTCCCTGATCGGCCAGAGGGAATGGAATATCTTTGTACGTGGTTACTTTTATTAGTTTAAATTTTAAAGATACTAAGTGACTGGGAAAACCAACCTACTATGAATTGTATTGCCTTATTTTACGTGGCGAGACTAAGGTCATGAGGCCTACCCTTCCGACTGACCACGGAAATTTTGCTAGGCTTATTTTACCAACTAGCGGAGAAAGAAGGTATTCCTTGGGCGACGAAACAGGCAATTTTGAATTTAGCTCAGAAGCGTTTAAGGATCTTTTGCATGCAGTTAATCTACCAAAATGGGACAGCCGGCTTTACTTCCCCTCCGAAGGAAGGCGAACGAAGAATTTTTTCCCCTTAAAAATCCAGGTCTTCGCTCGGGTTTGAACCCGCGAATTTGGATATAACAGTCCGATTTGGCAAAAATAATAAGGAAATACTTATGTATACGTGTTTAGCGTAACAATATTTAAATATATGTACATATTGAAGTTTGTAAACTGTTCAATATAACATGTTATATATCTTGGTGATGCAATACATTGTCTGCCGAGTGAACAAGTCTATTTACCAAATAAATATGTTAAGAGTCCAAATAAGAGTATGTGAATTAAAAGTATTAAATGCACCAAATCTGAAGGAATCCCAACCCAGGAAAAGTACATTATGGGAAGTACAATGAAACAAAAAGAAACCAATAACACAAAAAAGAATGAAAACCCTTTTTCACTGCACCTTCAGTAATTACTATTGCATGTATGTATTTTGTATTGCATTTTTTGTTTTCGTGGTATATTTTCTATTGTATAATTTTGTGTTGTATCCTCATTGAATTTTCTGGAATCTAAACTGTATATACAACGAACTGTGTATGTTTGTATTACAATGTAAACAATTGTAACCTTATACCTGTCGCTAATGACCGTGTAGTTGATGCGACAATAAATAAATAAATAAAAAGGAAAATGAGTAAGGCTTGGGCGAGTGAGAAAGCGGTGAGGACGTAACGAAAGGATGATGTGGGAGGATACGGGAAGTAGGGTGGGCGTGGTGGCGGTGAGGAGGCAGGGGGCCCCCTGAGCAGCTGTGTGGGGGGTGGGGTCGCAGCTGCGGCTGCGTTTCGGTGCTTTGATGCGCCAACCTCTGCTGCGTGGGAGAGTCGTTCGCTCTCGCTGATGGATTTGGTCCGCTGCACGGCTGTCCTTGCCACCGCTGTCGCTACCGCGCGCACCTCGACCAACACAATGTTCTGGAGGACTTCGGCTTTATTCCCCCGAAACCTCTGATGTGCTGTACGTGGCTGGCTGTGACTGTGGAGCCTTGATGTTACGAATGGCGTACGACGAGTGGGCGTAGCTCCTTGCGTCACAATCCTAACTCCAAAAGATCGTTTTGGTCACAGTAACGCGGAGAAGAATTTTGTGAATAGTGATATGTGAAAATAAAAGTTGGAATATTCACTTCAAAAATGTATCCTCAACTGGAATAAAATAGTACATTCAAAATACTGACTTGAAACCAAATTAATTTTATTTTTTATAACACGTTTCTTTAAACGTACATACTTTTCGTATCAGTTTATTTCTTAACACGGTGTTATCAAATTGATGCAAGTGCTAGTATATATCATTTTCGAATAGTTTACTTTGCAATGAAGATATGACTACATGCGAAAAAGTTAATGATTTCTACTGTAAAATATTTTCTTCATGAATAAATAATATTTAAAATAATTGTATATGTGATATTGTAAATGATATTTAAAATAATTGTATATTGCGTATTGAGATAATTTAATCATCAAACAATACTTTCAATTACTGTTTTGGTAGAGGGACGTAAAATCACAAACATGCATCATCATTTTTTGGGAGATATTTGATAGCTTTCGATTTGTTCTACGTTTATACATATCACTGTTTAATGAGGATAGAATGAAAAATTATTTGCAATAAATCCGCCATTAAATCAGTTTTAGTACGCTATTTTACGCGCATTACCGTGTCGATTTCGGGGGCCATTTTTTCGTACCCTGCCATACGATTACAGCAGTCGATTCCTTACTAACTCTGTAATGGATCCCTGCTACTCCGCGTGAATCGCTAACGGAGTGCACCCCACCGTATTGAACCATTAACCCACTATAAACGTCCAATAAATCAGCTGAATCATCCTTCCGTAATTCGGTCACTTGTTCGATAACTTTGAATCTACTCTTGTTCGTATCACGCTCCACCCTCGCCGCCCCCTCCTCCGGGCAAACGGTCGCGACCGAGAGGGGACCGTGAGATGTGTGTGGAATCCCACCATAACTCGGTTTAGCACCCTCCTCCCCCGCGGCCCACGCCGGATAATATGTATTAATTACGACAGCATCATCAATTATTCGCTTGGTCGATCGTTGCCGGTTGCTCGCGGAGGCGGCGGCGGCAGCGGCGGTGGCGGCGGCGGCTGGCCGACAAATGATTTGGACGCGGCGCGACGGATAAATACAATGGAATATAAGAGACCGGCGTGGGATGAGTAGAAAGATAAAGACGTTGCTGCGGCGAATTGGACGGAGGGTAACAGCAGATCACGGTGGGTAAGGGTAAATTAAACTGACGGAATTCCCTCACTGAGATAGCTCAGTTAAAACAGTTGCCACTGCAGCGTCTAGAATTCGAGCCTCAACGAAGTGGCTGATTTTCCACACCAGATAAGTAGCTGTAGTATGCAGTGTGTCTGGGGAGGAAACATCGAAATTCGGAAAATAAGTTCTTAAGATAATTTTAAGTATACGTTATCTAATAAACACCTTGGATGTTGGATATTTCGAATGGCTGAACCGCAGTGATCACTGAAAAGTTGGTTTGAAAAAATACTTTTTATGCAAAACTTTGCATTGCAGAAACAAATAAACACTCCAGAAACCTGTAAATTGTTTATTATTTACAAAAGAAATGAATACATCTGTTCACAAAGATAAATTAACCCAAGAATAAAGCAGTCAAATTGTGTCAATTCGGCGCTTTTTTATTTGTGTGTTAATATTTTCTTCTGAACAAATATATTCGTTTCTTTTGTAAATAAAAAACAATTCACATTTTCTAGAGTGTATATGTTTCTGCTATGCAAATTTTTGCATAGAAAGTATTTTTTCAAATCAACTTTTGAATGCTTATTGAGACTCAGCCATTGGGAATATTCAAGTCGCTTATCAGACGAAATATGCTTAAAATTGTCTTAAGATCTTATTTTCCATGATTCAACGTTTCCTCTCCCCGCCATCCTGTTTATAGAAGCTATATAGTAGGTAGAATACAGATGCTGTCTGGCAATGGCGGCTCGTGCTTAGGTTGCACGGTTGCACAACCCCCAGATAATCGAAAAAGGTGTCATAATATTTTAAGAACATCCTTTTTTCCTTTTAAAGACATTCCATGTTCAAGATAATGCAGCAATATCGATGTATATGAAATCATTTTGAAACAAAAGAGCGTCCAACTGGCGCTCTTTCCGATGTCTGGTGCCTTGCCACGAATTGCACCACGCTCTTGGATCTCGGTTGCGTTTCTGGGTTTACTGCATTTACGTATTCTTTGGCCCTTCGATTTAACACGGCTGACATAGGCCTTTTGGGTTGCCCCACCATCAAATATGTGGGTGGCGCTGTTGAGCGCTGAGCGGCGACCAAGGGAGTCTCAGTGGAATACCGATATTCTGTCTTCGTCTGACTCGCTGTAACGTAATTTTTATAAATTTCGCTTATTATTGAAAGTACACAAGTTCAATTATTGACGGCATTTAATACATTGTTTATGATGTTCAGAGAATTTGTTTTCATTTGATATTAGATTTATTGATTTAAAATGTAACCTTAATAAATTCTTAAGTTGGCAGTTCTGGAAGGAAGTCTCTTTTTGCGGTAGATGAATATTTGGCTTGCAGACCTGCCGATCACTGCAGTTACACATGGAGAGCGATAGTGGGAGTTCGATCGTGTGTGCCTCTGTGGAAGGATTTTATTACAAAATACACCAGAGTCGTGAAATTTTCGAAATAAAATACTTTTATTTGTGTGAAACGTTTCGAAACAATTGTGCTGGTATCAAACTTAAGTGCCCTGTGGAATTCAAAAATAGAACCACGTGCGCGGGAGGTGTTTAAACCTGAACGGACACGCCGCATAAAATTATGTAAGTAATGTTTCAATTTATAGCTTTATTTAACTTTGTTTAAAATAATTTGAATTCCTTACATTTTTATTATATATTCGTATTTTCAGTTTTGGAAATTACATTTCCGTTATTCGATGGAGGTGCAACCTCCAATCTGTTGGGGCACCAGCCGCCCTTGCTGTCTGGAGGTGAATTCCGACAGGCCGGCTGGTCTGATGGGCATTCTAAATGGTTCCTCTAATCAATACCAGGTGAATGCCGGAATAGTACCCTATCACACGGGCCAAGGGCTGCGCACTATCTTCTCTTCCTCATCCTTGACCCTTCTTCTTCCCTTAATCACCCGTTAACATACAATTCAGCACTATGGATATCGAGAGACCAGTCGGGACTTAGAGCTTATGCGGGCTGGGGCGATGCCCCGCTGGGGGTGATTTTCACCTGGAAGGGGAAAACTCAAGCTAACGTGGAGGTCGGCCACGGATTTCACGTTCCATCGGGGAGGAAAACCCTCAGCCCCGTCTCTTACATCCACCACACCCATGAGGCTCATGATCAAATTACGACGTTTTCGTAAACAACAAATATTCACTCACTTTAGGGAGGACAAAAAAGAATGAAAAAATAGGGCTTCGGCACTAAACGAATAAATAGAAACAAATTTGAATTGGTAGGCAGAGAAGAGCAAATTTGCAGATAATATTCTAGTGATGATATCCTGGGTATCCCTTGTAGTTGATAGAATAACTCTCGGACATGGTTAAGAACTCAGCCATTGAGGTTTGTTCGAGCAGATCGGCAAGCATTATTTGGATACAATAACTACGAAATGGACAAAGGTTTATGATTTTTTTCACGGTTTCACGGGAATTTACAGAAATTTACATCGTTAATTTGGCTTCATTCCAAGAAAATCACACCAAAATAACTTCATAATTTAATATTAATTAATATATTCAATTTGTCCATTTAAAAAGTATATTGTTAACTATATTTTTTTAATTGCATGCACGGGTTTGATCAATTAAAGCATCCAGTGAGAGAAGGAGCTACCCCACAAAATTCAATACAACGATTTATTGACATATTCAATGTGTTCTTAACGGAATACGTTCATAAATCGATAGTTTGGGTTTTGTGGGTTAGCTCCCTCTCTGACTGGACGCCTCAATTTGTAAATATGGAAATATTGGGCTGACCATTCTATTGCCTTAATAATACACATTTTTAATACATTTAATATTAAATATTCTCCTAATACTCATCTCTAATAATCTCATCCAGAATACATTAAACCACTGTTTTAGAAAGCTTCTCTTTGGTCAACGAAATGCAACGTAGACCAGAAACAACGTCGCTGGACAGATGAAAGGGCCAAATTACCATTACTTGGAATTTGCAGACTGATGGCAGTTCCGGGAACGCATCAAACATCGATGACTACCCAAACCGAGAATGATTGACAGTGGCCTGAAGGGAGAGAAGGAAACCGATATGTTTTTGTAATCACGTTCCAGCCTTCACACTCAGCGAGAGATGATAGGCAGCTTCGTAGAAAAATTAAACAAGTTTCAGAAAATAAAAGCAAAAAGGGATTGTTTTGAAGAAGTGCGGAACAAAGCTGAAGGCATTCGAGACGTATCAAAAACAAGATTCTTGATAATTCTGGTGTTATAAAGTAGAGTTATCGCAGACTTTTCTGCAAAATAATTAACATTGTAGAGTATGAAAGGGCCAAAATTACCATTACTTGGAATTTGCAGACTGATGGCAGTTCCGGGAACGCATCAAACATCGATGACTACCCAAACCGAGAATGATTGACAGTGGCCTGAAGGGAGAGAAGGAAACCGATATGTTTTTGTAATCACGTTCCAGCCTTCACACTCAGCGAGAGATGATAGGCAGCTTCGTAGAAACATGTGAGAAACGTTCCGCCCTCAGGTTTTTAACAAGTTGTCGAGCCTTTTAATACGATATACCTCATCTTCGTCTACCTAACTAAGGGCTCATGAATATGAGAATTTAATCAACTATAAATTTGATCAATATGCTGTTTAAATTTCTGTGAAATTTTTTCACACAGGATACGGTTCTCTAACTCCTAATAGTCATATACTTCAACATTAAGTTAAATATTTTAATGTTAAACTCAGGGATGTTTATTCCATGGAAACAAGGGAAGCATTGCCTCCCCCATCATTTCCAAGGATATCTTACATTTAAACATTACACGTTACTAGTAATGTCGAATCATTTACTTGTATTCCAGATAAAAAACAGTTTAAATTAGGCACGATAATCTTATATTTCCAAAATGAGCACGTGATTATTATTGGCACAGTAGATAGGGTAGAGTTCGCCTATAAAGTTTTTCGGAAGCACTGCGTTGACTGCTTCCAGCGCCTCATAGGGAAATGCTATGATCAGCAGATGCGCAGGGGCGTGTGGTGGGCACGCGTGGGCTCATTCGGTGCAGGTCGCCTTTGGAAGCAATCGGCCAGTTGCATACAGCGTGACTCACTTCGCGCATGTGGTGAACCCCGCATGTGCTCATCGGTTCAGTAGTATAATTTATTTTTTCTTCGATTTCTTATTTTCTTGTGCTGTAAGATGAGATTTTTAGTTACTGAAAAGAGATTTCGGCTTCAATTTTCTTATTAATGTTTTTAATAAAAGTTTTCCCTTAACAGAAAACCTATTCAATATTTTTCAAAATAATAGTAATGCCATTGGTTACTGTGTACAAAAATTAAACAAGTTTCAGAAAATAAAAGCAAAAAGGGATTGTTTTGAAGAAGTGCGGAATAAAGCTGAAGGCATTCGAGACGTATCAAAAACAAGATTCTTGATAATTCTGGTGTTATAAAGTAGAGTTATCGCAGACTTTTCTGCAAAATAATTAACATTGTAGAGCAACTGATCTCAAGATTCTGCAATTCTAAATCTTTGATGTTTTTAGAACTCACTAATTTCGAGAAAAATAACCAAGCGCTCTTCCCACAAGATGCCCTGGATTCGTTAATACAGAACTATGGAACATTTTTCGATCTAGCCCTTTGCGCTCAGAATTTAATGTGTTCATGTGTGACTGATGGCATTAAGAAACGAAGTGCTCATGAATTGTGCTTTTTACTCTGGAAAATAAACTGGAAAAAGCATACTCAAGCACACTCAGAAGTGTTGAAACTGTGCGAACTTGTTATGATTATTCCGGCAACAATTGAATCCGTTGAACGCAACTTTTCGACTTATATTCGTTTAAAAACGATTTGAGAAATTTTACAATCTATGAATGACTTTCTAATTTTGAATGAATTTTCATAAATGCATTTTCAGTGATGAAAATTCATTTATTAAAAGACTGAGTGAAAAACTGATTTTGCAATGCAAGACAGAAGAATCGCTCTTTACTGCAAATAAGGTATTTACAAGTAGCTTAAATCATCCAATTGTCGTCATATCTACGTCAAAAATTAAAAATCTTCCATTTGAAATGTGGTTTCTTCCCTAGAAAAAACTTTCACCACACGCCACTGGTTAAACTTCTTTGCTTTATAGGTTGTATCCCTGAGCAATCCTTTTTCCTTCGTAGAACTCAGTAATTCTTTACGTGGAAAATGAAAGCAAAGACGGACAGACCTTGAGGAGACGTAAAGAGAAACAAGAGTTATTTTTACATACTGAGTGCGTCAATTGATTATTTTCCGCACGATTAAGTTTCAAGTTTTCTTTCGAGAACGGAAGGTGGAGGGGAAAAAAATCGTGCCCGTGACAATCATTTCTCTCATGAAATATACACAATTTTCACTATAAAACAAGCTTCTATTATGAATCATTATTTATTTCATCTCTACCTCTTCACCGAAACAAAGCTCCAGTTCCGTTCGCCATCCTTGTGCGAAAAAAATGTTTAAGGGGTAACGTCACGTTTCTCAGCTGTCTTAAAAAAGATTTCACCTAAGCGTAGCATAAAATCCCTCATTTTTATACGATTGTAGAAAAACGTATATTAGTGTGGACTGGAAAAGTGAAACGACCCAGGCCAGAGCAACAAAATAATAACAGGGCGAAGGGAAGTGAAGTGCAAAGGTAAACTTGACAGAGGGGTAAAATCGATGGTCACGGGGAAAAACTCGATAATTCGAAATATGATTCGCTTCCATAAATTATGATTATCTTCCATGATTATGATTCTCTTGTATAATTATGATTCTATTCCATATTTATAATTCTCTTCCATAATTATGATTCTTTCCATTCTCTTCGCTAATTATGATTATCTTCCATAAAATCATTTACCCGATTTTCCACAAAATTTCGACTTATCAAGTTTTTTCCCTGTGACCATTTAATAGTCGACTGCAATGCTGCCAGTCTGCCAAGGAGTGGACAAGGAGCAGTCGTTCGCAGGCGAGAGACGGGCAGGAGGTGGGCGGCGCGCGTGCGTGGGACGGGCGAAGCGGACGAGGCAGGGAGCACGTGACCAGCAGAGAACCACGAACCAGATATCGGGACGCCGCAACGGAAGGCGCGCGGCCTGCTACACGATGCGCGGAAATTACCCCCGCTTCGCTTCCGGGCGGCCGCCGCGAGTTCATCATTCAATCATCGAAGTCGGATGCCCGGCCGGCCGCGCCCCGTAATCACGTCGCTCGGTTGAAACGCACACGGCGTGTGAGTGGCGTCCGTTCTGCAGCTCTCGCATTGTGCTGGGTCGGTCGGTCGGTCGGTGGAAAATTTATTTTGTTTGGAGCGAACTGTCAAACACAGAATAATAATAATAATACCACGCTTATTTATTCTGTAACAGGTGCAACTATTGTTTATTTGCTGTTTTCTTTACATAATTACATTATTAATATTCATGGTGCTGTTTTATGACAGAACCGTCGGGGTAGAGTTACTATTTTTGATATTCGTGGTTTGAACTTGATATCAATATTAGCGTGACATGCAGTGGAAGCGAATATGTAATGAATATGTAGATAACATTAATATCATAATTAAATAGTTTATATTTTTATTTTCTTAATGTCTAAGGGTTTACATTGTGTGATTAATAAAATGAATTCACAATCTAACTGTTATTCATTTATTCACAGTTACACTTAAAATTAAATAGCATTAAATAATCAAAAAATCTAAAATTATTTCTCTTCTGTTAATTTAATCGGATACTACACAAAACTTATTTTTGTACAATCGAAAGGCGCGCTAAATGGTATACATTTTTAAACATTTTTTTATCAAGATACGAGTATCTTTCTATAATTAACCAATATATTTTTACATTTTAACGTACGTAGATATTTGTTAAATAAGAAATATATTTGTTATATTGTATATTATTTATATACTGTAGATATGATACCATACAATATTGTTGTTTAAATAATTACCAAATTCGAACATAAATATTTAAACATTACGTTATATAACATTACGTTTAAATTGCATTACGTTTATTTTACATATAACATTACGTTTAAATATTTAAACATTATGTTATCAGTGCATACCCTGTTATCTTCCAACCTTCAGACAGATGTTATACACTCCTTGAGAGCTCGAACATCCTTACGAGCTTGTTACGTGTCGAGATTTTTCCCACTGACGCGGTCCCTCCAAGGATCCCCAGAGACCGAACGAGGGACACGGAGGGAAGAGTAGGGAAATCGGGGAGCCGAGGGCGGCGCCGGCGAAGTGCAGGGCGTGGCGCGACACGGGGACGGGGCGGGACGGGACGCGGGGCGGCGAAGCGTAATGTTCTCCGGATCCACGACGGCGCCGTCCCACCCCCCACCCCCGCATCCACGCCGAGTGAAAACATATTGATTTCGGCATATCCGATTGCTTGAGATAGCTGCGGCGGCGTTGGCGGTGGTGGCGGCGGTGGGGGCGGCGTGGGCGGCGGGCCTCGCGCCAGCCGACGAACGCGCTCCCGCACGCCGCGGAGACAAAGCGCTCGTCATAATGGCGAACGCGGGCGGAGTGGGGGGATGGAGGGGTGGGGGAGGGGAACGGGGGTTGCGGCGGGGCGGCGATAACGCGAGCGTGGGTGGAGCGGCGCCGAGCGCAGCGAGCAGCCCGCCCGATAGCACCTTCCGCGGGCAGGAAGCGGCGCGGGGCGGCGCGGCGCGGTGCGGCGGGCCAGCGCACGGGAGGTGCCATCCAGCGCGGTGGAGACGGCCATGCACGAAGTCACTGGAACGGTAGCACCAGTGGGAGAGACGAGTTCTACACACTGGCGGATCCAGGGGGGGGGGGCATGTGGGCGATGGCTCCCCACCAAAAGGCCTACAGTTTTCGTTTACCATTCTTTATTTGGCAAATTTGATTGAAATATTTATGTTCGAATTATGTAATTATTTAAACAATAATATTGTATAGTATCATATCTACAGTACATAAATAATATACAATATAACAATAATACAATATAACAAATATGTTTATTATTTAACAAAAATCTACGATGGGGGCATCCGCTCCCTGAAATGACGGCTGGATTCGCCCTGGTTTTATGAATGCTGACATTATGATGGTAATTGAGATGTTTTCTGGATGAAAAAGATGCTGGTGGATAGAAATACAGATGATAACTGCTGATGTGGGAGTGACACTGAAAAGGGTAATGCGGACCGCTTAGAAATCAGTAGGAAGTCCACTGTTCCCGAAGCAAACCAAAAATACCCAACGTCTGGGTGACTTCTTTGAGTGCAGTTTCAGCGGGTCGTTGCGACAGAGGTGGTAAGAAGTCAAACGAAAACACAGAAGAAGCAGGAAGAACAGTGGCAAGCAAGGATTGCATGTCACTGGGATGGACAAGACAGTTGTCAAGGGAATAGGTGTGAATGATCTTGACTGTCCGGGTGACGCCGTGTCGAAGGCTGTGTTGCCGACGTTTCGACCGTCTTGTCATGATCTTCTTCAGGGCAGGTCTACATCGAGCCCTGAGGAAGACCACGACAAGATGGTCAAAACGGCGGCAACATATCTTTCGACGCGGCGTCACCCGGACAGCCAAGATCATTCACATGATTGTGCCCGCGGAAGCCTACGACTTCAAGGGAGTAGGTGGTTGGGAGGTGAAACATTCCTGCAGAGAGCCGCGGGAAGTGATGGCGGCGGCAAAGACGGCAGTGGCGGAGGCAGTGGGATGTCGGGGTCTCCGGGGGAGGAGCGCGATTGGGGTGAGGATGCAGAGCGCGGACCCGAGAGCAGCAGCTGCGGCGGCGACCGATCCCAGCCAGCGGAGGGGTAGGTTGACCCAGCGGGAGGGGGGAGGGACCCGGGGAGTCATGGAAGGGGAAACGCGCCGGATATGGAGCGCAGGCGGAATGGACTGTCCGGCGAGACCCCGCCGCACAGTGATCAATTTTGCTTCGCTAGGTGGACAAAAATCATTTCTCGAAATCTGGAGGTCATAGAAAAGTGAAATTTGGCTGAGATACTTAGAAGATCAATCAAAATGAACTGACATTGTGTAACATCTATTCTGAGTGTTGCACTGTAACAATATTTATCGAAAAAATTTCAGTATAGATATTTGTCGCAATTATAAACGGCAGTCATTTTTTGGCCAAACAGAATGAGGTAATACTAAATAAATAATTTTTAATTTTCACCATAATCGTCATTGGCACTCGTAGGAGCAAGCGGATGCAGCACTCAGAGCTGCACCTTCGAAATATACTTTGTTTTAAAAGACTTGAAATAATGCGAAAAGTGGTCTGATTATCTAAGACATTTCATCGGGTATGTTTTTCTTTAACTTGAAATAATCCTAAGATGGTATTTTTGAAATATGATTTTTAATTAAAGCATAAACCAGAAAACAAAGATTGGAAGAACAAAACATGGAGTTCTAGGATTATCCCAGAGAATTTCTTCAGATTATGCTATTCTAGCGGACACTGAAGAGGGGCTACGCTTGAAACGAACATATCCGCATCTGACGCAGTAGTTTCTCCCTCCGAGAAATGTTGTTTGTAGATGCTCTGACCTCCACTTCCGTCACAACCCCATTTCCAAATCATCTGCAAGTTTTCCTCAGTTTTTCCATCACAAATTTTCAAAATATTGGTAATGATTTCCTGGATTTTGCACACACGCGTTAAAGTCAGATCTAAAATGTTCTGAAGGTTAATTTGAGCCAAAGAATCAGAGTAACAGTCGAATTAGCCGGATAACATTGAGTTTTTGCTTCCAAGATTTTGTAGCAAGGAGGATAGTGTACATTTTTCTGAGCGCACCTTCTCTTAGTGTTATGTTCGCGTTGCGAGTCTTTAGGAGACTTCTTTTCAGTGCTTCTTCAGGAGAACAGCATTGCTGCATTGCTACACTGGATTCTGCCGCGCGCTTCATTCTACACAGGGTTCTAGGAGTACTAGTTGACGCCTGTTCTATGACATCGGCAACCTTCCTTTGGCCACTTAACCGAAACCGCTGAATGGCAAATGACAATTTAGAGGAGCTTCTTTCTGATAACATGTCGCTGACCTTTCGCTTCTTTCCTCGTTCGCTACTTTCGTGAAAGAGCTTGTTTGGTCTTCGTCTCGTTGGGGGGGAGGGATTTTGAACATTTGGATATACTGAACTCTTCACTGAGCCATGTAGAGAATTTACTAGACATTTTTTTTTGTTATTTTAGGTCGCATCAACTACTCGGTCATTAGCGACCACTATTGGATGTAAAGTTATGGTATGAGGATGAAACGATGTGGTAATGATATGGGGTGAAAGGACGAACACATACAACCATGCCCGAGGCGGGACTCAAACCCGCGACCCCACAGTCCAAGACCACTACGGCACTACTGCCTTAACGATCTCGGCCACGGGGCCAGCACTAGACAGCTTTGTTTCTGCTCGGTGACCTGTTTCCAAAGCTTTGCGAGGATGTAACTGATGTCCTGATTTTCTTGCGCATTTCCTCTTCAGATGATTTCGACCCTTTTTCAAGTCTCAATCGTGATATAATATAATTAAATAAATTATTTTTATTTTCAAGTGTTGTGACACTCTGAACCTCAACTTCTCTACGCACGAACTCGAACAGTTCTCTTCGAGTAATAGCGCCGCGCGAGAGTGCAGCTCCTAAAAAAGAAGAGCATATTTCACAAAGTTGCGGATAGATGCACGAAATATTTTACCAGCGCAGAGAAGAGATATGTGGTAATGAGTCAGTACAATTTTGAAGGCGAAAATAAATGAGCTTTTTTTTGTAGAGCTACACGAAATTTGAATCATGTAAAATCCATCTACTTAAAACATAGTGTTAAAATAATTTTTTTTATCAGTATAATTTCGGGAAATGCCTTCAAGAATTGGTGTTACCAGAGAGAGATATACCTGTGTTAGAGTGTTCCATGTCGTCACAGTCGAATTTCAGCTTGCAGCGATTAGTACAGACACTTATTCATAAGCTTGCTGAATCGCGACTGGAGATAGCACGGGCGGCGGCGCACCGACGGCTGACTTCTGGACATTGCCACATCGTATCCATTGGTGTCAGTGGGTTCAAAAACACATTTTCGTGTGCTCTGGTTTATGTACTTCGAAGTAATATTGATTTTAACTTTCTTCAAGAAAGTTGATTTTTGCATTTTTGTCCAGCTAGCGACGCGAAATTGATCAGTGTGCGCCGCCTTCCAGACAGAGGAACGGGCCGGCGAGGAATTGCAGTGGGCAGCGGAACGGCACAGAGGATGGCTCTTTCGTTCTTACACGAGGTGAAGAAACTGTTCGCAGAAAATAAAAATAAAAATAATGTAAATTATTCTTTCAAATTATCACTTACTTCGCTGCCCGTGGCAACAAAATATTTTTTTCCTCTAGTGGTGTAAACATGTTTTTAGACAGATGTGATGGAGAATGTCCAACGTGGTAAAAGCTCAGTTTTTACCACTGCGGAAAAGTGAGACGATCCTCAAATATTCAGATAACACTGTGAATGTAACAAAGGAAACAAAATACTTCCGTATGACCACGTCAGCTATTTCTTTTATCGTATCATAGTGATTTGTATACTTGAATTAAAACAAAAAGTCAGAAAGCCTGTCTAAAAACGTGTAAAACATTTTCTACATACAACGCCAATACAATAGTGTCCTTTTACCAAACTATGATTGATTACAAATATTTTATGTCCATCAAATATGTGACTCTCTTGTCAAGGAACATCGTTCTCTGTAACATAAGAGGCGAGATTTAATTTTCTCATTTTTCACAGAAAAACTTTTTTTAAATTATCATGTTATTTAGAATTCATTGAAGAGTTCAAGTATTTTGAATCATCGATTCCTAAATAACACGGGTCTGCAAAATTTAGGTAATCAAAAATTAATTAATAAATTTCATTTGTTATTCACAGAATTTGATATGATGATTTCAAATATAATCTCCATTCTTTTTTTGTCACGTAAGGCTTTTCAACAAAGTATATTTGAATACATGGGAAGAGAATAAATACGTTCCGTTGTTACAGAAATGTATATTTGGTAATTAAAATTAAATGGATCACATGCTAAATTATATATATATATATATATATATATATATATATATATATATAGAAAATCACTTAGAGAATTCAAAAACTTCATACTTTAAGGTACCGTTCTCGTTTCTCATCAAGCTTAAGCTTAGGATAAATTTATTATTTTTTAGAATCTGTACATTGCATGAACAGAAGTAACAGTCAGTGTGATTTGTAGGCTCCGTCCATTACATTGTATCCCGAAAACGGAAATATTTCTTCTAATACGAGACCATTGTCGGAGTTCTTCCAAACAAATTCAGCATACTTTAAGTGGGGCCCACGGTTTGTCTTGATCGCCTAGTCTCGTCCCGAAGAATGCGTAATTATCATTTTTTTGTAAATTCAGTTGTTTCTTTGTTGTCCCTTAACAACATATTCTCCACAAATATAAGAAAAGTCATCAGATGAATTTCGACAGCCTCGTCAAGTCATCTTGTATACTGTCTACTACAACAAAAAATAACTCACTAAGAGTGCAGGACAGGTGCAAAGAAATCTATGCCGGAATTACAACCGTCTAATGCGTTCTAATGAGAGTCGAATTCAGAAGTGAACAACAAAGGAACTACAGTTCTACAATAACAATTCAATCTTCTTTGAGTAAAAATTCTCCAAAGTCTGAACAACCAAGAGCAAAAGTACAAACGGCATGGTAGAAAAATGAATTTATTCCCTGGACCTTACAATAAAAATACTAATTTGTGCATAAATGATGGGTGACGGATAGTTTTTCATTTTTTCTGAATTCAATTCGAAATATGTACAAATCAGCTATTAATTTGCAAATAACCGTCGCATGGGATAACAAAAAAGTGTATTTTTCTGCAGACACTCCATTAAAATACTGATTTGTGCAAAATGATGGGTGATGGAATTTTTTAATTATATTTTCTGAATTCAGTCCATCCAAATATGTGTGAGTCATAACTTTGAAGACAATTTTTAGGTGGATGTGTGTGTAATTAATCTGTAAATATTTTCTTATCAATGTAATCATAGATTCTTATTATTTTCCTTAAATAATTTGTAAATATTCTCTTATAAAGATGCTCAATGGAACCTTTTTTTGTTTGAGGAAAACAACTTCTTAACTTAAACTCTAATAGTTGAAAATGAGAACAAACCAAGTTGTTGAAACATTTACAATTAGGGTAACAAAACATTAAATTAATTTAATTGCATTTATGTATTAAATTCTTTATGAAAAATTACAACTGCCTTTAATGTAAAGGTGTGGCGTCATGGCGGGGGCCGTAACAAAATATACAGATGTGAATGATTGTAAAATATTGAATATTTATTCACAATGTGCACCGACACCTGAAATCCCTATTTACAAATTTTGCAATGGATATTATAATCAACCGTTACTAGAAGGAACTTATCCGGTCACCACGACCGCTTGCCTCACGTCACGACGCTCGCGCGCCGGCTTCATCCCCTCGCCTCCGTAGCCAGTACATCGACGTGCCACGAGCCGCACCACTCACGACGACCTACGGACGAGCCCAAGAAACATCCGGGACCGTCTTGCATACTTTCTGGCCTGGCTTCGGAACTGCGTCGTATTGCCGCCTCCGCCAGCCGCATTTCTCCGGCCCGCCTGTCCACCGGGGTCCACAAGGCTGCCCCCATGGCAGCTCACGTCCGAATGTTTCCTCGTCGCCAAATATAGCAATTTGTTTAGCGAAGCGTCTCTTCAGCACGCGCCGGCAACTATTTACCATGTACATTTCAAGTGTCTGAAATGCACGTAACTAATTTTGTACAAGGCGACTGTTATGACTCCACAAAGGAAACTGTCTTTTCTAAAAGTGGTTTCATTTTGCTCGTAGGATTACGCCACTTGGTCTATTGGCTCGTGTCGCAACCTTTTCTACTCGCAAAATACAATTACACATTTACCACTAGTTTCACAAATAACTATTAATTCTCTGCTGCGAAATTTATTTCACTACTAATTTATTTGACAAAATGGGCAATTTAGGCAATTTAGCCCTCACTAAAACGAAAATGGAATCGTTGGAGCGTACAAACAGTATTTAGATATTTCATATGATATCTCGTGGTAATAAACTGATAAAAAAAGCCAGTAGAAAAGTAATGCTTGGCTTATCAGAATAAGTTGTAGAAAATGTTTACTTGGGAATAAAATATTATTTTGTTACTCTTTATGAATTGTAATTAATTAAATTTAAAAAATGTATTTAATTGGTTAATTATTAATATTATAATGTATGTTTTACTAATTAGTCGAAAATATGAAAATATATATTATGACAAAACTATTATATTGAGATTCAAAAAAGTGTGTGGGCGTGTTCAAAGTTGCTGCGCAAAGCAGAGCACGTTCAAGAACTAGTAGGCTGACTAGAAGGAAAGGGGAGGCGCCCTTGACATCCGCGAAGGAGAATGTAAGGAAGGGAGCTGACCAGAGGGCAGCCGGGGAGATTTCCTTCTTCTGACTTCGGCAGCGATACGAAGAGGTTGTATCGGCAACGAGGCTAGGATGTACAGTGTTCAGTGGAGAGAATGTCAGAACAGTTTTGCGATAGAATTTACTCGTTGCATTATTAATGCTTGTTACCAGAAGAGCAGTACTTGAGTAGGTAATAGTTTGAAAGGACTGGAAATTATAGTACGGCAAATAGTTGCGAGTTTTAAGAGAGAGAAAAGCAAGACGAGTTATTACGCAGTTACAACCCAGTAATTCCGTACGAGAACAGCACTTTGGCGACATAACTAATCTACGAGCGCCCGAACTATATTCTAATTCCAAGAAAGCCTAATTCGTGAAAAACATGTGCTCAAGAAGAGTGGTGGTGAGGCGTATGACGACGAGGACGTGCACGAGGAAGCCCGGAAGACGACGAGAGGACGAGGACGAGGAAGACCGGAAGGGGACGAGAGGAGGACGAGGAAGACCGGAAGAGGATTGGTTGGAGCGAGGGAATTCGTGGTGGCTCGGAGCCGGTCCCTGATCTTACGCACTGCAACGGCGGTCGAGAGCGAGGCGGATCGAACGCAGGTGACGTTGATGATCCTGGCAGTCGGCGCACGAAGACAACGAACGCTGAGTACAAAATCGTTTATGGTCTCATTAAAATAAGTTGGTGATTTACAGTTGTGTTTCTGAAGCTGTTACTTCACAGAATATAAGTATACGATCTGGTTACTTTTAGAAGCATTTGTTTGAAGTGTTTATTTTCGTGTCCCGGAAACGCGAACTCAGTGGTACGCATCCTGTCAACGTCGCTCCTTTCCATTCGCCACTGTCAATCACCAACTTATTTTAATCGGACTATAGTTTTGAGTTGTGAAAGAAAAATCCTAACGGTGTTTTAAACGTTCAAAATCTAGAACAGAAATTGAGAAGAAAAAGAAATCGCAGGGTGCCTCGCGTAGTTAAATACGCATTCCAATTTGAAACGTGAGAACCATGGCAAGGTAGAATTACTGTAAATCCGACATAATCATGTTTTAATTGCAAACGGATGAACTCTGTCAAATAGAATTAGAAATGTTGAAAGGGGAGTTTTACTGATGTGGGGCAAAAGTGATATTATGGAGAAAATCTTATTGTGTGAAAGTTGATGCGCTACGTTTCTGTAAAAATTAAGATAAGAATTGTTCATTATGCGAATTTGCTACGAGATCCTAATCAAAAGCTATTATTTAATTCCTACAAGTTAATTAGGTCAAAAGGGTGTCAAAGTAATTGACCTAGCAATCATTGTCATTTTTGTTTCTAGTGTGATATTGAGGACTGAATAAATCCACCATTTTACCAGAATTTCTACCGTTTTATTTCACATGCGATCAACGAACCAGAGATTTTCCCTACCAGGATCCCTGCGCCTTTCAGGTTCTTAACTAAATTCATGGTATATTGTGACAACCTACATTTGAGTACCACCACAAAATATATGTGGGTATATATATGAGAGAAATTGTAAATGAATTTTTAACAAAGGTCAGCCAATTTAAGTCAGAGTGGGTCCTGTTTTCGAAGCATGAGAATGAGGAGAAATTTTCCAAATTATAATCTTTTTTTGTTGGCGGTACGGATAGCACGGGAGAATAATACTCAAAACACAAAGTGAAAGCCTTGTTTTCTAAAGTTGACGGTTATATTTTCGTAACTAAATTAAAGATTAAACAGGATTCATGAAATTAATTTTTCAAAAGAATCTCTATGCGTACCACTTTATTTCTCAAAGCGCAGATTTTCAATTAACGCCTTTGCATAAAATTAATTATTTTGACACGCAGAACGATCAATGGTCGAGTAATTATGTGAGAAAAATTATAAATAAATATGGCATATAGCCTATTCAAATTATGTTTTGTGAGAGAACTATAGTAGAACTTACAAGACTATAAAATGCCTTTTTAGATTTCTTTTAAATTCTTTGGTATGTAATATATTCTTTGAGACATAAAAAACACTTTGAGACTAAATATGGGGGATAAATTTTACGAATTTTTATTTTCATTTTTTAAAGAAAAATAATTCAAACATTGAAATAATCAAACTCTTTAAGATATCTTTTGCTCCCCATTTTCTTCGATGAAGTTGTGCTTTTTGTGTTCTTTTTGTAGTGCATAAATACTCCGTGATCAATACATTAACTCAGCGCTTGAAACACTGGCGTCTTACGAAGTAATGTTTTTTCGTTTGGTACTAGTTTACCAAGAAAATGCTCTGGCGTCTAAATGAAAGAGTTTTTACTATAGTATTTACTTAAAAATGCTTCTTAAAAATATCAATCATTCCAGCTACAGCAAATGACCATTTCCTGCGAGGCATTATGAAATGTAATATTTCTGCGAGTGGAAATAGAAATGTACGCTACAAGAGCGTAAAGTTTGTAGGAGTCTACAAGGGAGGAATACATTTCATTCCTTACTGGATTGCGTTTTTGTGTTCTTGATTCAAGAAAAGGATTTCATTAGCGTTCCATGTGATTGACACCATTTTCAGGGAGAATGTTGATTCATTAGCTCTAATATGATCAAGGTGCAATAGTTCAGTTGAAAACAATTCATAAAAACGCATTTTGGCACACATGGCATTTTATGATACAGCCGCCTGTTGTTAATGTTCTCACATTGACTGTTGTGTTCTTAGTTCAGATGCAAGTCTCGGTGATATTCTCCCAGAAGGCTTAGAACCTTGAAATAAACGCATAAAAGATGGATGGTGCTTGTATGAAGCAACACACGCCTCCGCTATAGCAAGAAGTACAATGGTTGGAAGATCGTCATAACAACGCGCTCCTAATCCTCGCCGGCGGACCGTTATGGCGTCACGTTGCAGTTTATAGCACATGCTAGAGGTTATGGGTCGCAAGTCAACGGCAATTGCGTTACGTCACGGGAACAATTGCGATTTTCATTTATGTGAAAACAAGGTTTATATTATGAATTTCATTGGATTACTGGAAGGAAATTCATTTTTATATAAGTACATTATTATTAATGTGTTATTTGTTAAAATACTTTTTAAACAATGAGACGGAACTGTTATATGTACGCGAGATAAATGTCCATACGATACTCTTTAATATATACGCTGCCTTTGCTAATTTAATAATAATAAAAGTTAATGCATAATTTTCTCATTGCTATTAAATTATTATTATTATTATTATTATTATTATTATTATTATTATTATTATTATATGAGAGTATCGTTGAAGGAATATTATCTGTATTTACTCATTCTTAAGCACTCAACCAGTTACATTACAATCTCTCAACCAGTTATTTGAAGATGGATCGACAGAGCATAGTGGCATCGGGAGTAACGATACCACGTAATCGTCATTTAACGAAAAGCAGCTAAATAAGGAAGTTTCCAGTTAGTGTTAAGTAAAGACGGAAACCAACTTAATATATTTGTATTGTTTTTCGATGTCTTCTCTCGTACAACTACCATCTCAGCTCGGAGCTCCACTCAGAGTCAAAACGAGCGTGCGCGCTCGTTTGAAGCGTGTTGGGCAAGCCTTCTCTCCAGCTATTTTTGATATTACGCACCGTCAGGATTTGAATCCTAGGCACTCTGGTCAGAATCGCTACAGAGAAAGAGACAATTCTGGCTTTGAGCAAAACTCAGTCTGTGCTTAATGAGATTTACCGCCAATTTCGTAAGAAAAAGAAATTTCCGTCATGACTCCTGATAAAAGAAACCTCGGTTCACAGTAACTTTGCGCTTTTTATTAGCTACTAAGTTCAATAACCGCACTGATACAAATGATAATTAACTCCCCCCACTTGTCGCTTCTTTACAAACGTATCTCCAGTCGCATTTCACATAAGAACACGAATTCTCTTTCAGATCTTCCGTTTAAATATTCCGCACTTATTAAAGCATTGTTTTAAATGTCAAAATAGCTTCATACTGGAACCCAACTTCAAACATTTCTCACAATCCCAGCTATGATGTACCGTAGAGCATAACAAACGTAATTAATGTCCCTCTGGATCACGAAAACGTGTTTTTAAGGGTATGCGACACGTTTCCTAGTTAATCCCGATGGCAGTGTGTGGTGCATTGTTTGTTCGCCTGCTTCATCTCTTCGTATCGTAATCCAGTACTTTTTTTGTCATAAATCTTCTTGATACAGGCATCAGGGGAAATTTCTTATCCAGCAGTAGCAGATTTACGGAATTTTGTAGCTACGGTTTCTAATTAAGGATACTCTTTTTTACCATATTCTAGGTAATTAGTACATTACGTAAGGAGGAAGGGTTCACCTTTCATCAGCACGTTGTGTGTAGGGAGGATACAGTTAGACCCCCGCGGGCAGCGGAAAATAGAGCTGGTCAGGTGGGCGTTCGCGTGCACCGCGGGTGGGCTCAGACAACGCGTTCACCTTCGTCTTTGAACACGGGTGAGTGAGTAAGAGAGTGTAAGTGAAATAAATTATGTGTGTGTGTGAGAGAGAGAGAAGAGAGAGAGAGAGAGATTGAGTGTTCCAACTAGCACAAGCTCTAAGTTACCGATACATCTCCCGGCATGTGTGGTAGTGTACTGCATGTAAATGTAAGTATGTGTAAGTGAAGGATGAAGATATGATGAGGAAGAGAAAAGAAAGATTGCGCGCGGTGTATAGCCCGTTGTTTGATGTAGTGCTTCGGCATTCGCCTGGTATTTATCAGATAAACCGCGAGAAACTTCCAATCAGATCAGCCGGTCGTTAGAATTCCTTTCCAGTTGATAAACTCGACCCAGCTATTTAGTCGAAATTTCCGCCACAGCCGGATCACGAACCCTAGAAACGTCTAGACAATGACGCTGCAGACGAAACGATGTCATCGCTGAGTTTGATGACGTGTGATAGTGAATGAGAGAGACTGGGAGAATTAGAGTGAGTGAGATAGTCAGAGACCTAGCTGGGACAAGCTTTAAGTTACCGATAGATCACCAGACCTATGTGGTAGTGTAGTGCGTGTGTGTACGTGAGGGGTGAAGATAGGACAAGGAAGATTGATTGATTGACTGATTGATTGATTGTTAGTGATTCCGTACGCGTCAACTACTAAGGACATTAGTCTCGTAAGTGTAGTGCATGACTACGGCAAGGAAGAGAAAGGAAAGATCACGCGAGTCTCTGGCAGCCATTTAGTCGAAAATTCCGCCACAGCCAGGTCAATAACCCTGGAGCCTTCTAGTGAACGACGCTTCAGACGAAACGATGTCGCCGCTGAGCTTGCCCCCGCTGGGGGCGTCGCCTCGCCGCGCCGCATGTGTTACGGCGAGAGCGGAGGGCGAGGGGCGGAGGGCGAGGGGCGGAGGGCGAGGGGCGGAGGGCGAGGGGCGGAGGGCGAGGGGCGGAGGGCGAGGGGCGGAGGGCGAGGGGCGGAGGGCGAGGGGCGGAGGGCGAGGGGCGGAGGGCGAGGGGCGGAGGGCGAGGGGCGGAGGGCGAGGGGCGGAGGGCGAGGGGCGGAGGGCGAGGGGCGGAGGGCGGAGGCGGCCGCAGATTGACCCGTCGCGTCGGCGCGGAGCGACGGCGCGCGACGCCGTCCGACGCACCTGCCGCCCGCGCCGCCCACGCCTCGACGCGCCCCGATGCCCATTGACACGTGTCCGACGCGACGGACGAATTAATTTCGCCCACCGCCGCCACCGCCGCCGCGCTCCCCCTCAACCCCGGCGGCGCAGTGAACAGGTGGCATCGCACAGGCCAGCATCTCTATCTGCGCCGGTCGACGGGTAATACGGATGGAACGGCCCCGGGACTACACAACAATCCGATAATGACTACGTCTGCATTTTCCACGGTTGAACTCAAGAGTTGACTCAGGTTCACAGAAGTCGAAATTATGATGTAGATACATTATTCTGGATGAATATTACTCTCTCCCAAACATGATACAATTAAACACCTTATTTGGTGTCATGAGTAAAATGTATAAAAATGAAAGCAAAGCATTACAAAGCAAAGAAATAGGGCAAAGAATTAGGAAGGCTGTGCTTCTTGACTGCGCATTCTACGTTCGTGCTATTTTGTGCATGTTGAATGAGAAGACGGTTTGAGCTCAGAATAATTTCTGAAGTACTCTCTCCGATACTTCTTAATGTTCTGTGTTTGAACTACTGAATTCTGGAGATGTAAGAAGGGCAGAAAAATTAAAATCATTGGAAGAGTAAAAAAATAGCATAATAATTACAGAATTGTTTAACTTTCGAACCATTTAAAATATTTAAAAAGAGGTCCCGCAATAAAGAGGATAGTAACGTATTGATAAAACATATACAATATGCTTGTTCTTACCAATAATTTCCTTATTTTTTAATATTTATATATATATATATATATATATATATATATATATATATATATAATGTCCATCTATGAGCCTCCTTTGATTTAAAAAACGAAATATACATATTAAAAATACGATTTTCCAAATCAGTATCTATTTCAGTATTTTGAAAATAAAATTGAGTGTATTTTATTTAGTTTTAATTTTATCCTGCGAATAGTAACTATCAATGTCTGCTTCGTTCAAAAATCACTCTAATGTGTGTTCGCAATGTTTAAAAATAGACACTGGTAAACCGTTTCAAAATCCGAACTTCTCTGTGTACCTCATCAGAACTTCGTCTATCGTGATGAGTAGTCTGGACAATCCATGCATAATACTATTTACCTGATATGATGATATGTTAATGAAAAAGTCGAACGAATCATCATGCGCAATTTTTACTGATTCTATAAGAGTAAACTTTTTTTGTGAAGAAATGGTCTTGTTAATCACAGATTATCTCAGGATTAGCAAAATTTTTATTTTTATTTTGCTTGCGTTTCAACGTTATACAGATTGACATCTTCAGAACTACAATAATATAATACATTAATACAAAATTCAGCTTTCTTGTTTAATGCTATATATTGTATGATGCATTACATATATTACGTACTTAACTGTGCATCCATTTTTTAAAAAAATGATGTAAACAGTAAATCTAAACTGTATTTTATATTAATTTAACCCTGGAGAGGTGGTGGTTGCCGGAGTTACGTTATAGGTGGCGCGGGGTCATTTCTGACCCCATTAAGTTATTTCTTCATAAAATTATATTTAACAATTAATTATTATTTATTATAATTAACAAGAAATTAGTTATTTTAATAAAAATCAATCATTTATAAGGTCGTATTAACTTAATGCACTATTATAAACAAGCATGCAAATGTGGAATTGAAACAAATAAAAGGGCAAAATTATCATTTATCTTTCATTTTATGCAGCGACTCCATTTACATTTTCCTGAACATTTCTACGACAAAG
The DNA here is from genome assembly GCA_031308135.1 of Acheta domesticus. Classification (NCBI taxonomy): domain Eukaryota; kingdom Metazoa; phylum Arthropoda; class Insecta; order Orthoptera; family Gryllidae; genus Acheta; species Acheta domesticus. The sequence continues at coordinate 48,603,225 of JAHLJT010009436.1, forward strand.
GTATCAGAAAATTCTGTAAGTTGTATTTTCTAACATTGTCTCACATAAAACAAACAATTTATTTAAAAAATTGAAAATGATGTGAAATATGAAGCTTCTGACTCGCAAAATTAGGCAATTGCAGCTTAGCAAAGAAACGTGGGGTCACAAGGGACCCCGCGCCACCTCTCTCGGGTTAATATAATATTCTAGTTCTGAAGAGAATAATGACGAAACGTCAGCAGGTTAAAAATATACTTTCGGAAAAGCGAATCTTAGACAATAAACCCAAGTCTTGAACGCTAAGAAAGTGAAAAGGGCCATTTCGAGTTTTCTTATGTGTGTGTGTGTGGGGGGGGGAAGGGTTCCAATCGAATCTGGATTATATACTGGGCTATTTTAATTACGTAAATGAATAAAATAATATGCTTGTAGTTACACTCATAAACCTAAAAATACTTGTCTTTCCCGAATAATAAAAGTGCCTAAATTAATCGTTTTCCGATCAGTTTTTAGATACCAGAAACATAACTTTTCGTGTCTAATGATTTTAAACGCCTCATTTAATCTTTTCGCAATGTATTAAGTACCTAAAACGTCACTTGTCATGCCTAATTTCATAATTTTATTACCTATTTTAGGTGCCTCAATCATCACTTTTTCGTGCATAAAATTCCGAGGTCTACGAAAAACGATCGTCACGATTTTCAGCCCATCAAAGCATTGCAGTTATGCATCTACCCTTGATGTTGAGATCACCGGTCCGGAATCTCGAAACCTTGCGGGAGCTGCAGGCCTCGCACGCAGTGTAACTCTCCCGCGGCGCGGAACGCGGGCGCTCGCAGCGCACTCTACTGTGCTAATCCTGTCCGGGCGCACGGGGGCGGAGAAAAGAGTCGATTCTGGAGGAAGAACGTGCGGCGGCGGCGGCGGCGGCCGCGGGAGTGCGCTGGCGGCGGGGGCGTTAGGGACCAGGGGAGGGAGGGGGTGCCTCGGAGCGGTCTCGGGAGTGCGCTGGCGGCGGGGGCGATGGGGGGGGCGATGGCGGGGGGGCGGCGGCAACGGTGCTGGGCCGCCCGGAAATGGGTCCCGGCCAGATAATAGCGCGCACATTCTTTCCCGGACAATTCCATTTCCGGTACGTGTGAACGCCAGCGTCGCCGCGGGCAGGTCCCCGCAGGCCCTACAACACCCTACGCCTCCCACCCCACGTCGCCTCGCGCCTCCCTTTCGCCGCCTCGCGTCCTCTCCATGCCCCCCCCTTGCTCCCGATGTCCAAGCTCGTGGTGCTACGAGACCATAAAACGTGGATCGTGACTTAAAATTATAGGTGATGTCCCTTTTGCACATGCCCCTAAATCTGGCAACCAGAATGTTTTCCACCAGAACACAATCCACCTCAGTGCGTTAAAATATGCTATTGTGAAATAAAAATATACTTGATGAATGGCTTCTTCTTTAAAGAATATATAACCATTAATATTATTCAAGTTCCAATGCATGTCATTTTTTTCTGATCCCAATTACAATAAGAAATACTAGAATATGTTGCAAGCGCGACTGACAGAAATAAAGAATGATCTTATTGAATGAGTTTTAATTAAATGAGCTATTGTTTAAGTAGTAAAATAAACTTGTAATACCGATAAGAAACGTGAAAATAATATGTCATAAAGAATGCTTGTTCATAATCTTCATGAAAATCTCATATCATGTTTTTACTGTTTTCAAAATCTTACCTTACTAATCTACGATTAATAAATAATACAACCCAAAATATTAATGATAGGTAAAAAATTTATAAATAAAATACTTAGGAGTAACACCACAGTAAATTACATACTTCAACAAAAACAGTCTTCGCGAATTCTGAAATTGCATTGTATAGTATAATAAATACACCATAACAGTTCTTAACATACCAAAAATGTCCAAAAAATTGCTGTTCTTTTACGCAACATGTAAATAAAAATATTTAATGGCAGGCGGCCTCTTCCTTGCAATGAGTATGAGAATTCGGTCGGTACGCACACTGTGAGAAATTGAGGTTTAACATAATCATGTATTTTTCAAAGTCGAAAATGACTTGATCAATTTTTAAAAAAGTTTCTGGGTATCTAATGAAACTATAGATCCTTCACATGGCCGGAGAAACACATAATTTTTCTTTAATTTATCCGTATATTCAAAATAAATAATTTGTATTTTTTAATGTAGGTTAGTAAAGCATCGTCGATATCTTCGAAGATCTTTCAGTATTTTGCTACAGAGAGTAGTTGCCTCGTAATTATTATCACTATTGCCCTATCGACGGAATTTTAGTGATAATTTAATGAACGTCCAATGAATATCAATACTCTCACTGTAATGTTGCCTAATCGCTAATCCAGCATGAGTTTAATCAAGAAATGAACATTCGAGAATCTAGGTAATTATTTGTATCTTGTTAAAGCTTTCTCTTTCACCATTTCTCATTCACTCTTATTTGGCTGACGAAGTGATGAGGATAAGTGCGACGCGAGTAATTTGGCTCCAACCGCGAGTCGTGCCCTAAATCGGTAAATCTAGGTAAGCTCATTGTCAAACGTCACCGAACCATATTCCAGAAGTCAATTTAGTTTATTAAAACCTTTCGTTGATTGTTAACATGAGTATTTGGAAATACTTTTTATCTGATGAAGTATACATATATTTGTACAAATGTTGTCAGCATACTGAATCATAAAGTGCAAATGGATTTTTAAGAATACTTTCAAGATTTACTTGGAAATTAATTTCCTTCTCAACAGTTGTTTACATGTTATACAAACTCAGGAAAATCAACACATATTCATACCATGTAGTTAACTACTTTACACACATGAGTAAGACATCTATAAAGCGATACTTGCTCAAGTCGTTTCTAAAATTCCAGCGACGTAATAGAATTTTTTTGTATAAGAAGGGTTCACTAAAAAATCAAAAAAAATTTCAAAAATGTTTTCGAAAATTTCATGTTACCAAAGATCGTTTCAAATGATTTATCTCTACCTTGTCTCTCTCTTATTCACGGCTCACTGCATTACTGTTTCTGCTTGTTTCTTGGACCCGAACGCTCACTCAACCATTAGTACTGCGGGAATTTTCTCCTGAACGATATTTCCTTCTCAGAGTTCCTCGTTGAATTCGAGAACCATTAATTACATCCCAGTAATCGTAACAAAGAACACGTAAGAGACGCACTGAATACGTGCCGTCGATTTGTGCGATTGCCTCCATAAATTCCGATTGTCAGAAGAAGTCAGGGTAACAAATGTAAGCAGCAGAATGTAAGTCTCATGAATTAGTGCTACTACATGCCTGTGCACGGACAATTAAGAATTGAAAATGAGGAATGAGTTCTCTTGGCAGAAATTGATTTAAAATTCTAAATGACTATAATTCACATGATCCTTTATAATTAGCATATAAATGTTACAATTAACAATGAATTAATCATTTTGCTTATTTTCTCTAAACGAACATCATGCTTTTTTTCATTTGTATTGAAATTAACCGGCCATTCTTTATTAGTTATTCATAATTAAATCTGCCCATGTACTCGCAATTGCTTTTTGACAATACTAATGTTTATATTCGTTCTTTATATAATTTATAATTTGCCTGTTCTGGTCATGTCTATATATCATTATTAATAATTTTAAAAACATTCTTTTTAATTTTATTATTTGTGGGTATCGATAAACTATAGCTTACCTGATCGAATACCCCTGCTAATCTGTACGGACCAGCGATTTCTGAAAGTTTTGTTAGCTAAAAAATTCTTTGATAGGTTGCAACTAATTATGAATTATCAGCCTTATTTCAAACACAATATAACATTTATTCCCATTGAAAATCATCAAATTTCTATAATGAGCTCATTTATGTTAACTACCGATTCTATTCTGAACCTTCTTTATACAAAGTCAGTTTACATGTTTTTACTTTACGTCTTCTCGCGCATTCAATAACTTCTTTCGTGAACTCCGCGTGAAGAAAATGTTCAATTTCCATGAGGTCTTCTCTCTTTGGTCCCTGCGATGACGTACCGTATTTCGCCCCGATAACGCGATATTATACAGTGTCAGTTTCTACTGAAAAATACCAATCCGCGCATTTTCTGTATTATCGTCAGTGTGTCGAATGGCTATCTTAAAACGATGCGTGTCCGCGACACCTCCCTTATTTCGCCTCTGACGGGCGCCTTACCGCGTCACTCCTACTAGTCACGAACAAGATTTCACGACTTATGACTCGACAAATGAGAAAGTCACGATTTATTTCCTGATCTAATTGTGTTCACCTAAACACATTCGTTTCTGTTCAGTCCAAGAATTATGTGCTGTTAATATTATTCGTACATAAATTATTCTCGAATTATTCTGATGCTAATTGATCGTTAACATTATGCTACCATCCCCTCCCACGCGTTTCCACTTTCCTACAATAACATTGTCCACCACGCGTCCCATCTTATGAAAACCCGCAACGTATCAGACCCGATGTGAACAGCACGATGGTCAGCGGTCGAAGTTCCTTTATCACGCCTCCTACAAATATATACTTTTCATGACAAGGAGCTTTAACCGACATCCCTGGATATATTCAGGGGGTGCTGCTTTAATCCCCTCTCCCGCGTTATTCTACTGCGATCATTCATTTTTCCCGGGCTTGTTTATTTACACATGCTACTATGGTAACCTGTGCGTCCTGATTTCATTTCCTCCTTATGCCTAATCTAAAACATATTAACCTAATAAATATTATTATTCTGTTTTATTAATAAAATCTGGGGATTGTTTCACTTATCACAGAATGCGTGTATGTTCTAGGGTCGGATTAACCCGACTTATGGCAGCTAGCGGTGTTCTTAGGCCTGGACCCATTTGCATTTGTAATCAGATAAAAAAATCAAAATCTGTTTGCTGAATAATTTTATGGAACGAACGTTTTGCAATCAGACCCTCTTGTATTGAGTTTGCAACATGCACATAGTAATGGGAAGTAAGTAATACCTGTAAATTCTCGTTGGAGTATCTGAAATATCCGGGGTATTTAACACTCCCAAATACATAGTGTATTTTAGAACTATATCTGTGATTATTGAGACAATTCGTGAGGTTATTACATTTTGGATATTAATAACAACTAGGTTATTTAATGCCTTTAAAACTTTTCTAAATATTAGAAACTGAACAAAATGCAGATAAAAATAATTATTTGAAACTGTCATTGCTCACGACTCGTGGCAGGGCCACAAAATCCCAGTTCAGTGCTACGTTACGCGCTAAGTTGTCTCTAGAAACGGAGGAAGGCATTCAATTGCCCCCAAGACAAGACGTTCTGTCGGCGTCCGCTGCGCGGCGCTTCCGGCGCTGGGCTGCCGGCGCAACGCACAGCGGTCCCTCGGGTCCCTCAACCGCCGCCACTAAATCTGCGGCCCCGCGCCTCCGCGCGCCGCCCGCGCCCGCCCCCTCAGGGCCCAGATACACTGGTAATTAGTCACCGCGCGTCCATCACCCGCTGACGGCGCCTATCTGCGCATCTGCGGACCAACCCCGCCTCTGTCCACGACCCCCGCGACGCCCCGCCCCCGAGGGGGAGCCCCTGCGTAGCCAGTGCCCCTGCGCTGTCGTCGCGACGCCCGGCGACGCCTCCGCGCGGCTGCCACGCGCCCGCGACACCCCGCCCCGCCACGCCTTGCGTCGCCACGCGCCGCCCCGCACTGCTCCACGCCGTCCCGCCCCGCTCCGCGCCGTCCCGCCCCGCTCCGCGCCGTCCCGCCCCGCTCCACGCCGTCCCGCCCCGCTCCACGCCGTCCCGCCTCACTCCACGCCGTCCCGCCCCGCTCCGCGCCGTCCCGCCCCGCTCCACGCCGTCCCGCCTCACTCACCACGCCGTCCCGCCCGCTCCGCGCCGTCCCGCCCCGCTCCACGCCGTCCCGCCCCGCTCCACGCCGTCCCGCCCCGCTCCACGCCGTCCCGCCCCGCTCCACGCCGTCCCGCCCCCGCTCCACGCCGTCCCGCCCCGCTCCACGCCGTCCCGCCCCGCCCTGCGCCGCTCCACCCCGCCTCATCCAATTCCACCTAGACCAGCCCCGCCCCGCCCCGCCCACCCCAGAATGCGTCGTCTGCTGTGCCGTCCCACCCCGCGTCACCTCTGCCGCCCCGCCCCGCCCCTCCACGCCCTGCGCCGGCCCGCCTCATTCCGCCTTTCCCCGCCCAGCCTCGTCTCGCCCCGCCTCGCCCCGACCCGCATCTCCCGCCCTGCTCCGACCCGCGTCTTCCTGCCACCCCGCACCGTGCCGCCCTGCCTCGCGCCGTCCCCGCCCCGCCCCATACCGCCCCGCTTGCCCTTTCACTCCCCGTGCTAACCTCGCGTCTCTTCCGTTCCAATTAGCCCACTGCCTACGGTGTCTACTCCACTGGCTCTGTTTCTTCGCGAAACTACAAGTCTCCTTTAAATACAAAATACTAAAGCAATAAGAGCTCTTTGAATTAAAAAACAAATTTAATGAATACATGACGATTTTCACATAAAAATCTAATATTTGTAATATACAGCAGTGTCGCGATAATCCGAAATTAATTGGGATTGATGGTACCTCGGATTGCAAAAAACTCGGATTACACGGAAAAAAGGGAAATACATAACGTAATTTGCAAGTACAATGCATAACAAAGTCAAATTTAATGTGCATATACTATTGAAATTATAGAAACATACACGAGTTCTAACCGGTCACCACAGTGTAGCGGACACACTGACTCCGACCGCCACACACGTGACCTTCAACGCACTGTTGCCAACTCGTCAACAGTCCGCTCTTGATTATCGCTGCTTGTTTGCGTGTTTGATGACTTGGCGCACATCAGGCGTTTTTTATCTTGGATTGCATGCAATCTCGGATTACCGCGACTCTACTATACCTGCTAATATTTCAGAAACTTAAGTCAACATAAGATTTTTTCATATTTCTTAACTTAAGTGAACCCCACCGTTTTAATAAAAATACACTGCAAAATATTTTCGACATACCTTCTTTTCTCCTTCAATATCCTAGGCACCTCTAAATTTCTTGCCCACTCATTATTACATATTTCGCTGCTCTCACACCGTATTTACGCCTCTTTCTTTTGTCTCATATTCAAAAATCCTTGAGGTGCAGATGACCTCGACACAATCTCACGCCGTCATGTACGTTCGTCAAATCTGCAAAGCCTCATTCTGCAAATCTCCTTCACAACTTCTGTCTACGAAAGGTCCCTTTATCCATGTTTTCTCAGCAAATCTCACAGTCTTACCACACACAAATTTCTCCATACCCTTTCAAACCGCTTTCCCCAATGCAATCACATTCTCTCTCATTATTCAGATCTCTCCATCCATTCACATCAGCTTGTTCATTTGTATCTTACAGTGCAGAACTAACAAGTTTCGCCAATCTTCTCCTCTTCCTTCTGAAGCGTCCGAACCTCTCTGCAATTGCTTCACTTCTTGGTTTCCTCTTCCAGCAAATTGTACTGCCCTCTCTTTTAGTTAAACTTTCCTGAGAGGCGTATTATGTTCTGTTCATTCCAGGCGTATTATGTTCTGTTCACAGATCATTCCAATGTCCACTTCGTTAACGCATCACATGCTTACTATTTAAACCTAACCCCAAGGTCAACTACGTTTCCCAAAGAGGTTTACTTCTATTTACTTTCTCCGAAAACCACGCAAAATGTATGTAAATTCAACTCACGTCTAACTCCTCTAATTTCTTTATCACCATTCATTTCCTTCTTCGGGCACATCAAATGTACCCATACCATACCGCGGTTTTAATTCGTATTATCTATTTACAATTCTGTGTCACATATTTTCGTCCTCAACTTGTGCACCCGACCACACAGATTATCCCCGTTCCGCGCTCCCTCCATTACGCGTGTCCGTTTTCTCGCATCGTGTCCTCGGACCAGCCGCGCAGTCCTCGCCTTCCCCTCGCTTCGCCTCGGGCCGCCCCCGCTCTTTCCTGCAATATTAACTCGGCCCGCACCCCCCCCCCCGCCTCCCCTCGTCCTTCTCGCCTTCCTCGCGCGCGCGCGCTCACGCGCTCGCTGGCTTGCGAGCGAGCGAGCGCGCGCCTCCACCTGTATTAGCGCCTCCAGATTAGCTGCGTTAAATCCCGCGTTAACGCCGCCCCGCGCCAACGCAGGCGCCAACGCCTCGCCGCGCCAAGCGAGGCCTTAAATTCCGCCGGGGTCTCGCGTTCTTTCTTATCAGATTCTTATTCGGCCGCCTCCATTACGGTTCCGCGCGAGATAAGGCGCTCGACGCGCCCGTATTAAGACGCCACCTCTCGCCGGTGGCGCAACAAACAAACAAACGAACGAACCAACGGAGCGCTCGCTGGAAGGGGGAGGGGAGCGAGGAGGGTGGGGAGCAGGTACGGGCGGCGCGTAATCAGCAGGTCGACGTCGCAGGCACCAATGGCTCTCCGGAGAAAATGCGAGAACTGAGTCAGCGGTGGAAGAAAGTCGCGATCAGCAAAGGAGCGTTGTTCTTTCGATGCAGAAGTTCCTGCTGTTGTGTATCTATATAATTACATTTGTGAAATTTTAATAAACGATTTTATCAGTATGGGACGAGACCATTTCATTTCCTAGGAAGCGTATTTTAATATTTTAATAATGCGGATAGACAGTAATTGAAGCAGTAATTGAAATAATATTATTTACACATTAAGGCGTTCAACGTTTTGAAAAGGCCGCTGTTCAACGGCCGATGGCCGACGTTCAGAGTTTAAATTGACATTTCAGTAAAGCATTACCATTGTTTCTATCATGTTTCTTTGATGAACGAGTCGAAGTATTGCTTTGATAATTTTCTTTAGAAATAATTTTAATTTTTTAATCCAAAAGTAAAAAATAAACTCCAAAAAACACCTAAATATTTAATGAAGTAATCAGACTTGTATTGTTGAATTAGGGATGTTTGATGACGTTATATCTGTATCTAGATCTATTGCTATATTTTTTGTGTGTGTTGTCAAGTCTCTCTCAAACGTATTTCATGCATTTCACACATCAAATAATCTTCATTATCATTTCATAAAATTTGATCTAATATAACGATCAGTGGACGATGTTTCATCGTCAGATACTCACCTTCACGGAAATGCATAAACAAAACTCTAACACAAGTCTTTTGAACTTTCTTCGGCAATTTTAAGTACATTCCAACCACGAGATTCTCATTAAAAAGTTCCGGGAAACTTATGCATCATGTGCCACAATTTTCAACTGTAATTTATCATAAAAATGAATACCCGCACACTCAAACTATTCTGAGGGAACAGAAATATTAATACTTTAATATAAAGGTGTATTAAAGTACTATATCATTTTCCTCTACACGAATTCAAAACCATTTATTTTACCTCAATTTCCCAGTTATTTTTCTACCAAAAAAAACAATAAATTCTATCTCACATGGAGAACATGCGTGCTTTCACCGTTCTTAATGAAATAAAATAATTTAAACAAATGATTAAGTACGCGCGTACGAAATGCTCATTTTAAAAAAATGGCACGTGCGGACTTTCTATCGAACTTTGCATTACACGGAAACGTACGTTCTCAACAACCTATCAAAGACATCAAAGCCCTTGCAAGTCAGCTCGCTTTCAAACGACTTTTGTACCGAACTCGATGCTTTGATGACGCGAGCCGTGAGCCAGCGCAAGGGCTGAGTTTGCGCGGGCGTTCCCGTGCTACTTGTTCCCGTGCGTGCATGTTCGAGCGACTGACAGCGGCGCGCGCGCGCGGCTGTTGCTCTTTCCGGTGAATTTCGCCGGGCGCCGAAGAGCTTTTGCGCCTGTTCGTCTACGTTTGCTTTGTAATTAATGGGTCCGTTTACGCGGCCGTTGGCAGCTTTAAAAAAAATGTTTTTAGATGATGTAAAGCCTGCATTTATTTCTGTCGTCTGCAGCGTAGCCGCGCTGCACCCTCTCCCCAGATGCTCACCTCCCCTGACCTTCTCGGAGCGATTTGCAAACGGACGCACGTGCACCCTTTGTAGGTGGCCCAGCGATTCATCCTGAGGATACTGCGGGCCAACCCATCTTGGGAAATGCACTACGAAATGACAATGCATGATTAAATGAATAAATGAATGAATGGACAGACTTAAACATATTGGAAGTATGAATGATTAAATGTAATTAGTGAATAACATTTCATTGGTTATTTGCGATGGATTTTTATGTATAATTTGTGAATATGTTTATATTATAAAGTCTTGAGAAAAAATAATTCACAGCACTTTGTACAAAAATTGCAAACAATTGCTTTGAACAAAATTGTGTATTGGTTTGAACATTAAATACACAGCCGGTACCTATTTACTTATTAATATACAACTTTGTAAAACGTATTCTTCAGACACGCACGTGGATTAGTTTAATGGTGTATTACGGAACGAGTTTATAATGTTATGTTTTATTGCATAAGAACAGGTTTTAAAAATGGACAACGTTACGAGCTAGTTTTCAAATTTAATCAATCGCAATTAAGCAATGTTATACATAAGTTGCATACGCTATTTTTTGTATAACAACATTATAAAATTATTAGAAGGGATAAATGATTACTGAAATTTAAACTTGATTAGCGTAGTACGTTAGGTATTTAGGCTCCTACTTCACATTGTCGTATATCGACAACAAACATTTCCAAAACAAATGGCAATGATACTTGAACTGTATATAATAGTTCTCGTAATGTACTCGCAATTGCTTTTTCAACTGTCGCGATATGGTTCGAATTGCCCATTCTTATTGGTGGTCCCACTCCTAGAATGCCTCCCTTCCCCTCCCTTCCGGTCTGCCGAATTTGCTCTCAAGTTGCCCACGCGCGGCTCCAGAGTTCAGTCAAAGTGCAAAATGCGGTGCAGACCTGCTGTAATCTATTGTTCTCTTATTTATGACTAAATAAAAGCGACAAACGACCGGCAATTGTTTGATAACGTATGTTATTTTATTAGACTAGTTTTATAATCCTCCGCTTTCTGCAATAAGATATTGATTATACTGTGGGTATACAAAAAAAGCTATTATCGACAGAAAAAAACAAGTTCTTTAAACAACCAAACATTACATTTGGGTTTTTCATTAAATCATGTATAATAGAAATGTTTGATTATGAGAGAGAAATAGAAATTTATCTCTAAAAATACACATTTCGCGCGGTCGTATTACGCACAATAGCAGCGATAGCAGTAGGAAGTCGATAGTGCTCTGTTTCCGTTCTAAAAGCTGATCATTTGGAGAAATGTCGAGAAACACACGAATTCGATAAAGGTACCTGACGGTACTTCGTTCAATGCACAAAGAGTAGAAAATATTTTTGTGGTTTATGAAGAGAACAAAAAAATTTCAGTGTAAAATATATATTCAATAGCAACATTATATCATAGTAACATAATAATCATATTACAAAGAACATGTAAAAATCCCTCACGAAACATGATTGTACACTCTCTCGGCAGCTTTCAATACAAAACTGTAGTTTCTATTCAAAGAGCAGATATATGTGACTTCTTAATAAATATTAACCTTACCTAATCTGCAACTATTGATCTCGTAAACGTTTTCACTATTTTATAAATGTGTCAGCTCACTACACTTTGCAGTTAAAGTCTGTAATATTGATGTAACAACACCCTTCGCGGTGGCAATTTGTACTCCAAATTAGTATCCTGCAGAAGCAAAAATACTGCTGAGCTAAACCACATGAAATGTTTAAGTAGTACACAATCTCAAGAACAAATAACTCACGTTTAAGACAACACTACAATAAATATTTAACAAAAAAACATGAATACCGTAATAACGAATATTCGAATATACAATACAACAGTTTTGCATTCCAAGAATATAAAAGTAGCTATTCCATAAAACAACACGGGAATACCAAATGACGGGCGGCTTATTTCTTGGAGCTTTGCTGTTTCACGACATCAGTTGGGTAGTAAGCAGTGCCATCAATTCAGTCGGAACACAATGAAATATTTTTAGTTTTCAGTCAAAATCCAGGCTGCTTAATTTTTTTTTTAATTTCTGGGAATGTAACGAAACCTTAGACGCCTCTCACGTATATGGAGGACGCACATTTTTTATTGAAATTTATGCGCGCATTCGAAATTAGATATAGATGACAATTTTGTTGATTTCATGCCTTTCCGTAAAATTCTCAGAATGTATTATGAATGTGCAAAATGCATTCTAGGATTGTAGTTTCTCGTATATCAGGTTATTTATTCATGTATATAAAATTCGTCGACATTAAATACAAAACAGAATCGCAAGAATTAATTTCAGATTCACTGCCTGTTTTATTGGTGGGCAATATAAAATTACTAATAGTTAGAATATCTCTCAAAACAGAGATCACCCTCATAAAGTAGGGAACTTGGCAAAACGTGTGTAAGCAACTTCTATTTCAAATAAATATTTTATTTTTACATATTCAGTTTTGACGTAAACGATGGGACACATAGGTAAACTTCAATACTACTGAACACAGCCCGTCAATGCCACTGCATTCAGAAGTGCTTCTCATTTTCCATATTATATTTTCCATAATTAATTCAAACGTTTATTTATAATAAAATAAATAATGTCATAATTTCACCCTAAAAACTCGAACACTCTGAATATTTCCTAACGCAATTTTACAGTGGTATTAATATTACAAATCCTCTATGACCGACCAATAATATTATTAAATATGACTGCTAAACAAAAAATAATTGCTTGGAGAGGTTATATGTAATCATTTTGGAATATTTTATTAATAAAAAAATTGTGATTAACGTTTTGTGCGCTTCCACGGTCAAGATACTTGCATTTTCAAGGAGCTCGCTTCGAAGTATTTTGTTTACTTAAATCTCGCCGGCTAGTAATGCCACACAACCAAAGATTTTGTCTTTATCTCTGGCGAGACTCAGGACGTAAGGCGTACTCTCTGATTTTCTACTCGCAAGAAGAGACAAGTAGGGTATTTTTCGTCCACCAGGGTTCTTCACAGGTCGAACCTTCCATTGTGACAATCCCTGAGCTGATCCGTAGCCACCTCTCTGCCTTCCTCGGCACCAAGAATCCAGATGAGATGAGGGGAGAGGGCTTGGATGCGTTTGTGCCAGCTGTGACGACGTGTGAAAACTTGCGCATAAAAAATACGATACATGCTTGTCTGGGCTTGTCTGTAGACCATCTGCGCCGGTTTTCTTGTGCTAGCATTTAGCCAGCCGGTATGCGCGTGTTCTGGATAGCACGAAAACCAAAAAGTGCGCATAGTCTTTTACGTATGGCAATTGTCAAGTTTGTGGTTACGGGAAATCCTTTAACTTCCTTAAATGTCTGACCGATTATTTGTGTTTCTGGGCGCTAAGGTCATTAGTCTCCTAAGGTATAGTGTATGTTTTATCATGGAGGTGGCTTTATTCTTCCCCCGCTGAATGGTAAAATCCGGCGCCCATCTTCACGTTTGCGGGGCATTCCCATCCACGAATATCCCAGCAGCGGGACAGCGCCAGAGCCGGGAAAATCTCTAAGTTCCCGACCGATCTCCCGACATGTGTGGTAGTGTGATGTATGTAAGTATAAGTTTATGTATGGGATGAAGATTGAACACGAAAGAGGAAGAAAAGTTTCCGCGGTCCGTGGCCCGATTGTTAAAAAACTGCTCCGGCATTCGCCTGGTGTTAATCCGAGAAACCACGGAATACAGAGGAGAGTAGCTGGCCACTATAATTCCCCCAGAAAGCAGATGAACTTGACCTACTATATAGCCAGTCAGCTGTCTTGACAAGAATAATAACGAAGAGAAGGTGCGACAATGACTACATTTAACAATTTGATATCAAGATTTAGTATATAATTAACTTTTACTGCTATTGTGGCAATGTAAAGTGTAATGTCTTCGTCGTGGTTTTGAAACCACTTTGCCGTGCTTCCTACCTCTGTTATTCCTTTTTACAGTACATGCAGTCCCCCACGCTCTCCCCTTAGAGCTTTTTTCGATGCAAGATTAGCGTATTGCTAAGGCATCATCCTCAGCTTTCGTTAATAATAAATTAATAATTGCTCCATAATCATAACTTTTCTATTTAAATAGAATCAGAGCTACTAAAGTTACTTGGATTGCGTGTGACAATAAAAGTGGAGATACGGACAGAACCCAGATATTCACTTTCAGCCTCACTCGTGAAATATATCAAATTCATTGATGTACTTGAATAATGAATTTTTGAGTGAAATAAAAATTATATCTAAAATAGTATATTAGTTTCACTTTTGTTTGTAGTTTGCTTTACGTGTGCAGTGAATGCATAGTTTCATATATATATATACGTGCAGTGAATCAGTTTTTATCCATTCAGTTTTTTTTCATTGGTACTAATCTTGTTTTCAGAAGCAGACTGCTTGGATTCCATATTGTGTCAATCATTAATAAATATTATACCGTCCCTGCCTCTCCGACTCTCTTCCTTTTATTGTGTCTTTTGTTTCGTTCTTTAATGTTACGATATCTTTTTAATTTCAGGACCACTTGCGGGTGAGTGTTCTTGGGCCTGCTTGATTCCTCCAGTAACATGCTTTCTTCTGTGAAACAGTTTGCCTTTGGGTAAGTAATTATTTAAAATAACTTCCGTGCAAATCCTTTATACGAATCTACAAATTGGAACTTCGTACATTCTAATTATTTTATTTGTGTGTTTTATTATTAAGTGTTTAGTTTTGTGTTGAATAAAGGAAAGGTGAAATCTATATCATTTACATAAAATAATGATGATTTCAAACTAAAGTTTTTCAAAATTTCTGTAAGATAACGGGGGATAACATTGTCACAACTTCGTTTCTGTTAAAGTTCTACTTTGTTGCATCAATCTCCATAATTATTTTGACAATTTAATCCTTTATTAAAGTATAATGTTTCTTCAAAATATTGAAGTCATAGCTTCCTTAATTTGAAACATTTTATTACTTTTTTAAAAGCAAGCAAGTGGCAATGTTACCCTGCAGGGGGTCAAACATTGCCACATGTATTTTATATCCAGTCTCTGGTAATGTTTAATGTGTGAGAGTTGGATTGGAAACACATAAATTCTTTGGTTTTTAACAGTTTAAATACTCTAAAGAGGGATAAGTGTTGGTTTGAGAACTTAAGTTTAAAATAAGTTTTATTAACTGTATTACAGTGTGATAAAATGTCATAGGGAAAAAGTGCTTTCTTCTTTTATATTTAGTCTGGGAAACTCAACAATAATATCTTATTTTGGCATAACACACTCATCACGTCATTTAAAATGGACCCGCTAATTCCATACCGTTCAGTAGCTTTCTCCTACTTTATTTTCCACTATTTACTTTTTTCCATTGCTTAGTGCATCTTAACTTCATCTTGTGTTTTTAACCTTAGATATTGGATATTTTATTTGTCTACCTGGCAAAGTTATAGTGCAAGTATGGCGATGACAAAAAAGTAATTTTGTATCAAATGTAATTAATCAATATTACCATTTATAAGTCATATGCTTTAGAAGTGATATATAAACTAACAAATGTCACTGTATCAATTTAAGAATTTCTTCTAAAAGGATATAAATGCAGGGGCAAGATGGCCAATACGGCAATATTACCCTGAAAGTAGTATATACTATTAATACATTTTATCTTGTTTATAATGAATAATTATTAAGTCACGACCTTATAGCATGCCTAGCACATGACGCAGGCCTAGCACATGACATATTTACTTCTCTATGTAGCTTATTTCAACTCAATTAATCCAAAACTAACGAAGTCTAGATTACGAGATTTGGTTGCATCACAATACACCAAATATATTTACGGACATTTTAGGTTACAACTGTAACCCAATGCAACAAACGTTTGTATGTGTTTGTAAAAGAGGTAGCTAACTATGGAAGTTGTGGCAATATTTCACTCAAGGCAATGCTACCCGTTGTTACCTAACATTATATTTAATTTTGAAAACAATATAAGTACAATACAAGTAAAATATACGTATTGCGTCAATTTACTTCTCTAAAACTCCACAAATAATAAGATAATTAACGTGCATCATCTTCTGATTCTGCACCACACTTGCTGTTAATGTAATTAAAACTATCTATTATTTCTATTGATTTCGCACGCATGTAATGCATTCTTCCTCCTTGTGGACGAGATGTCGCTATTATTCGTTTCCGTTATATCGAGTATTCCGTCTCCCAACGGGACGTCCTGAATACGCAATAGTATTACCTCCGGTACAATAGGTGCTTGTGCCCGCCCGAACGCAAGTCGGAACCGAGTTCAATCCCCGGCGCGAGCGAGGCAGAGGATATAGCGGCGCGCCAGCGTCGACAGGATGGAATCGGTGAGGAATCCGGCGCCAGGATAGGTGGGCGAGGGCGGCTTCAAATGATAATCGCGTAGCGTCGCTGGGGTGAAACGGGCGCGTCGAGGCGGGGCGAAGCGACGGCGGGGGAGGGGCGAAGAGGAGTGGGGCGGAGGGGAGCGTGGCGGGGACAAAACGGAGCAAAGCGGAGCGGTACGAAACGGGAGCGGGGCAGGGCGGAGTCGGGCGGAGTGAGAAGAAGCGAGGGGGGAGGATAGGCGAGCCGAAGCGAGGAGGATAACGGCGAGGCGAGGTGGGGCGGGGCGGGATGGGGCGAAAAGGAGCGAGGCAGGACGGGTCGAGGCGGGGAGAGGCGAGGCGAGGTAGGGTGGGAGGGACGGGGCAGGGTAGGGTGGGGCGGGGAGCGGGAGGGTAGGATGGGGCGGGGAATGGGAGGGTAGGGTGGGGCGGGGAGCGGGAGGGTAGGGTGGGGGAGCGGGAGGGGAGGGTGGGACGGGTAGCGGGGAGGGGAGGGTGGAGCGGGGCAAGACGGAGCGGGGCGAGGAGAAGCGGGGTGAGGCAGGGAGAGGCGGGGTGGGGCGGGGTGGGGCGGGGAGAGGCGGGGTGGGGCGGGGAGCGGCGGGACGCGGCAGGGAGAGGCGAGGAGAGGTGGGGGCGGGAGAGGCGGGGCGGGGCGTGATGGGGCGGGGGCGGAGGGAAACGGGGCGGGGCGATGAGAGTTGGGGCGCAGCGGCGTAGGGCGCACTATGGCGGAAGGGGGCAAGGGCCGGGGAGGCGCATCAGCATAGAGCGGCATAATGCAGCCGTCGGAGAGGGGTGACACATGTGCGGCCGCGACACGGCGCCGATGTGTCCGCGTCGGCGCTGCCGGAGGAGGCCGGGGACGGACAAGGGCGGCTCCACGGCGGTGACGGCGGTAGTGCCAAGCGGACAGGTGGCGCGAAAACAGGACCGGGGACGAAAATTGGTGCAGATGCGGAAACCTAAGACACGCTGGGTAATCGTGAAGGACGCGGCGCTCGCCTGCAAATGACAGGTGTCATACCGCTAGCGCAGATAAGGCGGAGGCAGGAGGGGTTAATGGAGTGAGCGGGCGGCGGGGAATGTAAGTGACAGATGGGGTGTTGATGATGGCGGAAGGAATGCAGCGTATGCGACTATGATGGCAGATGGAGGCTGAGATATATAGTTTTAAACGGCTGCAATGATTGCGGTGAAACTACTGAAATGAACGGCATTCAAGATAATGATAACGTAGGTGAGGAAACCGCCCACCTCTGGTGAGCGTGAGGGGTGGCGATGGCAGCGCAGGTGCCGAAAGCGGGGGATGGAAGGATTGTGCGAGGGCAGGCAGAAGGGCGTCGGCAGGGAGGCAGGCTTTCGGCGCCGCGCGGCGCGGGATGGACGGCGCGCCGCATCCGCTGACGCGCAGCAATGTGCGGGGCGCACCTACTGGTTCAGAGGTCGCCTCGTCCGCAGACACGAGGATCACGCCAGCCCTAAGCGGCTTTGACGATAATGCGTCCAGCTATGCATTATTCTCATTGCCCTGTCTGCCTTCCTTCCCGGGAGACGTCACACAAGGCTTCAGTTGGCTTCGTTTGTTCGAATATTACGCAGTAAGCATCCTTTAGATTGTGAAGAAAATTTGGTATCTTTTAAATATTCGAGATTATCGTTTATAATACCTATCCTATATTACGTAAATAAATATTTAATAAATGTATGATAAATATTCTCTAGAAACATCTTCACATTCATCCTTCCCTCACAAGTTTACACAAGTCATTTCGACATTACTATTGAAACGAAGGGGTTGCTTTATTTTATTATTTATTAATTAATCATCTTCATGCTCTTTTTTATTGTGAAATGATAAACAAATTTGGATTTCTATTTATTATTTCATGAAACTAAATTCTCGAATCGTGCGAAATCTGCAGCTCCCATTCGTAAATGTAAATGTGGCATCAATTTAATAATAATAGTACTAACCCTCTGTTTACAGTAAAAATAATTTATTTGTGGGTCGACAGAGTACTCTAACGTCTATTAAATTGAATAATCCTTTATGTAAATTTATAATTTTGGCCTCTGCTGGCTATCAAAATTAAAAATAGAATAAAAATATACAGATCAATGTAGAAACGAGGGAGTTATTCCTACAGGAACCTAAAATAATTTAAAATTTTTAAAGTTTATGTATATCAATTACTGTACATGACGTAATTTTTTCTGAAGTTAAAATAAAAGTCATTGGAACATCGCTATTTTAACTAACAAAACACAATATAAGAGAGTTATTTATTGAAGAATCGAAATAATTTTATCTTCTCCAATAAATATCATTTTACTTGAAGCTCTCAGAAATTTTGACAGGAACTGTTTTACGAACATCTTTTAAAGAAGTGTCTTCAAAGAACAAAAAGTTTATTAATACGTGGTTTGATGCATGTTAAACACGGATGATAAACACTTCATTGCGGTTCTCTGACACTCCAACGTCAATCTTCCAAATAAAGTTGCAAAATGACATTTTTCAATCCACTGAGCACAATGAATACCAAAACTCTAGTTCAAACCGTACCTACACATCAAAAACACCCAGTTAAAGAAACAAAATAATAAAATAACACACAAGATATTAACATTTGTCTTATTAGAGGCAAAAATACATTAAATAACCATTTCAAATACACAAATTACATTGCTTCATATTATTGCAACATAATGCATATCAACTTTAAATTTCCAATTCAGAGAAAATTGAATTGATATCCTATATACCACTAAATAAAAAGTGCAATAATGCAAATGCAATAATAATAATGAATTTGATCGGGAGTCGGAAACTACAAAACAATGTAACAGAATTAACCCGCATTTTAGTATCATTACAATCGTGCGTTCTTACACATAAGTGGACGGGACGCAAGAAATGCATGATGTTTGCCCCTAGATAAAATTCTCCATAACTTAATTTAGAATACATTCATACAATACGTATTGTGATGGAACTGCTCACAAAATGGAGGCGCCGACACACTTATGGTGTGACAGTCGTCCCAAGTCGCAGGAGGGGACACGCGCTGAATTTATTTAATAAGGGCGCCAAGCGCATGCCCACTTACCTGCTTAATGTCGCCGGCGTTGAGCGTCTCAGGGGTGAGCGCCCTGGGTCGAAGGGTTGCATTTGGTGGTTTCTTAAGATTTAGAATAATAACACTTTGCTATGGTATTAATTGGTTCACCCGACCAAATGGCGGGGACTAATTTATTCAAAAAATTAACGAAGAGAAACTGTTCAGGTTGATGCTGGGTTGTTGTCACTTTAGTAGCCGATTAATGAATGATGGTGATGACAACTTACAATCTGTGATGTTAGATGGTAATGTCACCGCGACTGGATTGCTCGCCGAGCGACGGAGAAGTGTAGTCGGACCCTCAGGAGGCGACGCCGGAACGTTGCAAGGTTGGCCTCCGATTGCCTCCGGGGTGATGACTCCGGCGGACGGGACGTCGGCGGTGGATGACCGGGCGGTGGCGACGCGATGCTCGCGCGCGTCTCAGGCCGTCACACGACACCTGGACCGCGTATGACGCTCGAAGCCAAACTTTGGCTATTCGGAATTAATTCCGTGAAGACCGGGCAAGTTTCGCAGTGGTCGGCTCAGTGTGTGCCTTACCCACTGCTGCTGTTCCCTTTCTACCGCAGGTTTCATTAACTGACTAATATTCGGTGGTTTTCTTAACTACCACTGTTAATCTACTCAAAACTTTACTTGTTGGTTTCTATCTCCATACGACTTCTCCTGCACGACCGTCCTCTCTAGCGTCTGTCGCCCGTCCTCCTTCTGGCCTCGCTCGCCCGTCTGTCCCTTTCGTTTTTTCGAAAAAATCTCAAAGTGCTCACGTGCTTCCTGCCTAGTGATTTTATTGGTCGGATTTGAACTTCTCGAACCTTCTATTTCATCAACGGTGCCTTCTGGTTGTTCATTGGCCGGCATTGTTAGGCCGGAGGAGCGCGCACGTGTCCCTTCTGCTTTGGCATGTGATGATTTTATAGGCTTTTAGAGGATTATTGAGCCGGGTGCGATCGCCAAGTCGCTAAAATGGTTGTTCCGGCTGTCGATCATCCAGTATTGTTGGACAAAGGGTAAGATTTATTGTTAGGGGCTTCTGGAGAACTTGGGCCGTTGGGCGGAACTAAATCGGGTCGCGGTGGACGCGTGGCCCTTTCCAACTTCCGGTAATTTGGCGTGACGCGGGGGTGAGAGGGTGCGATGGTCACCCGACGCATCGCGGTATTGTCAGAAAAAGGGTATAATTGATAGTTGAAAGTTTATGGGGGGCTTGAGCGGCTGGGCATATCTAATTCGGGGGCGCGTAGTTCTTTCCTGCCGTCCGGTAATTTGGCGTGACGCAAGGGTGGAGGACTGCGATGGTCCCCGACACATCGCATTACCCCCCCGTACAATGAGATTAAAAAAACGCATGGGACATGTTTTTTTTAATCTAAGAACAAAAAAAGGACATTTACAAAAATAGATGATAAATAAATTTGGGGAGCATGTGCCGACAGATGAAGCTGTGAAAACACAAAAACCTGGCATGTCCAGAACGAAAATTAGGGGTTTCAATGACAACTCTAACATGATAAGACAATACTAGTTAATTAAGCAAAAGGATAAAATTAATGAAGAGGAACAACACTAAAGCTATCTCTAAAAAACTAGATGACCAATAAAATTAGGACACAAAATCTTTAAGAAGTAATACAAACACATTAATGATAAGAAAATGAATGAAAATAATCTTTATCATTTTTCAAAAATAAGAAATGGTGGTGGGCCATTAGCAACACCTACTCAAACTAAGAGCAAACTAAGCACTAAATAAGTAATTAAGAAGATAACATAGAGGGATAATTGGGAACAAAACTTAGAAAGACTGGCAAAATGAAACAATGGGGCACCTAAAACTAGTTAAACGCTACTGCAAATTGAATAATTGTGCAAAGGGAAGAGCCAAAAGTGGGAACCCTGTTAATCATTATTATATTTGACGCTCTTTTAATACGATTTTAGAGGTATAAAAACAAGTGGAATAAATGCGACATTTGCAAAATAATAGAAAAGCATAATAGTCAACA
Source organism: Acheta domesticus (assembly GCA_031308135.1). Classification (NCBI taxonomy): domain Eukaryota; kingdom Metazoa; phylum Arthropoda; class Insecta; order Orthoptera; family Gryllidae; genus Acheta; species Acheta domesticus. Next base: position 48,624,786 of record JAHLJT010009436.1, read on the forward strand.
GTGGCCAAATTATTTAAAACACAAGAGGAGGAAACAAAATATCAACACGATGGAGAATTGAAAATAGAATGGTAGACGTGAGAAAACAACCAATGAATTAAACAAAGGACTTGGGTTGCAAAAACATTAAATTCATAATATCAGAATGGAATTCGTTTCATTAATTAAAGTCAATGGCTATAACTCTCGTCAACTCTCGACAAAATATATCTAAGGGATATCTGAATTATTTCTCTCTCTTTTTAATCAACAACGACGTTCACTTATAACAATCACTTAACCAAAGCATTGAAGTAGTAGCGAACCCACGAAATTAATTAATAATAAGACGTGCCAGGGCAACCGGGCTGGATCCACAAGAATATAATTAAAATAAGGTTACCTAATCAGAGCGACATAAATGAGGGCTTTTATTCTTTCAGCCAATTAATCTAGTCTAATCTCTGAAAGGAACAAGGTTATAAAAATTGTGAGGACCAACCTCGGAACCATCTGTGCTACGTAAAGTGCAAGCGTTGGGGGCTACAAGCCTCATAATTTGGTAAGGACCTACAAATAAAGGAAAGAATTTACTAATAAGGCCTTCAGGCTGATTAGATACTCTGAGAGCTTTGATTAAAACTTTATCGCCGACTTTAAATAAATGGGTTTTACTCTTCTGGTGTTGTTTTCTCGTATCACCAGCTTTCTTTAAATTTGAGAGAATAATTTGACACCGATCCTCAGGGGAAATTGGAATTTGTGTGGCCATTTTTGCTAAAATAGGAAACAATGGTTTCGGCTTGTTATTGAATTGAGCCTCGAAAGGTGTAAATCTGGAAGATTCATGGGGGATGTGGTTAAGCCACGTATTAATCTTCGGTAGTAAATCGGGCCAAGCGGTATGCTTGTGAGACACATAAACCCGAAACAAACGTGATAATTCTTTCATGACTCTTTCGCTTGGGTTTGATCTCGGTGACCTAATAGAACAGAAGATTGTTTGGACACCTAAATCATTTAGCGATTGCTGCCAAAGGTCACTCGTGAACTGCGTGCCATTGTCACTGAGGACACGCTGATACGTCCCACATTCTTTGAAGAAACCTTGCACTAGGTGTTTTAAACAGGACTTTGCAGTAGGTTTAACAATAGGAAAACACTTAACATATTTAGTAAACACATCTATTACTACGAAGATATGGCGGAATCCACATCTTCCTCTAGGTAATGGTCCGTAAAGGTCTACTGCGCATAGGTCTCTGGGTCCGTCTGGCAATATAGTAGTCAAAGGTCCCTGGTACGACCTATTAGGGTGTTTTGTTGTCTGGCATTTAAGGCATTTAGCGATAGTGGTTCTAATTTGGCGGTGCATGTTTCGCCAGTATACGAAATCGGTCAGAATAGCAATTATCTTAGCGGATCCGAAATGACCATAACTTCTATGGGTGAAAGTAATTAATTTGTCTGTCAAAGCAGCAGGAATCCAAATTTTGAACGTATCAGGATTGGTTTTGGTCTTTTTAAGTACAATATCATTGGATAATTTCCAATTGTGGCTTGAGTTAGCCAGGTTTTGATATTCGGGGTGGTCAGATGGAATTTGGTTTTTGAGGAATTTCTTTACTGTGCCAATGATAGGGTCATTGGTCTGAAATAGTTTGAGGTCTTTCGGTCGCATTTCTGGTATGGTTCCCTGATCAGTGGCGATAGCATTCATGTGAAACAAAGTCTCATTTGAATTGTTCTCTTGATGATACGGAAGACGGCTGAGGAGGTCAGGTAGTAAATTTAACTTGCCTTTACAATGGAGGATGTCGAAAGAAAACTGTTGGAGCCAAAGAACCCAGCGAAGCAGGCGTTCGTTCTGGCAGTGGCACTTATTGAGGAAAGTCAAAGCTTTATGGTCGGTAATAATAGTGAATTGGCGACCGAGTAGGTAGTCGCGGTACTTTTGAAGAGCCCAAACAATACTAAGCGCTTCTTTCTGAGTCACAGAGTACGCGTGTTCCGGCCCACGCAAAACTCTGCTAGCAAGACCGATGATTTGTAGGGAGCCGTCTATGTCCTGTTGAAAAAGGACGCATCCGAGACCAACATTGCTACTGTCTGTCTGGAGAATAAATTTCTTATTGAAATCGGGGTGATGAATGATGAAATTGTTGGCGAAAGCAGTTTTAAGAAGATCAAAAGACTTCTGGTGGTTTTCTGTCCAGAGCCATTTGGTGTCTTTCTTCAAAAGGTCTAATAATGGGTGGAGCAAGGTGGCATAATTGTGGCAAAACCGTGAGTAGTAATTGCACACGCCAATGAAACTGCGTAGCTGCTTGATAGAACGAGGTGGGGGGATATTCTGTATAAATTTAATACTCTCAGGATCGGGCAAAATTCCAGTCGGGTTAATAAAATATCCGAGGAATTTGATCTGAGTCTGGAAAAATGAACATTTTTCTATATTCAAACACATGTCGTGCTGGCGGAGGAGCTGAAAGACGGTTTTAAGGTGAAGTAAATGTTCATCAAAGGACTTGGAGCTAATGACAACGTCGTCTACGTAAGTAGTCACGAAGTCGAGATTTTGGGTGCTAAAAGCATTGTCTAGGCATCTAATAAAGGCGGAACCTGAATTTCGAAGGCCAAAAGGGGTACGTTGAAAAACGTATGTGCAACCATTGTAAATGAAGCCAGTGTATTTTTGGTCTGCTGGGTGAATTGCTAGCTGCCAATAAGATGATTTAAAATCGATGACACTGAACCAATTGCAACCAGTAAAGCGTCGTAGCGCTTCATCAACTTTAGGAGGTGCGTCATTTTCAGGAATTGTGACAGAGTTAATGCGTCGTGCATCAAGGCAGATGCGTACGTCGCCAGTCTTTTTGCGGACGATGACAATAGGGTTTACATAAGAAGTGGGAGCCTTTTGAATAATACCATCCTCAGTCATTTGTTTAATTACTTCGTCTACTTTTCTTTTGTAAGCTTGAGGAATAGGATACGGCTTACATCGAAAAGGTGTATCGTCGGTGACCTTGATTCGAAAAAGGGAATCTTTAATGGGCTTTGTAGAATTTTGAAAAATATCCTGGAAATCAAATAATAAATTTTGTAAGATGAGTTTTTGAGGGAATGACAACAAATTGCAAGATTGAACTTTGTCAGTAATCCCGGTTTGTATTTGCTCCATCGTTAGATTCTGAATAAAGTGGTCTGTAAAAACAAAGTCGGTAGTTTCCTGCACGATGTTTCCTTCGACACCATTATATGGTTTAATTACATTTTGGGCTAAATCAATGGTAATTCCGTAATCACGGAAGAAGTCCATGCCTAAAATAACTCTCCTACTAAGATTTTTAACAACCAAACAGGTAACATCAATAGGCTGGTTAAAGAGGGAGAAAGATAGCAAAATCTGTTTAGTAATGGGCGCTGATTTACGCATTTGTGCTCCTATAACATAAGACTTAGTGATAGGGAAAGTCGGAATGACATAGTTTGATTGTAATAATTGATCATAGAAAGATTCAGAGATGGCAGATACTTCAGAGCCTGTATCTAGTAAAGCATCTACATCGATGCCGAAGCAGGTAATGTTAATTAATGGACAATTGCGTTTACGTATCGTGGAGTCTGTGGGTGCGTCAGTAATGTCTAGTAAGTCATCCATTACACATAGAGTAAAGATGGGAACCGCAACATTTGAATTACAAATATGGTCCGGAACTGTGTTCCCATTTATTCCGGACCTGAGCGGTTTAACGGCCTCTGTGGTGGTTGACCTGGGGCTGTCGAAGGCGGCGCTAGAAGGGGCGCGGTTTGGCCTTGACCGGCATTGAAGGGAGGCGGAAAACTGGTCGGCGCCGGGGGGGGAGGGGGCGGGGGGAAAGTGCGGCGAAGGGCCGTGGTTAAAAGGACGCTCTTGACCTTGCGAATGGCGTGGGGGAAATCCTCGATTCTGATTATTATTATTGCCATTACGTGGGCGTGAAGAGTTTTGACTCTGATTTTGATAAGAAGCGAATTGCACATTCGTTTGGTCGAAATCGCCCAATAAGATCTGAAATTGCTCAAGATCTTTTACAAAACTAGTTTTAAGGAGGTTTTGAATGACATATGGATAATGACGAGTTAATAGCCACATAATTTCGTCGTCAGGGGGGGTAGGTTCGCATTGTTTAAGTTGGGCAATGCGAGACACTGCATAATCCCGCATAGACATGTTACCATTCTGGTCCCATCTACCTTTAGCCAAATCCATTTTAAAATTGTATTGGGTGTTTCTATCCCAAAAACGATTAATAAATTTGGAACGAAAATCCTGAAAATCAGCCGGAACTGGTAACAATGTTTGGAACCATTCTTGGGCATGGTCAACCAACATTTGGGCTATAACCTTCGGTTTAGAAGATTCAGGAATGTGTCTCGCTAAAGCAAAATAATTTTCAACATTACGTAAGAACGTAATGGGCTGTTCACCGCGATTACCAGAGAATTTTAAATTTGGAGGAATTGACAGTGGCATAGCATTAACCGGGAAAGCTGAAATAGTCTTTTCCGCTACTTTAATTTCTAGTTCGTCTATTTTGACTTCGATTTCTTTCCGTTCCATTTCCGCCTGTGCCTGGATAACTAATTTTGCTGTTTCAATTTTATTGTTCAGGGAGTCGTGAAGTCCTTCAATCTTATTGTCAACCCCTTTTAGTTTCTTGGTCACCTCGCCTTTCAAGTTGGAAATTTTGGATTCATTGTCTTTAAATTTATCACGAGCCCAATGTCCCAAATTTAATTGCTTTTCTGAAACGGTTGCAATATCCTTGTTTATGCTGTCTTTAAATTCTGTCATTTGTTGAACTGTTTCAGACTGGAGCGATTCGCATTTCTTTAGTTGGCCTGTTAAATGTTCGTTGATGTCAGAAATTTGCGTAGAATTATTTTCAACAGCAGAGGCGAGAGAGGCGATTTTAGTGCTCTGTTTATCGACCTTTGAATTAACCGAATTTAGTTGTTGAGACACCTCACTTTGAAAAAGGGTGAAATTAGTGAGGTGTTCGTCTAATCTACTATCAAGGGCACAAAATTTCGAATCAAATCTAGAATTCAAGTCCTGAAATTTAGAATTTAATTCTTGACGCTGTTCGTCAAATTGTGATCGAAATTGACGAAATTCTTGACGCTGTTCGTCAAATTTTGCGATAAGAGTGCTGAAAAATTGAGACATTTGGTCTGAGGGTGGCGTCGGAGCGGCCGCGGCGAGGGTAGGTCCGGCCTCGGCGGTACTCGTCTCGAGTACCTGCTCTAAAGAAACCCCGACAGTAGGGGCGAGAACAGCTGGGGGCGTGAGCTCGGCAGGCGCGTCGGCGTTTGCGGGAGCGGGGTCAGAAACCTCGGGGTTTTGAATGGGATTATTTTCAGCCATCGTGGAGCGAGCAATCCTCGAAGTGACGTAAGTACGATAATGACGCCTACAGCGCGTTACACATGAGTACACAATCAAACACAATAAAAAGAAAAGTACAAAACACACACAATGAAATGTTAGAGGATAACACTGAGAAATAAACATAAAATTTCAAATAGAAAGTAAACACTATTAAGTAAACATATAATTGTTACGTGACGGAAATAGCACGTATAATGAAAAAGGAAAAAAAATAAAATAGAGTTCAATTAACCACACTTAAACACTATATGACGCATCAAGAAATTGTAAAAAGAAAATAACAATAAAATGAAATTATGCGTCTGAAAAGAGAGTGAAATGTTCTTATAAATACACTTTGGGCTTCTAAGTTATGAGAATCACTGTAATACTCTGAGCATTCACTGATACAAAATATGTAAAAATTACCGGAAGTTCAATATAAAATTTAAGTCTCACACGCAAGCAAAGTGATTGAAAACCTCATAAAATACAAAATATCAAATGAAACACACATTAAAACCAAATGCAATCTTCAGTTGGGCAATAATTGAGCAAGCGTAAACGGAAAATGGATAAGAAAGAATTAGTGAGTTCAATAAGAAATACACAGGTGCGAGTAACACAAAGTAAAATACTTGTTAAAAACCACGTTGTGTGTCAATTTATGCTCTGCACGCTGCACAAGCTGAATTATACGTGAAAAAACAAACGAAGTTGGGGAACCAATTTATGAGATGCCCGCTACACAAGTTCAATTATTCGTGAATAGAAAACCACGTTGGGTGTCAATTTATGATCTGAGTCTACACAAGCTCAATTATTCGTATAAAAACAACCACGTTGGGCGTCCAATTTATGATCTGAGTCTACACAAGCTCAATTATTCGTATAAAAACAACCACGTTGGGCGTCCAATTTATGTGATGGAACTGCTCACAAAATGGAGGCGCCGACACACTTATGGTGTGACAGTCGTCCCAAGTCGCAGGAGGGGACACGCGCTGAATTTATTTAATAAGGGCGCCAAGCGCATGCCCACTTACCTGCTTAATGTCGCCGGCGTTGAGCGTCTCAGGGGTGAGCGCCCTGGGTCGAAGGGTTGCATTTGGTGGTTTCTTAAGATTTAGAATAATAACACTTTGCTATGGTATTAATTGGTTCACCCGACCAAATGGCGGGGACTAATTTATTCAAAAAATTAAACGAAGAGAAACTGTTCAGGTTGATGCTGGGTTGTTGTCACTTTAGTAGCCGATTAATGAATGATGGTGATGACAACTTACAATCTGTGATGTTAGATGGTAATGTCACCGCGACTGGATTGCTCGCCGAGCGACGGAGAAGTGTAGTCGGACCCTCAGGAGGCGACGCCGGAACGTTGCAAGGTTGGCCTCCGATTGCCTCCGGGGTGATGACTCCGGCGGACGGGACGTCGGCGGTGGATGACCGGGCGGTGGCGACGCGATGCTCGCGCGCGTCTCAGGCCGTCACACGACACCTGGACCGCGTATGACGCTCGAAGCCAAACTTTGGCTATTCGGAATTAATTCCGTGAAGACCGGGCAAGTTTCGCAGTGGTCGGCTCAGTGTGTGCCTTACCCACTGCTGCTGTTCCCTTTCTACCGCAGGTTTCATTAACTGACTAATATTCGGTGGTTTTCTTAACTACCACTGTTAATCTACTCAAAACTTTACTTGTTGGTTTCTATCTCCATACGACTTCTCCTGCACGACCGTCCTCTCTAGCGTCTGTCGCCCGTCCTCCTTCTGGCCTCGCTCGCCCGTCTGTCCCTTTCGTTTTTTCGAAAAAATCTCAAAGTGCTCACGTGCTTCCTGCCTAGTGATTTTATTGGTCGGATTTGAACTTCTCGAACCTTCTATTTCATCAACGGTGCCTTCTGGTTGTTCATTGGCCGGCATTGTTAGGCCGGAGGAGCGCGCACGTGTCCCTTCTGCTTTGGCATGTGATGATTTTATAGGCTTTTAGAGGATTATTGAGCCGGGTGCGATCGCCAAGTCGCTAAAATGGTTGTTCCGGCTGTCGATCATCCAGTATTGTTGGACAAAGGGTAAGATTTATTGTTAGGGGCTTCTGGAGAACTTGGGCCGTTGGGCGGAACTAAATCGGGTCGCGGTGGACGCGTGGCCCTTTCCAACTTCCGGTAATTTGGCGTGACGCGGGGGTGAGAGGGTGCGATGGTCACCCGACGCATCGCGGTATTGTCAGAAAAAGGGTATAATTGATAGTTGAAAGTTTATGGGGGGCTTGAGCGGCTGGGCATATCTAATTCGGGGGCGCGTAGTTCTTTCCTGCCGTCCGGTAATTTGGCGTGACGCAAGGGTGGAGGACTGCGATGGTCCCCGACACATCGCAGTATATATATATATATATATATATATATATATATATATATATATATATATTGTGACCGTACTTACCTTTGCTGGCTCACGGTTACACATATCATAAAATTTTTATGTATGGGTACAGGAGTTCTTTAAGGGGGTTACTTTAATCTACAGTATCTGGATTCAAAGGCCTACTATCATATAAACAGAATTTATTAGAACAAAAGAACAATAAGACATCATTACATTACCAACATAGCTTGCATCATTGCTTTGATCATAATTCTATGGTTCATTCTGTACATCTCTAACCTTCCCACCATTACATTATCATTACCGCTTATGCAACTTCCAACCCTTTGGAAAAACTACGTGCCATTCATATGCTACTACGCACATCATTATTTTCAACGTTACACAGTGAGCATCCTGAACTGGCGTTTCATTTAATTCTCCTTCTATTTGTTCACAATTAGAATTACTTATCTGATCGTTACGATCGTCGATTTCTACGTGACGCGTTGCTGCCCGTTCCGCCTGAGGCCGGGAGGTAACCTTGATGCCCGCGATGCTCCGTATGCCCACGTGTCACCGCAGCCCGTTTCCAATCCACCGGCGTCGCCTTCCCACGGTTTCTTTCTTCACACGATGACTTTAATCGTATCAGCTCAGCAGTTCCACCGCATAATCACACATCAGCACAGCCGCACCAACTATCATTAACCCGCATCGCCCACGTGTCCGTGCACTGTTCCCCTTTTTTATTAAATTTCGTAATTATTCTCTCTTAAATAAGTTCACCACAATCCTTACACTCGCTTATTGCACAGTTCATCACAATTTTTCTTTCTTAAATACCTGTTGTCCCGATTACACTGGATTTCTTGTACATCAAAGCATCGCACTCTAACCACCATTGCATACCGTCCTCACGCCATCTGCTCAACCCCAACTGTCGCTTTTGCGCGGTCAGACCGATCAGTTCCCACTACCCCGTGCGCTCGTTCACGACTCTGTCGATCCGTTCCGCCGCGGTTCCTCACTCTGCGCGCTACTTTTGAATGTGGTGGAGCGCCTATTCCTTGTGTTTTGACCAATACGGTCAAATAACCCCCCACGTTATCAAGATTTTTTTTTACACAGTGAAAAATAATCTTCTAATCCATTGCTTCCAGGGTTCTCCTTTAGTTTTGATCTTGTCCCTCATGGTATGCCTTCAAGTTGTAAAAGTTGTATTGTTCGACTGTTTCTCCCCGCTCATTCATTAGTTCCGCCACATTTGGAGCTTTAATTGCCTTTATCTCATATGGTCCTTCATAAAGGAGGAAAAACTTCGAATAAGTTTTTAGTTTGGGATTTGACACTCTAGGTACCCTAACCAACACCTTTTGTCCCACCTTGAATTCGTATGGCGTTTTCTTCATTTTTGCTAGTCGTACTTCGCTCATTTTGACTAAATTCTCGCGGACTGTTTCCTGTGATGGCTCCTGCGGTCTTTGGAATACCTCTTCTCTGTCCTGTAGTCGACCCCCTATTATCCTGTCAATGCACTGAACCAGTGCTGCCCCGCTGTTTCGCAGACCAAATGGTACTCTTCTGAAGACGTAGCATATTCCTTCCACCATGAATCCCGTGTACTGTTGGTCTTCCTCAGCGATTTTCATTTGCCAATAGGCCCTACTGAAGTCCGTGCACGAGAACACCTCGCACCCTCCGAATCCTCTCAGAATTCCCTCCACTTCCGGAGGAGCGTCTCGGTATGGCAAGGTCACAGCATTCAGTCTTCTCGCGTCTAAGCAAATCCGAAGTCCTCCGTCCTTCTTCTTAACGATGACTATCGGACTGGTGTAAGATGTGGACGCCCTCTTTATGATCCCTTCTTCCGTCATCTCTCTGATCCATTCCGCTACTTCTTTTCGATAGGCTGCAGGTATGGGATAGTTCCTCTCCCTGAATGGTGTATAGTCTGTTAATTGTATCCTAAATTCGTACTCCTTAATAGGTTCACCGTTTTTCATAAATATTTTCTTGTTCTCTAATAGCAATTCCTTCAACTCGATTTTACCCCTATCATCCAACATCTCAGCTCCGTCAGCCTGTTGCTCTATCCACTCCTCCACGCTTTCACCACTTATTACTCCCGCGCTAATATTGTATTCTTCGTCCTCCTCGCCTCCTGTATCAATCCACATCTCGTCTCCGTTTACAATGATGTGCCCCTTTTCGAGATTTATGACAGCCCGATTGTTCGCCAGGAAATCCATCCCCAATATAACCGGATACAACAAATGCCTCACCACCAGCGCAACCATCTCGTACATATACCCACCAATACATACTTCTAACATCACTTGTTTCGTAATGGGGCTTGACCTCTTCTGGGTGGCCCCAATTACATACGACCTCGTCATCGGTAATGCCGCCACATGTTTTCCCGTCGCCACTAACCTCTCATAATAATCCTCCGAAATCGCGCTCGCCACACATCCTGTGTCAACCAATGCTTCCACTTCTTCACCTAAGCATGATATCATGACGGTTGGACATTTCCGACGAATCTTCTGGCTGCTTTTTCTCTTGATCCAGGGCTCATCCTCGTAATCGACCACTTGAAATGACTTGATGGAAACCTCGTTGCTTACTCCGTGATTGTTCGTGTTGGGGTCTCCCGTCAACACGAACTCCCTTCGTTTAAATTTGGGTTGTAACCCGTCCCGCTGGTATTTGGTCTCATTTCGTTACCACGTGAACCTTCTCCTCCGTTTCCTCCATTAGGTTGTCTCGACCGCTCGCCGTTCCTTCGACTTTCGCTCTCCTGCTGCCTATCATATCCTCTTTGGTTTTCTCCACCCCTCTGATCACCCCAAACTCTAGCGCTTTGCTTTCCTCCCCTCTCTTGCTCTTGAGCGCCCCTCACCATCATTGCATTTACATTCACTTCATTTCTGTTTTTCGGTGCATTAGCGAACGTCAGATCGAAGCTCCCTAACGCGTCTTGAAACTTCTCTAAATCTGTATGACACGCGCTCCTAAGCAAATTCTGGGTAGTTGTTGGAAATTGTCTGATTAGGATGCACATGATTTCTTGATCGCTCATGGGTGGCGATAACGATCGGAAATCCATGATGCGCCTAGCCGCGTAATCTCTCATTCCGCCCCCACCTGATGGCTTGTACATACTGTTCATGAGACCCATCTTAAAATTTAGCTGGATATCCTCGCTCCAATATCTTCGAAAAAACATCTGCTTAAACTCCGTTACAGTATTTGGAAATGGTGTGATGGTGTCTGCCCAGGTCCTCGCGTTATCCTGCAGCATCTGGTATATTACCTGCGTCTTACTCTTCTCAGGGAGACAACTAACCGCTAGGTATCGCTCCACAGCTCTCATGAACGAGTATGGATTCTCTTTTACGTCGCCCGAAAATTTTAATGAGGATGGTATTGCTATATTAACTGGGCCCCCTCCCACATTTGGCGCCGTCTTAACCTCTTTTAATTCTTGAACTTCTATTTGCAATTCCGCGATGTCGTCCTCACATTTCCGAACGTCCTTCTGCACTTCCTTTCTACAGGCTGCCACCGACTCCTTCAATTCTACCTTCGTGTCTGCCAACTCCCTCTTGCAGTTTTCTATCTTCCGTTCCATCCCTTGTGATACTCCCTTCACTTGCACATGCAGTGACTCGATGGCTTTATCCTGTGCCTCAATCCGTCCTTCCATCTTTGTGGTAATGTTTCGACTAAGTTCACTGCATATCTCTTGAACTCGCCCGTCTATTCTTTGTTCCCATGACTCGAACTTCTCCACTATAACCTGGTATTGTTCTTGTATTTGTCTCACTTGCTCTTGTTTATGTTCCTTCAGTTCATCAATGATTTTCTTTTGCTCCTCAACCATTCTCCTTTGGGCCCGTTCTTCCTGCTTCTCTAGCTCCTCAGTTATTCTCTTCTCTCGTTCTTCCTGATTCTTTTGCTCCTCGACCATTCTTCTTTGTGCCCGTTCGTCCTGCTTCTCTAGCTCCTCAACCATTCTTCTTTGTGCCCTTTCTTCCTGTCTCTCTAGTTCCTCAACCATTCTTCTATGTGCCCGTTCTTCGAGCTTCTCTTGTCCTGCCATGATTTGATGAAGCATGCTCAGTAAGTCCTCTGTACCGTTTCTCTTCACCATTCCCAGATTTGGTGTCGACGCACTCGCCCCCGATAACTCCATTCTGGCTCTATCCGAATCTTCTAGTAACGACTCATCCCATTTACCTCCATCATCCTCATCATAATGATCTCTGTCCTCGCGCTTCTCTTCCTCTCCCATCATTGTGCCCGTTTGCTTTTCCATTATGCCCCCAAATTGCACCCTACTACACCTATTTCTGACTAATCGCCCTCCTACACGCTTGATTCCACCCAAAATCTATTGCCCAACTTCAGGATGCTCACAGAGGCATACACCGAATACTACAAATTACTTCACTTCACACCAACGGCATCCTAATTACTCTCAAAAATGACCCTAACACAATCTGAATTGCTTTGAATTAGATGTGAGTGATGCCGCATATATTACGATCCTATACATAACTCATCAAAAACACATACAAGAAAAAAAAAACACACATCAAACAAATTATTGACCTCCGTCATCCACCTGGGAACAATTCACAAACAAAATGCACTCAAGCTCAAAACACCTAGAAATACACACAAAATAATTAAATGTAATTACACTGACATCTGTAACAAAATTCACATTGACATAATTCAACTGAATTCAAAACATTCATTAGATTATCATTGACTCAGTCTCAGATAGTCTTCCTGCACATTACTGAATGCAACTTATTTTTTTTTTTTCATCCACCTAAATAAAAAAATCTCGATAAATCTTATTCAGTTGCAACTACTTGAATTGTAATGTTCATCAAATGATTAATGCTACTATGTCTCCAAAATAGCTCATAACTTCATAATATTCATTTACACACACGTCCAATCAGTGCTTCAAAATGCACTGGGCAGCACCTAAAACCCAAATTTATATTCTAACATGAAGGATTTTGTTCCTAATGTATTGCTCATTGAACTCAATGAATACACCTACTGTAATAATACTTCAGAAATCATACCCTAACACACTGTGTTTATTTAGATACACACTGTAAGGACTCTTCAACAAAATTATACCCTGATAATCACACTCATGCCCACACTCACTGTAATACCACTTTCCAATAATTATGCCCTAACATATTATTCATTGCCACATATACATTATGATCTTGTTTCATAAAAATTATCCTTGTATTGTATGATGATATACACATAGGAATGCCTTACAATAATTACCCTGATATTAACACTGAATTCAGCGCCTTTTTTACTGGCCACGTTATAACAATCTTAAAAAGAAAACTACATTCCAATATCTGCACTACCTTAAAACACATTAATTAAAATTCCCATCTATTTGTTATTTAAACTCAATAGTCATCAAAATGTTTTCTAAATTGTAAATGAATTATTTCAAACGACACCTTGACACAGAGATTTGCACTTAATGTTCATCAAAATGTTTTCTAAATTGTAAATGAATTATTTCAAACAACACCTTGACACAGAGATTGGCACTTAATACTTATCAAGATATTTTCTGGATTGCAAAGGAATTAATTTACACAACACCTTGGCATATGAAATTGGCACTTAATACTCATCAAAATTTCTTCTAAATTGTAAATGAATTATTTCACACAACACCTTGGCAAATGAAATTAAACTAAGCATTCATCAAATTCTCTTCTAAATTGTAAATGAATTATTTCACACAACACCTTGGCAAATGAAATTAAACTAAGCATTCATCAAATTCTCTTCTAAATTGTAAATGAATTATTTCAAACAACACCTTGATACAGAAACTGGCACTTAACACTTATCAAAATATTTTCTGAATTGTAACTAATGCTCATACAACATTTCTTTTGATTTTCAACTAAATTATTTCAAACAACACTTCACTGATTCCACTGCAATATGTTAGAGAATATTGATATATTTAATGCACTTAAACTCTCTTTGAAATATTTAAAACTGGAATGCTGACATTATCAAGAAATTTACACTGTCTTCTGCCTTTTCCAGTCATGCAACTAATTCAGATACCTGCTGATTAAAGTATGCACTTATGGGGATTGAATTTTGTTCAAATCTAATTGCAAATTACCAATCTTTCCCTGTCCCTGAATTTCGGGCGCCAATAATATGTGACCGTACTTACCTTTGCTGGCTCACGGTTACACATATCATAAAATTTTTATGTATGGGTACAGGAGTTCTTTAAGGGGGTTACTTTAATCTACAGTATCTGGATTCAAAGGCCTACTATCATATAAACAGAATTTATTAGAACAAAAGAACAATAAGACATCATTACATTACCAACATAGCTTGCATCATTGCTTTGATCATAATTCTATGGTTCATTCTGTACATCTCTAACCTTCCCACCATTACATTATCATTACCGCTTATGCAACTTCCAACCCTTTGGAAAAACTACGTGCCATTCATATGCTACTACGCACATCATTATTTCAACGTTACACAGTGAGCATCCTGAACTGGCGTTTCATTTAATTCTCCTTCTATTTGTTCACAATTAGAATTACTTATCTGATCGTTACGATCGTCGATTTCTACGTGACGCGTTGCTGCCCGTTCCGCCTGAGGCCGGGAGGTAACCTTGATGCCCGCGATGCTCCGTATGCCCACGTGTCACCGCAGCCCGTTTCCAATCCACCGGCGTCGCCTTCCCACGGTTTCTTTCTTCACACGATGACTTTAATCGTATCAGCTCAGCAGTTCCACCGCATAATCACACATCAGCACAGCCGCACCAACTATCATTAACCCGCATCGCCCACGTGTCCGTGCACTGTTCCCCTTTTTTATTAAATTTCGTAATTATTCTCTCTTAAATAAGTTCACCACAATCCTTACACTCGCTTATTGCACAGTTCATCACAATTTTTCTTTCTTAAATACCTGTTGTCCCGATTACACTGGATTTCTTGTACATCAAAGCATCGCACTCTAACCACCATTGCATACCGTCCTCACGCCATCTGCTCAACCCCAACTGTCGCTTTTGCGCGGTCAGACCGATCAGTTCCCACTACCCCGTGCGCTCGTTCACGACTCTGTCGATCCGTTCCGCCGCGGTTCCTCACTCTGCGCGCTACTTTTGAATGTGGTGGAGCGCCTATTCCTTGTGTTTTGACCAATACGGTCAAAATATATATGTAATATATAATATAATAATATATATGTAATATAATATATATATGTATAATATAATAATATATATGTAATATATATAACATATATATATATATATGTAAATTTTTCTCCGTTGGTATTGCAACTGTAATGGTGAAATTCTACGACTAGATAATGTGAAGATCGTGCTATAGCGGGTATTCTGTTTTCATGTGCAGGTTTAGCCAATGCAGGTCTAGCTAGTGTAGTCTGAACTACTAAAGAAGAATTACGGACATGTTAGTATCGTCGACTTGTTAGGAGCAGAGAAGTGTAGTGCGAAATTTGTGGGCCAAAGGGCTTAATCTTATTGAAATTCATAGGGGCATGCGTGGCGTGCATAGGGATATCTCAGCGGACCGTAGCAATATCTCAAAGTGACGTGAATTCTTCCAACAGGGCTGTACTCCAACTAAACGGACGTCTACGGAAAGGGAATATAGAAACTGCTAGCACGCTGACAGAAATATGTTGACAAACTTGGTGACTATGTAGAAACGTAGGTCAAAGGTGTATAGTCTTTGGTGATATTTTGTATTTCTACACCAATTAAATTTTTGAGATAAAAAATATTGTACGTTACTTTCCGACTTGCCCTCGTGTATACGGAAAGTACGTAAATATAACTGCAGTGAAACCACAATTTCTCCCCTTTTGCGCTCCGTTTCCATCTCCCTTCCCACGAGCGACCGGCATCCGCAGCGGGCGCTGGGCCGGAGGTTGACGGGTTGCCCACCCGCAGCGTGCCGGGTAGCCTTGCGGGCAGACAAAGCCCCGCCCCACCCACCCACCCACTCTCCCCCAAACGCCCGCCTCCAACCACCCGCCGCCGCCGCCGCCACGGCAGTCACGTTCGCTCACGCGCTTTATAATAATAGTAATAATGTCCCCGTGAAAAATGGGGCGCCTCAAAAGCGATCATTTATTGTATTGAGCCCCCATTCATCTGCGGGCGGCGCGCCCGTCCATTTGTCTGGGCGCGGGCGCTCCTGCCCGGAGCCGCCCGCCCCTCCCCCCTCCCTCGCGGCTCCGTTGCTCCCGCTGCCGGTGTTGCCTCGCCCACGGCACGCTGCAACCCCACCATCACTTTCGTTTCACGTTTATGCGCGCTTATGTCAGTGAGACGAACCAAAACTGGATTCACTGCAGTTATATTTACATACTTTCCGTATACACGAAGGCAATTCGGAAAGTAACGTACAATATTTTTTATCTGAAAAATTTAATTGGTGTAGAAATACAAAAAGTCACCAAAGACTATACACCTTTGACCTACGTTTCTCCATAGTCGCCAAGTTTGTCAAAATATTTCTGTCAGCGTGCTAGCAGTTTCTATATTCCCTGTTCGTAGAAGTCCGTTTAGTTGGAGTACAGCCCTCTTGGAAGAATGCACGTTACCTAGACATATTGCTCCGCTGAGACATCCCCATGCACGCCATGCATGTCCCTATGAATTTCAATAAGATTAAGGTCTTCACCCCCTCCAGGATCATTTCCAAACATCCTCCACCGAGAGACGTGGTTAAGGGCATCAACTAATATTACTGCAGTGCCTCTGACCGGGAGGTTCTGGGATTCGAGTCCCGACGGCGGCAGGATTTTTCGATACTAGGTCGAGTTCTGTCGCTGTCTGGAGGAGAATTCTAGCGACCGGCTGCTCTGATGGTAGTTTTCTATGGTTTCTCCGATCGATATCAGGCGAATGCCGAAGCAGTGCCATCCCGAAAGGGCCACGGACTGCGCGCAATTTTTCCTTCCCATTTTTTGTTCTATCCTCACTTCTTACACACTTACATTTACATGCACTACACTACCACACATACCGGTGGGGAGCTTAGAGCTTGTCCCGGCTGGGGCGGAACCCGCTAGCGGGAGATACCTGGTTAGGGAAAACCCCGCTAGCCGACGGTAGTTCAGCGCCGGATCTCGCCATCCAGCGGGGAAAGGTAATCGCCATCTCTCGAGCAAAAAACACGCAATACACTTACGGGACTAATGATTTTAGCAGTCGATGTGCCCGAAATCACTAGTAATTAATCTATCAACCAAACATCCTCGGAAACGAGAGCAACGTAATTCGTCAGCAACAAACCTATTCTATAAGATACATCACGATCTAAACAAATGAAATATCACGATAAATAGAATTCATATCAAACAACTTCTACACAAACTTATTTTTCATAAAGGAATAAACTCACTGTAGACTCGTAAAAAAATCCCTGATACAAAATCAGAACTAAGAAAAATTTCCCTTCCATTCTCTCCTACAAATGTTTTCATTCTGACGAGCTTTTTGTTTTCTCGCTCAGCGTTAAAATTAGTTATGTGCAATTTTAAATTAGATTAAGTTAAATTAGATAGCAGTTACTCGTAGCTTCGAGCCACTGTAGTACAATCATACAATCATCTATTAAATTACATAAATAAAAGCTAACGTTCACTTGTAAAGTGGTAATCCCACTGATCTAGTTAAATAAATTTTTAAAAAATTAATTAAATTAAATTAGATTAAGCCATCAAACAGTTGCGAAGTTTTTCGTGTTTACTGAACATGGAAGCTCAACAAAACAATAAAACTATTAAAATTTAAAAAAATAAACATCCTCCAAGAAATAAATTAATTTCCTTACCGTGCCTCCCACCAGCCGGTAATCCTTCATATTTCCTCTTCCTCTCTGATAACTTACCTGTTTCTCTATGAATCGTCTTCCCACTCACAGACATCGGTCAATTCTTCCCACCTGCAATCAAGAATCCGTCCTTGATTCCATCTACATATTTATGTGTAATTCTTACACTACGCCCTCCTTTATGTATCATTTGCACATTAATTGCAACCTCCATTACTTTTAGTGTCCGGTCCAACTTATGTTCTTCGCATATATCCAGCCTGCTTTGTACTCCCACTACCTTCACTGTCTCCCTACATTCCATCACGTTCTTTCATTCCGTCACATGCACGCCACTCTTTGTGTACCTTCCCCTGCGGCCTTTTGTCGTGGGCTGCTCGCCACATCCACCTGTTTGAAAATGACTGGTAAACATCCGTCATCCCCTCGGTATCCCTAAGCAATACGTCATCCCTTCGATTGAAAACCCGCCCTCTTCTTTGGAGTGGGGATGTGGTAAAACCCTAGGTATATTTCAGCGTTTTTTCGCGCTTTGGTCAACTTCACGTCACTTGTCATCATAAATACATTCCCGTAAAATAATGAATACTGCCCTGTCAAAATTTTGAAGTTCACAATCCCCTCTATTTGATATTTTAAGAGCTCAAGTCCAGTCGTATCTGAGTAAGTTAATTATCTAATCTTTGTATTTTTACCGTCTATCTTTATATTTTGATCAATTAATAACTTCGTAAATATGCATAAAGATATTTGCCTCTCACATTGGTAGATAGAAATGCCTGTAACTTTTCAAACGGTTTTTTCTCCTTACAAAAAATAAAGATTGGCTTCATAACATTTTCTAGGAAATGGTCAGAAAACATTTTGAAATAATTTACTTTATAATGTGTTTTATATTTTGACGTTCGATTGCATAATGATCGTCAAAAATTTACTTTTCTTTGATAATAAACTAGATTTATTTGTCTTTTTTATTAAATAACGATAATGAAAAGTAAACATACCAACAAGAATAGTTATTTACGAAATAAGTGGTAAAAGTTACATTTTATCTTCCGAGAAGAAAATATTGCTACACGAGATCTCAAGGCTCAGAGGCGCAATTCTATGAGCAAAATAAAATCATTTTTGCCACGTGTGTCACACACTATTTTTTAGATATCCTTACTGACTTTTGTTTTATTTTAATTCGAGTATACAAATGACTTAATTGGGTACCATGTTACATTAAGATCAGTTGTAGCTAATTTGATGAAAGTATTTTTTTATTGCATTCACAATTTTATCTGAAACATTTAAACATCGTTTCGCTAAAAGCAACCGCATTTTCTAGTGGCTGCCTAAAAAGTCTGTTACACCTTCAATTTCTCCTTTAAACACCTGTATCTCAAAATTTTCTCTTGAACTACTCAAAATATGTACGATATAAGTTTTTACTAATCTATGGAATAATCAGCAGCACAATAATTTTATGAATTAAAAACTCTTGGATCACTCAAGTACGCAGGATACGAGTCCGCAGCAGATCCTAATGCCACTGCCGTTATGAAACAGTTATACTCTTGTTGTCCATATGAACGTTTGGTTGGAGAAGAATATTATAGCATACTTATATTTTACATTGATTTGAAAATGCTTGTATGATTGTCACATGAAAGTTGCAGCTATTGATCTCCAAAAACTAATATTGTGACCTGCAAACCATTGCATTATATTTTTGTTTACTATGATGAATTTGAGATTACTCGTTCAGAGACAGTCTTTATACAAGAAAAATTAATAAAGATTTTTTAGCTGGATGAATAGAAATAGTAATCAGTCGATTCGCATAATTTATTATTCAGTACATACTTCCTTCATGTACTGGTATTTTAAAGATGATTTTAACCAATGTATCGTCGTGCATTTTCAAGTTTTGCTTTTGCCATTATTGCATTCACTCTCTTTACTATAATTTAATATTATAGTTTTTGCTTTTATTTATGTATTATCATCTCTCCTTTAATCAGAGCTGTTATCTCTATTTGGATGCAATTTCACCTACCACTTTCTCTCACAAACACTAATCATAGACTAGATTACAAGGCGCCGCAATTTGCAGTATCTACCACCGCTATGATTTCAAATAACACAAACGTTCATCAGTTCGGTACCTATTCATTTTCACAACCTGTCACGAGAAACCTCTATCACGAGATACCCGCCGCACTTTCGAGACTATTCATATTTCTCATCAAAAACGATTTCGTCACTAATGTATTTGCTTTGGCATCTCTTGAGTTCAACGTTTCTTGAGTTCTTTCTCTACCAGCACATCCTGAATATCGTAGTATTGAATTTTCCTGCACTTATATTAGTAATTTCTAGCAACTTAAGAGGATCCCAAAATGTATTTATAAAAAATCGTGAGACTATCTTAGCATTTAATCAACGGTTGAAAAAACTTGGACAAAAAATTCGATGGGGGTAGGGAGAACATTCTCAGAATTACTTTACAACATGCATTGTGGATTAATTATTATTATTATTATTATTATTATTATTATTATTATTATTATTATTATTATTATTATTATTATTATACAATGTAATGTATAGCAAAAGCTTACGATATTCACTGATATTGCGAAATGAATTCTAATTTGTAACTATTAAAACAGTTATTATGCATAAAGAATTTTACTTTACAATTTTGAAGTCGCAGAACGACTTCGAAGTGCTAATTATCATCTGGTAAAGCGTTGTAAAATGATACAAAAATCAGTGCATGAATATTTCTTGAAGTGTGCTATTGACAGTGAATGTGATTACGAGGAGGCGTGTTGTATTGTGGATATATGCATTAAATGAATATACATAATCCTCCCAGAGTGAGTCAGTTTAATAAAAAGCACTGTTCAATAGCAAACCGGTAAGGCAATGGTCATATTATATTCTGAGCAAAACGGCGATTGCTTGAATTACACAGATGATATTAATTTTTCGTTCACCTTGTGGAGTAAATTAAGGGCAGGGTAATACAACACGTACAATGTACTCTTTTAACTTAGCAATACGAATAGCACTCGATAAAAGCACGCAAGTAATGCGTACGTAATCGTATGCGGCGGAAGTCAAGCCAGATTCATGAAATGTGAGGAGCAAAAGACAAACTGTAGGGTCGATCATGAGGAGAACACCAAAACTAACAATATTTAAAAGAGTGCCAACTACTATCAGAGAGTCCGTAACTGAACACATTAATATCAGAAGAAACGAATATAAATATTTAAATGCATAATAAAGTTTTGTGGATTTAACATAAATTGACGTGAGTGGAATAAGGGCATGTAAGTATAAGTGTGTGTAAGAGAGGGGTAAGAAAAGGAAAAGGAGGAGGAAGAAAAGATCGCGCGCCGTCCATGCCCGTTTGTTAGGGTACTCTCGGCGATCGTCTGGTGTCATTTGGAGAAACCACGAAAAATTACCGATCAGAGCAGCTGGCTGCTAGAATTCTCCTCCACTCAGCTCAATAGCTCACTTTGCGGCGGCGATGGTGTAGCGGTTAGCGTAACGGACTGCTCTACCCAAGTTCAAATCCGATCGAAGCCGTGGATTTTTAGGGGCGAAAAAATCCTTTGTACGCCTTCCTTCGGAGGGGAAGTAAAGCCGGCTGTCCCATGTTAGTAGATTTACTGCATGTAAAAGATCCTCAAGCCTAAATGACGCTAAATTCAAGTCGCCGGTTTCATCGCCTCAATAATACCTTCTTTCCGCTAGTTGGTGAAAGGAGTGTAACAAAATTTGCGTGGTCAGATTTGCAGGCCTCATGGCCTGAGTCTCGCCACGTAAAATAAGGCAATTCAATTCAAAAAATCCACTCAGCGGCTAAATTCGACCTTCTCCAGAATGCGACTATTATGTAGGTAGTGTCGAAAATCGTGCAAACATCGGGACTCGAACCCCAAGAACACCCGGTCAGAGACTCTGCATTGACATCAATTGTGCCCTCAGCCACCTAAGTCGCTCTCATGCAGTCAATTACATTGAAATATTTAGGTGGCGCGCGACCGTTTTCAAGTCTTCCCAAATTCACGATGTCTCAGAACGTGACATAACACAATGAACATGACTCGCGAGTGACTTTAAATATTAAAACTATACTAATTTGTGAAACTGAAAAAGTTAAATTACGATAATACTAAATAAAAGAAATGTATGTTGAAATTACAATGAAAAAATACAGCACGCATGGACTTTCGCTGGCCCCCTTGAGCTCCGCGGACCTTCTTCATGGGCCCGAACTCAACATGTAGGATCAACGCCACCGTCTCGGGCAGCGCTTCTGCCGCAGCTGAACGTCAAGGCGTTCCGCTGCCGCCTCCGCCACGGCACACGCGCTCCGCCACAGCCGCTCCACCTCCACCCCCGCGCCGCAGCCGCCCCACCTCCCCCCCCCCGCGCCGCCCGCGCCACCGCCGGCAATTAGCTCGCGCTACGGCCCATCAGCGCCCGCGTAAAACCGGCTCATTTCTGGCGCGCGCCAGCGCACCGACCCGCCGCTCTCCATACTCTCTGCGCCGGGCCGCGCCACGCCGCCGTACTTATTCCGCAGGGCACAGAGCGTTGCCGCGCCTCGCCGCCGGGACAGGACGGGGGTCGCAGGGCGCCGTGTGTGTTGTGGGTGTTTCGGGGCCCGCGCGTTGGCGGGCTGGGGGCAGGATGAACGTAAAGAGGGTGGAATGGGGCGTTGGCGAGGGTGATGAAGGAGGAGAGAGCGAGGATGGCGGAAGGTAGGGTCGGAAATGGCGGTGGCGACGGAGAAGGTGAAAGCGATGTGGGTGAAGTCGACGGCAAATGGAGTGGAGACGAGAGTGTGGAGGCGTAGGCGAAAAGGGCTACGGTGAGGGTGAGGAAGGAGGATGTAAAGGTAAGCAGGGCAGCCCGCCATTCATATTCGGTGCCACACAGCCACACTTAGTCGGTGGAGCACAGCCGCGCCGCGACGCGCCGGGACTGGACTGGACGGGGTCTTAGATCACCGTGTGTTCCGCGTGTATCGTGGCCCGCGCGTCAGCGTGGGAATGACGATGAGAGTAAAGAGGGTGTAATGTCTGAAGGCGGTGGCAAAAACGAGGAAGGCGAGGGTGGCGGTGGAGGAGAGAACGTGGACGGCGGAAGGACGGAAAGCGGAAAAAGGAAATGGCGGTGGTGACGGGAACGGTGCCAGTGATGCGGGCGAAGACGAATACGTGGAGGGCGGAAGCGAAGTATAGGAGGGTGGTGGTGAGGGTGAGGAAAGAGAGGGCGAAGGTAAGCAGGGAGTGTAATGAGAGGTGAAGAAATGGGGAAGGTGGAAGCGATGCGGGCGAAGTCGAGGGCGGAAGCGAGGGCGAGGAGAGTGGAGACAAACGTGAGGAGGGCGAAGGTAAGCAGGGCGGTCCGCCACTCACCATGTTCGGAGCGCTGTGGCACTTATCCTGCAGAGCACAGACGGTCGCGGCGCCGCGGCGTCGGGACGGCACAGGGTCGCTAAGCTCCGTGTGGGTTGCAAGGACCCGCACGTCAGCCGTAGGAGGTGAGAGGGCAAAAACGGGGAATGGGGGAGAGAGCGAGCACGATGGAAAGACGGGCCGAAAATGGCGGTGGCGATGGGGAAGGTTGAGCGATGCGGGCCAAGTCGAGGGCGGAAGCGAGGTGGAGGAGAGTGGAGACAAGCGTGAGGAGGGTGGAGGCGAAAGTGAGGGTCGGTGGCGAGGGCGAAGAGGGCGAAGATGAGAGTGAGGAAGGTCACGAAGGTAAGCAGGGCGGTCCGCCACTCTCCTTGCTCGTCGTGCCGCGCTGCCGCACTTATCTGGCAGAGCACAGAGGGTCGCCGCGCCGCCGGGACGGGACCGGGTGGCTGAGTGCTGAGTGCGTTGGGCGTATTTCGGGACCCGTGTGTCGAGAATGGGAGGCGGTGAGAGTAATGAGAGGTGAAGACGAGATGGGTGAAGGGGAGGGGGCGAAAACTGAGAAGGTGAGGGTAATGGTGGAGGAGGGAGTAGGGACGGCGGAAGGATATGCTAGAAACGGCAGTGGCGATGGGGAAGGTGGAAGTGATTCGGGCGATTGCAAGGACGATTAGGGGGCTGGCGAAGTCTAGGAAGGCGGAGGTGAGGGCAAAGTCGGAGGTGAGGGCTAGAGGAGTGGAGACATGGGCGCGGAAGGCGGAGGCGAAAGCAATGGCGAAGGCAAGCAAGGCGGACGTGAAGGCAATAAAAATGGAGGCGAGAGCATCCAGGGCGCAAGCGGTGGCAAGGGCGAAGAGGGAGGAGGCGAAGGCCAGGAATGTGGAGGTACGAGCGAGGAAGACGGTGGTGAAGGCGAGCAAGACGAAGGCAAGCAGGGTGGACGTGAAGGTGAGAATAGTGAAGAAAAGACCATAGAGGACGGAGGCGAAGACGAGAAAAGCGAAGTTGATATCAAAGAGGGTGAAGGCGAAGGCGAGGAAGGTGGGTGCATGAGCGAAGAAGGCCAAGGTGAGGTCGGGGAGGGTAGAGGCGAAGACGTGGAGGATGGAGGCGCGGGCGAGGTGGGTGAAGGCTTGTGGTGGAGACTTATGGTGGGCGAGGAGGAAATTTGGAGAAAGGCGATGGTGAGGGCAAGGTAGGTGGAGGTGAAGGCGAGGTAAGTGGGGAAGAAATATCCAGAATGGAAGAAGAAAGACTGAGGAGGGTGAAGTAGTACGTTCAGCAGAACGCGCTGAGGAAGGACACATGTTGACCGAAACGTCAGCTACCATGAACTAGACGCATCTTGTCCAGGATAGCCTAGACAATACATGAGGAGGGTGAAGGAAAATATAAGCAGATTGGAGACGAGGGCGAGGAAGGCGGGGGTGGAGTCCAGAGTGTGGAGGCGACGCGAAGAGGACTGTGTCACGCACAGAACGCGCGATTCTAGCAGCGTGGAAGTGATGAGTATGAGAGTCACGCTGAGTGAATGAACGATGTATGGTTGAGAGCAATGTTCAACGCCTGAGTGTGCTTGCTTATTAGCTGATTTCTTATCTCTTCACAACAGTGCTAGGTAAGCGACTGTTGCATGAGACTCAATTAGTTGAACAGCAATTAGTATTTTGAAATAATCTCAAATTTCAAGCTGCATGAACATGTAGCTTTAATAACAGAATGTGAGCTTGTGTTTAATCATGAAATCAGATATACAAAATACTATTTTTACAAAATAAAGTTAGCAGTCAGGTTTGAACCTGAATTCAATATGTTTTATTTCGTTTAGAGTCCACAAACATTTATTTTTCTATGCATGTTTACGTTATTCCATTGAAAATATATTTATTGAGCAACGAAAATATTGTGAACAGAGAAAATTCCTTAAATATTAAATGATACAAAAGAAAGGGTATTTTGTTTCAAAGCTAAAGTTATTTGTATTAAAAATACAATTTATGTTATTGCAAAAGCACTGATGAACAAAATGTCCAGAAAATGTGGCCTAAGTAATTATAGTAGAAAGTCCTCACAGGCATATGAAATATTTCATTTATTAAAACAAAAGCTGAAAAATCAGTTTTATAATTGCTTTATGGCAATAGAAAGTACATTTTAGAAAAATGAAATTAGTATTCTACGGCCTACCATTACAATTAAGAATAATTTCGTAGTAATCATAGAACAATGTTCAATGCCCCCTATTAACAACTATAAAGATCAAGGTTACTATTCCCACGATGAATAGACAATTAATATAATTTTACATTTACACAAAACTATAGTTATTAAAATTTGTAAAAATATCGGCCTAACGACCTCATTCACAGAGAAAGTTTACAAGATATAAATAGTTTAATAGATATAAAGGGTAAGTCATTTCATGGTAAAACATCAACGACATCCTCATAATTTTATCAATAAGCGAGAATACCTCTCAGCGGAAAAAGTAAATCTGAAAAGGAGATTAACGAATAAGAAAGGCTCAACATATATTGGTCAGCGTGTTAGTTATTCAGGAATCTAAAAAACACCGTAACAAGCAGAAATGAGAAAATAAACTTTAAGAGTGCCAGAAAGAAGAGATATCAAACAATAATTGAATAAAAATAAATAAATGTTTGAGTAAAACGCCTTTTAGAGCCCACAATTGTCATAGCCCTTCTTTTATATTACGAGCTTTCGATGGATTACGCATCATCCTGAGGTGTGATGACTAAATCATCGATAGCTGCTAACAAAATAAAAGGTTTGGAATACCAACGCCTTTTATTCAAATACGTGGAATGCAAGCGATACACCACCAATGGATATAAAACAAAACCGAGTACGAAGCGGAGCAAGGCAAAGGGGAACCAGGTTGGAACTGAAAGGTTCCGAGGGAAGAGGTGTAGAGCGGTAAGACGATAACGGCGCGTGGATCCGGGCGGGCATCGGGTCGGCGGGGAGAGCGCGGCGGCGGAGGGGCGGGTGGACGCGGCGCCTCGGACGTGCTACGCAACCGCGGGTTCACTTATCTGGAACAGGGCCCCGGCGCGGTGGCGCGCACGGGCCGAATTGGACGTGGCAGCGCGGGGTGGATTTTGCGGCCGCGGCGCCGCCGCCCAAAATGGCCCGCTGGGGCGCTGCGAGGGGGCGGGCGAGGGGCGGGCGGGGGGCTACCGAGAGGGGGGCGTGGTTGCTGCCGAGGGGGGAAACGAGGGGGGCGTGGGGACGGGCGTGGTGGCAGGCGAGGGGGCGGCGAGGGGCGGGCGAGCGGGCAGGCGGGGGGCGGGCGAGGGGGTGGGCGAGGGGGTGGGCGAGGGGGCGGGTGAGGGGTGGGCGAGGGGGCGGGCGAGGGGGCGGGCGAGGGGTGGGCGAGGGGGCGGGCGAGGGGGCGGGCGAGGGGAGCGTGTGAGGAGGCGGGTGAGGGACGGGCGAGGGGGCGGGCGAGGGGGCGGGCGAGGGGGCGGGCGAGGGGGTGTGCGAGGGGGCGGGCGAGGGGGTTGGCGAGGGGGCGGGCGAGGGGGGCGGGCGAGGGGGCGAGCGAAGGGGCGGGCGACGGGGCAGGCGAGAGGGCCGGCGAGAGGGCGGCAAGAAGGCCGGGGGATCCGGCGCGAGATCGCGGCGCGGCGGGTGGCGAACGGAGCACGCTGAGTCGGGAATGGAAACGGCTGCGGCGGTGGTCATGATCGCAATTGCAGTGCGAGTATTGATGTCGATGCCAATGACGATGGGGGAAACGTTGAAAGAGTCGATGGAGTTGATGGTGGATGTGATAGCGATGGTTGGAATTGTGGGGGCGATGGTGTCCACAGAGTCAGTAGAGATGACTTTTGACTCTGTTAATGTTAAAACCGAAGCCAAATGGCGTTGGGTAAAAAAGTCGGCGAGGTGAAGTTATGGATGGCATTGGTGGAGGTGACGGCCGTTGCGCTGGTGCGGTAATAGTGTGAATTAAGGCAGCATAGACAATGGTATGGGTACGGGGCGGTGGCTGTTAAAATGTCAGTAAATGGATGAGGGCGTAATCTGTGATTGAGAGGAAGAACTGCAGTGCAATAATGAAGGCTATCATTGCGATGTCAGTAGTTATGATGGTCTAGGATACGATATTATTTTCGATAGTATATAACATGGCGGTGATAAGCTGTGGCTCTGAACTTGGAAAAGAAAGATCAACAACTGGGATGTCAATGCGATGAAAATTTGATAGTGAGGACAAAAGAACAATTTAATGAAGGGATGTAGTTTCTGGGTTATGGAAGAATATTTGAAATTAACATTGAATTGACTCCAATTGTGATGATTAGGGGGCGGATTTTAATAAAATGTCATTTTTTTCTTTTCACTTTACAACAATGCTGTTTAATACAGAAATTTATTTTATGACGTGACAAAAGGAAATAAACCATTGTAGGTCGATTTCCAAAACCGAATTTTCGAAACCGATATAGGTGCATTTTTTTGTGGATTTCTGACTAATAATTAATTTTTTACCTTTTTCCATAATTTTAATGCATTTCTTGCTCATTTCATCGATTCTAATATAATTCATTTGGTACTTGCTTCAAATATTCATGCATGCAACAAATATTCTACACAAAATTCATAAGCAGCCTATTCGATTTCTTTGCTCACAGATTGTAATGGTAGCCATTGCGAGTATGTAATCTAATATTATTGTGACGCCTATCAGCACCCTTGTCGATTCGGCCGATTTCGTGATAACTATAGGCAGATTTCCTGGTAAAGAACTGCCAAACCAAAAATTTTGAAGCTGAGTTCACTTGAACGAATGGAGAAGCCTCGATTACATCAGTAACATGTCCTACGGTTTAAGTTGTTCATCCAAGCTGGTTTTGATAACATTTTTGACGCATTTTAAGAGCATTTTATGGATCATTTTTGTCGATGTTTAAGGTCAACAAAATCCGCCCCTATACTTGGGTTTTTATTTCGTATCGCGTGGCGGCTTATCTTCACGATGGAATAACTCACTGTATTTCGCATCTTTCTCAGTCGTCCCGCTAGATGTCGCATGATCGCGACCGTATCGAGCAGTGCTGGCGTTCATGCGTCACTTGGCGGCATGATCGAGAAAGACGCAAAATACCGTGAGATATTCCTTCGTGAAGACAAGACCCTTCACGCCAAGAAATAAAAACCCAAGTATAGTGATGCTGTTAGTAACTGTGATATATACGGCATCACCCTCTTACCGCAATCCATTTCCGTTTTCTAGTCGAACTAGGAGAGACGACAATATTTGGCCAGAAAGAATCAGAATTCCCCGTAGCAACAATGGCAGCAAGGAAAAGGAGCAGCAACTTGAAGATAATAGAAGTTATCCAGATGTATTATTGTACTCGAAGTTTTGGTATTTAGCGACAATTAGAGTTGGAATGGAAACTTTCTCTTCTTAATTGAGTTTCAAGACCTTGAAATGGAGGTTCTAAGATTTTGCAATGCCCGATAATTTTATTTCCAAGAAGTCAGAAAACTCTTATAGAGTGGTGAGGGGAAGCCCTTAGTGATATGATAGTGCGTGAAATAACGAAATCAGAAAATTATTCATGAACTCATAAAATTTCTTGCTTAATGACATTTATGACAATATTAACTAATTTAGATAAAGTAAGTTAAGAACTACTGCAATTAGTAAGAAAATAATTGTGTTAACAGAGATCATGTTGATATTATGATACCTATATTTTTCAACAGAAATCAATAGTAAGGTTTTCTTTTGAGCGACACACAATACAGAATCTTAACTCTAGACTTGACTTGATAACAAAACCCAGTATTTTACAAAAAAAAAAAAAATCTGACCGAATGAGTATTTTGAGATTTAGCCCCAAAAATTTCACTTTTGTAATTTTTGATGAGATATCGACACTTTTGATGAGACTTGCACCATTAAGCTCTTAACTCTTACGCGTCTTTTACACTATTCGAGAAGAAGTTTAATAAAAAAAATGTGGAGCCATTTTTGAGAAAATTTCAAATATATTATTGAGGCTTTATATAAAGTACCATCAAACAACAAAATATCCTTTCGAAACTCCCAAAGCCTCGAGTTCGTTCAGGTCGATCGGGGAATATCAATTATGGCGAAAATCGACTGAACTGTTTAACTAACACTGGCTTTGGCCTATGTATAAGATTCTTCTCTGTTGATTGATTCTGTCTTTGAATGCAAATGAGGCTCATCCTACATCATTTGGAAGAAATTCATAAGATTCATAACTGCCAGTTTCTTGAATTAATTTTTCTGCAAAGTTAGAAGGCGAGAAGTAATGAATACTCAAATAAGAAATCCTGAAAAAATGTAAATTTTATATAATTAATATATAAGTAATATATCATGCCAGAAATGTAAATTCTACAAAATGTATTTCCTTTGCTTTTAAAAGACTGGAAGAGGTTAAAATGACACAAACACGAAAACTTATATTTTTGATTTAATGTAACCTGTAACAATTTAAAACAAAGAAATACACGAATAAGTGGACATACAAAAAATAACATGTTTGCACACATTCGTAGTTTTACCTGCATAGCGTGAATAAAGCGAAAGGGGTATCTTTTTCTATGGCCCACAACTGACACACAAACACGAAATAAGTTTCAACTTTCTTATTGCCATTTTAAGATTCGTCATTCACAATCCGGACCGCTGTCGACGTACGCTATCTTGCCGCCCCATTTGACGCACGGGGTTGCATCGCTCACCGCGAACTATAAACGCAGACGCACATCCAGCAGAGCCGCAGCCGCGCGCACTGGCAGTTGCGCGGGCGGAGGTGCAGGCACTTATCGCGCGCGCCAGCCAGCGCACCAGCCACAGCACCAGCCAGCGCGCCCGCCCCAGGGTGGCGCCCGGGCGCGGCGTGAATTTCCTTTTTAGTAACGCGTTCCGCCGGCGGCGGCGCGCTCGTCGCCCGTAAACGCCTTCCGAATGCGGCGCGCAATCGCCCCCGCGCCGTTAAACTAATATGGACCCGGCCCCCCGCGCCCCCTTGCGACCTCGCGATAGCCTCGTCGCCGCTCCGCTCCGCCCTTTCTCCTCCTTTCGGTCCGCGCTCCCGCTCGTCGCATCGCCTCTCGCTCCGCCTCCCGCTCACTCGCTGGCGCTCTTCCTCCCAACCTGAGGAAGCTTGTTTATCCCTCTCTCTCTCTCCCCTTCCTCTCCCTTCTCTTTCTCCATTTCTCTCTCACCCTTTCTCTTTCTTCCTCTCTCTCTCTTCCTCTCTCTCTCTTCCTCTCTCTCTCTTCCTCTCTCTCTCTTCCTCTCTCTCTCTTCCTCTCTCTCTCTTCCTCTCTCTCTCTTCCTCTCTCTCTTCCTCTCTCTCTCCCTTCTCTCTCTTCCTTTCTCTCATTCTCTCACTCCCTCTCTCTTTCTCTCTCTCTTTCTCTCTCTTTCTCTCTTTCCCTCTCTCTCTTTTCCTCTCTCTTTCCCCCTCTCTCTTTCCTTCTGTCAACTCGTCTTACCTTCTCCCAACCGCGCAACCGCTCTCATATTTGCCCATCCCTTTCCGCCCTCAGCTATCCGCTTCGCCCTTTCTCCTCCTTTCGGTCCGTCCTCTCGCTCGTCGGATCGCTAGTTCGCTTCTCGCTTGTTTATTTTCGCGCTTTCCTCCCAACTGCACAACCGCTCTTACATTTGATCAACATCAGCACTTTACTTCAGCCTTTCTACTCTTTTGGCCCATCTTCCCGCTCGTCGGGTCGCCAGTCCTCGTTTCGCTCACTCACTGGCGCTCATTTTCTTAACACTGCTCTCACATTTGCCCATCCCTTTCCGCCCTCGGCTCTGCAATTCGCCTTTTCTCCTCCTTTCGGTCGGTCCTCCCGCTCGTCGCGTCGCCAGTGCGCCTCTCGCTCACTAACTTGCTCACTCTCGCGCTCTTTCTCCCAATTCTGCTCTCACATCTACCCATCTCTTCCCGCCCTTGGCTCTCCGCTTTCTACTTCTTAAAGCCAATCCTCCCGCTCGTTGGCTCGCCAGTTCCCCTCTCGATCACTTGCTTGTTCATTCTCGCGCTCTGGTCATCGGCTTCCCCCTTTCGACCTCCTCTCCTTCTCTCTCCCTCTCCCTTTTCCTCTCCCTTTCCCCCTCTCTCTTTCCCTCTGTCTCTCTCTGTCACACAAATCCACCTTCTGCCCTACGTTTCCAAGCGGCTGCTCAATCTCGCTCACTCACCTTACCATTCTCATACTTCCACTCTTGCTCAGTCATCTCCTGTCCTCCCACTTTCCATCTCTAGCCTTCCATTCGCCGTTTCGTCCTTCTGATTTTTTTTCTTATTCCCCTTCGGTCGTCCAGTGTCACTTCACTCTTCCCTGTCATTATATTGCCTGCTACCCTGCGGTTTTCTAGAACCCGTCTACTCCCCGTTCCCTGTAACGTTGCCTTTTCTTGCAATCTCGTACTATCTCCTTTCACGTTACAACCTCCACTTGTCTCACCCCACAATCGCGTTCCTTCTACGTTGCATTTCGTGTAACTCGTATTGCAGAGCTCTTGAGTTTCACTCCTGACGTCGTATCTACGGTAATTTTACTTCTCGTATGAAGGTTGTAGAATGTTTGTGTCCTCTAAGTTCACAGATTGAAATTGTAGGAGAAATGTCAGACGATTTGGGTACAAACAGTCTACGAGGAATGTAATTTTGCCTCCAACAGTTCCAACAATTGCTTCCAACTGTTCTAAATGTGTCGTTCATAATAATTATAAATACACACGCGAAGTGTATGACACTAAAAAGGTAAAAAATTTTTTTTGTATTATATTCGAGTACGTTGTCGTTCATATATTTACTTCTGATTGTTTTGGGACATTTTGAATCAATAAAATGAATTAAGTCAAGTATTAGATATATCAATAATTAACATTCACAGTGGGCATAAATTATTATTAATGATTATTTAATTTTGAATACAGGCAACAAGGTGAGAACATACAGCCCGAGGGATAGCGATACAAAATTTTAGTGATTCATGGACTGCTATTTTGTCTACAGTAAGTTTAAGTGTCAGGTAAAACCCAAACCAAAGTCAGCTGCCATGTTTCCAGCGATAAACCTTTAAAAAAAATGGAGTGAACTTGTATTTCAAACAATATTATCTTGCTCTTTTACGTATAGCTAACATTTTAAAAATGTTTTCGTTTACCTTGGAAAGACAGTCAGTTGTTCCGACTCAGAGAAACATTCGTCAACCGCGAAGGTCAATATGTTAACAGAACAATGACAACACTCTCAATCATGGACGGCTGATTTTATTTTCAAACGAAAGATGCATTTAAAGGGACACCAAAACAGACACCAGCCGAATGACATTTGAGACAGCCATAAAATCACTCAATTCAAACTGCTATTTCGCAGCCAAAAAGAGCAGTTGACGACGTTGATTTGTCGGTGCCGCCCAGACCACTCATCACCGTGCACACTTCGACGCAAGTGAATTTTTATCTTTTGCATGCCTTTTGGTATTCTCTGTCTTTGCAACATAGAATTGTAAAGAAGTTAATAATTTTAAATAACTAAAGATGTGTGTGAAGCGATGTTTGTAGTACTATTTTGGAAGTTTATTGCATCTAAGATGCAACTTTTATCGTGCCAAATTTCCTGCCTTATATCTCGTCGTTCATACTTGGTCATCTACTCCATCCTTCTTTTACACGCTTGGTCGACATGTTTTCGTGCTAGCGTCCAGTTGTAGTACTTTCGGGGCAGTCTTTCATTGTCCATTCTTTCTAAATGGCCGAATCATAACAATTTTTTCTTTTCGATAACATCATTTAAACAACATTCCAGTGCCTTCCCACCTTCAAAAATCTTTTAAGTATCTGTATTATATTATCATAAAATGTGACCTCAAAGCATCTCCTCCAACAGCTGTTTTTAACACTACTAATTCTCGTTCTCAGCGCTTGATTTCCTACCAAAACTTCAGAATTATATATTACTGTGCTCTCTACAAAAGTTTTAAACAGCTGTATTTTGTTTTAGTAGTGATGTCCTTAACTCAGAAGTGGGTTTAAGGGGTTAACCATATGTCGGCCCTTTCCAATTTCTGTCAGACTGCATTGTCTTACCATATTCGGTGAAAATCACTCTTTAATATCTTTTGATCTTAAGTCCTCTAAGATTAGATCTTGTCGTTCATCACCGATTAACCAAATACTGAGTCTTTTTCCCGTTTATTTCCATTCCCCATTTTCAAATATCTCTGTAACTTTCTTCATCATCTAGGAAACACTATTTACATTTTCTTCAAGGACAACTTGTTCGTTTGCAAACTAAGTGGGAATATCGTTTTTCCGAATCTGTATTCCCGCTTTACTGGACTTCTTTGTCCACAGTTTTACGGCAGGTGTAATATTTTAATGTGTTGGGGAGAGTCAACATTTTTGTCTTAACCCCTTGTTTAACTTGAATGGTTCTGGCAGAGCAGAGTTTTAATCTGGCTAGAACTTCCTTCGCAAAATCTCTTTACTGCATTTATATACGGGAGTTGGGGCAGAAGTCTTGGCAACTTTCTTTTTGGGGGCTAGAATAGTAGTATATGTGGGAAATGTGAAATACACATATGAAAGAACAAGTTATGAACTATGAGTAAATGCATGGACATTGAACGACTCAACAAAATTGTATTTCTCATATTTATTAAGGTATTTGAAGTGGCATTACTGGTTTCAAGTTTCAAAATATTTTAGTGTATTTCAAAAGCATTTAGAATGCTCGATTACCGCACGTGCCATATCGGTCCGCACACACACACAAGTCGTCATGAACATTGCTGTTTATTGGTTGCTACTCATCCTTACAGAAACGCTCCTGCCCATCTCACGACTGTCCGGTATGGAAGGGCATTATCCCTAAAAGCTTCCACCAATTCTCTGTGACATTTTTGAGCATTTCCCGCATGGAGAATAGCTATCTTTGTGAATGAGCGCTGCTCGAAGCTGGTTACAGTCATCTCGCACGGCGGCAGTCAGACAACGAATTTCACATTGCTCTCAGACCTAATAGGAACATTCACAAAGCCATCTGCTGTTATGGTCACACATTAGCACAGTATTTCTTTCACGCGACAAATAAAATTGTCTGAAACAATAACATTTCTTTAAAAAAATAGTTGCCATGACTTCTGCCTCAACCTTCCTATTGTCTACATTTGTATTATTTTCCCTCATTGCCTACTACAACTTTTCTACTCGCACACTATCATTCTTTTTTGATATCCATGAAAAGGAGATATTACGGGCATCCGTAGCTATGTACGTCTTCATCAGCTATTGTAGGAGAAGAATATTATCCACACAGTCTCGATCAGATCTAAGTCCACTACGTTCTTTCAATCCCTTCAGATCCCTTTTCAATCCTCTTACAACCCATCAATATAGCCTTTCTGTTGATGGAATGGCACTCAAATTTCTAGAGTTGGAATATTGTGGTTTCTTTCCTTTTTGTAAAGTGGGGTAATGTAAGCATCATTCCAATAATTTGGAACTGCTTCTCCTTTCAGGCACTTGTTGACTATTTCTGTCATATATCCGAAAACAATATCACGGACATGTTTCAATAACTCCCGATGCGGGAAGCAAATAGGAACGCCTCCAAGGACTAGAGCTTTATTGTTCTACTTAGCCACGGGCTCCTTTGTTATTCCATACACAATTATATCTTTAAATGTATCTACACAACCGACGGAATCATGTACGTATTTCAATTTAATTCTTTTTTCTATGAAAATACTATTTTTTTTCAATTTCTCTGCAGATATAGGGGAATATATTACTTTTTCAACAGTATCTGTTTAAGAACATTGTTTTTTAAGCCACCCTTCATTTTGAGCTATCCATCAATTTATCTAACTCACCACATTTATTTCGCCAAAATGTTTCCCACATTTTGGATTCATCCTTTTCTAAGTGTAACTGTAGTTTTTGTACATATTTTTGTCTGAAGTGTCTTAGTGTCTTTCGTATTCAGCCATTGTTTTACATCCGCTTCTTTTCATTAAGAAGTTCTTGGATTTTGTTCTTCCACCAGTATTCTTTCCTTCTAACTTTACCTTAACTTTTTCCCTAATTATTTCATAGCAGCTTAATGTTAGAATACTTTCAAGAAATTATACATTTCTTCTGTGAACCCATCTACTTTCTTCTCCATATTACGTGCCGGACTCAAGTTGTAGAGAAAGACGGTAGACTCATTGTCAAAACAGTTCAGCTGATAACTCTTACCAGACTTTATTTTCTGCTTTATTTTCGCCTTTCCCAGTATTCGTATTTCATTTTTCCTTGGCCTAAACGAAGCTGTTATTTTCAATGATCGGATGCACAATCAGCTCCTCTTTTTACATGGGCGTCCATTCCATTACACGATAGCATGAGATGTCTGCTTGAATGCTGTAATCAATAATTGATTTGAGCCCTTTTGTACTTTGGTGTACTTATGTAATTATTAATTAATAGTTATTTTTTTATAAAAACAATCCAGAGGAAGAGGTAACAAGAGAGCTTTTTCATTTTAGTGACGCCGTTATCCAAAAGCTATCTTATTCAGCATATGTTTTTAATTTTAATTTGATTCAATTTTCATCAAAAAACAGTCAGCATAATGAAGCGTTGTGAAGTTACATTTATGATCATAAGCAAAACAAGTTTCATTTGTTCAGTGGATAAGGAATCCTGAGGTAAAACCTGATCGAGATTATATTATTGTCTCAGAAGCTGAAGTACATTTCTCGTTACAGGCATATTTAGTCATTTAAAATTATACAGTACAAATGTTAACTAATTCATTAAATATCATTGTGATGCTTTTTCTTTGATGGTCAGTCTCTAGTAATTGTACAAAAACAATTAGGCAGCAGAAATGTTTTATTTGGCACTTAAATCGTGCATCTATTTTAATTGTTTAATAATGACATCAGACAATGTGTTGTAAAATTACAACGTACATGAGTTGAAGGCGGATTTCTAATAGTGAACTTTTGATACTCACACCTCATGAATACAAATCCTACGACGATATAATCTGTTCTTATAAATATTTGTATTGTATAAAAATATTTTCCCACTTTTCTTATTTTCCACTATTCGTAGACAGCAATGGTAAGATTCCTGGCCTAATGAAGACAGGCCTGCAGATATTACTTGAATGGCACGGTCTTGTTATTCATACAACTTTTCTCTTCAATCTTAAAGTTAGTAGGGTTCTATTGCATACGCTTACCCAAAATATGACATTAGAGTATCTCAAAACATTGTTTTTTTTCACAAAAATAGCTCCTGAGGAGTTTTCCCATTCCTTTTTGACCCAATATATTATAGGAAGTTTCAACTTCTGGTAAATGAGAAATGTCTGTCAAGTCCTAAAATTTGAAATGAAGGAATAAAATGTGAAATCCTTAAAATTTTGTCATGTATTTTATTAATGTGTGGTTTATATATGTTCTTATGGAATATTTACTGAGAAAATAAGCAAAATTATATTACCGTACCTTTATTCAAATAGGACTTGTGTATAAACAAGCTTGTAATAATGAAAAGTTACTCTATGAGCTTGTTGATCTTCGGAAACAGTACACGATAGTTAATGCACATTCACAATTATGGCATAAAAGAACTAAAATGTTGAAGAAGTTTATAAAATATATTGCAGTGATAAATAAAAAATCTACAATTAGATTTGATAACATATACACATTTTTATACCAAACTAAATTCTTAAGAAGAGAACATTTTTTCCTGTTTTATTCCTAATATCAAAGTCGATTTTTCATTTTCTTTCATTTTTGTTTGCGGAGTCTTTCGTTATTTTTACCATTGCTCGGCTGCGTCTTTTATTACTACTACATTCTTGAAAGAAAAAAAAAGTTTCGTTTCTTTGAATCCGAAATACGTCTCAAGTTGAGGATTGATCTTCAACCAGATTCCATTTTGATTCAACAATTAAAATGTTAACTCTAACTTTGGTCCAACAAGTAGATGCAATTTGAAGGATTGATTGAAAACGGAAAAGCGGGAAATCCTAGAGGGTATCTTAACTGTGTATTTCATTAAGGAAACTGCAATGTTCTTAGTTTCAGAGTCTGACATGTCTTTCACACGTCTGACACGCCACACACATCCATTGGAAATTGGAGAAGTAGTTTGGTCTTCTTTCTCCTAAATGTTAAAGGTCACGAAAAGCATCAGTTCATTTTTCAGGAGCATTTCCATATTTTGTATCATTCATCTAATCTTACAAAAAGTGATGCGCTGAACAAACATTTGATTGTGTTATGTTCAAAGAAACACAAATTCTCAACTTTGTTTATTCTTAACAAACCAGCATCAATACAGGTGGGTGAACACAGTTCCAAGATCCAAAGAATAGTTCCGTCGTCGTAGCAAAGTCAAACCATATATCCCGGAGAAGTCCAATATCTAGCGAAGTCCAACCAAAAACCAGAAGAAGAAGTCCGATGACGTAGCACAGTTTCTCACCACTTCAATATACACACTTGGCTAAACACTCGCAGGCCCTCTATCCAACTGGAACTCTCTGTCTGCTGCCTCTTTTTTTTTCAATTTTCCCCCCGCCAGTAACCCTGGTGGGGTGGGAATTTATTCAATTAAGGGACTGTACAATAGACAGCTCCAGCTGTTAAGCTTACGGAGCTAGGGGGAGGGCAGTATCTTAAAAAGACTAACTTACTTACTAACTTAATATTAACTTAAATCTATTATCAACTGGCCTCTTCGGACCTAGCCTAGATTTATTTACAGGTATTTATTTGCTTTTGTGTAAAAAGTTCTTAGGATTGTTCTTTTTACACAAAAGCAAATAAATACCTGTAAATAAATCTAGGCTAGGTCCGAAGAGGCCAGTTGTTAATAGATTCTTCAAATTACAGTTGTTGTTAATTGTTTTAGCGGGTATTCTCTAAATAGCGCCCCTTATGAGTGGCGCCTATGGCACGAGCCATGTTTGCCATACCGTAGATTCGCCTCTGGTTGTATCAGGGAGGAAATTACTAATGCGAGTATTGATTTGTAGAAAAACATTCAAACATCACATAATGTTCCTGCTCTGATATTTTAATGTATAATGTGTAATACATGTTTTCTAATTAAAACACATCAAGTCAATTTTTTGGGAAACAAGTGAATACGAGACGTCGTTTTACGTTCCCCTATAGTATAATTTGTGGAATAAATTTATGCTATTAATAATGGAAAAACGAAGATTTTAAAATTGCCTCTTAACTGAGATAAGTAATATTTTCGAATGTTGTATGCGAAAGAGAACTGTAACTAGTTTTGTGTACTAGTTCTTATCAACCTATCTTGCTAAGGTTTTAAAATAGCAATTCTCGAGATGTTATGATCAATGAGCACTTATCTCAAATAATCAATTGTTACATCTACAAAAACAGAAAATTTGATCAAGAAAATATTTTCTAATAGACACATATTCATATACATTATTAATTTTTATTTTCTGCAATGATTAAAACATTTTTTTCTTTTTTAAGGAAAGACAGTTTTTCTTTCTCGCTACGGAGGAGAGAGAAAGCTATGTAATGCTGCACGAAAAAACGACGAATTTTCGGAAGAAAAACTCTTATTACAGGGTCCTGGAAACGAAAAAGTGGATAAAGCTACTT
Organism: Acheta domesticus; assembly: GCA_031308135.1. Lineage (NCBI taxonomy): Eukaryota > Metazoa > Arthropoda > Insecta > Orthoptera > Gryllidae > Acheta > Acheta domesticus. The sequence continues at coordinate 48,663,599 of JAHLJT010009436.1, forward strand.
GCTAAATATTAAAATAAAAATCCTCTCACACGTGTTTTTGCCAGAATCTATGTTTTATGGGTTATTGATACCGAAAAATCGAATGACAGCAAAATGTCTGTCTGTCCATTCCGTCTGTCTATCCGTCCGTACGTCTGTCAACAACGCTAGCGATTAAATCGCTCAGCTTTTCTGCAAACTTGATATTCTCCAGTCGATGTGGCTGATGTCCCGGCTCCTTGAATTTGAAACGGATATTTTAATTTTGAAGGATATTTTACATGAAGCCCCTGGGACATTTTCTAAATTTTCGTAAAAATGGCTCCATAGTGTTTGATTGAATTTTGTTGTTGGATAGTGTGAAGGACATTTAAGAGAACGGAATGAGTGTCATGATCGTTGAAAACTCTGATTTTTTAAAAATTGCAAAATTATTTCGGAGTCTTCCCACAACTAAAATATTAAAGATAAAGATTATTTTTTATTTAAAATTGTTCCTCAAAGATAGATTTTGAAATAAGATGCTGTACAATTTTTCGAAAACTTGAGTACTTTTAGTGTAGATTTACGTGAAAATGCGGGCAAGAAAGTACGTGCTGTTTTAGCCCCAGTAATTTAAGTAAGGAATGGAGTCATGAATGCCATTATCCTTTGCAATCTAACGTTCCGAGAAAACGTTACCATAAAGAACATACCAATCGAGACACGACTCCTCTGCCATCTCAATGGGCAGGTCCGGGTGCTCCTTTGCAGCCACCCAGAAACTGCCCATCGGACCATCCTCTTCTGCGCCACCGCTGCCCACCCTCAAAGCGTCCCCCTCCCTGTGCGGCGCCCTTGCAGCCTCCACCGCCATTGGGATCCTCTGCCTCTAGCACCACTCTGTTGCCAACTACGCCTCATTGCCGCCACCTCTTCCCCGCCGCCGCCGCCTCCGCCCTCTTCGTCGCCTTTGCAGCCTCCGCCTCCTTCTCCGCCTCCGCCTCTATCTGCACCTTCGCCTCCGATTGCGCTTTCGTCTCCACCTCCCTCTACGCTTTCGCCTCCAAGTGCGCATGTGCCTCCGCATTCCGCCTCCACATCCGTCTGTGCCTTCACCTCTATCTGCGCCTCCGCCTCCGATTGCGCTTTTGCCTCCGCCTTCGCCTCCAACTGCGCATCGGCTTCAGCGTTCCGTCTCCGCCTACGTCTGCGACTTCGCCTCCATTTGCGCCTCCATCTTCCGTCTCCGCGTCCGTCTCCGCCTCCAAATGCGGCTCCACCTCCGCATTCGCCGTCGCCTCCTTCTCCGCCGCCTCTTCCGCCGTCTGTGTCGCCACCGCCTATGCCTCCGCCAATGCCGCCGCCTCCGCCTCCGCCCCCGCCGCCGCCGTCTGCCGTCGCGTCCTGTGATTTAGAAGCAGCCGCTCCGACCAAGTTTCTCCCAACTCGCACCCGATTCCCTCGAGTTAGCGGCGGCGCGGCGTCCAGAGGGAAGAAGCGAGCCGGACCGCCCTCAGTACGTGGTCGTCCCCGCCATGTTTTACCCATTAGTCCCCGCGGCCCCAGTTGCGACGCGTTTCCGCCAGGTAGCGCAACGATCGTAACTTCGCCGGCAGACGGGCGGAAAGAGACCTGAAACTGGACATCGGTTGACCAGGGCAAACTACGAATGCTCGAGAGCGAAAACTTATATAAAGGAATTTCTAGCAAAGTTCCTTCAACCTTGTTTCCTTGGATACGTATGAGGTAAGGAAGACGAAATAAAGTAAAAGCAGACGTAAAAAAATAAAAATAGTAGTATACTGTAAACAAAATGCTACCAAAACACTTTAAAAATTTCTCAAAGTCATACTGCAAGTAAATTGTTACGAAATATTATAACACTGTGTCATATTTACTTCAAATTCTCTCCCGTTCTAAAAGATTTATAAATGTGTGACAAACATTTTATTCTAAAAAAATACCTCATGAAATCGTTCTTATTGAGTCTCTAACGACATTTTCACATAAATGTTTGTATATCAACTAAGCCGGCACATTTCTATGAAAAATATGATTCTTTTTAATGTTATGAAGTAATTTATAAAATTCTATTTAATGAGCTTCCGAGTCAAATGACAAATGTTGCATTATTAAGTACCTATCTACTTCGAAATATATAGTAAAGTAATAACATTTGTACTTTTGGCACAGCGGAAATAGAAATTTTTGGTTCGCATATCGAAAACCCCGTTTGCGACATGCAATAAGACCACGTACAACCGGTGTATGTTGGTTTATGCACGCACTAGATCGCAGGTGTACCTGGGCAAGGTGATGTGTGGCGAACTAATTGAAATATTGCGATTGGCCGGAAACCGCGAGCTGTGGCGTGACGATATGATATTCAGTCACCGCATATGATTTTTTGTGTGGTGAATGATTGAACTTGTTTCAGAAAAACAAACAAAAAAAGCGTCTGCGCCCACTCTCCGGCTGTAATTGAAATGTACGATTGTACCGCGGAAAATTACTGTGCTGCATACTCACGAGGTCATACTTAGATGATGTACGTCAGTATAAATTACCGAAATCGACTATTTCTATTACTATTACTGCAGAAAAGACACCAAATAGAAAAGTACTGGCTTGAAAGGATAAATACTAGTTGTTTTTTTATGGTTATTCATATTGAGAGGTAGGCTTTAGTTTTCATTGATTTGATTGCTTTTGTTTTCAAAACAAAGTGTATATAATGACACATTTTTTGCCATGTAATATTGTAGTATAACATCAAATGAATTTTCGACGATTATTCCAATTTGCATTGTCTAGGCTATCCGGGACGAGCCGTGTTTCGGTTATTGTATCAGGCTCATCCTGTCTGTAACTCCGGTCGCGAAGACATATTAAACAAAAAAACATACATTTCTGCTAGTAACTTGGCAAACATTACGTCCAACCCGCATTATACTAGTGTGTCAAAACGATGTGGACGTTCCCAAATAGGTTGATTAGTTTTGTGGATGATGATCTTCACTAGAAAATTTATATCAAAATGTCCGCAGCGCCTCTGATATCCAATTTTGCGGGTACAATTTTTCTTTACATCGCAAAATTAGCTTTATTTTTGCAATTGAAAACGTCAAACAATGTCTAATTTTTGAAATACAAGTTAATTGTGATATTAATTAAATTGAGAGTAATTACAATGTAATAAAATGGAAAATAATCAGAGGAATCAAAATTGAATCCTGCATTCGTATAGAAGTTATTCCCTTTCATGATAGTATTGTGGAAATCCATTTAAAATTAGACACAAAGGAATTAAAAACAGATAAGATATCAAGAGAGCAAAAACTGCAATGAAGGGAGCATGCAGATAAGGAATGAAAAAGCTTTATAGGAACGAAGGAGAAAAGACTAAAATTTAAAAAGTATAGAAAACCAGGAAATAAACAAGGGAAAATAAGAAAAAAATGACAGAAGAAAACACCAAAAGAAAACACATGAAGCAACATGGAAGATTGTGAGGTGTGTCTGATAAAAGTAAACCATGAAGGGAGAAGAAAAATGTGATACTGATTCAAATAAATAAATTAAAAAATAAACTTGCTGATGGGAAAGAAACAAAGAAATTCACAGAGAGTGATTTTTGATTTAGGGTATGTAACCTGATAAATGAGAAAATAATTTAAAACATCTAAATATTTAATATTCCTCATTCACTAGTACAATTTCCGACACTTACGTCAATTAGAACACACAATTATTTTGTATATTTAAAGTAAAAACAGATTCAGTAAAAGTAGTAAGGTTCACATACTTTATGTACAAACTGGTCCAAGGTTAGAAAACGTTGATTGAATTTCATGACCTAGCAAAATATAAACGTGTGCCCTGATACTTTAAGAATAAAAGCAGTCTCACACTCAATTATTACACTATTTAGTCACTTTTTCTGATCGTGTGGTGCTCGCCATTCGCATCACAAATGTGCATTGCACGGGCACTTCTGCATTGAACCAGCCCAATCCCTAAACTAATTTTGCTACAGATATATAGTTGCTAAATGCTTTAAAATAAGGTAATAAATCTAAATTAAATTACAATGCTCATAAATTAATCTTATTGACTTACAAACACCGACAAAAACAATGAAATTTCGAAACAGGATAGCTATTTCGTAAGTACCCTAGATGTAATGAGGCACTGCGCATCTGATTCACAGCGCAGGCGAGGCAGCATTTCACAGTGAGTTGTTCATCCTTGTGAAGAATCAAATCTTCAAAGGTGCTGTGGTTGAAAGTGTGAAATGGAACAATAATACACGAAGAAAATATCAAATGGAAATTTATAATTTAAAATAAAAATTGCTGGTATTGTTAGGGAATGTAACTCATCCTCCACATCCATAGTCGCTAATCCCCTGCTGCGATAAGTAAATTAGAATTACCTGAAATGTGAGGTCGAAAGGCAGAAAACAACTAGAAGCTACAACAGCACATACTTTCTCGCGTTATTGGAAACAGCTACGTAATATTGAAATACTGCAATTTTTTTTAAAAAAGAGCAATATCTGCAAATGAGACTAGCACCATATTTCTTGCCGCCCCTTATTACAAACGTGGAGAAAATTTTTTAAAAATTGGAGCAATTTTTGAATTTTTTTTGTAAATTTCAAGCGCAAATTACCCAAAAAATACTTTTTTCAAAAAATTGTACATGACCATTTTAATGAGCTAGTTTTGTACAACAGATTTTGTCTGTGGCAAAAATCTCTATATTCAATTTTGTAGTTTAAATTTTTTTTTTGCAATTTTCCACAAACCAGGGATTTCAACGAAAGTGAGACCAGCATCTTTCACTTAAACATTCTGTGCACTATTCAACAACAAAATTTAATCAAACAATTTGGAGCCATTTTTTGGAAAATGTTGAAAACGTCGGAAGGGCTTCATGTAAATTATTCCCCAAATTAAAATACTCTTTTCAAGCTCCAGAGGCCGCGACATCAGCCAGAACAATTGGGGAATGTCAATTTTAAAGAAAATCAGCTGAACGGATTAGGTTGACTACAGACGGCAGAAGGACGTTTTGCCATCAATCGATTTTTCGGTATCAAGGACCCACAAAACACGGATTATTGCAACACCACGTGTTAGAGAAATTTCTTACCTATATATTTAGCAACTGGGTTTATCGTTACCAGGGCCCGCTAATAAGAGTTTTTCAGGCGAAAATTCGCCTTTTTCTGGCGCAGGCGCTTCTTAAAAAGTTCCTTCTTAAGGGTGAGAAAGTAACAAATTAGCAACAGTCAAAGTATAGAAATGGAAATGAAGAGGTGAGATGTACAGTGATGACCAGAAAACAACAACGCTCACCCAATTCCAGAGCCTCCATTGGGGATAGTGAAGAACGCGTGCGGGGCGGGATCGCGGTCTAATGCGGTGCGCGCACGTGTCACCCACGTGCGGCTGCTGTGTTTACGAGCGTAAGTTGCGAGTGCGCAAGGCGGGGCTCGGCCGCAGGGTATGCGGCGACACCGCCAACACAGCCTCTGCCTCCTCCGCCACCATCCTTCATTCACCGCCACCGCCGCCACCGCCACTGCCTCTGCCATCTCTGCCGCCATCCTCCATCCACCGCAACCACCAACGCCACCGCCACCGCAGCATTTTTCACCTCCGCCCCGCCGCCATCCTCTGCTCAGGCCACCACCATCGACACTACTGCCAATGCCGCTCCATTCACCGCCCACCTCCTGTGTCACCTCCGCCATCCTCCGCCTATTCCACCATCAACGCCACTACTACCTCTGCCACAACCGACACGACTATCACAGCCTCTCCTTCTCCGTCATCCGCCACAACCTCAACCACCACCGCCGCCACACTCACCGCACGCCTCTTCATTCACTACCACCAGCGCCACCACTGCCTCTGCCACCTCCACCACATCCGCCACCACAGTCCCCGCCATCACCGTCACTACCGCCACATTCCGCCACCACCCTGACGCTATGCTACCACGATTGCCTCTACCTTCCAACAAAGCCAGCAACCGCCCCCTCCCCCACTGCCCAGCGCCACCGCTACAGCCGCCAGCGCCGTCGCCTGATTGAGAGTGCGGCGGCCGTTCGGTTGCTCGAGTGCGCAGTCGATATCGCTCTCGTATTAGCGAATCGCGATATTGCGACGCGACGCGATCGCTACTTCGCGTTGCTGTGGCGTGGACCGAGCGCTATCCGACTAAATGAGGCGCACACAACCTATTCTCCTGGGCAATAATGCGCTGCAATTTGTTCAATAGAATTAAACGGATCTGGAATCCAAATCCTTTTACACATGTGTTTCAATGAAACAAGTGAAATTCCTATTTCAAATGTATGCAAGGGAATTTAGAACCTTCTGCTGAAAGATGCTTGGCTTGTATTACCATGCGTAACCATGAATGAACTCATCATGAACACATCGTCATTTAAACAGAGGTCGTGAACGTATTGTCCATATAATTAATTTCTCGTGATGTAATAACAGATATTCAGATTCATGATCTTCTTGGAAAATAAAATTCAGTAAATCCTCGTTAGCATGAACTCGCTTTTCACGAATTTCGTCGTAACACGAACAAAACTTCATCCCCGGCAAGGGATTACGGTAATACGGATATTTATAATACTCGAATAACACAAATTTTTATAACACCACCTCCTCCTTCGGTCCCTTGGAATTTGTGTTAATGATGGTTTAGTGTACTTCTAAGAAGATGTAAGAATGAATAATAACAACTGTGCCATAAAAACGCAGGTTACGGTCATTGAAAAAGACAGAAATTAAAGTGTACCTATGTGTGTGTGACGATGGGGGAAAATGCAAACTGTGCACGTTTTTCCTGAGCTCTGGTATAGCTAAGTTAAAAATTGTGCATACAGGTAGCAACGAGCATTTTTGACACGAATCGATAAGAAATTATTCGCTTCTGTGTAATAAAACCTATTTGCAAAGGCAAATTAGCTACGGAGTTTGGCTAATCTCCCTTATCATGCTCTTCGTGACAAAATCGAATTACTGCCGCGAGAACATACGGAACGAGTGTTTGAATAACTACATTCACCATTGAGCTCAAGAAAACGTGTACATATAAAGAAGCTACATTGATGTCCAGAAGCAAAACAAGGGACCATCTCAGCGTTTGCGCAAAGGATCTGGACTAAATGCCTGAGTGAGTGAGGTCCATTGACCCAACAGCGAAAACATAATTGGGCCTACTTGTTAAAGGCATTTCTACTGTCTTTTAGAATTATACAGTAGAAGAGTAAATAACACATTATATTTCAACGTTAAAATAAATGTTTACTTTTCTTTTGATCCTCAGTATAGTCTCTAAATATATACTCGTAGATACAGTTATGATGTAGAAAAACTTTTACTTGACATTAAAAAACCGGGGAAACTATTTTAATCATTTAATGTTATCTAACAATGTGTTGTAAAATAACGTACATGTAATGAAACTGAATTTTTTGTAATGAGTTGTTGATACTGTTTCCAAATGAATATGATTATTTCGCAAATTGGGATAGTTATAGGCATCTCTATTGGATAAATATACATTTCCCCCTTGACTTAGTCATTTTTAACAACAAACATAGATTCGTAAATAAAAAGGCAAGGCAATGGAAAAATTCCTAGCTTAATAAAGAGAGGCTTTCCAGAATCATGAATGGAGATTTACTGATTATTCATAGAAGTTATTTCCGTGATCTGAAAACCTGGGAGATTCTGGAATACAAATTTCAAAACCATTAGACATCAGTTAATTTGTTACACCTGCCTATTTTCATCCACATTATTTTTCAGATTTCTTCATATTTGGTACGCATATTTAAATTTAAACAAACGGAATGTCACAAACTTTAAACTATGAAATGTTTATTTATATTTTTAAAACAACACGAAACACATTATATTTCAATGTTTGTGAGTTATTCTGCTCGTAGGCAGATTAAAATCTCAGTGATTCCCGTTTCTTTCCCTGAGGCGGCTTTATTGTGAGACGAAACAAAATTTGTCTGAAAAAAAGTAAGAAAGGTACAAATAAAGTACTGAACGAGAAACCGTAAGTACTTGACGTAGTATTATTTATTTTTTAATACGCCTTGCACGAAATACGCTTTCTTGTGCTTGCTTCCGTGTGCGAAACAGCTAATTTGTCCACAGTGCGAAACACCGCGAAGCGTGAGCGAAACATTTGACGATTCGCAATTGACTTTCGCCTTCACGACGTCTTTGTTTATTATTAACAAACAATAGTGTTTCGACACTGACTGGAATCCATTTACTTTTGTATAAGTAAGGTATTTCTAGTTATTCGATATGTAATGTATGTTCCTTTCGCTCACGACGTGTTAAAAAATAGTATACGCAACACAGACGCGAGGTGGTTCCCGCACTCGTCTCTTTGTCGTCCTCCTTACGCTCGGACGACTAACTTGACTCATGCGTGAATCACCTGTTTCGCACCCTTGTTACGCAAACTACTATTTCAACCCAATTTATTATCGCTTGTTATGTTATCATGTTACATACTTGTAGGAAACGTACATTATTTTTCTATCAATACCGATCGGATTATCACAAAACGATCCAGCAAGGCGGAAACGAAACCCCAGGAAGAGATTCATCACCGTGAGCTATCGCGCACTGGCGACGCTCCGGCGCAGCTCCGGTTCGTAAGCCCGGAGCCTCCGGCCATCGATAGGAAACGGAAGCGACGCCGCGGCGGTGCAGGCGCCGTGCGCCCCCTATTTCATTTCCGAACGCCCGTGTCTCGGAAGCGCGTGTTAGAGCAAAAAATTACGGTTTCTTAAACACGCCCAGGGAGGTGCAGCGGGGAAAAGCTCGCGGGCAAGGTCCTCGCAGGCAAGAGGAATTTGCTGTCCCATTCGTTCTCGAAGAGTCCATAAAATTTGCATGCAGATACAAAACCGTGCACTGCTGCGAGACGCTGTGAGCGCAAGGACGGTGAGGGCGGCGGCGGCGGTGAGGGTGACGGTGGTGGTGGTGGCGGCGGTGTGGGTAAGGGTGGTGGTGGCGGCGGCGATGAGGGCGGCGGCGATGAGGGCGGCGGCGATGAGGGCGGCGGCGGTGAGGGCGGCGGCAACGGTGAGGGCGGCGGCGGCGGTGAGGGCGGCGGCGGCGGTGAGGGTGACGGTGGTGGTGGCGGCGGCGGTGAGGGTGAGGGTAAGGGTGGTGATGGCGGCGGCGATGAGGGCGGTGAGGGCGGTGAGGGCGGTGAGGGCGGTGGCTGAGGCGGAGAAAACGCAGCCAGGGCGCGCGCGTCTTTTCTTCTCGGACTGTCCGCGCGACCTCGGAGACATTCCATTTTGTGAGCGCGCCGCACACACAGGAGCAGTTGCTCGCAGGGCGTTTTTGGTCCTTTGTCAATTTCAGGAGATATGTAAAATATGTGTAATCGAACTTCATTTGTGTAGAAACTCAAACGCGAATGCACATGACACGAGTTTTTTTGCTAAAAAATGAGATATGCCTACTTTTCAATATGCAAATTTATCAACCATAATATTCATGTAACACATACAAAAAACTTACTCTAAATTGAAATTATTAAATAATAATATAATAATAATTATGTGTAATATAATAATAATAATAATAATAATGTGTGTTTCTGAAGTATAATCAAAGAAATGATTTCACTGATGATCAATCCATGAAAATCGTAACTTCTTCTTATGGTCGAAATACTCCATTTACTGTAGAAAAACATCCAATGAGCAGAATCAAACATTTTCAGTTCTCTAGACTGTGTGTTTCTGTAACAGAATTCAAAACGTGAAACACCTGTTCTCAAATACTATATTCATAATACAAAAAATATTTTGAATATTTCTCTAAATTAGAGAAGATAATTTTCTAGAAATTACTTTTGCGTGTTTATCTCATCGCCAAAGGAATGTTAAATTATTGACACAAAGTTCAATGGACAGAAGTATAAACATGTAAACTAAGTACAGTTGGTTAAAATAAAAGTTTAAAAGCTAAAATTTACAGGCGTAAGGTTTTCGGCGCGTTTTCATAGCCATCCTTAAGTGTGCCAAACCATCTCGCAAAACGCTCCCTTTCGGAGTGTACCTCTTAATATGAGGTGATGTTGAAAGCACTTTAGGATGGCCACGAAAATGTAGCGAAAACGTTGTACCGGATAATTTTAACTTTCTTAAGTTTTTTTTAACTAATTGAACTGATTTTACACACTTATGCTACTGTTTATTAAACTTTGAATGAACAAAAATTGAACATTCCGGAGATGACAATGTGTTCAAATATATTATGATAAATATTACGAGTATTATACCGCTTGATTGCGTTCCGCACGTATCATCCAATTTTCAGATAAATCATATCATAGCAGATATTATATATGCAGCAGTTCTGGGATCAACGCGCTGTGTTAACCAGATCTGCTTAATTGAACTAGATACTGATGAACAAAATCAGTCTAACATAATTATTAAATTTTTATACGTTTAATTGCACCGGCATAACGTTTGAAGGATTCAGTTATTAAGAACTTCTAAAAAATGATAGAGAGCAATATTCATCTGATACAAGCAAAACGAGTGACGTTTTAAAGTGTTAAAAACGAAGTCTCGTATCCTTGCGACATTCATTTTCCAGTTTCATTAACAATGTTCTAAACTATCGAAAGTGTGATACAAAGCTAATTGTCTTTAGGGAAATGCTGAATCAGTACCATGAAGATATCGATTGGAATAGATTGGAGAACATATCTCAGTATAAAATTCAAATAATTTCATGCTGCAACAACAAATAACAATTAATTATCTCCTGTTTTTCAATGAGAAAAGCGACATTTGTATCTTGAAACAAACTTTAAAAATTTTTGCACACATTTTTATGGTACAAATAAATATTCAAAAATAATATTTCGTACCAAAATATTTTAAATGAACTTCATAAATGTGTAGTAAATTGAAAAAAATTATACCAGATCCAGTATTAAGTAAATCGGATGAACGTTATTTGGGAAAATTAATTTTTCAAAACGCTTTAATTTTGCTCCTTAGTAGATATCACTTTAATTCACTCGGGAACAGTATCTGATGCTTTTCTCAGGCTTTTTAATTAGCAAGAGATAATCCACGAAGAATATTGAATCCGGTGCAAATTAACACGGTGCATTGTCTGTTCGAATCTCAGAATAGCGGTCTAAGGAACTGATCTCCATGTTGTAGTTCAGGTTGCCGGCTGCCGCGTTTACAATTTTACTGCAGAAAGGTTCTCTTCAGTCATTTTAATATTTTTTAGTAATCCATGTATGGTGTAGACATAACTCTCTACCATAGAGTAGACAGCATACTTCACTCAAACATACTTCTTTTATATTTTTCCATATTTTTGACGCCGATTTAACTCTCTACACATTCGCAATTTCTGCTGCTTTCCTTCATTGCAAATCTCAATTTCGACCATCTTTCTAAACCCTAGAAAATATATTTTTACAAGAAATATCTTTCTTTTGCTCTGCAGCCATATTCATATTCTCAATTTACTGCTTTTCTTCTTCTTCTTCTTCAACTTTTCTTTGTTTAGACTCTGCTCCTATTTCAACTCCCTTTCAATTGTTTCCCTCTTTCCAGCATTGCCCACTTTACAAACCTTCAGATCGAAAGTCCTCTTCCATCCTGCCTTCCTCACCCATTCCCTCTTCCACGACCGTTCCGAAGCGGATGCCCTGACCTGCGCCGCCGCCTTCGCTGTAACTGCGATCGTGAGGGGAATCAAGCTGCGTCAGCAGCCGCTGCCACCTGCGCCGCCGTCGTTGCCGCCTCCTTCACACAACACCTCCTCCTCCATCATCCCAGATTTCTGCTCCTCCACCATCAAAGACCTCCGTCTTTCCCATGTCCTTCTCCACCTCCACTTCCTCCTCCTTCTTCGCCATCTCCACTTCCACCGCCTACTCCGCCTCTGATACCTCCGCCATCGACAATTCCGCAAACTCCTACACTCCCCACCGCCTACTCCACCTCTGCCACCCACAATTCCGCAACCTCCTACACTATCCTCCGCCTCCTCCGCACCATCCACCTCCGCCATCCACAATTCCGCAACCTCCTACACTATTCTCAGCTTTCCTCGCCTTCCCCGCCTTCTCCACCTCCTCCCCTTCTGCCACTTCTGCCACCTCCGGCACCCACAACTCTGCAACCTCCTACACTACCCTCCGCCTTCTCCACCCCTGCCACCTCCGCCAATTTACGCGTCCTTCTACATTACCCTCAGCTTCCACCGCCTTCTCCGCCTTTGCCACCTCTGCCACCGACAATTCCGCAACCTCCTCCACTACCCTCCGCCGCATCCACCGCGGCCGCTTGCGCTCGAGGGCTACTGGTGCGACGAGGCAGCGGGGAGCGGGCGGCCGGCCGGCCGGCCGCTAATCCCATCGCGCCGGCCACGGGGGGTGCTATTGGTTTCCGCCCCCAGCCGCCGCCGCCGCCGCCGCCGGGGGCGAGGCACGCGAGGGCGCGTGCTGGCGGCCTGTCTGGCGGCCGCGCGGCGCACGGGAGCGCTCCGGAGGCGCCAGCGCGGGGCGGCCCCAAGACACGACAAGAGGCGGCGGCCAAAGAGGTGCCCAAGGGTGGAAAGATGACGTTTTTTTTACAGTATACGTGTTTATTGTATAATTTAAATTGTACGTGACCGAGGGCGCCGGCCTAGCCGTAGTAGGAGGACCGGTACCCGCGCGCTAGCCCCTTTGCCGGTCTGGACTATTACAATAAATCTGGACGTTTTATTTCAATGAAAAAATGATGAGTTGGCGACAGTGATGAAAATTACATCTCTCAAACTTGGGGTAACTGAATAAAAGAACTTTGAGATACGTTTAGTGGATATTCATGAGTGACTTTCAATGCGAGTTGCGTATGCGGGATACGTAAACCCAGGAGATAAACCCAGTCCATTTATGTACACAGGACGAAGAAATTTGCTGTTAATCATGAAAAAGAACTCCATGTGTTTATGTTGTATTTTGTAAATACTTAATGATCAACAATGACACTGTAACCCTAGGTAGCATATTTTATTTACGTATGTGATCCATATATTATAAAGTGCAATACATGTGATAATTAACAACACAATATTGTGTACTAATTCTCATTGCTTCCAATTCCTTGCATACTCTTAATATATAAAAGTTTATTGCAGAGTATTGACGTATTATTAAGATAAAGGCGATTACATCACAATATTATAACCACAAGTGTTGCAAAGTATTTTACAAATTAGCGTGAATGTCTTCTGTGGTGAGAAAGGTCATCATCGTGATAAGCAAGCGGCCCTAACATTTCCAAATATCTGAACATTGGTGATGAGAATTGGACCACTGGCTGTAAGCCTCCTCAGCGAAATATCAGCCCAGTACCAGTGGGAGCTTGGCGGACGATCTCCCGTGGAATCTCTTCTCTCTGAAGTGCTTTCGTTCGGGAATGAGATTTTCGAAACTGCTATTGGGAAACTGTTCAACCAATGTCTCTTATCAAGGTTACACAAAGTCTGCACTCATTTTCTTTTGCGTCTCAGCGACTGTAACCCTATTACTTCTCTCTCGCAATTGCCAATCCTTTGTTTATACATGGCGTAGTTTCAGTTTTGGGAAATTGTACGAGAATACAAACGATATATTATAATACACAATAATAAGAGTTTGCTCGATGAAGAGTATTGATTAAGATGTTCATTCAATTTCTTCAATGACATTTAAATCATTATCTAACAATCTATTTGAATTTCGCATCCTTGAAGTCGCTTAACTGTAACAATAAACCGAAACACATTTTTCCTTACAAAGAGCTACTTATGTTTTAAAAGCATGTTAGATAAATTTTAAAATGTATAAATAGTTGAATTTAGATCTATTGAAATTATTCTCACTGAAAATTTTGTAAATATGTAAAAGCAACTCAATCGATTTTTCTTTTGGATATTAGAGGTAACCCGTCAAATATGACGGGACGAAATGAACTCCAATATTAATAACTAGCTGAATGTGCTGTCGCCGACGCTGTAAACAGTTTCGAAAGTATTTTCATGTGCTTAAAATGTCATGCATAGCTTTGTTTAAATGTTTTTACAGAATTTGTCATTGGATTTGTCAATGAATCGTAGTAGCTGATAATGTTATACTCCCATTCACAATTCCCAACACCCAATGGTCTTGCATGTTACCTACATACGGGATATGAACTGATAATATTGCAATTACAAAATTGTAATCCCCGTAAAAAAAACTTGCAGGAATGGATGATGCGAATAATTAGAATTTAAAACAGCTGCATTTTTACGTGTTTTTTTCTAATATGCACAAAAAATCACATAAAAGGTCACCGATAAGCTGCTTTCAGCGTTACCCTCTGTACCTAATGTAAGATTAGTTCCGAAAATTCTATCATAAAATATTATTTGACGAGATTTGATTCTTCCCCAGATTTTCTTAACACTTCCATATTTTTGTCCCTTAATTTTTAAAGGATTTTTAACTCCTCAAACGCAGTCTGATTTGCGTTCACTTCTACTTCGATTGCTCTACTAACAGTTTCGAAGGCGAGTTAAATTCAATGAGAATAAGTTTTAAGTCACCTTGAAAACTTATTCATTTGAAAGTCGGTATTTGCATTCTTAAAAACGTAAATGTGAAAAATCGAATACGGATCTGCTTTCATTTCCTATAGCATTACTCACAATTCTCGTTTTTTCCGTATTCATTTAAAGTTCTTCAATTTTAATAAATTCTAGGGTAATTCTATATGCAGGTTTTTGGAAAGTTATTAGTAAAAATATGGAAAATGGATTAAACACTTCACTTCTTGCGAATAACTTCAAAATAGCACCACTATTGATAGTTCTGCCGCGCGATTCAATCAGTGTTGTGCTTAGAGAGAGCAACAATCAGTGTTGTAATCTTCGTAGAAGAAAAGTATGGTGTCCTGGGGTGAAAATTACCTCTTAGGTACTGAGCTTTAATCAACGCCACTTAGATAGCTCTATCTAGGTGATGTTGGTTTCATTTCCGGTCTACCCAATGCAATGGCAGCGCTAAAACATGCAAAAATTTTCGAAAAATTCTTAGCATTTTCTGGTCGGAACCGAAAACCAATTATTAAGTTACTCATCAGAAGGCCGAAGCGCGTCGAACGACACCACTTCATAAGCCTCGATTGGTGGACAGGAAGTGGTTTTACCATGAGTAACGAACGCACGGACGAACGGAGGGACACTCACAATTGCTCAAATACAATGCGTCAGGAAAGTCACAAAGTCCTTGCTAGTGAAAGTGCTGGCAACAGAAATTATGTTGATAGCAGGAGCTGCAGCTTTGCAAAAAGAGAAAAAAAAGTAAATTACGTACTCAATACATCATTAACAGATGCTGGGAAGGTTGTCCTCTTCTCTTGTTTCCAAGTGAACTGGTTGCTACAAACATACAGGTGCACGAAATGAGTCACCATTTGTTTCTTACACAATTTATGAGCCGCAATAGATATCCCGTTGAGCATAACAGCAGTAGCAGTAGAGCTTGGAAAAACAAATGAGTTACGAAATAGCGCGTAATTCACGGTACTGCCGCTAGGAGACTAGTTTATATAACAATGCCCGACAAAGAAAGACTGACGACGCAGCATCGATAAGCGGCTGTGTTTCTCTTCCATGAAACGAAAAGTATTGTTGGGACTCAAAGGCGTTTCCGACGACTATTTGACACACGATGAGTCCCTTGCAAGAGAACCATTCATTGACTGTATAATCAATTTGGATTTCTTACACGAGCGTTTCGACATGTAGTTCATTTCACTCAGGTTTTCAGGTCGTTTCAATGATGGACAATTTTGGCCCACCAATGGTCCAGAGCTCTACCCAAGTGACTTATTTCTTTGGGAATATCCTAAAATGAGTTAGTGGAGCTCAGAAGAATCATTCTTCAAAGCATCACTGAAGACTTGTGTCGTAGATTATAGCTAACGTCAGAGTTCGTTTTCAGAAAGTTATAAATCGAAATGATGGACATTTTGAGCATATGCTGAGTTATAAAAACTCTCCGAAAAGTGTTTCCCACTGTAGAAGTTGTTCCTTTGAGTTTGTGTTAATATATTTTTTATTTAACAACAAAACGGAGACTCATTGCGAGCTGCTGCGTGGTCAGTCTCTCTTTGTCGGCCATTGTTATTTAAACTAGTCTCCTAGCGGCAGTATCGTGAATTACGCGTTATTTCGATTTCATTTGTGTCTCCAAGCTCTACTGCTACTCCTGTTGGGAAGCTCAACGGGATATCTAGCGTGACTCATAAATTATGTAAGAAACAAATGGTAACTCATTTCGTATGCCACTCTGTTAATGCGATTTTTAATACGTGGCCCTGACTCGGCTCAGAGCAGGGAGACTTTCCTGGTGCACGTTACTTTGTAGGGATGAGCAGTACAACACAATTCAACTTCTTAAATAATCAATTCATTTTTTTCGTGCCAAAACTTCCTTTATTATCAGTAATACATTCTTCTACTGTGGCCGGTCTAGGGGACCGCGAAGCTTGGTAAGGAAGACTCGGAAGACGCCGCCAGATAAAATTTTACGGTATTTGCAATTATTGCAAAGTGAATCGGTAAGGAATCTAATTTATTTTCTCTGATGTTTGTTGATACACATAGCGTTCTCGGAAACCAACAGCGTGTGCAACAAACATTAAGAAATTGCACGTACATCCTCGTGGCCCGCCTGTACCGGCATCTTCCAATCCTCTTCCATAGGAGCAGAATGTTTGATCTTACCTCTTCACGGTTGTCTTTCCCGTCGGTCGTATTTTTATTATATTCTATATACTTTGATCATTAATTTGATTTTACTGTTAAATAACGCACGTGCACGGAGGCTCAAGTTCTTCGTAATAAACCAGTATATTTTTGTTTATCAGCGCGCATCGCGGGCATGGATACTTAATCCTAACAAAAAAATTAATTTTATATTATTGTTACTTACACTTTTACATGCAAACATGTTTTTGTTCGTTTCGTCATGTCTTCATATTCATTAAGTAATTTATTGTTTCCTTTATTTTTACAAATGTAATGTTCTTTTAAATTTTATTTAATTAATGTGTGTTTTGGCTCGGTAAACATGTTTTAATGACAATAAAAATATATTTTACTCTATAGAAACTCGATCGGTTTTTAATTTTTTATTGTAAGCAATAAAGTTCTTTCCGAAGATCTGAAGAAATTTGATCTGAAAAATTCTTTTTCGCAGCCTATCTTGAAAACAATTTATAACATGAAAAAATAGGTCTTGTTTCAGTAGCTCAAATTTCACTATATTCTCTCTCAAGGAGGCACAAAATTGTTGTAGGTTACTACAAGAACAGGTCATAATAGGGATTATTCATGAGAAGTTAAGAAGACGAAAGCTTCAATTTTCAAGTTTTGTGAGTCAGTGTTGCCAAATCCCGCAAGTGACCTTTGCTTCTTCTTCCTTGATCTATCCTCTCTTCCTTCACAAACACACACACACTTTGTATATACATACATACATACATACATACATACATACACTACACTACCAGTCCTACCTACACTATCAGGGTAATCAGTCAGTGGTTTAGAGCTTGTAGCTGCTGAGGCGGTGTTCCGCTGGGCGGAGATTGCTGAAGAGAGAAACCGCCCTCAAGGCGACGTGCATCGGCGCCTCCTTCCGGGACAAAACATTCACTACACTAACGCGGCTAATGAACACAGCAGTTGCCGACCCGGAAACGTCAATGAATCTCAAGCAATACGCAGGAGAGTGAACAGTAATGATTCTGGAAACCAATAGCACGGTAAGCTTCGCAGAAAGGAACGATACAAGAACTTGAATTCCCGACGGTCTAAGGGCAAGAGAACCGCAATGTTGACCGAAAGGGGGGAAACGCTGGCGAGTCAAAAGGGTCGGCCGTGGAATCGAAAGCTAACGATGGATATCGAGATGAAGCGAGGAAAAGTGGAAAGCGGTGGCGAGAAAAGAGGGCGAGCGGGCGGAGGGTCGCGTGGAATCACCATACATCAGCCACCGGAGGAGGCGGACTGGCGGGCGGCGTCGGCGGTAGTGCCGGAGCTGCAGCCATCGCGTGGTAAATTATGGAACAGCGGAGGGGGCCAGGGTGAGGCGAGGCGGGTCAGTGAACGGGCCGGCGGTGATCAGGGCTGCGGGCAGGGAGGCGGTGGGCGGGGAGGCGGCGGGCGGGGCTACGGGCGGGAAAGCGGGCGGGGCTGCGGGCGGGAAAGCGGGCGGGGCTGCGGGCGGGGCTGCGGGCGGGGCTGCGGGCGGGGCTGCGGGCGGGGCTGCGGGCGGGGCTGCGGGCGGGGCTGCGGGCGGGCGGGGTGCAGGTGGGCGAGTGCGGGCGGCCGGGGCGACGGGCGGGGTGGCGGGCGGCGGGCAGGCGGGGAGGCGGGGCGGCGGGCGAGGCGGCGGGCGGGGCGGCGGGCGAGGCGGCGGGCGGGGCGGCAGGCGGGGCGGCGGGCGGGGCGGCGGGCGGGGCGGCGGGCGGGGCGGCGGGCGGGGCGGCGGGCGGGGCGGCGGGCGGGGCGGCGGGCGGGGCGGCGTGGAGTGGTGGGGGCGGGGCCTGGAGGAGCGCTCGCGCTGATGGGCGACGCGGCCCTCGGGAGCTCTCAGCGCTGACCGCCCCGCCCCCTTCTCATCGTCGCCCTGCAATCACTGGCCATCGCCTTCGATGGCCGCCTTTAGTAGAACCCTGGGCACTAGAAGCGTTGCTTGTGCGAACTGCCTTTTGGTGGGAGAATGTCTCACTAAGATTTTCATCGAGGATTGTTTACGGTAAATTTTGGAAGGGGAGTTTGCTACTAAATAATTTATTTTTACTGCTTTAAAGCTTGCTACTGAATGTATATTACATTATTTTCGAGGTTAAATACTCATAAAGAAGATATTGCTCCTACAAAAATGAGGTTTAGTAAATCACTTCAGATCGTTTGCATGTCATCTTTAGAAACGTAGATAGTGAATTCTCCGTCGCGGTGCAATAAAGTAGAAAATTCTAGGAAGCAAAATCATAAGTTATGAAGTTTCATGAATTTGAAAAGTAGTATGTAATCGTTAATGTAATGTCTTACTCTGGTGGTTGAAATATCTTTAATTATTCCCCTAAGCCAGTTCTCTTCCTCGAGTTCCTCGCGTCAGTACCATACTCCGTTTTCCGAACATTTCTTTAACACTGAATGCAGATGTTTGGGTAATTTTATGTTGCTCACTTCATCACAAACATCAAAATTTCGACAAATCCGCAAGCGCGATGAAACGTACGAAAGGAGTGTAGCGTGACGTTGGCTGCCCTGCGTGGGTTGGGGGTTGGGGGCATATAATACAAATTAACTATAAGTATTCTAAAATTTACTTCTATATGCATACACACTAAAGTGGTGATGATTATTAATAAATTTATTATATATATATATATATATATATATATATATATAAACCTAATAGGACTATTATTCTGTAAATTGTAATATAATTAACAAGATCTTATATACTAAAGAAAAATTTAAAATTATCAATCCACAGGAGCACAATCTTATCCAATATAAAAAAGATTGTGCTCCCCCACGTGGATTAATAATTTTAAATTCTCTCTTCATCGACAATAAAGTAATCTACACTCAAATTTTTGAACCAATATATAAGAAATTACTATTAAAGTCAAAATGAAATGCCTGAATAAAGGATTATCTTGATAGGATAAATCATGTAAATTATTTACTTTCATTGAATTTAATAGAATTAAACTATTACTTAAAAACTCAAAATTTCCTGTGCATCATACACCAAAATTCATAATTAAAAAGATAAGCTAATTAAGCTAATGGGTTCATACCCCATTTATAAAGGTATAAATCCTTTTCTTTTTAATTTCAATATTTAATGCCTCAAAATCATTATTTCTAGTCATATTAATTTTAGGAACCATGATCTCTATTAGATCCAATTCATGACTAACCACATGAATAGGTATAGAAATCAATTTATTAGCCTTCATTCCATTAATTTCATCAAAAGATAATATATTATCAACAGAAGCAGCAATAAAATATTTTATTGTTCAAGCCATAGCATCATCAATATTATTAACTTTTATCATTTTTAACTTAATCATGAACACAGATATTTTAAATGAAAATATTACTAATTCAATTATTTCCATCACCCTATTCTTAAAAATAGGCGCTGCACATTTTCATATATGATTCCCTTCTGTAATAGAAGGCTTATCTTGACTAATGACTCTTGCTTCATTTTAATAACCTGACAAAAACTAGCCCTGTCCAAACCAATCAATACAAAGCCACACCAATCAATACAAAAATTACTAAAACAATATAACAAACTAAACTTATAATATAATTTAACAATACTATATGTAATATCATTACATTCATGAATTCTAAATTCATTGCACTTCCTTCTGCCAAAACAGTAGTTAATATAATTCCAAACAATAAATTATTTAATGTACTTAATCCTTTTTTACTAAAGTACATAACTATAAATAGAGATAGAAACCAACCTGGCTTACACCGGTCTGAACTCAGATCATGTAAGAATTTAATGGTCGAACAGACCAATATATTAAGCTCCTGCACTTAACAATTTTCTTAATCCAACATCGAGGTCGCAATCTTTATTATCAATATGAACTCTCCAATAACATCACGCTGTTATCCCTAAGGTATCTTTATCTTCATTCCATAATACAGGATTAATTGACCAATCATCATAGTTAAATACAAAGAAGTTAAATTATTCTCTTGTCGCCCCATGGTGAAGCACGACAGCCAAAGCAGGGTATTCGCTCAGCAGTCACTGATCTCACAACATATTTCGGCAGCTCCAGCTTGTACAGAGCTATTACCAAATCAAACGTAACATTTTCTTGTGTGCTTTACTTTATCATCGATCATCCTGTGGTATCGGACTCAATACTTCGCAGATCGTCGATCTTTGTCTCAACCGACTGCTGGTTTGCACATTTAACTCGAGTGTGCGCTGCCTCGCAGCAGCTGACCAGGTCGGGGAAGCCCCTCGTCCCGCGCTGTCGCAAGACGTGAACCTGCGGCCCCGAACCTACGGCCCGCGCCGCGGAGCGCGCAGGCGAGCGAGGGGGCGGGGGCGGGGCGCCGCCCCGCGCCCGAGGTGCCCTCCCGCCCCCGCGCGCCGCGCCCCCCTCATTGTTCGGGGGCCGCCCAACTTCGGCACAAATTATGCACTCTGTGTCGACGGTATTGCTAACGAAGTTTCGGCTCGAGTCCGCCGGCTTCCTGCTCGGTGGAGGGGAGGGGGGGTGATGTGGGGCGGGGGGGGCCCGATCGCGCACTGCGCCCCCGGGCCCCGCCGCCGTCGTCGTCGCGCCACCCCGCCCCCGCCCCCGCCCACGCCCACGCCCTCAGCCACCTGCCGCGGCCACGCAGGCACCCACGGCCCGGGCGCGTCTCGCGGGCTGCAAACTTAGGCCCCGTGGCGAATTTGCCGCAAATCCGGCCTCGGGGATGAACTTGCGGCCGAGTTGGCGTCGTCTGCGCCAATATGGCGAAGCTGCACCCTGTTCCTCTTCTCCGCGACTGCGTCACCGCCGGTGACGGAATTTGTGCTGGTCGAGTGGCAGGTTGACGGGATTTGGGATGGAAGAATGGGCACTGCATCACAGACTCAAGCGCTGAGGTACTCATTTGACAGGTACATCGAAGGTACGACATATTTAAGGTATGCGACCAGTAGTTAACTGCTGGCTGTTGTCAGAAGAGGTGTCAGATAGCTGGTGAGTAAATGTTTGATCAGAGCAGTATCTCAATGTAAACTGGGTTGAGACTCCAGAAGAGTTGTTGGGAAAGTTTGGTTGATAGACGGCGGTAGAGCAATTTTCATGTTTCTTCAATAGGGTCAGACATGCGGTTTGAGTATCAGTGTGCGGAGAGCTAGAGATTGATCAGACGAACGGGTTACAAGTGTTTAGATCAAATGTTGAGAAAATGCGATTCAGAGTTGTGAAGTTGAAGGGGTTGGAAGTCGAGAGGTTGAGATCTGTAGGAAGTTGAGGTGACTGGAGGTTGAAGAGGCGGGAAGTTGAAAGTCAGGAAGTTGTCAAGGATGAGAATAGGAATGCTGTAGGCCGAGGCGGCGGGAACCTGAGACGGTGAAGATTGAGATAGGCGGTCGAAAGGGCAGGTCGTGGAAGCGGGCTACTGGAGAGGCGGAGAAGCCAGCAGCTGGCGAGCGCCGCGATGGTGGTTACGGCGCTGGTTGGCCCCGGCGGAACGTGATCCGCGTGCCGCTCATCCACGCGCAGTCGCTTCTCCCCACTCGGAAACTGCCCCCGCCCCCGCACTCCCCGCACTCCCCGCACTCCCGCCACCGCCGTCGCCGTCGCCGCCCTCGCCGTCGCCGTCGCCGTCCTCGTCGTCGCCGCCCTCGCCGTCGCCGCCCTCGCCGTCGCCGCCCTCGCCGTCGCCGCCCTCGCCGTCGCCGCCCTCGCCGTCGCCGCCCTCGCCGTCGCCGCCCTCGCCGTCGCCGCCCTCGCCGTCGCCGCCCTCGCCGTCGCCGCCCTCGCCGTCGCCGCCCTCGCCGTCGCCGCCCTCGCCGTCGCCGCCCTCGCCGTCGCCGCCCTCGCCGTCGCCGCCCTCGCCGTCGCCGCCCTCGCCGTCGCCGCCCCTCGCCGTCGCCGCCCTCGCCGTCGCCGCCCTCGCCGTCGCCGCCCTCGCCGTCGCCGCCCTCGCCCTCGCCGCCCTCGCCCTCGCCGCCCTCGCCCTCGCCGCCCTCGCCCTCGCCGCCCTCGCCCTCGCCGCCCTCGCCCTCGCCGCCCTCGCCCTCGCCGCGCTCGCTCTCGCCGCCCTCGCCCTCGCCCTAGCCTTCGCGTTCGTCCTTGCCATCGCCCTTGCCCTCGCCCCTGCCCTCGCCTTCACCTCCTCCACCGCCCTCGCCGCCACCACCGCCCTCGCCGCCACCACCGCCCTCGCCGCCACCACCGCCCTCGCCGCCACCACCGCCCTCGCCGCCACCACCGCCCTCGCCGCCACCACCGCCCTCGCCGCCACCACCGCCCTCGCCGCCACCACCGCCCTCGCCGCCACCACCGCCCTCGCCGCCACCACCGCCCTCGCCGCCACCACCGCCCTCGCCGCGCCTGCCGCCGCCCCGCCATCGCCAACGCCGTCGCCGCCGCCCCCGCGCGAAGACAGTCGCAGCGACTCGACGCGCTCGCACGCACCCGCACCGCAGCGGCGGCGCAGGAGCAACTTGCAAAGTTACTGTCGTCTCCCGTAAGATCCGCGCTCGCTTTGGCAGGGCTTCTCCGCTCGAGGACGTGTAAAGCTGTGTTCGCGAACTGCTCTCCGCTACTCAAGCCTTGTCTCTCCAAGCCAACATTCCTTCCCGAATTCACGTTGAGGTTTGTTGTAAAGAGACGTGTGTATTTGTGTTCATTAGAAAGACACGTGTTGTATTCTAAATAAGACGAAACTACTATTATTTTCTAATCCCTTAAAGATCGTTTCTTGTTTATTTTTTACAAACAGAAGAATGTGAAGGAAACACAATGATGTTTCGAAAGCATTTTAAGTAGTTTTGATTTAGTTGTCATGGCATACAATCGCCGATGATTGAATGTTCTGATAAAATCAAGGGGAATATATTACACCAGGAGAATCTCTCTGAGTTTGGTAATTCATTATCAGAAGATATCATGTCAGCAATCGATCTCGATATCTTGAAAGATAATACTCTATCTGCAAGACCTTTAGTCTTCCTTCCCCTATTGACCCATTGTGCCCCCTTAGTGCCATTGAAAGAAAATTTGTTTATTTTCCGCGGTATACTACTGCTTGCTGTTCTTCTCAGAAAGAGGAAGATCTACATCCCAGCCCTCCAAAATGATTTATTTATTCACCTAAACAACAAACTGTAAATTAACTGTCCATATTTGAAGGAGATTCGCCAGAAATACACGACTCGGATTGATTCCACGTCATTACCTCCTCCCTATCGAAGGCAGAGTCACGTGTCGCTCTGTAAATTTTAATGCACCTGGCTCCTGGAGCCTCCGGGCCTGTTCGGCGCCTCGTCGCGTCACAAAGCCCGGGCCCACAAAGCCGCTTCGCGTCGCCGCCACCCGCGCCGGCCGCCGAGACAAAGCGGCCGCCGCGCCCGCCCGGCGAACACTGGCAAGGCGGCGCGGGCAAAATGAGGACGAGACGGAAGTGGCATGGCACGTCCTGCTAAAATAGCTATACTATGGTCCGATTAAAATAAGTTGGTGATTGACATTTGCGAATGGAAGGGAACGACGTTGACAGTTTGGGTACCACTGAGCACGTGCTCCCGGGACACGAAAATAAACATTTGAAATAAATACTTATTAAAGTAACCAAATCATACACTCATATTGTACGAAGCTACAACTTCAGAAGCACAATTGTCAATCACCAACTTATTTTAATCGGACCATAGGGTTTTCATTTCTTGGCTTGTGGAGGCTTGTTTTCACGATGGAATACCTCACGGTATTTCGCATCGTTCTCGGTCGTGTCGCTAGGGGTCGCATGGTCGCGACTATATCGAGCAGTGTTGACGATCATGCGACTCCTAGCGGCACGACTAAGAACGACGCGAAATACCGTGAGATATTCCATCGTGAAGACAAGCCCTCATCCGCCAAGAAATAAAAACCCGAGTATAAGGCTACGAAGGCGGCGATCATTGCCGCGATATCGTCGGTGGAGGCTGTGGGCGCCTGGAGGCGTCGTATTGGTGACTGGGAGTATTCATTCATTCCAAGCGCGTCAACGAATTAGGTTATTAGACTCGTAGTTTGTAGTACGTGGGAGATGCCAGAGTTTCTCTACTGGCCCCTGTGACCCGGTTCAGCACTATGATAGCTTGCTTGTTCTCCTCTCTAAGTATCTCTCCAGCAGCGGAACTTCTCCCCAGACGGGACATGCTCTAAGCTCCCGTCTGGTCAACCGATATGTGAGGTAGCATGTGGTACATATAAATGTGTGTGTATGATTGTGTGCGTAAACGACTAGAGAAGGGGTTTTGACCCGTTTGTTAGAGTACTTCTCTGGGATTTGCCTTATAGTTTTGTAAGTATTATAATTATACAGGGATATCTGGGTACTATTAATTGGAGGACCCACGAAAAACTACCGATCATAACTGGCCGTTAGAATTAGCTTCCAGTCAGTGTTTGAATTCGACCCAATTATGAAAGTGGTGACTTTATTTGAGGAATTATGATAAATGAGTTCGTAGTGACTCACTCTTTTATGAGTGGTGAATGATGGAAGATGATCCCTGTTTCACTTGATGAATGATGTTCAGTTTGTCACTTGCAAATGATGAGCGAGAGTACGTCTTGAACACTGTGTAATTTCGATATGTTTGTAGAGATGAATTCAGGTACAGACGACATAAAAGACATGATAGGTCAAGGAATGAGAATTATATAGCCGGAAGCGGAATGAGTGAGCCGAAAAAGGGGATTAAGTCATATCTTAAAAGCGTTTTAGGTGCAAATACGATGAGTGGCTGCCAAATGGAAAGTTTATGATCGAAGCGTTTACACAGCGTGACAAAGACAAGATTGTAATGATATGTTAGAGTGGTCGGATCTAGAAATAACCAACGTATTAAGATCTGATTGTCGCTATGTTTGGTGGTGGGGAGGTTTATTATTTTTTTATTGATTTATGTTGGTTGTACGTAGTTCAGTTAAGACACAACTTTACGTATGACTGAAAGGCTTATGTGCTAACTTATATTTAAAACTTACTTCTTCAACTTAATTTTAACGTAAGATTGAGGATGCCCTACTGGGTCCTCCATTCAGGTTCGAATTTGGAGAAGGTTTTTAAGAATATATTGTAGGGATATCTGATTTTTATTCTGGTGTGGTTAGGATTTTTTGCGAGTCTGAAGGTTGTAAAGGAAGAGATTTGGGGTAAATAATGATAAACGTTAGTGGTTAAGTATGTAATGTGATGTTCAATGGGTTCTAAGTCGTGCTCTTTATGAATCTGATGATTAGAGACCGGATTTGTATGTAATTACATATTTTTTGTCTTTCTACTTACCGTTCTCAAAATTGTAATCTTGGTAAATCATATCCCTCCTAACACAATATCGAATTTTTTCCTTACATATTTTTACATATTTAGAACTATATTACATATTTTACATATTTTGCTGTTTTCACAGCATATTTTCTTATTTTATCAATTTTCTTCTTTTGAATTCCTTATTCTTTTATGAAAAGATGCATTAAAAAAAATAAGCATTTTTCTCATATTATTTGGGGAAATCTGGGAGTCCAAAGCATCATTGACACCACGTTTTGTTATTTGTAACATTAATTTCCGAGAAAAAATTGCGATCACTGACGTGTAACACTTCGACGAAGATGCTGCAGTGTATGTTTGCTGATCGTAGATCTCGCCTGTTTGTGCGATGGCTTCTATTGCGTTTAGTCTGGCTGCTAATCTACGGTCCTGGATTACAACTTCTTTTCAACAGGTTTTACTACTGACGAGGAAATTGTATGATATAATGTGAGCAGTTTTTCTAAATGTAATTTCTTGCTATGTAAATGGTTTTAATTAGAGAATTTTAATATTTCATATTATATCCAATTTGACATACTTGTTACATGTTCTTACTATTTTCATTACATATTTATGTACATATTTTGACGTTTTATACTACATATTTTTCCTGTGTTTACTGATGATTGGGCGGCGGGGAGGTAACCAAGCTGCTCTCAGCGCCATGGCGTCTGCGAGGCCGCAAAGCCAGAGGGGGTGACGACGGCGCCGGCGGCCTCGGGGAGGGCAGCGGAGGGAGTGATCGTTAATAAGAAATGAGGGCGGGCGCTCTTCTGTCGGCTGGCGCTGATGGCGGAGGAGCCAGGGACGCGGCTAACAGGGAGCGGCTCGGGGCCTCCGCCTGCTCCGCCCGCGCGCGCGCTCTGTGGTCCGTCACTTGAGACGACATAAATGGCTTCGCTCGTAAACTCGGTGGCTTCCCCCCACCCGAGAGCGAGCTGGGTGCCGAACTTCGTTACTTTGCACAACACGGCAGAAAAATGGAGAAAAAAACACACCAAAAATGTGGCGTAATAAGAAAAGACTACATATAAAGAAAAGGGAATGTGCGTGTGTGTGTCGCGCATAGACGCAAAAACTACTCGACCAATTTTGCTGACATTTTCTCACTTTGTTCTTATTAGGAATGGGAATGTTCAATGAGTGGTTTGAATTAAATCAGGCTTGTGAGTGTGTTGTTGATTTATTCGTGTTTAACGACACAAGCGCTCCTGAACTCTACGCTACCTGCCGCACAGTCAAGGAATAAGCGCGTTTCCACTGCATACAAGCATTCTACCACTGTGATTGTGAAATATCGGCCGGAATTATTTCTGAATCTGGGACACGTAAAGCAAATTTCTCCAAGATTGTGTCACAGCAAACGCATGCCCAAATTTGAGGGAATTTTAACAATAGGATAATTAACTATCATGCCCAAGGACATAAAACCAATCATCCAGGACATAGAACAAATTCATATTTGCGAGAGTCTTTCATCTATTAGACGTTTGGCACAGGGTAGCGTTAAACGTGATTAACAATCACGTCACCAGTAATGTATGATGAGTATTAAACAATAATAACGTTTTGCCATATCCATTAGTATTTATATATATATATATATATATATATATATATATATATATATATTAGAAATAATATTTTCTGTACATTTCGTGAGAACCAGGGGCTGAACAGATTGACTTTAAAAAGATCTCGAAATGAAGATGATGGTTTACAGGTGTGCAGAAACTTCTTCAATCAGAAATATTTTTGTTCCAAGAATTAATAATTTGTCCAAAAAATTAAATTTTCAGCTACAGTCCCGACCGTACAGACCTACGCTCTAGGACGAGTAGTTAAAGCTTCCCATCGAAACTGACGCGCACACCCAGCACTGTGCATGTATTTGACTTGATTTGATAACAAAAAAAACAGACTGTAGCTATAAGAGATTTTCTGGCGAAAATTAACCGTTTTCGGGCGCACAATTACGTAACTTTCTCTTCTTACGAAGTACTCTTAAGGCGAGAAAGTAAAAAACAGTAAAAGCTGTATGTGACGTATGGGGGAGAAGATAATCTGCGCACGTTTTGTTTCTTGAGTTCCAGAATCCATTTCCAAAATTTTAATTAAAAACAGTTGAAAGACGAATGAAAGTTAACATAATAATAATAATAAGAAGAAGAAGAAGAATGATAACAATAATAATAATAATAATAATAATAATAATAAATTTCCTAAAAAATGTATGGGTTAAAGAACTATTTATTTCTAATTTGTAAATTAATTAAAGTGTTAAAATTTATAATATTAGAATTGTTTATTTCCTAATTAGTTCTTGAAATAAATGTGTGTTAAAATTATTGTACTACGGAAATCATGCTTTGATGGAAATATCTGTATGACCCCTAAAACGTGTACCAGAAAGCTGTCAAAAATAAACAACAATAATAAATATCTATAAAAAGCGCGCGAGCAGAAACATTTGAAAAACTAGACATTTTCGTTCCCGTTTTATATGGTATCGTTTGTAGAGAACTGAAGGAGCAATGTCAATTGCATTCACAACATGCTTGTATTCATTAAAACCGTCATGAAATGAGTCCAGTCGTTTGTTGCAATTGTAATGTCTTAAAGTATTTGGAATAGGAATGTAAAAATAAACCATCTCTGCTGCAAATCATTTTGATAATACCTTGTACATTGTCATCGTTGAGTGATTTTGAACTTTTACAAAAATGTGAGCACAACGAACACCTGTTGATATGGCATAACTCATATAATATGATTCACAGCCCCGTACGTTATGGGTGTTGAAATATTAAAGTCTAAGCTATTTTTTGAAAATAGATAAAAGTATTATACTAAGGTGCGTGATTTATCTGTTGTGAAGATCACAAAAAGGTATAAAAATGACAGTTAACAAGCTTCTTTACGATACACAAATTAGCATGAACACATGAATCACGAACGTCGTGAATACAACTAGCAATGCCTGTTCCGCAAATTTCGTGGTACCGCACAAAAAGATGTGTCTAGAGAGGCTTTGAAATGTGACTGGACTACAAAGCGCGTAACTAAATTTTCCTCGCAATTTTTGACATTTCGCGCAGCGAGACATTTTATCCTCTATTTGTCGCGATCAAGGCCTTTTGTAGCCTTCACAGCGCCCCCTTCCTCGGCGCGCCGCATGCTGGGAACTGTCGACGCACCCATTAATGCACAAGTCCGCGACTCCGCGTGACACAATGGTCGCGATATCGCGCAACGCATCGACTATCGATATTTCACGTCGCGCGTGAGAGAAGGCGAACCGTCCGCCCGATGGCCATCTCCGGTAAACAATGCGCGTTGCGAAGCCCCGTTGCCGTCGCGTCGCCCCCGCCGCCGCCTCTTCCTCCGCCTCCGCCCGCCATCACGCTCCACCGCCGACACTGACTGCGATTTACCGTCACTCACGGCGGCGGGGCGGGGCCGGACGGGGCGCGGTGGCGTGGGGCGTGGGCGGGGAGTGGAGGGCGACGCGGCAGGGCTTGGAGCGGAGAACGGCGGAGCGGGGCGGGGGGCGCGGGACGCGGGTGAGCAGGAGCGGAGGGCAGCGAGGCGGCGAAGGGGCTGGGTGCGGCAGGGCGGGATACGGCAAGGCCTGGGGCGGGGAACGGCGGGACGGGCGCGGGGGCAGGGGGCGGGGGCGGGGAAGTCGGACGGGACGGGTGAGGTGGACGCAGGGTCGAGGGCGGGGCGGGTGCGGGAGCGGGGAGTGGCGGTGCAGGGGCAGGGCGGGGCGGAGCGGGGGCGGCGAAACGGGGCGGAGCGGAGCGTGGCATATCAGGAGCAGAGGCGGGGGGCGGGGGGTTGGGGCGGGAAGCGCTACTGTGCAGCTACGGTGGGGAGAAATGGATGGCGCCACGTGGGTTAACGGGCGGTGAAGGCGCGATTAGGGACGGTGTCGATGTTGGGCAGAGGAGCATTGGGAATGAGTGTGGACATGTCAGTGCCAATGGTGGAGGGCGATGGCGTTGTCGCCGGCTCGAATTGTGATGCTGAGGGCGACGGGGAGTGTCAGGGTTAGAACGACAGCAATGGCTAGGGCATGCATGAGGGAAGGGAGGAAGATGGGGGGGTGGCTAAAGCGATTGTGATGGTGATGATTATTGCAATGACGATGGGGATGCCAAAAGGAAAGGCAAAACTTGTGTTAGAGGGTAACTTGCTGGTAAGGTTTCTTGACGCTTTGATGGTAGAAGCATCGGTTGTGGCAGCAGTGGGAAGTGGGGCCGCAGCACGTGGCAGCGTTTGTGAAAGAAGGACCGAGTAGAGCTCAGTGGGAATGAAGGAAGCGAAGGATCGAAACGGGAGTAATGGCAAGTCTGACGAAGCGGTGGTAGTGCTTGGGAAGCGGAGGAGCAGTTTGAAGAGTAACCGTGAGCGCAAGCTCTTTTGAGCGTTTGGTGGAAAATGTGTGTTATAAAGAAGTACACTCACTTATTTGCTAAGGTGTAGATGATCACAGAGAAAACAGAAAGGTTCATTTCAAATAGCGCGCTGAAGAATGACGTTCACAGATAAAACAGCAATTAATGAGTCTTGAAAACATCATTGAAACACAGATTAGCAGAAAATATGAATTGGGATGCAAGACTGAAATATGATGAAGTTGGAGATCATTGTATTTTACTAAAAGTGAACGATTGGAATAAAAAAAATTAAGTAATTTCTGCAGTAGTACAACCAACAGAATAAAGCAAGAATGGAAGCAATTAGATAATTACACAAGTAGGAGGTTTCAACATTTGAGAAGGTGCTGAACTGACATTAATGAAGAAATTGAGGCATATGATTGAAACAGAAAAAAGAGAATGCAGAATGCTACGAAATAAAGAGAGAACGATAGTGAAAGATTAATAAAGGGAAGAAGTAAAGCGGGGAATGAAATGAGAAGGAAAGGGAAGGGAGAAAAGGAGAAGGGGGAATGACGGAAGAGAAAGGGAAGAATGGAAGAGGGGGGAGAGAAAGATAATGAGAAGGAAAGATGCCGGAGATCCAGAGAGCAAAGGAGAGAGAAAGGGGAGGGAGAAATTCTCGTGGTAAGCAAGAGATTAAACTAGAGCGTGGGAGAAGGAATGCAAGTGGATTAAGGGTACTCGTAAACGAGAGAGAGGCAGAGAGATAGAGAGAGGCAGAGAGATAGAGGCAGAGCGAGGGTAGCAGATAGATAGAGGCAGAGAGATAAAGGGAGGCAGAGAGAGAGATGGATGGATGGAAATTGAGGGAGAGTGCCAACGAGCGGTGGAGAGCATGCGTGATCCGGAGCGGCTGTGTGGATGAGAGCGGGAGCGGGAGGAGGCGAGGCGTGGGCGGGGCCGCGAGCGTGACAGATGCGCCGGGGGCGGGGGCGGGGGCGGCGGCGGACGAGGCGTTGACGGGAACGGCGCGGCGGCCGTGACGGAACTGTGCGACGGGCGACTTTTGTTCGGAGCGCCATAACTTAGAGCCGGCGTTGTGGATTCCGATCAGAGGCCCGCCGCCGCGTCAATTTCCACAGTTTGTTACGGCCTCCGCTGCTGCCTCTCCGCGCCGCGCCGGAAAGCGGAGATTCGCTGTGGGCCGAAAGGGCATCGAAAACACGCAGAGCTCATTTTCGGTGAGGCTCAAGCGAGAAATTCTCAGAATTCGTTTTATAAAGTATTCAATGAAGCAACTAAAACATCTGAAACCCATATTTTTAGTTTATTTTTATTTTGGTTTTTAGTTTAGTTTATTGTTATTATTTTTCCGATGAGAATTGTTTGAATGTCACAAAAATATTCTTCGTTTTACGAACATATTGAAGATACCAAACTGGGCGTCTTTTTTCAATATATTGATTGTATATTCGGTATTTTTCCAAAGGGATGCAATATTTCTTCTATGGTTTATATTTGTTTCTACGTTATTACAAAAGTTGTAGATAAGTAAAACGTCAAAATTATTCAAATTGATTTCCTAGTTTTGATATATGTAAAAAGGGATAGATTCTACCAGCGTGACTCTTTTTCGAGAAACTGTTAAACAACACACTTCTTAAAATTAATAATTGTTATATTTTTTCACAATCAGGCACAATCTTAATAATATTCATAAGAAATTAAATTGACAAAATTAATCAGGGTGATTACGCAATAATTATAAATTAAAATACATCCCTGTTCATGTTCAGTCAAAGTTACTAGACTCGGTACTTATTTAGTACAATGATACAAGATGTTACTCGTTAGTATCGGAACCTGCAATCTTTCCTGTACCCAATGAACACCTCAAGAGTTATTTCCAAAATCGATAAACTAGATGACTATTCCACGTTTGTAATGATTTTTTTCTTTCCATATACCTGTATTGACTAACCTGCTGTTGTGTCTAATATACTTCTCGTACATTACGTTACATGACGATATTCTAACAACCTGAACCTTAATGGACACATTGCATTATAACAATTTATGACTTATCAACGACAAGAGAGAAGCATTTCGAAGTAGTAACAAATATCACCTTCTCTCTTAATAAAATAAAGTTAAAGAAACAATCTTAACCAGAATATGATAATGATTTTATTTCATTATTCTGTGACAAAATGATAGATTGAATAAAATCTTTATCATAATAGGGAGTTTATGCACCTCGAACGTTAAAGCAATATCGATCTTCTGCGCATGCGCAATTTGTTTCGCATCAATTCAGTGTGCGATGTATCTCCGCATGAGCAGAAGATCGATAGTGCTCTCCGCTACGGCGTGCACAAACACTCTATTGCGATTAAAGTTGTTTCTTCACATTCATCTTTAACCTGAAGAACCACAAGATCTTGACTGAAACTAAGAACTTTCTGCTACCTTCTTTCCTTTCCTTCACCTGCGTTTATAAGCATTTCGACCCAGTGTGCGAGTGAACCGGATATGTGGGAAGGCGGAGGCAACGGGGGAAAGAGAGCGACGTGAGCCGAGAACAGAGCGACAAAAAAGCGCCAACACGCAGGCGAAGAGTATAATGCGGAACGAGCAGATTACATCGATTGGGCTGCGATTGCCGGCGGATAAACACGCCGTGTGACGATAACGGACACTGTTCATGTGATAGCTTTTCCCACCTCTGTGGGCACAAGCGCCGCGACAACACGAAAGATAATTGTCACACTTTTTATACAAATGGATAATGTTGAAGGTATTTTTGTCTCGAATCTTGGATGTTATATTTAGGGAGACGTTTCGTTACTCTTACCAATGAAACAAGGTTTATGTGGGAATATTTCCAACGTTCCTATGAAAATGTATAGAAGCACAGGATGTAATAAGTTAATTGCAATACCTTTATTACATGGTTTGCTAATTTCAACCTCATCA
Organism: Acheta domesticus; assembly: GCA_031308135.1. NCBI lineage: Eukaryota > Metazoa > Arthropoda > Insecta > Orthoptera > Gryllidae > Acheta > Acheta domesticus. Next base: position 48,697,146 of record JAHLJT010009436.1, read on the forward strand.
AAAACATTAATTTTTGAAGAAATTGGTACTCATCGATTTGATACAAAATTAGAAAAATTAATATTCATAAATTATGTACTAGTTAATAAAATGTTAAATTTCTTAAATTTAATGAAGATTTTGAATTAATGAATTTCTGAATTTATTATGTAGAAAGATACTAAAATTATAGTTCACTTGGATATCTTTACATTTTCGCTTGACTTTTATTTAAAATTGTTTTATCATTTTAACATAGTTGTCTATAACAGTTTTGGTTCCATGTTTTAATCATTTACTTACTCTACCATTAAATTCGTCATCCCTTCTAATCAGTTTGGCATCAAAAGTTCGTTGAGGGTTCACATTTTTAAAACTAATGTAAAAGTATCAGCATTTTCTAAAAGTGTCTTGCTGTTACTATATGCTTCATTGTATTGGACTTGTCCTTATTTCTCAATCTACATTACGTTTCAATTCAGAAAAAAATTGGATTTCAGGATGTTTTATCTAGAGTTTATATCAAAATCTTTCTTCTTGGAATAAATTTCTTCTAATAAAGTATTTTACGTTACAATTATTTTACTTTCTGTGAAGTTTTCTTTTTAAATGTCACAATCAAGTGACAGATCTAGTCTTTTAGCATTTTATTTCTCCACTAGAATTCTCAGTTCCAGCAAGTTTCATTTTATTTCTCCACTACAATCTTTATCTTCGCTTCATATTTCCTTCCCAGATTTGTGTGATGTGTCTCATGAAATGTTATATTTCAGTTCAATATGCATCGTCTCCTGTATTATTTCAGTAGTATACCTTTGGGTTCCGGCTCTCACACGAAACCAATCTTTATAAATGAGGGCTCTAAAGAAAGATAATTTCACGCAGGCTTGACGAATTCCATTTTGACTTTAAAAATATGGATGATTTCTTAAAAAAAACGCATCGAAATATTCATGTAAAATGCAATCCGCATCACATGTCAACCTATAATGGCAAATAACTCATAAACAAAGCGTTTTAGAGCTTTAAAATGTAAAATTTTGGGGCCTCAAAGAAACGTTTCTCACATCATAATCTACAAGATGAGACATTCTCCAATCCATTCAATTAACTTTTCGGTTCCACATTTCAATACTATTAAGGCCACCTCATTATTTCAGCCCTTCCTGCTGGTAACAATTTTTGGGGGCGACACGGTTAGAAGGCTTAGATTCGACAATATTTACGCTTTCTATTAACACCGTAGTTTGTGCAGTCTGACGAGGTTTATTTGCATAATCATTAATTCAAGATTTGCCCCCAGCAACAACTAGAAGTACTATTATAGTTGCTTGATACCTATACCTACCTATACCTATACCTATGAAGATTGTTTCTTTTGCGTGTAGTGAAACTATTCAATTAACATTTTTTTCATGGTCTGTAAGTGCTGTGTACTTAATTGTGGATGGATGTGGGTGTTCAGTGAAGAGTGAAGACTGTGTTTGGTTTTACCTGTACCAATATTTTCGTTATCATTCGATGAAATTTTCAAGTCAAGAGGTTCTGACACGTAGCTTTCTCAAAAGTAAAAAGCTAATATTTTTGTGACTATCACGAAAAACTAAAACCTAACTGACAAAGAATATTGAATAGTTACTTCAAATGTCTTTAAGTAAGTTTTGGGAATTGTTCCAAGCAAAATCTTCATGATATTGAAAAAATATTTATTGAAAATTTCTTTCACACATTAATTGCATTGTTTTTTATTATTATTTGTAATTGTGTCAGTACATTGCAAGTTACCTTTATAGATTTTAAACAAATAAACACGTTTTGTTAACTACTTTCCCTCTTAAAATGAAAATGGATAGGGATGAGTGTGGTGTCTAACATGCGAGAGTTCTCGTATGGGTACGCAGAGGTAGTGGGGGAAAACTTGTGCTATGGCACAACACAAAGAACAAACTTTTTTAAGTAGCTAAAGTAAAATAGCTTGAAATAAATGGAAAACAAAAATCAAAACGCGCTAGCCTACAATACTTCGTGAATCAATTAAAAAAAAACAAAATTTAAAATTATAGAAAGAATAGTGAAAGTCACCCGACAAATGCCAAAGATCGCAGTCCAAACGCACGATTTAAATGTTGGCGGTATCTGGAAGTATGTATACCAACGCCCAGCTGCAAACTCATATTGTAAATAAAACACCGTTTGATATTAAACTCAAGGTGTTGGTTTGTTAAGATATTAAAAATGCAAACATCGTTTGAGCAACATTCCCATGTACCGAAGTGGGCTTTCTAATGCCTACTAAATTGTTTCTAATGCTAACAAATGGTATTTAGTACTCAAAGGTGAAAACATTAGTTTGATTATTTTTTGACTCGAAATTGCTTTTCTTGAGGTACATAAGGACGCAGAAAATAATTCAATACTTTTTAGTATATAAATAATTTTTCAATTTTCTCACTCCAGCAAGCTGGCATCCTGACTCTCCCAACTCACTCGGTTCTTCATAAAAAATCAAGAAAAGTTAAGTAATATTGCAATGAGTAGGTCTGTTCTTGCCCGACCCGGTATTTTCGTACTACTTTTCTTGGTTTTCTCAAGAGTAAAAATCTTTTCTTTTATTTGACTATCAAGGAAAGCGAAAAGCTAACTCTCAAGGAAGATTGAAACATTTCTTCAAATGTTGTTTTTAAAGAAGTATGAATTGTTCCAAGAACATCTCTCTGTAATGTTGAATAAACTTTAATTGAATATTTGTTTCAAACATCAATTGCATTGTTATTTTGTTTGATATTCTGTAAGTACATTAGTAGTTCCTCTCCTTTATGGGAAGGATAGACAAATGGATAAGGAAAGGGTGGGATTTAACATGCGAGAGTTCTCGCACGGGTACGCTAGTAATGATATAATATATAAAACTTATTCTGGCAGATTCCTCTAAAAAAAAAATTCTTGGACAAACTCCTCTTACATAATTATTTTTACATTTGCATTTACAAGTAAATGTAGAGAACGTACTTCTTGTTGCTATATAAATGCCTTATTTAGTTAACATGCAAAATTCTCCCTTACGTTAAGAGTACAAGAGAAGTTTTCGTCTTCATTAGGTCCAGATCTTTGGAAACAGCAAACGGAGTTTCCATTCACATACTGTAACAGCATTTTTCTCCAAATGATGTGGAAACCTTATGTGATATTGTTTTAACTATAATATGAAATGCGTTAGTATCGACAGAATTAATATACGTATGAAAATGAAATTAAAAAGCACTACAACCAGTTTCCATTTACAGAGCTCCATATCTGTGACGCAAAATTATGCACACAGGAAAATAACGATGGAATGTAATTTTGAAAATGAATACGTTCTAGAAACACGATGTGGCTTCTAAATGCCAGTTAGTGCATTCCGGTTACCGAAAAATATACTCGTATCATTGAACAGTCCCATGTCTAGATCTCTGAACTTCATACAGTAAACAAAGGTCAAAATACGCATGCAACCATGCACTTAAAATTGCCAATAAATGCACTTGAAACAGCCAATGTATGCGCTTGAAACTACGAATCTGAGTTAAACAAAAATATAGATAGCAATAGATAACTTTTACTTACGTAATCTTCATTTCACCCTGTATTACAAAACGCTTATATTATTATAAACAAAAAATTAAGAGGGAAGCAGCATTGTTACAAGATGCCGTAATATTCAGCTCAGTTTATTAACTTCATGCGCACGAATAGTTTCAGGAAGTAAATCGATTCAAGCGAAAACAATCTTTTCAGAAAACTATCGGAAATTTTATGTTGGTATTGTAACATTGACATGACTTAATGTGATTTTCTTTTGAAAGAGTAATACACGAGAAATCTGACTTCGACCCAGTTCTGAACAAAAACTTGGAATATATGCACTTAAATATGCCTCATAAATAAAAATATGCAGTTAAAGAAAAAAAATCACAGAAATATGCAATTATGCGAAATGTAAATGGGCAAATTTTGTTTTATTTTTGGAGGTAGGTAAAGTTATATATATTTCCTTTCCATTTGCGCAATCAATAAAAATATGCAATTGCATGAAGTTCCCCGGTCTACCTATGTCAACCACTTTCCAGTGTTCTGAGGACACAACTGATGGGAGACCCACGCAAAAGCCATGAATAAATTCAAGCATCAATGAAGAAAACATATTTAAGGACTAATAATAAAAGTATTTAGCAACATGCAAGTCATTTTCGGCAGATTTTGTTAAAATATTTTCAGATATTGAGGTACAGTAAAGCTATATAAGGCATATTCGGAACATTTTCTCTTCTTGCGGCCTTTTCCGCGAGGACACAGATGGCAAGGGCCATTTTTTAAAGACCTAGATCAACCATTTTCCCCCTATTGCACAACTGTTACCTACACCAGCGGATACTAAATGAAGATCGCAACTTGTTTATGGATTGTAAGAGAATGCGGGACCTTCGAGAATGCGATTACGCATGACGACGGTTACGAATTCTTTTACTTAACATGAAAATACCAAATAACTAATAACTAACAAATAATTATTGAAAGACGAAACTACCACTATGAGTTTAGGAAAGTTCTAATGACAAAAGTTCTAACGATGAAACTGTAACTCCGTACCTAAATAATAAATAGGAGAATAAAGAACGCTGAGATCCATGGCTGACCCCTCCCCTAGTATGCTACTGTCAGTAAGGTTAGACAGAACGTATTTAAACACTGTTATTTGAAATACGTATTTGAAAAACTGTATTTTTGAGTTTTTTGGATATGTATTTTGGAGATGTATTTAAATACATAAAGAAGGTGTATTTAAAAAAGAAATCCATAAAGAACTTTAAATGTAGATGAAAAAGAAGATAACAAGGATGGTTTTTCTTCGGTTCCTTTAGTGAATGCACCTAATTGCAACAAAACATAAAGCTGTTTAATTCAAATGCTCTTCATTTTTAAATGATAAATATAAATCATTAAAACTGATGGACACCGACACCCACAATAAAAAGAGCGTTTATTCCTTATAACACTAGTTTTTGTTCATCGAAGCCAGTTCAACGACAGTTTTCCATTGCAGATTTTATACATTCCCCAACTAGGGGTTTATTGCCTGATGATTTGTTTGAAAAATTAGTCGTTTTAAAAGGAAATTCTGTTTACTTGAGTTAGACATGTTTTATACCATTTTATATTTGAAACTATTTATACATATATGCAGTGCTTGATTTATAAAATTTTAGGCCCCGGAACGAGTCCTAAATTGATTATTAATTTGTTAGAAATAGTTAAATATAATATAATTTAATAATATTATTCTCGAGGTCCGAAACGCCGTTCCATTGCATTCCGCCAGAAATCAAGCCCTGCTATTGCAGTTATAGTTCAGAAATTTGTCGGACTGTTAATTGATAATTTATTATTATTATTATTATTATTATTATTGGCAATTATAATATTTTGTTGCGGTAAAAATATAATGCAAAATTATTGTATTTACTGTATTTTGAATATTTGAAATATTTTAAATACTATGTATTTACCAAATCAAAACCTAATTTATTTTGAGTACGTATTTGAATACTTATTTACAATAATTTTTGCGAATTATTTAGTTGCTAAATTTAAAATATTTTGCCCATACCAGACTGTCAATGTGGCTGTCGTTGCGCACTGTATCAACTCAACTTCTCAATGCAAACAATTTCTCCATTTCATACTTTTTCGAGTTTAATATTGAATTTGTTCTTAGCACTCTTGTACGTTACGTCAAATAGTTTTATGACTGATATCCTTTTTGGTTCGTTATTATGGAAGATAATTCAAGTACACACTACGAATTTTTTTAGCATCTTGGAGATTCATGGCTTATTGAACATGTATCTTTCTTACCACGTTTTAATAGTCTGTCATTGCAATTAAGAACTGATTGGGAACAACATAATAGGCGTAGTTTATATAGTAATATTAAAAGTATGTAATCATCATTATTTATTTCCAATCAAAAACGGCCATGACGAGAACATTTGCAACCACCGGCCACGAGACATTTCAGACCCATCTGCATTTTCTTCAGTAACTACAGACAAGCTTTTCCCACTTTACCACGTAGGCGGGCTTCACGCTGACCAGTCGCTAGGCGACGGAACAAGGCGATCGGAGGGCGACCCCGTGCTCTCCTCCGTTGGAGCGCCGCGCCGGCGGAGGTCCCTGGTTCGCACTCACGGTGACCGCGTGGCCGATTCGCCGCTCGGAGCGGGGCGGGGCGGGGCGAGGCGGGGCGAGGCGGGGAGCGGGTCGGCGGTCGCGGGTGGGCGCCGGGGGTCGATTTCCATAATGAGACCAGGACTTTAAATAAATTGGGAACCTGCTGACGGGACCGTCGGCCTAATTCCGCGAAGGCGGTCCCCGGGGACGCCGGGGCGAACGGGCTCGCCCGGCGGCGGGGCGGAGGGGGCGGGATGGCCGGCAGGCAGGCGGGACGGCCGGTCGCCCGGCCGGGGCGGGTTGCGGCGGGGCGGAGCGGGGCGGTGGCCAATCTGAGACGTGATCTTGCTCAGCGCGGCCGGAGCGAGCGAGAGCGCGGACGCCCATGGCCGACCGGCGGAGGTGGAGGGCGCGCCGTATCAAACATTTCCCCGCTCCTGGCGGTGGCCGGCGCTGGCGAGAGCGGTGAAGTGGCAACGCAGGGGATGGACGAAGCAACAGAGGCGGATACGGAGAAAAATACTCATAGATGTAGCCGTGGGGTAAAGGTGGATAATGAGAATTACTAAAAGCCATTAACAACCGACTCAGATTACTGTAGTGATGAATACAGGAAAGCGACACATACGAACGTAATGATTCAATCTACGTAATGTTTCTGATGGACGTTTCTGTGCATATAGATAGTATATCATATCCTACAAAGTACCCTGTTTCACCTCAGAGCGTTCTGACTATTAAAACAGAATAGATTTATTAGTGCTTAGAGTAAATGATGTGAGTACTGAATCCGGGCCCGTCAATTATTGAAGCCATTAATCGCGTAAGTGTAGTGCATGCTATACCTGCAAGGTTAGTTCGAAGGTGGGAAATCACGAAGAACTGCAGTTCAGAGCATCCAGGTATTAGAATTCTCCTCCAGGAAGCGATTAAGTTTTGCTAGACACTAACATCTCACGTAACCAGATTCTTTAAACACTAGCTATATAGATATACTGGTCACCACCCATGTCACCTGTTACGCTCAGAAATATGTTTGGCAGACTTAAAGAATACCAAGTTGTGACCTTGTTGCTGAGTAACAAGTGCATGTTGATAATTAAATTTGTTCAAAGGATTGTCACCTGTATCAAAACGTGTACGTATCAAATCGGGCAATATATCAAGACTAAGAACCTGTTCAAAGAATTGGTGGAATTCAAAGAATCGGTAGCTTAGTGGTTAGAGCGGCTGGGCGTAAACCAGGAAACCCGTGTTCGAATCCCGGTCGGGGTGACAATTCTTTGAACAAATTTAGTTATCTAGTTATATAGGTACTATCCAAAATCCGCCACTATCTCTGTTGGGACTCGAAGTATAGGATCTCTTGCCCAATGATGCTACAGAGGCAAAGATGTTGCCACTGAGATGTCGCAGCCAATGAAAATAATGTGCTAGATTCTGGTCATACCTGAGGTGGTGCGGTATTTTTTTGAAATATTTTTAATTGACCTTCAACAAGAAAAACTGTGGAGGACCGAACCACGTCCATTTATAACAAGAATGGAAGAAAAAGAAAGGAGGAGAGGAAGGAATGAAGAAGAAACCATGAAAAAGGGAAGGCAATGTGCATAGAGACGAAAGTAAATTCCTCAAGTGGGGAAACGAAGAGAGGTGTTTTGTGAAGGGAAAAATTGTCCGAGAATAATGTAAAGAAGGACGCAAGGCGAAGAAGAAACGCAAATCTGTGTAAGGGTAGATGAAAGATGTGTTTGCAATATTAGCAAACACCACAAAAATAGAGCAACTCGAATTGGTACTTGCAAGGCGGAAGTGATAGAAACTGCAATCAAATAGGAGCAAACAAAAACCGGTTCTGAGTTAATGGAGGGAAACTGTTCTTAAAATATAAATTCAACATTTCATACATTAAAGTTCGTTGTCCGTGTCCTGTGATGTCTGAAGTCTCCTTCAACTGTTAATGTAAGAAAAAATGTTCGATGTCCGGAACTTAGAAACCTTTTGCTTGCTCATCAAAATTTGAAGCCACTGGACGAAAGTTTTTGTTTTCTCCCATTAGCAATGACGTAAAATATGGCGATATATAGAGAATAAGGAACAGGCGGTTGCCACGTGAACTCGCTGGCGGAGTCAGTAGGCGATGTGAGGGAAAGGAGCATCGGGGTCGCCGCGCGCCGCGAGTGAGAGTGAAGATGGACGTGGGGGCGTGGGCATGGGTGGGGGCCTGGACGGCGGCGGGGGACGGGGCGGCGGGGGGGAAGGGGCGGCGGCGGGGGACGGGGCGGCGACGGGGATAGGGCGGCGGCGGGGTGGGGGCGTGGGGATAGGCGTGGACGATGGAGGGGGTGGAGACGTGAGTGGGGCACGGGAGGTGGCTGAGGCGTGGGTGAGGTTGGTGGTGAACGGTGAAGGCGGGAAGTGAGCGGGGGCATGGGCGTGAGCGGGGGCATGGGTATGTGCGGCGGCAGGGCGGGGGTGGGGGTGGGGGCGTGGGGGGGCGTTTGCGGGGCGGAGGTGGGTGGAGGCATGGGCGAGATGGGGTGGGACGTGTGCGTGGCGGGGGTGGGCGGAGGCGTGGGTTTGGGTGGGGGGCGGGGGTGTGTACGGCGGCGTGGGCTGTGACGGGGACGTGGGTGGGGCTGTCGGCTGGGGCGTGGGCGGGGGAGAAGGGGCGCTGGAGATCAGACCGGAAGGCGCGGTGTGGCGGAAGTGGCAGGGGTCATCGGGGATTCCCCGAGCGTGCGGCCGCGTCCAGTCGCCCGACTGCTCGGAAAGCTAATCAGCGCCCTTTTAAATGACGCGGCGCCACTTGCGGCCGAGGGCAGCGCCGCGCCCTCGTAAAGCGGAGCTTTGGATTTACTTCGGCCGCAAGTCGGATTTCGATGAAGTGACGCCGTACTTACAGTGGGGAAGATACATTAATTCACGGAAATCTTCTTTGAAGATACTTTCCATGACGGAAACGAATTCATTAATGTTTTTCTCGTATTTTTGAAGTTTAATCGGAATATTTTGATTTAAGTCCAGATATATCCATTAAAACACTTGAAACAAAACAGATTTTTGGTCTGCCAAATTCATCTTATTTCGTGTTTTATGGACACTGTAACGCCACGAGCACGCGGTAGCAGGAAGAGTGTTGCATAACCTTGGTTGGTGGACTATTACATTCAAAATATCTATTAAATTCTAGTCATAAAAAATCAAAATTTCTCAAAAATTGCTTATCTAGCATATGACAATATTATCATCATTCTTATTTTTTCACACGTCGTAATAGACTATATATATTTCCATTTGAGAAAAAACAATGTTACCTCAATATCTCGTAAAATACAAGTGATAATATAGGAATCAAAGGAAATTATACCTTATGTGAAAACATTAAAGAATCCCCACGTAAAATCTTGTAAAACAGGTCATGTTGTGAAATCAATGATGCCATTTCGAAAAAACTTCCCTTTTCCGTTTGATTTTCTCAATTTGAGCAAAGCCCCCTCCACAGGGCGTAAACCAGACCTGCACAGAATTTTGCACTTTCACTGACGCCAGGAGCAGCCAGTGCCCTCTGGAATACAAAGCCTGGCGAGGATTTTGTGACGTAAGCACGAGTAGGCCCACGAAGAGACTCTGCGGCCGGATACTCCGTGTGTTATGCGTGTTGCTATGTTGTGTTGGTTGTGATTTTTCAGCAGTTTGATTATTTTTAATTACGGAAATTCGAACTTAGTAAGTACTATTTATTAACAGTAGTTTCTGATTAATTTCACTTTACGTCTTAGATGTAAAATTAAGGCAAATATAAGCAAATGATATATTTGTGCTTCAATTTGTAAAAACGTGTTACGAGACTTCTAGGTTATTGTATATATTGATCATACAGTGTTTAGAACTTACGTGATTACACAGTAAACAGTTGTTAAAAAAATTCGTAACGATTCAAACATTCATTGTTTCATTTACAGCTCGTCACAATAATGCCTTTCAAGTGTTGTGTGCCCAATTGTAAAGGCAACTGCCGAAACGGCCCTGCTGTTAGTGTGTTCGGCTTTTCAAAAGAGAAAGAGCCAAGGAGTGTGTGGATCAGAGCTATTTGTAGAGAGAAAACTTTCATACCCAACAATAACTCAAGGGTAGGAATTTAAAAAATACCTTAAACTTGCAAACGTTGGTGATAGTGATAGTTTTGGTGATAGTTATTGAATTGTTGAAAAATGGATTCAATCTTTGCCTCATCAACAATTAAGATCGTGCCATCCACATATCTAGCATAAAATATTACTTCATATTGACTTAAGATTACTGTGTCTGCTGCATAACCAGTTCAGAAAATAGGTAACCTTTGGGTCCACCTATTGTAGTTCCCTGTGTTTGTTTGTGACAAGAATCATTGAACTTGAAGAATTTGTTATTCAACAGTAATCTAATTGCTATCAGGAGCTCCTCATTTGGTATTTTAAATGAATTTTCCTTATCAAGTTTTTCGTTCAGAGCTTTAAATATTAAGTTATGTGGGATGTCTTACAAGTTTTAATATATTCATAATTGACGTGATATCTCAGCTCAAAATCTAGCCTGCAGAACTATTCTGCTCCTGTACTTTTCTTTTCCAAAATATTTTAAATCGCCTATTCTGTAAAAATACGTTTGTGTGCATTAATGTAGGAATATGTATGCATAAGTAATGAGAAACTACTTAAATATTTTTGTTGTGTTACACAAAATATATATAGAGTAATATATGTAAATTGTGATATAATTTTCTTCAAAATAAATTACTATTCTTAAAATTAATCAAAGTGTATTTTTATTAACTTCTGATTCTAATTTTGTTGATAGTTGTAGAAAAAGGTTTTTGTTCTTTCAAAGAAACATTTTCCTGAAATAAAAGCAACATATTTCTAAAAATATAAATCCTTCGATTTTCGTTTCTAAAATCTGTTTTTGGGAAATGAAGTACCAAGGACAAATATATTGTGAAATGCTCTTGCTATTAACTTCAGCATGGATCGTAGGCCCGCGGCAGGGCTGGTGGGCCTACTCATCGTGACGTCATTGGCAAGATGGCTGCCCGTCACCAGGCTTTGTATTCCAGAGGGCACTGGAGCAGCGCGCGTGCAACTCGGGGGCAAATGAGACAATCGATGAAGGGTGGGGATGAGACCCAATCTAAGAGTGGGGATCACCAATCAGAATGCGCAATTCAAAAGATAGCACGTAAGTTTAAAGAGCAATCGGCAAGAACATGCCGGTCATATACAGTTCAAGTAATATTGCCTTTTGGATTATATTGTAAATATTTGTTCTCGGTATATGACAGGGCGAAATATGAAACTACAACGAATTATACATATTATATTTCGACGCCAAGTATTATAATTGCTTGTAGTGCTAATAATGTAATTCGCTTTGCTACGATGTAATCACAAATTGAGTGTTGTGCTAAACACAAAATTTTGATAATGAATTGTTTTTGTTTGATGATGACAGCAATAAACTATTTTTTATTAAATATGTTTGATTGAATAAGACGGTTCCCTCAAAGCAAAAACATACTGTTCTGGAAAAAAGTCATGATTATTTTCTGTTCTAATTTCTGACAAGAGTGTAGAGTCGTTTACGACATTGTATAAAAATAAAAGGCCTCTTGCATTATATTTAACATGATTATCTTATGATTGTCCGTAACATATCGTCACAGAAGTTTGCTCGTTTTTTTTAATTCAGTTTCATAATGGAGGAAAATGGTCACAAATATGCTATTAAACATTACCCTTCTTGGAATTGCCACATATTCTATTTTTATGTCAATCTTGATGTGAGAGGTCGCTCTCATGATTTTGTTCATTTTTCTATGATTTGGAGATTATAACATTCCCTGTGAACAATCAAATATTAAATTGCAATTTTTGTTAGATAGAATTAAATAATATTTTTTATATATATATATATATATATATATATATATATATATATATAAGCTTTTGCTTTAAAATAATGCTTAAGGGTCACAATGAGCATGTTATTTTCATTAAAAAAATAGAAAATGATAATACATACAGTGATAGATATAAAGGTGGATATACAGCAGTGCACAGAACGTAAACAGTAAATTATGACCCTGGTAACTTGAAATTCTAGACATAATCCATTTAAACAAATGGGTATATAATTTTGAAGCATGGATCATTGTATTAGACGCACAGGCATTCAATCTACGCGCCACGTCGTGCTTCGTCAGACTTCTCCCCTCCCCGCAAAGCTTCCTACTCCCCACTACTTGCACTTTCGGCGCTGCCGCGGGCAGACGATCGGCTCGCAAGTGCAGAATGCCTGCGCGAGCAGGCGTTGTGCAGGTCTGGCGTAAACGAATGTCCCTGTTTAGGAAAGTTGTCATGTAATTGAAAAAAGTTTCCCGATGCAGTAAGTGTGCTTAAAAATTGGGCCATCAAGATAGTTTTGTTTTGCTCTGCACAATTGTTCCTGAATAGATTAGCCCTTTATAGGATTGTGGTTCTCTCCGCGACCACATGCTATTTGGTCGTTTTTTGCTTAACAAAGCCATGCAATTTTCATCCTTATCGCTAATTTCACATTGTAGAGTCTTTTTCAATGAAATGCGATTGTTGCAGATAGTGTGATCACATTTATTCGTAGAAATCTTGCTGTTGGTCCATGCATGTGGTCGTCGTCGCGACCACAATGCATACAGGCACTGTCGCGGAGTGTTCATTTGAGCATTTTGTTGAGAAGTGATTTTTCGCGTTTCGAGTTTCCGGAGTTTTTCGAAAACAGAGGATTATTACTTATTTATTATTGTTTATTAAGATATTTTTTTAGTATTACAATAGATTTATTCATAAAATACTCCATTTTTACATCAATAAGGTTAATTTATATTTTCAAGGGTGTAGTCATGAGTAAGTACATTATCGTAAAATTTTTTTTGTTCTGTGAAAATATGAATTTTAAAAAAAATGTTTTGAACAATTAAATTTGTCTAATAATGTAAGATATTCGCTAAATAGATTTAGTTTTCCGAATATTTGTGACTTAGAAAATATTTCAATATTTTTACATTTCTTCAGTGATTACGTATATTTGCGTAGTATAATGTAACACCCATACTTGTTACTAGTGGTGTGCTATCTTATAGAATGGCTAAAATTTGGAGTTTCCACAGTTCTGAACCATTTGTCTAATAAGAATTTAACAGTTTCTTGGGAATATTCACGAGAATGATGATGCGGCGTTAGATTCAGAGTATAGAGGGGATTCTAATGCAGATGACGTGACGCTAAAAACCCAGCTTATGAACTCTAGCAGCCCACGTTTCTTTCAATATTGTTTTCTTTAGTCAATGATATATTATTTTAGATTTTTGTTTGTAAAAGAGAAAAAGTTACCCGACCTATATAGGGTTAGGGCTTTAACATTTTGAGATATATCATTGACGTTTATAACGTTTAAGAAGTGATACAGATTCATTTGAACCTTTCTTCTCTTTACTTTCGTTGTATGTGTGCATTGTATGACACTCGGCCCCCCATGAATAGAAACCCACGTTAGAAAACCAAATCTGGCGCAAGTAAAAGATTTCACTGTCATTTTCCTTTTCGTTGTATTCCTTTTCAAGGACATTTCCGGGGGGAGTTAGCAACTTATTGATGGAAATGACCACGTCTGCTGAGAGAGGGCACGAGGGGGCTTTGTGTACATGTGAAAATCTTACATTCGCACAATGCGGTCATTATCTGGTTCTTGTACTTAAGTTTTCAATCATGGAATTCTATTTAGAATTACCACCTACTTCTTCGTCGACGCTCTCGTTGTATAGTTAATCCACCCTGCGAGTTTTGATTAGATAATAGTACCAAGCAGGCGACGCTTAAACACACTCCAGAAAACACGTCTGCCTTCTCTTCAGGAGAAACGTTCGTCTATTCTGCTTATCTTTATAGAAGTGATGAGAGTAAAACACAATCCACCTCTTCCTTGAATTTTGGAATTCTATTCCAAATTACCTATTTCTCAGTAGACGCTCTCGTTGTATAGTTAATCTGTTCTGCGAATTTTAGTTAATATCACCAACTGTGTGACGCTTAATCACACTTCAGATGACATTTTCATAGAATGACCAGTTGCCTACTCTCCAGGCGCAACATTCGCTTGTTCTATTTCTATCGGTTTCTAGAGCTGACGACAGTCAAACAAAAACAATGCAATTCTTCCTTGAATTTCGGAATGATATTTCAGAAATTCACGATACTTGATAAAACGCCAGAGCAGGAAATTTCTGAACCGAGAAGAGAAGAGTTAGAGCGTGGAAGCTCTGGTTACAACGAAATATAAGCGAAGCTTAACGTACGCTCCGGAAAGGGGGAAGAGTCGTTAGTCGACGGGTGGCGACTGCAACGCGGAAAACGTATTAGCGTAGTTGATTGACGTATTAATGCGAGAAAAAGAGGAAAAGCGAGCTGCACGATGCAACGGAGCTGGATGATATACAGCGGAAGCGTGTACAGAAAATGAGTAGCGGAATGAGTAGAAGGGAGATGAGACAGAGCGGGTGACAGGAAGCAAATGAGCAGGGTAGCAGGCGCGTCCAAAAGGTACGTGGACAAATAGGCGAGCACGGGTGATGGTGAATTACGAAGTGGAGCAAAACGATGAGTAAGATGAAACAGACAAATGAAAAGCAGAGGGAATGAGCGGCAATAAGTGAGGTTCGGATGGGCCCGGATTTAGGGAGAGGCGAATATTTAGAGGAGATAATTGATTGGTATAAGGTACTTCAAGGTAAAATGAATACATGCGAGAAGAGATGTGGGGTCCACTGGATAGGGCGAGAAAGTTTAATGGTTATGTTGGGAAAGAACTGGAAGGAGCTAGTAAAAGAAGAACAGCTAGAACAGGACAGCTAGAACAGGAGGTAGACGCGTAGAGGCAATCGGAGGTAGACGCGTAGGCGAGCAATCACGAGATGAGACGATTAGGGAGGCAAAGGGCGAGAGGTAGGTGACAAGAGAGCGAGAGGTAGGCGACAGGAGAGCGAGAGGAAGGCGACAGGAGAGCGAGAGGAAGGCGACAGGAGAGCGAGCAGAGAGTGAGAGGTACGTGAAAGGAGAGCGAGAGGTAGGCAACAGGAGAGGGAGAGGTAAGAGGCAGGAGAGCAAGAGGTAAGCGACAGGAGAACGAGAAGAGAGCAAGAGGTAGGCTACAGGAGAGCGGAAGAGAGCGAGTGGTAAGCGAAAGGAGAGCGAGAAGAGGCCGAGAGCTGGGCGACAGGAGAACGAGAAGAGAGCAAGAGGTAGGCGACAGGAGAGCGAGAGGTAGAGGAGAGGAGAGCCCAGGAAGCCTGCCAGGAGAGAGAGCCGCGGGCGGGAGGCGGGCGAGCTGGCAGGCAGGCTTGAGACGTCGGGGAAGCGCGGATACCGGCAACGCCGAGGCGGCGCGGGCGGCTCGCACCAGATATTGGCCCTTATATATTGCGCACATTCTTTGCGCACTGCTCGGTGCGATAAAATATTCGGCCGTCGCCCCTGCGCCTTAATCATATTGAGTAGGCGATCATCGATCACGGCTGATTCGGCCGTCGCTCGCGCCGCCCTGCCTGCCCTCGCGAGGGCGGGGTGGGGCGGGGCCGCCCCGCTCCTTTCGCGCTCTGCCTCCGCGCTCCCAGCGCGCACATCTCTCACTGCGCGACGGACGGGAATCCCGCGCTGGAACTTCCCTTCAGTGATTTATAAAATTCAGTTAACAATCAACACGAAACGGATGAGGGCTCGTGGGGAGGGCGGGTTCCTCCGGCGTATGTTCAATCTGCGCGATAACCGTCAGTGATTTGATTAAATGCAATTTGCGAAAACCTCGTTGCGACTGTGATTTTTTGGCTTATTCGTAAAGGGAAGCTTGCACAACATCGGCAGCCTTCCGTTGAAGGATATCTCTGGCAAGAAATTAATACACCGGCGAGAAGTAATTGTGTTTTGATGTCATTAGGTATATGTTTTGTGCAAAATGAAAAATAAATTAAATTATTTTTAAAATTAGTTCTTAAAATTAGCGTAGGAAATTAGTTACGTACGTGTAAAAATGAGTGTTGGTACTTTTGTAATATGAAATGCAAAAAGTTTAAGAACATGTAAATATTTGTGTGTGTGAAAGACGCACCAACGTTTTTTCCCTTCAACGTCCAACGTCAGACTGAGGTAACTACACACACGAAATGTTTGGAGACAGACACATATGACACCTTTTAAGTTCCTTCCACTCAAATAAGATAAATAATTGTGTAGATATTTCAAGCCTTGATTTCTACATTAACGTACCTAGTGATCTTAGTTAGCTCCTAAGATGCAGAAATAAGTTCTGATTCTGGTAATGGTTGTAAACAAAAATTGTAGTCACGTCAATCTGACTCTAAGGTAGTGAAGATTCTTTAAACGATACTATTTACTCTTTTCTTTTTCTTCTACTTTATAATTCTCAGAAACTTTAGATAATTTTTTTTCTTTTCCATTTATTGAAGAATTTACTGATTGTCATCAGCAATATTAATCGTGGGAACCATTTCTGAGAATCAATACTTCTTTTTGCTGCCTTCTCAATTTTGGACATCCCTCAAGCGTTGTTTGAGCAGCACATAATTATATCTTCATTTATTAAAACGAAGTGCATGAGTTCCTTGGCTCTTGAACTCTAAACTTCCATTCTCCTTTTCAAGATTGTTTTCTCAAGCTTTCCTCTCATCTCTTTTTAAGATGACATAAAAAAAATCGGAAAATTCTTTGATTTTCACAAGACGTCAGTAATGATTGTAAATAGGGAAACTTAATGAATGTATGATACAAATGAAATATTTGTGAATTATTTAACTTTACATCATGCTTTTAGATACACCGCCGCCTTTCAAAGTTCCAATATGTATATCTACATAATGCATGAATGCGTTCTGAATGTAATTCAGCATAATCATTGACCCAGATACACGTGAAGCAGATCGATTTTCGCATTACAGAAATGCAACTGCCTTTGCTGATATTTGTACAATTCACTCAAATCACTTCTGAAAAAACGTCTGTATAAACAGATAAAGTAAAAAGTAGAAGATCCCTCTAGAATATTTTCTCCTGCGTCGTTTGCGCAAGGCGGAGAGGACAAGATACTTCTGAGAATCCCGGTAGGAGTACGATCTCCGACGCAATGGAGAGGCAACCTCGCTCCCTTCGAAAGAGGAGTAGTGGCACCGGAGCGTCGCCCGAGCGAAAGCGAATCTGATGCGGCGGCTGCGGCAGGGGCAGCGGTGGGGGCGGCGGCGGTGCCGGCGGGGGCGACGAGGGCTGTGGGGTGGTGGGGGCGGCAGGGGCAGGGGGCGGTGACGGATTCGAGGGCACGGGGGGCGGCGGCGGGGGCGGCGGGGCCGGTGGTGGCAGCGGGGGCGGCGGCTTGGGTGGTGGCGGGGGCGACAGCGGGGGCGGCGGCTTGGGTGGTGGCGGGGGCGGGGGCGGCAGCGGGGGCGGCGGCTTGGGTGGCTGCAGGGGCGGCGGGGCGGTGATGGTGATGGATGCGGTAGGGACGTTGGGGGTGGAGGCGTGTTGCAGCGGGGGCGGCGCGTAGGGCTTCGAGGGCGGCGGGGGTTGGGGTGTGTGTGGCGAGGCTTGCGATGTAGGCGCAAGGCGAAGACCGATAGTGGCGACGGCGCGGTCGCACGGGAATTGAAGAATAACACGTTCTCCAGGCGCCAACAACAACAGTTGGCGCCAGTGTTGAAGAGGACGAAGTGGCCGAGTGTAGCAGAGTGATTCGGCCTTGGGATAGCCTCGTAGGACCTAGGTCGGAAGCTGGTATGACCAGGTGTGTGGGGGATAGCAATGGAGAGAATAAAGAGGAAGAGAGGCTGAAGGAAAAAAGTGAGATGGGTAGGGTGTTGAAAATAAGGCAGAGAGACAAAGAAGAAAGGAAATAGGAGGGAAGGAAGGAGGGAAGAGAGAAGATAAAAGTAAGTTTTATAAAAGAATAATTCTTGAGGATGAACGTATAATGTAGTTCATGAAGTAATTGCAAATCGATTGACAAGATAACAATAAAGAGGTATGAATCAATTGAACATAAACAGAAAAACCGATATTGTAAAATTTATCTTGTATTTTGTATTGTTAGAAACGTCAATAAATAACAAGAAAATCTTGGAAAGTCGAATATACAAAAGTCGTATTAAGACATGATAATAAAAGTATTTATAAAGTGAAAATTTTAAATGTATTAATGCGGTAGAAGAGAGTCCACGGGTAATAGTTTGCGATCCAATCTGCACGATATTCTACCTATTAATTCAAAATCATTATTGTTATGTTTAAATTCTTTCCTAGATGTGTATGAATAAATAATTTTATGCATACCAGCATTATAAACGACCTTGCTCATTTCGTTCATAAAATGGAGCGGTATGGAATTTTTGGTCGTATTTGTCATTTATGACACGAATAATTGCGTCATCACACATTCAATCACAGAGAGAGAATCATGTGATGGTGCCGGTGAGTCGCACAGCTGACCACCGTTTTTTTTTCGCACAGAAGCCAAATACTGGTGACATAATAAAATTCTTGTAAAATAGAAATAAACCTGTCACGGATTGTATTTTAACTCGAAGGAAGAAAGTTCGAAGATGAATTATAGAGATACGTATGTAACAGTCCCCCTTTCTTCTTCTTCTTTTCTTTCTCTCCCTCCCACCACTATTTTCCTCTCTTTTCCCCGTCCCCTCTATACACTCAATATAGTAGGAACCTTCCAAGTTCTTTCATTGCCTCCACTTCTCTTCACTGTGTTACGCACTGTCAGTCGCCAGGGCATGACGGCACTATATTTTCTTACAATATGAGCTCCTACCTGGTTTTTGATAAGTGCGGGATAAATATCCTTAATATGTAATTATATTGTATATTTTTTATTCATTAAGCAGTTATCCGTGTTCGCATATTCCTTGTTATTGAGTCATAGTATTCTATTGTTCTATTTTAGCCTGATGATGGGGAGAATCGATCCCCGAAACTGTTGAAAACAATAATGACGTAGCCCATGAAATAAATAAAGAAGTTTACATATATCTGTCTACAATTCGTCTTGGGACTCCCTTCCTTCGAGTTAAAATCATAAAATTGTTTCCAAAAATTAACTTTGATTCTTTTTTCACATTTTAGCCCAGATTTATTTTAGACAATCATCTTTAATAAAACTTACCTACGACCAAAAACACATTAATTAGAAAACACAATTTCGATTGAAAATTTTTATTAAAATGTTCTTTTAATTTTGAAGTTCTTAGAACCCAACGTTTCAAGGACTACTTTTTCTCTTCTTCAGAAGTCTACATTTAAGAGAAGCAGAAATTATTATGGACATCTAGTGAGCCAGACAATGCTTAGCAATTGCAACGTATTACACTTCATACGTTAATCATGTTTTACGCAACACTACCAAAATTTTAATTGATGAAAAAAATCTTGCGATTATGGGTTTGTTCTTTCTCGCGAGTACGCGAGTATGGGTTAACTCTGCCCACTTATTAAGGTGGCATAGATCCGATTTTCAAGGCTAACTCTGAATTTTCAAAAATTGCAAAAGTTTGGATTTTTTCGGCGTCTTCCAACAACTACGAAACTGAATATAATGATTTTGCCTTCGAATAAAATTTGTTCTTTGTAGTGAGTACTTTAAGATCATGTACATTTTTTTGAAACTTTTAGTCGTTTGCGCGCAATATTGAGGGTAATATGTGCAATTTTAAAAAATTACAAAAACACGATTTTCTAAAAAAACTGCTCCAAATTTTTTCTTCAAACTTTTGGTAAGTATATTTCTAGTTAGCACAATGTACTATATTAAACTAGTGAAAGACAAAAACATGATGGGATTCACACGTCAACGTTTCAGCATTGCATTATTTAAATTTTCATGAGAATTAAGTATTATGACAATACCTGTTAAAATGTGTTTCGCCAGAATTGACAAATTGAATGTCAACCCTCACCACGTGGGTATCGACCAACAGAAACTACATTTAATGGTCCGGTTCAAATTCTTTATCTTTGATCTGATTTTGTAGTTCACTTTCATTTAATAATGCACTTCAATTTTTTTGAACTTATGGAGAGGAATTTTTAAAAACGAAGTTTTAGGTGGGTTAAGCTTCCACTTAACATTCGCTTATGTACTAAACCGCTGATTCAGACAATAAATATAAACTGCCAGTTTTACAGTGAAATTGTCGGAACTATGGAATTCCGCCATTTCTTCGTCTCGCCTAACACTGCGCGAAGAGCAAATAAAACATTAAGAGATCCTCGCCCGACATTAATGCCTCAGTAGATCGAAGGAGATTAACATCATACTTAATATCTAAGATACCATATCGAAACGAAAAGTGATTTCGCTACATCGAGAGGAAAATTCGATTGAGGGTACTGTTTTTTGAGATAAAAATTGTGTCATAAGAAGAAGACTATGGCAATTAAGTAATTTTACAAATATAACTAAATTATGAAACGTCATGTATTTAAAATAAGTTTAATAACATGTAACTAATTTTGCTAGCCTAATGGGTGTGTCCTCTCAGATCGTACAAACCAGAAATCTACTTTTCCCAACTTTCTACTTTCTCGCTACTGCTGACCCAGTAGAGAGATGTAATGCTGCGCGAATTTTCAATCAAAAAGCATTAGTAGGCCACGTAACTATGCAAACCTAGGTTTTCAGTTCTTTAGGTACTCTTACAAAGGATTCCCGACAATACAGACATGATGTTACGACAGTCATTAACATAATGTTAAGTTCACAGTTTAAGTTTCTTTATAAAGTATAATTTCAAATATTCATTAAAATTTGTATCAAAACTTTCTGTTCTAATTGTTCGTATCCAATTGTCAAATTTTAATAGATATTAACCTTCGAGAACACACAAGCTTTATCTCGTAATTTGTTATGGTGAGCATATTAATTCAGCAAGTTTTGAAAGTGCTTGAAGCAGTTGGCGTTCGCAAGATGGCCGAACGTCAACTAGCAAAACCTATCTTCATTGCTTTACACTTGGAAAATCAGTTAAGTGTAAAATACAATTTTAAAGATAAAATAAACGGCTATAGTGAGGTTATATAGATTTTAATAGACAACTCGAGGATCTTTTGATCTTTTTGGCAAAGTGGCATTTAGCCGTAAAATGTTTTTGCCAATTTCCTCTGTTCGGTCTATCATGCAGTTAACAGGTTTTGCAAAAGAGCGACTCAATTTTGGAGAGAGAGTTTTTTTTCCTTAATGAAATCATTCCTTATTACGGTACAATTTTTCGAAAATTTGAGTAATTTTGCGTAATTTTGCGTGAAAGTACGGGCGAGAAAGTATGTGCTGTTTTAGCACCACTAGTTAAATATTTTCCTTCGTTTTTACTTCACAAAAAGAAACTCCTAGCGACCCGCATCCCTTCAGGAACAAGCACCTACCAAACGCCCATCCACGCACAACGTACCCGGTCTCTCAAATCGCCACCGGCGGCCGTTGGGCGACCGTTGAGCAGGGGACGGACGAGGGCGCGTCGGGGCGGGCGACAGGGCGCTGCATTTTTCATGTGGGGTCGCGCATTCCCTTTAGGGCGCGCGCCGCCCAGGGCCCAGATTAGTGCGGCGCGCGGCGCTGGGCGCGTGGAGCGGGCGGTGGCGGGGAGGGGCGGCGGGGACTAGGTGCCGGCGTGGGCGCGCGACGCCAGGACCGCTTCCGCTGCGCAGCCCGCTCGCACCGCCTTCGGCCTTGGCCTCGGC
Source organism: Acheta domesticus (assembly GCA_031308135.1). NCBI lineage: Eukaryota > Metazoa > Arthropoda > Insecta > Orthoptera > Gryllidae > Acheta > Acheta domesticus. The sequence continues at coordinate 48,719,150 of JAHLJT010009436.1, forward strand.
GCCGCCCGCTTTCCTTTCTGCACGAAGCGCGTGCACATTATGGCTCTGCATTCTTTTTTTCAATTTATTTCCTAGTTATATTTATTATTTATTTTTTATGTATTGATTTTTCATTTATTTATTGATTTATTTGTTTTTCATTTATTTATTTATTTTCCATTTATTTATTTTTTCTTTTTTATTTATTTATTTATTAATTATTTACTTATGCTTCCAGGCACATCCACTGCTGGGTCATTAGTTCCGTTAGTGTAGTGAATATTCATCCCAGGTGGAGCAGGTGTTCTTCCCATTTTAGGTAATTATGATAAAGATAAATAAGTTTTAAAATAAATTTTGAGTAACTGTTTCATGAAGACAATTTATTTGAGTAATTTCACAATTGCGATAGATGAGCATTCCACAAGTGTTATAAATCCCGCCTAGAGGACGACGCTAGAGCGATTTCCTATCGAAAGTAGCCGGTTGTCTGTCGAGCACTGGCAACTTTTCGCACGCGGAGGCTCTTCTAGTTCGCTCTCTTCACTGCGTGCGCGCCGCAGCCACCTACATTCTTTCTCTGGAGCAATTTTCCTTGGTCTAAATGAGCACGTCTGCGGATTTGTTTTCGAATTCTGGTATTCGTCATTTTGGGAGTGAGCTTCTTGGCAGTAATGAAACATACTGAAAATCGTTAACAGTTCCCCCCTCGACCATATCCTTCACTGTTTCCTCCAATACGAGTACAAGCACTACTCTATTAAATTAAAATGTGATATATTGTGTAATTTCCTCATTCAGTTTTAGTTTATTTTAAGATCATTTTAAATAAAATTTAAGTGTAAAGTCATCAATCATTAATATTCTCAAATATATGTCTGTATGTATGTTACTTGTTTTAATGACATTCTTATTCATACTTGCGAAATAAAATCAGAATTTGAATGGAAAAGTCTTTAAATAAATGTTATTGTTGGTTTATCCATAAATGTATTTGAAGTTCGCGCGCTTTTTTTTCAAAAACTCCTCTCCATTGCAATTTTCCAACTTCTTCTGGATGTGTTTGGTTTCAACGCTACTTTCTTATTGCTATATTTATTTTATGGTTACTTAGTAAATTTGAACGGCAAACGTAATTTTGGAATTTGTAGTTCGAAAGACTTCTGAATTTTCAGAATAATATGAAAGCGCTTCGAACGAGCGCCCTTATGCAGCGCCGGGCGCCTTGGAGCCGCCTGCAACCGCCTGCAACCGTCTGCAACCGCCTGCAACCGCCTGCATCCGCCATCAAGCACCTGCAACCGCCATCAATCGCCTGGAACCGCCATCAACCGCCTGCAACCGCAATCAACCGCCTGCAACCGCCATCAACTGCCATCAACCGCCTGCAACCGCCATCAACCGCCTACAACCGCCTGCAATCGCCTGCAACCGCCTGCAACAGCCTGCAACAGCCTGCAACAGCCTGAAACCGTCTGCAACCGCCTGCAAGCGCCATCAACCGCCTGCAACCGCCATCAACCGTCTGCAACCGCCATCAAGCGCCTGCAACCGCCATCAAGCGCCTACAACCGCCTGCAATCGCCTGCAACCGCCTGCAACAGCCTGCAACCGTCTGCAACCGCCATCAACCGCCTGCAACCGCCATCAACCGCCTGCAACCGCCATCAACCGCCTACAACCGCCATCAACCGCCTGCAACCGTCTGCAGGCGACGGCATTGTGGTGCTCGGCAAGCGCCTTCCCAGCCTTCAGCTGAGCACTCGCCAAGGAAGACTCGGCTGCTTTCCGCAGAATACAGAGCGCCGGCGCACGCACTGGTGTGCATATGTGTGTGTGTATGTGTGTGTGTGTGTGTGAGAGAGAGAGAGAGGTGATGACGTTGAAAGGAGTGTGCGTGAAACCGCAGCCCTATACATCGGATTCCAATTTATTAACAAAAAATCAATCTTAGAATTCGGTTTTCGAATATCCGCTATTAAAAGCGTTGCTAACCCCCCCAAAACGCCAGTCTCTACGGCAGCTGAGGCAAATTTCGCGGAAATCATGAATGTTTTTACCAACAGACTATGAATGACGTGGTGGGCAAACGCTAAACATTATGCGTCGCATACAACCATCTTTTTGAACACTTTTCTTTCTCACATACTGTACTTTTTGAATAGAGCCAAATTTTTTTCTGCGCTTGCAAGCTCCATCCGCCGCGTAGCCTCGGCATTTTCATTGCGTACTACATACGAATACACCAGAGCATTCTCATGCGAATGAAAGACTTCACCTCAAAAGGAATGACGAGTCCGACGTTCTACATATTAAATTCATGTACATTAAAAAAAACACAAATAGTTTAGCTTTGAAGCCAAATTTTTGATAGTCTTTTCTCGAATAGAGCAAAGTACACTTATTTAACTGGTATAGTTCCAGTTATTGTTGATCTCTGAATTTTCAATCATGTTTAATACTGACTTGAGTCAACTCAGTATTAAAAATATTTCTATCCCATGTAGCGCAGTTGTGTGCAGGGGCTCCCAGAACTCTTAAGGTTGTAAGTAAAATACTCCGAAATACATCGGAAAAAAATACTTTGTAATTGTGATGAAGGACAACGCAAACTACTCAACCGTCTGCAAGCGGTTTGATGTGATCCTTTGCAATAAACAGCCAAAATACAGCAATCCTTCGACATCCACGAATTCGCTATTCGCGAGTTTCGAACATTTGTGATTAGGGAAATGCTGTCGGTTTTGACATTTGCCAATTCAACATTCGCGAGTGCGTTTTTGATCGTACATTTTTTAAAGCCAGCATATTTTATTTACTTTATCAGCCATATCTGGAAAACGAACTCGGCAGACATCGGAGCTCAAAGTATCACGTTTTGCAAAAATATCAAAGTTGTAATGTCAATTCACATGAATATAATAATACGATTGTAAAATAATTCAATTCAGTTGCGTGAAATTGGAGGTAAGGGTTTTGGTCACATGAACAGAAAAGTCATTCAGGGTCAGTGCAACTCTCATTATAATGACCTCACTGACCAGCAGCTTTGGGAAATCATCAGCGAAGAAAACATCAAACGTAATGAGGTAACAGAAGCGAAACTGCGTCCTGGACCAATTCCAATGTCAAAGCTGTTAATGACGTTCTAACACTTCATCAAGCTCTGGGGGAAAGGGCATTTGAATGTGATCCGAACATGGAAGTAACTTCAAAATTTAAGAGAGAAATAGAAGCAGCAACTTTTCCATGTTTGGATATTAGAACGAGGAGGGCGATGTACCAAAAAAAATCCTTTATTCAATCACTTTTAACTTTGAAATTAGTTTCAAATATTGTTCTTTTTTCTTCTCTTTGGGATGTTAATTGTGAATTGTTTTAGTAGCACTTATTCAGTTCTTCTGGAATTGTCAGTTTTTTCTTTCGTTTTTAAACAGCTTTTCGATATCCAGGAACCTAAATCACCTTTCTTCATTAAAATATAGACTCAACTTTCGCTGATTTGACATTCGCGAGGTGTTTTGGGAACCTAACTCTCGCGAATGTTGAGGGATTACTGTATTATGTATTAATACATATAACTTCGGCTCGTGCTTATATCGTATTCTGCAATATATTTATCTTCGTTTTAAAATTGAAAATCCCTTTACACTGCAACTCTACTCCGAGTAGCCAGGCACTGAACGGTAATCGTAACATCGTAACAATACAGCAGAATATTTGAAGTTTTTCTAAACATTTACGACACAGAGAAAGATTTAAACTCAGGCAAATAAATTTTACAAAATATCAAATAGACAATTTAATTTTTATAGATTTCGAGATACTCCAGGTTTCTGTCAACTTGTAGTAGGAGTGGAGGTAATCAGAGGAGTTAAATGTCCAAAACTGTAAAAGAACCAAAGAAGGACTCGTTTTGTACTTCGCAACCTAAGGAACTTACCTCGTTCTCAGGATCCAAAAATTACATTTTAAGACCGTCACACCATAATAACAATTAAGAAATAATTAGTGTGTTTGGATTATAATTTTGTAATTTATTTCTTTATTCATATTTATTACGACTGCCATTGGTCACCAACATTCCAATAGGAATGAAGCTTCAAAAGAAAGAGTAAGAGAAAAGTGAGAAGAGAGAATAATGGGGTTAAAATTTTGATGAAATTACATATTAAGGAACAGAAATAGAAGGATTTTTATATTTGAATATTACATCAATTTTTAAGTAAAATAACTTCAAGAAAATGTTGTTAGTTTTAATCACTCTAGCCACCCATTGTTGAACAGTGTTTTGAAATTCCGAAAATGAGCCAGTGGTTGGTGATATTCCAAGAAAAAGCATCAAATGGAAGCAAATTAATGGATGTATTCATAGTAAACGTATGATACAGAAAGAAAATAATGATAAAACGTCATATATCTCAATAGCATGTAAACCCAGGTATCGTTTTTCAGTGGCGTTAAAAATCTTCCGGTTGTTTACATCCGATGGTGAACAATTCTAAAGGAATGTGAGTGAAAATAGTAACTGTTCCCGTTTGAGAAGATTCAATTTGAAAGAGCGAGGAATGTTGTTGTTAGGGGTTAGTATCGATTATCCTTCTTCATTAGACATTCCGAGGAGTAATTTTCAGCGGCTCTACGGGACTAGCTGTTTGTCATTCTGTTGAATTTTTCGCACCACTGGCAGTCCCAAAGATCCTTCGTAGAATGCTACACGTTGCTGGATCAGGAATTGACTCATTCATAATAAGAGAAAATGTAGCTTATATTGATGCTCTAATCGTAAGCATTAAATATTCATTTTCATGTTTAAATTGTAGAATAATACTGACGAAAATCTTTGAGTTTTGTAGTTTATACCAAATAAACTTTAATTTTATTGATATTATACTTTCAACTACATTTATATTTATTTCTGCGTCCATTTTCATATTGCTTTTATACATTCCAAAGCACGACAAATCGTGTTTTTTCACTTCTTCATCGAGTAGTTTCTACATCTTCTACTTCATCGCCTATTATGTACTCACATTACAAAGAGAAAGTATTGTCATTCTGCAGGTAAAAGTGGTGATTTTTCAACAGAGCTCAGTGTCGTTCCTTCATACCGAAAAAGTGGATAGTTCTTACTCCTATAACTGATACGATACTTCCTCAAAGTAATTTGTGATCATGATTAGAAACAAGTTTTGTAGATCCTCGATACCTAAAAATTGTTTTCTTCCAAAAAGTATTTCTGTATCTCCACATGTTTGTCCACCCGTCCGTCCGTCATTCTGCAGACAACACTATCGCATATACCGTTTTAAGTTTTTCTCCAAATTGATATTCCCCGATCGAATTACGGGGAATATCAGAACTCGCAGCCCTGCGAATTTGGAATGTTTATTGATTTTGGAGGCATTTCGCATAAAACCTCCTTAACATTTTCAACATTTTCTCAAAATGTCTCCAAAATTTGATAGTCTTTTCTCGAATAGAGCTAAGTACACTCATTAAATTGGTGTAGTTCGAATTATTGTATATCTCTGAATTTTGAAACATGGTAAATGTTTAACATTTTTAGCGTCTTCTGTGAGGATTTTCATCTTAAAGGAATCTGGTTTCCAAAATTGGATATTTCAATAAGGTCATATAAATTGTTTTGAAAATGTGGATAGATTTTGCGTTATTTTGAGAACGTTACAAATAATGCGAAAAAAAATATGTGCTACAGATGCACCACTATTTTTCGTCTACCACTTCTACAGAAATGAAGTTTTTTCCTATTGATCAATTTGTATTTTATAGTAAATGTATAGTTTTATGGAATTATTTAGGTAAGGTTCTAATGAAATGAAAAACGTAATTCTTTTCTACTCAAATCTTCTGCAAACGATGTTCTACATTTAAAAAAACATCAGTATAGTAAAATATCAGAAAATCAACTGTTAAGAATGAGAGAGAGAGAGAGAGAGAGAGAGAGAGAAATAGAGAAAGAGGCAGCGGGAGAGGCAGGTAGAGGGAGAGGCAAACAGCGGGAGAGACAGAAGGAGAGGTAGAGATGGAAAGGCAGTGAGAGTGAAAGGTAGAGAGAACGAGAGGTAGAGAGAGCGAGAGGTAGAGAAAGGGCGAGGGGAGAGGTAGAAAGGGGGAGAGTTAGAGAGAGAGAGAGAAGGAGAGGTAGAGAGAGGGATAGTTAGAGAGGGGGAGGGGTAGAGAGAGGCAGAAGTAGAGAGAGGGAGAGTGATATATATATATATATATATATATATATATATATATATATATATATATTGCAACTACCCTCGGGTCTTCGGTTGGGCGCCTCAGACGGGTAGCCGGCCCGCTCAGTCGACAGATTACCTGAAACGGCGAAGATGGAGGAAGCCGGTGGCCTAGGTTGAATGAGAAGTCAAACATGTGAATTTAGAACAAGTTGAATTTATTCATTAAATAAAAGGAAAACGCTAATGGTCTGGTGATGATAACTCTGGCGAGCATGCCCCCAAAATCGAAATAAAACAAAAAAATGAAATGTCATGCACATAAGAGAACAAAAAATTACAAAGTGATTACAATCAGATGAAACTCTTCTTCGCGCGCGAATTCCCGCTTGACGGCCATGCGCGGCCGGGAACTCCTCTTCGTCGCCCGGTCGAGAGGAAGTCAACACTGATTGTCTGATGTACTGTTCACACCTCTCGATCGCGGGTACGACATAAGACACTCAAACAGAAAATACCTCTGTTAGGCGGCCTGCGCCACCCACTGAAGTTGAACGACCTCAGGTCAGCTGGCTGCGAGGTTCGTGGCGAGCGAGGGGCGCCGCTCGGAAAATGTAGGTCAGATCAGGTACTTGCGAGGGTAGCGGCCAAGGCGGCCGGAACACAAAAGCGCCGTCTGCTCGCTGCGGTGAATGGGTCAGCACAGTTCATTCACTGACACGGTCGGTTCATTCCCGGTCGATCTCACAATACTTTGATACTAATGAGCCCGTGAATTATCGCACAAATTCACTAAGGAAAAGAGAGTCTCGAGTTCGCACGTAAATCGGACGTAATATAATACGAATTGCTGTCAAATGTTCATAATACTGTTCTGCGGCCTGCGTTCGTCACAGAAGTCTTGTACCCAAACTCTACAAGAAACTTAATAATTTTTCTAAGTCCATCGAACCGAACGCCACAACAGAATATAACAGGTTCCCCCCTGCGGCCGCCACTTGCGTCCGATTCTGAACACAGCTCCCCAGCTTCTCTTTTGTGCCTCGTCGCTCCAAGTTTTAGGAAACCTCGTTCCCCCTACCAAAATTATCCCTGTGACTCTGGAATATTCTAGAACAAACCCGAATTCTGGTTGCTATTGGCGAAAGGGTACTGCGCATTAGATATTTTCTGCCCAATCAGAGGATGTTTTCGAGGCCGAGAAAAGAGTGAGAGAGGGGCTGGTTATCGCTCCCTCTCGCTTTAATTTTGCGTCGAAAAGGGGCAGTTATTAACGACCGGGGGGGTGTGAGGGGCTAGGAATCTCTAGGGAGGTTGACGGAAGAGTTCCAGGCGTCGTGGAAAAATACTGAAGGGGTCGTGTGCAGAGCGGCTACCCAGAGTTGGGGCACACGTGTCCGCGACGAATTATGGAGCGAAGGGTGCCGACACCGTGGCGCCTCGCCTGGCCCTCGGGTCGCCCCCGTGGCGCCTCGCATCTCTCGCGTCGCCGCCTGCGTGGAGTTATTTTGCGGCAGAATAAACTTGAATCTATTCGGTATCACTACATTGGCCTCCCTTCCCGCAGTAGAGATATGCATCGTGTTTTAAAATTCGTAAGGCGTGGTGAGAAGTTTTGAAACCTGAGATGCTTATCTCGTCAAAAAAAAATTTAAAAAAGTGGTACCGAATTCTAACGACTAATTTCTGTGATAACAATTACATAAAAGGTCTTATTCAAATAATTACCCTTAAATTAAACTCATTAACCCTAATAATGGTGGAGTAATAAAATAAACTAATAAACTACAAGAAAATCTGAATTCCCTAATCTACGGTTACAAATATTATTTCTTAAACAGTGAAGGCACGGCTATCACGAACTACTCGGTAAGCTGTACGGTTCTGGCGAGTTTATTTTAGAGATTAATAAAGTTTGGAATTACGTTTTCATTCTTTCATTTGATTGGTAGAAAGGCATTCTAACAGTCGCCTTAAATGACAAAGATGTTCCTGAAAATTTCGAGATGAGATCACAAGGTCGTCAATATAAGGCGTAACGAAGCGTTTGAGTTCGTCACCTAATTTTCCATCTAAGCATCGAATGAAGGCTGCGCCACTGTTCTTTAGGCCGAAAGGCATCCGCTTCCAGACATAAGTGAGGCCGTTGTAAAAGAATCCTGTAAATTTTCTGTCGTCTGGGTGAATAGCAATTTGCCAGTACGAACTAGAAAAATCCAAAGCTGAGAAAATTTTTGTTTGGTTAAACTTCCAAAGAATATCATCAATATTCTGCGGCGCCTCATTTTCTGGAACGGTCACTTCATTAATTCTGCGAGCGTCTAAACAAATTCTGACCCCTCCGTCTTTCTTTTTTACAACGACAATCGGATTTAGATAGGCGGTCACTGATCTCTCGATGATGCCCTCGTCAATCATTTTTCTGACGGTCTCATCAACTTCCCCCCTTAAAGCTTGTGGAATAGGATAGTTTTTCATCTTAAACGGCGAGTCATCGGTAACCCTAATTCGAAAACAAAAGTCTTTAATTGGATGAACGGGGCGACCGAAGACATGTAAATAATCAAGTAGCACTGTCTGCAACTGGGAGCGTTCATCATAGTTCAAAAAATCACATTTTTGCACATTTTGGCAAATAATCCCCTTCGTCGTTTCCCCCCCTTCCCAAGTTGCACTAGAAATGCTAAGATCAATCCTATCTTCCCCGCCATCTTGAATAATAATTTCTTTACCGGCACCGAAGCTCATAACATTTCTGGAAAAATCTATTATTCCACCGTTTTCTCTTAAAAAATCAACCCCCAAAATAACATCATGATTAAGATCTTCAATTACTAGACAGGGCACATCAAACAACATATCTCCTATATTAATTGAAATCAGGACCTGCATTGAAATTGGCTTGCTTCGTTTTCTCCCAACCCCTATGACATAGCATCTGACGGTAGGTAATGTCGGTACTGGAATCCGCTCGCTTATAAGTCGCGCATAAAATTTCTTTGACACAGCACTAATTTCACTACCAGTATCAATAAGAGCTTGGACACATAAATTTCCCATAAAGGATTCAATAATAGGGCATTTTCTGGCACGTTCTTTGATAGTCACATCCTCGTCTTCGTTAAAATCAAAAAAGGCATAATTCACTGATATGATCGCATGAAATGGTATCTCTAAAGAAACTCGTCCGTCACCCAGATACCGAGACAGCTGGGACGTTTCTAATTTGTTGAAGCCGGCCGGGATGAATTTTGCCGTCCATCTCTCTCATCGCGATGTCCACGGTTCTCACGAGATTCGGGCGGCGCTCGCCGATCATCTGCCTCGTTCCCTCCGGCCCTATTATCTCTATGCCACTGCGGCCTGCCTTGGTAGTTTCCGTCGGGCCTGCGATTTCTGTCGCGGTTCTCATTGTGATAGTTGTCCCGCGTTCTATCAAATTGTGCCAACAGTTCTTGGAAACGTTCTAAATCTCTACACTCCACGCTGTTGACAATATTCTGTACATACGTTGGGAAATGAGCTGTCAGTAACCAGATGATTTTTCGGTCGTTTGCCTGCGGGTCACACAGCTTGATGGCGGAGATTTTCTCCATGGCGTAGTCTAAATAGGACTGCCCGTGGCGGTTTTCCCATCGCGATTCTAAAATCTTCCGCTCGAACTCATATCTCCGTTGTTCGCCCCAGTATCGATTCAGAAACTTCTCCCGAAACTCTTCATAATTTTGAGGGAAAGGGTTTAAAGCGGAAATCCAATAAGATGCATTGCCTTTCAACAATTCTTGCATAAATTTAGCCTTCAAGTGTGAAGGTACCGCCTTCGTGAGATTCATGTAATTTTCCGCCCGGTCAAGGAAAACTTTGGGATTTTCATCGGGTTTTCCGGAAAAATACAGGTTTTGCGGTGGAGCCCACGAGAAGCGAAGGCCTGAGCCACCAGAATTCGGATTTGGGTAATTCTCGCGTTCCTTTTCAATTTCCTCCTTTACCAATTCTAGGACAGTACGATCAATTTCCCTTTTTAATTTGGCTTCTCTCTCCCTGATGTTTTCCTCACTAATATTGCCTACTTGCGCGAACTTTTCGTGGATATGCGACACTTCTGAATGGAGTTTCTGTCCGATTTTATTAAATTTTTCGCCCATTTCCTGCTTACCTTCAATGATCTTTTCAGTAACCGACTCACAGCACGCTTCTACTTTGTCGTCGCATGCCTGTAATTTGGTCTGAATTTCGATTTTAAAAATTTTGAAATTTTCGGTAGTTTCCGCTTGTGCCCTTCCCAACTCCTGACTGAGTTTTTCTACGTTCCCCTCTATTTCCCCGCATCTGCCTTCGACCTGATTCTTTAAAATCCCTATTTCATGGTTAAGTTTTTGCTCGAGACTTTCTAATTTATTTGCTTGGGCTTCCAAATGACTTTCGATTCGGTTAAATCTGTCCTCACACTTGCTCTCATGTGCTGTGAACCGTTCATCTAACATTTCCTGTAATTTGGCAGCGTTATTTGAGATTTTCTCCTCTAATTTCGCGGCATTATTTGAGATTTTCTCCTCTAATTTCGCGGCATTATTTGAGATTTTCTCCTCTAATTTCGCGGCATTATTTGCAATTTTCTCCTCTAATTTTGCGACATTGCTATCTGACTGGTCTTTAATTTCTTTCAATTTAGCGGCGTTGTCTGAAAATTTCTCCTCAAATTTGGCAACAGTGTTATCTGAAATTTCTCTCATAACGCGCAAGATCTCACTTAAGGTGGGACCTTGCGTCGACGGCTCCTCAAAACTGTCTTCACCCGTCACGTCAATACCTGATTCGTCCTGCATTTTTACAATGTTACGCGGTTTCACTTGTTTTAGTACGCGCACACGGTATTCACACAACACAACACAACACAAGACAATGACACTTACAAGGAAAACACAGTACAAAATGACATCCTCAACAGACCATAAGTTATTAACTTCTCTACACCGTGCTTCCATCCATCATCTTAATAATTTAAACAATTTAATAATTTAGGCAGAGAAATCTCAGGGCGCTTATCTGGGATATTAAAAAATGAAAATTACGATTATTTCGCGTTAATCGAGCCCCACGGTGGGAAAGCCAATTGCAACTACCCTCGGGTCTTCGGTTGGGCGCCTCAGACGGGTAGCCGGCCCGCTCAGTCGACAGATTACCTGAAACGGCGAAGATGGAGGAAGCCGGTGGCCTAGGTTGAATGAGAAGTCAAACATGTGAATTTAGAACAAGTTGAATTTATTCATTAAATAAAAGGAAAACGCTAATGGTCTGGTGATGATAACTCTGGCGAGCATGCCCCCAAAATCGAAATAAAACAAAAAAATGAAATGTCATGCACATAAGAGAACAAAAAATTACAAAGTGATTACAATCAGATGAAACTCTTCTTCGCGCGCGAATTCCCGCTTGACGGCCATGCGCGGCCGGGAACTCCTCTTCGTCGCCCGGTCGAGAGGAAGTCAACACTGATTGTCTGATGTACTGTTCACACCTCTCGATCGCGGGTACGACATAAGACACTCAAACAGAAAATACCTCTGTTAGGCGGCCTGCGCCACCCACTGAAGTTGAACGACCTCAGGTCAGCTGGCTGCGAGGTTCGTGGCGAGCGAGGGGCGCCGCTCGGAAAATGTAGGTCAGATCAGGTACTTGCGAGGGTAGCGGCCAAGGCGGCCGGAACACAAAAGCGCCGTCTGCTCGCTGCGGTGAATGGGTCAGCACAGTTCATTCACTGACACGGTCGGTTCATTCCCGGTCGATCTCACAATACTTTGATACTAATGAGCCCGTGAATTATCGCACAAATTCACTAAGGAAAAGAGAGTCTCGAGTTCGCACGTAAATCGGACGTAATATAATACGAATTGCTGTCAAATGTTCATAATACTGTTCTGCGGCCTGCGTTCGTCACAGAAGTCTTGTACCCAAACTCTACAAGAAACTTAATAATTTTTCTAAGTCCATCGAACCGAACGCCACAACAGAATATAACAGGTTCCCCCCTGCGGCCGCCACTTGCGTCCGATTCTGAACACAGCTCCCCAGCTTCTCTTTTGTGCCTCGTCGCTCCAAGTTTTAGGAAACCTCGTTCCCCCTACCAAAATTATCCCTGTGACTCTGGAATATTCTAGAACAAACCCGAATTCTGGTTGCTATTGGCGAAAGGGTACTGCGCATTAGATATTTTCTGCCCAATCAGAGGATGTTTTCGAGGCCGAGAAAAGAGTGAGAGAGGGGCTGGTTATCGCTCCCTCTCGCTTTAATTTTGCGTCGAAAAGGGGCAGTTATTAACGACCGGGGGGGTGTGAGGGGCTAGGAATCTCTAGGGAGGTTGACGGAAGAGTTCCAGGCGTCGTGGAAAAATACTGAAGGGGTCGTGTGCAGAGCGGCTACCCAGAGTTGGGGCACACGTGTCCGCGACGAATTATGGAGCGAAGGGTGCCGACACCGTGGCGCCTCGCCTGGCCCTCGGGTCGCCCCCGTGGCGCCTCGCATCTCTCGCGTCGCCGCCTGCGTGGAGTTATTTTGCGGCAGAATAAACTTGAATCTATTCGGTATCACTACAATATATATATATATATAGAGAGAGAGAGAGAGAGAGAGAGAGAGAGAGACAGACAGACAGACATCAGAGACCCTGACGAACATTGTCTAACCTCTCCAACCGCCCAGCGAGTGACCGAGCGGCGCCCCCACCCTTGCCAACCGCACGCGAAGAGTGGGTGGCGTGCTCCTCAAGGCGGCGGGCGCAGCGGCGAGCGCTCGCGATCAAAGGGCGCGAAGGGGCGTCGGCCTCGTTGTCCTCGAGCAGCGACTCGCGCGACGCGCGCTGGGAGCGAGCGGCGGCGGCGGCGGCGGGCGAGTGCCCTCTGACAATATTTGTGCGCGCACGGGCCACCGGGCAGGAGAGCCCGGGCGGCGAGCGGCCAGCGGCCGTCGCTCGAGCACCCTCGCGCCGTGTGAGCGGCGGCGGCGGCTGCAGCCGGCGCCAGCTGCGCGTGTCCCGCCTAATCCGCCGTGTCCCCGCGCACGCTTCGCTCGCCGAGACACGGCCGCCGACGGCCCGCCGCCGCTCGCGGCCCGGGGACGGGGGCGGCGGCCGCTCGCGCGCGCGGGCGGGCGGGCGGGCGGGTGGTGGAGGCATTGGAAGCGACAGCGAGAGTGCGTCGGAGGAGGACGGGGGAGGGCGATGCGGGAGGAGGAGAGTGGAAGCAGGGGCAGCGATCAAAATAAGGAGAGCCTACGAAGTGGAAGACAGCAAATAAAAGGTTGCGGCCAAATAAGTGCTGGGGAGATTTCGTGTCGGGTGCATAACATTCTAAAAAAAACAAAACATAACGTTCGGAATTGCAATACTTTGTTTCGGTACGCTGGTGTTAACAAAGGTTAACAAAGTAACGGAGAAAGCAGATATTTAAAAGTGAGAAAGAGTTAAGAAAGAAAGTGAATTGTACTCGGAAAGTTAATGACAATGTATTCTCATCTAGCATTCGTGATTGGGAGGTACACACATGTACGATAATACATTTGTAACTTGTTTATTGGTCTCATGTTCCCTGGGAAAAAGTGATCTACGACCACTTTCATGCTCTAGAAATTGGTAATATTTCTTCCGAGTGTGATAGTAGTGAAGGTAGTAAGGAGTCTTGTGTAATGGAAATCTAGTGCATGTAGACATGGCAGTTAAATCAGAAGGCGGCGCAGGTGTCAGCGAACAATGGCACTGACACAGGACGCGGAGGCGAGGGCTTCGGGGAAGATGTAGCTAACGGGGGGATGGGGTTGACAGAGCGTGTGGGCTTCACGGAGCGTCGGAAAGCATCGGGGACCATCGGGGAGCGTCGGGGATCGTCGGGGATCGTCGGGGGACGCCGGGGTGACACCGGGGGGCGTCGGGGGACGCCGGGGGGACATCGGGAGGCGTCGGGGGACGTTGGGGGACGTCGGGGGACGCCGGGGGACGCCGGGGGACGCCGGGGGACGCCGGTGGACGCCGGGGGACGCCGGGGGAGCGCCGGGGGAGCGCCGGGGGGGCGCCGGGGGGGCGCCGGGGGGGGCGAAGGGGGGGCGCAGGGGGGTGCCGGGGGCGCCGGGGTGGGCGCCGAGGTTGGCGCCGGGAGGGGTGACGGGGGGCGACGGGAGGCGTCGGTGACAACGGAGGGCAACGGGGGGCAACGGGGGGCAACGGGGGGCAACGGGGGGCAACGGGGGGCAACGGGGGGCAACGGGGGGCAACGGCGGGCATCGGGGGGCATTGGGGGCTGACGAGGGGCAACGGGGGGCAACGGGGGCAGCGGGGAGCGACGGGGGGTAACGGGGGGTAACGGGGGGCAACGGGGGGCAACGGGGGGCGACGGGGGGCAACGGGGAGCGACGGGGGGCGACGGGGGGCGACGGGGGGCGACGGGGGGCGACGGGGGGCGACGGGGGGCGACGGGGGGCGACGGGGGGCGACGGGGGGCGACGGGGGGTGACGGGGGGCGACGGGGGGTGACGGGGGGCGACGGGGGGCGACGGGGGGCGACGGGGGGAAACGGGGGGAAACGGGGGGAAACGGAGGCATCGGTGATAGGGGTAATGTGTCGTGACGGGGGCGACGGAAGCAACGGGGACGACGGGGACGACCAGCAGCGACGATAGTGTGTTAGCAGGCCCTGAAACAAGGGTGGCGGGGACGCGGGGCGATGAGGCGGACGAGCGAGGATGGCTGGGAGAGCGAGGACGCATTGGTCCAATGCCTCTAGTGGCGGCCCACAAACGGCGCCCTCCCCTGTTCTCTGCCGTCCTCGCCCAACACGCCCGTCTCGAACCGCTGCTGCCTCGATACCGCTCGGCTGAGCCGCTGGCCTCTTCGCAGCTGCGCGATCTCCGGCGGGGAGACACGGCGCGCGCCCTCCGTCGGCGCTGGCGCCATCTATTTCTGTCGCAGATAAGAGCAGGACGCTACAGCAAGCCATTTAACATCTTAACTTTTATTTCCGCAGGAAATTGCATCCGTATCCGTTTCTATGCACTCGTTTCAAATAAAAATACAACTTCTTAGTTCTGCGATTGCCGCATGGAGTATGCGCATAAATACAAAGAATGAATACAATTTGAATTATATGGAGACAAAATGGCACAAAAAGGTATATTGTGTTATCACTCACAACTCAAAGAAATACCTCACGATTCCAACTCTTTGAGGATAAAATTCGTGGCTCATTTTTCAGGTCTGCCATTTCTTATAAGGCATCATGTCCATTTCATATTAGCAAATTTATACCTGACTTTTAAATATTTTGTAAATAAGCTGCATTGGTGAGTGTTGATCTTATGTAAACACTTAAGAATTTTTTTGGGATCAATTTATTTTTACTTAATTGCAAAAGAAAAACTCAACAAAAACTAGAATTTTTGAGTTTTCATGCAGAATTACAGTTTTATACTGAGTAAAAATCAGTATCATCTCACATTTTCTGAGATGAATTCATATCTTTCTTGCCACATTTTCTGAGATGAATTTTTCAGCTGATGAAAAACATGCAAAGACTTCTCTTAAGGTACTCTGAAAATGAAGAAAAGATAGAACATCGAGTGACTTCGAAATTTTAGAGGACTTGAAGTACAAAAATATACATTACATTCATAAGTTTATTTATATTATTTCAAAATAATTCGCACATAACTTCATTCTGAATTTAAAATATTGGTGTTTAGATGCAAATTCACATGCACGAGTTTGACTTACGAAGGTTTTACTTTCTCACCTTATTACACAAGCAGTAAAGTGAAAGTATTGTAAACCTGCAGCAAAAATCGACGGTTTTTCAACAGAACTAATTCTTATTGCCGGGCCCTGGTAAGGAAAAAGTGAATAAATCGTTTTCCTACAAGTAGTAAATTACTTCCTGTAAAACGATCTATAACCAAAATTCATATTTGTGAGTCCTTAACATCAAAACATCGATTGACACCAAAACGTTCGTCTTTCTGTCTGTTCGTCCGTTCATTCGTCCTTCTGTGATCGACACGAGCGCCTAAACCATTCAGACTCAGATACTTTCAGACTTCAGATATTTTCTCCAAAACTGATATACGATTGATTTAAAGGAACTTGAAACCCTGCGAGGTTGAAACGGATATTTTGATTTTTGGGCGAACTTTACCTAAAGACTCAACATTTTCAAAAATTTCTAAAAATTTGCTCCAGATCCTTTCATTAAATTGACTTCTCACTACTACAACAATGAAGATAGGTATCTTTAGTAAAATCTGTTATTGAAAGATATCTTGAAATAACGTTATGTACAATTTTTCGAAAATATGAATTGTTTTCGCGTCAAATATATTTTAAAAATATTATAATTTTAAAACATTTTTAAACAATTATTTTCTCAAAAACGGCTCCAAGTTTTTTCTTCCTTAAATTTTCTCCTCGTAAGTATCTGAGAGCCGGATAAAAAGTGGTGCCAGTGCCATTTCCAGCACTCTTTGAAATTTCAAAAATTGCAACAAACATTTTTTTTTGCAAAAGAACAATGTTGATATAGATTTTTTATTGATAGAAACTGTTATAAAAGTAGATATTTAGTAATATAATGTACAATGTATCTTAAAAACGAGTAGTTTTCGCTTCATTCCTTCTTGAATATAATGCAATTCATAAAATATTCTGAAACGAAAGGATTCTTTAACCAATGTTCTCGTGTAGAGCAAACAAATCTTCAAATGTGGCATTGGTCTATTTTTTGTTCAACTCTTTAAATTTACAAAAACCATAAAAGTTATAAATAATGCCTGAAGGTATACGCTGCTGTAGCACCACATGTTTCTACCCTCAATATGTATAGAATTACAGCTCCAAAAATTAACTTCAATATTTGCATATATTGCTTACAATAGATCTAGAACATCTTTCCGTTTATTTCAGCAAAACATATCGCGAACATTCCTTTTATTGATTCTATCTTCACTTAAACATATCACAATATAAGCAATACGTGATAATAAGAGAAATAATATCAAATAAATTGAAGGGTGATCATTCCTTTACAGTTTCGTTTTCTAATACTATTCACATTTAAATTTTTCACTATTGCATATGCTATTTAATTATTAATTCGGGAATAAGGCAAAGCATTAATCATTGCCAAGTCCCTTCATCGATATTGTAATTAACTGGAATTTATCATTTGGCAATGAAAATAAAAAGAGTTGATGAATAAACTGAAAAAAAGGAAACATTCACTAGAAGTGTAATAGTGAGATTCTTAAAGGCAATGAAAAATTAAACTAAATATATATTCGTAATAATGGACATGATACATGATTACGAACATGATAATAAACATGATACAGGCTTTAACCATTACTCCAGTAGTCACTCAATGATGGCCGTCTCGTTTGTCTGTTTGAAACGACACAGCGTCGTCACCAGGATGGGCGGGCAAACTCTCCAAGGCACAATTACGCCAGGGGTAAGTGCTGGAGCGTCCTCCGGCCGGCAGTGAGTGCTCCGCTGACGACGCCGCGAGCGCCTATTTCCCCAGCGCGCCCGACGGCGGCAGTGTTTGGCCAGCCCGTTTGCATTGGCACTCGCCCGCGGTACTGGCGTGCGCCCCACGCCCCATGGGCAGTAGGCGAGGGCGGCGAGGGCGGCGAGGGCGGCGAGGGCGGCGAGGGCGGCGAGGGCGGCGAGGGCGGCGAGGGCGGCGAGGGCGGCGAGGGCGGCGAGGGCGGCGAGGGCGGCGAGGGCGGCGAGGGCGGCGAGGGCGGCGAGGGCGGCGAGGGCGGCGAGGGCGGCGAGGGCGGCGAGGGCGGCGAGGGCGGCGAGGGCGGCGAGGGCGGCGAGGGCGGCGAGGGCGGCGAGGGCGGCGAGGGCGGCGAGGGCGGCGAGGGCGGCGAGGGCGGCGAGGGCGGCGAGGGCGGCGAGGGCGGCGAGGGCGGCGAGGGCGGCGAGGGCGGCGAGGGCGGCGAGGGCGGCGAGGGCGGCGAGGGCGGCGAGGGCGACGAGGGCGGCGAGGGCGACGAGGATGGCGTGAGTGGCGGGGATTTGGAGATGTAGTGGACGGCAGGAGAAGTAATTGCAACGAGGAAGTGATGGCTGTGTACCGATGAGGAAAATCCCCATAAATGAAGCAGTACCGTTTAACAAACTTCGACTAAGTTTTTGTTACCTATTAAATCTAATATTTCATTTCAGAAAAATTGTGAAATCGTTAGGTGTATACGAAATGGTCACTATTGCACTTCCAGACGAACCAGAATTCAGTTTTCCGGAAATTTGTAAGCAAGAGATATGTCAAATTTAATGCCAGGAAGGAATTTAATGCCAGGCAAAAATACCGAAACTAGTCTTATGTATGAACAGACCTCAGACAACATATGGAGGAGGTCTCCTCCTGTGCACCGCTTTAAAGTTCTCGCTCGTTGCCCTGACCCACATCAGTTGCCACGCGATAATGTGATGACGCCATCCCCCCTAGGCATTCCGCTCCCGCCTCTGTGACGAGTACCTCTGCCACGCAATTCCTAAATAAGGTTTGCTGTATCTCCTTCTGAACTGCGGGTGGGAGTTTAAACTACAATGGGGCAATAAACCTGCAGCAACGGCGTGCAGGTTAAAGGTTAACGCATTGATTTTTACTAGAAACTATCTGTTAGTAAGTAAAACTTCGATAACCTTTTGTAAGTACTTCGGGGTTTCTTATTGTCGCATTTTATATACTAGACCCGAGTGCTACTCTTGTCGTACGCCTGATTTATGTCCAGGAACTGTTGCTCTAAGTTTCTTTTGGTGGTAGCCTTTCGCTGTAGCTTCAGTCAGCCGTAGTAGTTGGTGCATAGTTGAGTGATTAGCCCTGAGCCCGAATTGATTGGACAGAATAGCGATGCTAGAATTGAGGAATTTAAAACTTTAGTCAGATTAGTCTTTCAAATACTTTGGGTAAGGTTGGCAATAGACTATGGGTCTGAACCTTTCAACATATCTTGCGTATTTTCCAGCTTTACAGAAAGGAATTATTACAGCTTTTTTTCACGGTGAAGGAAAATAGTGATGCCATAATGCCGCATTAATGATTGCCGTCATGGCTGCAATAGGCCGCATGTTAAACATTTTGATACAGATGGTATTTATACCGTCTGCATTCCAGGTGTTTTCTTAATTTTCAGACGGTTGATTTCAAAGGATGTTTGATATTGAGCAATGAATTTAATGAGTAGTCTGGCGGTTGGAAAAGTAGCGTTGACGAAATTTTCTATTTCGTGTTAAATAGTTCATTTGTCACGAGGTGAGGTTTCAAAGTAGTTTCAAGTTATTCCACCATTATTGTTGATTTATGCTTCTCTCCTCTGAGTTATACTCGGTTCGCCTTATTGTCAGTGGTGTGATGTTTGCTATTTCTTCGGTTAGACGCTTAAACTTTTACCAGAGGTGACTCGAATTTAGATGAATTTTGGTTAAATAATTATTGAAACTTGAAAAATGTGAATTATGAAATTGGGCTTTAACTAGCCTTGTGAACTTATTTAGTTTCGTTTTGGTGCATGGCTTTCAAACAATTTGCCCATAGCATCTCATATTATTTTTTTATTTAATTAAGATTCTAATATTTACTAGGATAGGTTTTATCGTTTGGAGAATGACAAGGTCGGGTTAACTTTTCGATGGCATTATTAGCAACTTTGGAGAATTTATAAATTGCATCGTCGATGTCGTGCGTATTACTGATACTTTTTGTATATGAACATTAGATTAATATACCTGTTTCAATGCACGATTCCTCTCACTTCATGATCGAAATGGATTCTATCGATTTGTGTTGATAATGTTTTCAGGCGATAAAGATATTGGGCAGCGTTTAGAATACAATTTCGGCAAAACTTTTTGATGAATGAAAAATTTACATTTTTTGTGAGTTCTGTATCTAAGATATTCACAATGATATCTGGTTGGTTCATTTGGAGCTAATGTATTGACGTTACTTGCAGTTGCGAAACCGAATAACTTCTGTCCTTGCCAACTTGTCGAGTTACAACCCCAACGGTATTTGTGCTTTTCAAATCACCTAGTAATAACATCGGGTTCAGTAACCTCTGAAAATACGTCTATGAGTTTTCCGGAAAGGTTCTGTTGGAAGGTATACATCCTGCAATAATAGTTAAGGTTTTACTATTCATTTCAATTTGTACTCCGACAGATCCAAGATTTCTTGATTTAGGTGTCAGAACTGGCACATGTTTAATGTTTTTCTTCATAACTATAGCTACACCGCCTGACGCTATATGTGACGTCTCTCAGTCATTACGATATGAGATGAAACCCGATAATTATATTGAATCGTTCACCTGAAATTAGATGAGTTTTCGTGATAGAAGTAATATTAATGCGATGATGTTTCTGGAACTTTAGAAACTATTTTCCTGTCATTTGAGGCAGTTGGCATTCCAATTTGCTGCTCATTTACATCTAGAATAGTTGCCATTATTTATTATTGATGTAACGATAGTCTACTATATTTTAGGTATGTGGAAAGATAGAAGATACAACTTGGGAAACTATTGTTGATATAATATTTGACCAGTTAGTAGGTTGGGCTTAAATTTTGTTTGGCTTTTTCAACTTGGCTGCCGCAAAGAGAGGGGGTGGGAAATGTTTACTGGATTGTGGCGGTGGTTTTGGAGTGTTTGTATATTGTAAAATATAATGGTTGTTTGATTTACTATCGTTGCTTTTTGCGAAGTTTTAGTAAATGACTGCATATATTCTTTACAATAGCTACAAACTCTATAATTTGCAGAATGGCACTCATGACAGATAGCACATGTAGTGAGGCGTCTTTAGTCATTATGCATTCCGAATAATGTATTTCCACGTTTGCTGTAACGCACTTGGGATGATAGTCACAGTTTGTTTGTGAATGACCTTATCTCTGACATTTGATATACATTATTACTCGGGAATTAAACTTTGTTACTCTTTGATTACACTATGTCTAAACCTGCTTAAAGAACATAACTTTGTAGCTCCATTATTATTTTATAGGTCGAATGCACACACTGAAATGGGCTTTCTCTCAAAGTCTACAAACGTTTAACATTGGTATATTTAAACGAATAAGTACATCTTTAATAATTTTCTTCTTTCTAGCTTGTATGTACTTCATTATCATTAATAGAGGCTTTGAGTTGGATCTCTAAACGAGTAGTATTGAATGTTTGGTTTATCACAACATTTTCTGAAATTGCGAAAGTCTTCGATAGAAGTGAGCATTATTTAGACTGAATTGTTGTTAGGTTTGGTTGTAAAGTTTGCTTTGTCTATATATTGTAAGTCCAGTATTAATTGATTATAATCTACATCGTGAACATTAATGGGACATATTTTCATTTAGACTAGTTCTCATTGGCTGTGCTCAATGGGATCATTTTCAATATTTTCTAACAATTTATATCTAGATGAGACCGAAATATTTTAACTGAGTTCACTACTTCACTCTTCATCGAAGGTTTTACACATCTTACTGTCCGATCTGCTACCGGCGATAAGATCACTTCTTTGTGATTACTTACTTCTCATTCATGTTTTACTAATCGGCGAAATTCCGTTTTTTATACGAAAAGTAGCAGACTTCCAGGCTGCACCGGAGAAGCCTCTGACGAGTTTGCCACAGGAAGATGCACGAGGGCAGGAACCCTAGAGCACGGCTAACTTAGAAGGTCTTACGGGCCACATATCAAATTCTAGTTAAGCCGCGGGCCGCTCCGTAATTTAAGGAAGTTTTTACCCTAACTAATGAGATTATACTGAAACAAATCTATATATTAGAAACGACTTTTATTCAATAACTTAATGGTTAATATACAGGCAACGAGAAAATCAATATATCATAAATTTAAATAAGGTACAACGTGCAGTTGTTTAGTGGGAAGATTGAAGACGTTCAGGTTCACTCACCAAGTTATTTCACATTTATAACAAGTTATGTAATTATACATAACATAGGAACTAAAAAAACTTTGTATTTGGTTGGTTCTGTAGCCGAGTCGGCTAAACATGGCAGTGGATCACAGCAGGTTGTGGGAGGCGAGCTAGATTGACCATGACGCGCCCTTGGTCAAGATATGTGGCGGGGCGGCTGTGACAATAGTGTGAGGGAGCCTTGGACACGAGCAGGAGGCTCTGCACTTGTTTTAGTGACGAGAAAAATAATACACAGGAACTTATAGAAGTGGAGAATAGTCATTGTACTACTAAGCTTTTATTTGAATAAAAGAGTAATATTGGCAAGATTGTTTAATTGTGAGAACTTACCAGTTGGTATAATAAAATTTTTCGAAGCAGTCACGGGCCGCACAAAAAGATCCGGCTGGCCGAATGCAGCCCGGCAGCCGCTAGTTAGAAAGCCACGCCCTAGAGGAAGCGGTCCACTCGCTCTCTGCTGGAGCCGAGATGCAGCGACGCCCCAAGCGAAGACAGACATTTATAAATAATGTTTACATATATCGTGTGGTTTATTTTGAGGTCATTTTGATATTACACTTCAATTAGACGTCCATTAATTATTATAAAGGAAATTTTCAAAAATCTAAACTTAATAGTGTTCTTATCAGTAAAATCATGACCTGATAGGTCTACAGAAACTCACATGCTCCAGAGAAACTTATTTGCTATTGATTGTTACCGAGGAAGATGCATTATCTAACTCATTTATACTAGAACTGTATTTATTACTATACTTCCAATTTAAGTACTGGGAGAAGTGGCTCAGGATATCAACTGATGTCACCGCAGTGCCTTTGACTGGGAAGCACTAGGTTCGAGTCCCGACGGTGGCAGAATTTTTGACAGTAGCTAGATAGCTAGGTCGAGTTCTGTCACTGGAGGAGAATTCTAGCGGCCGGCAATACTCCATGGTATTGGATCGGTGATTGGCGGTTTTCCGTAGTTTCTCCGATCAATACCAGGCGAATGCCGGAATACCTTAACAGGCCGGCCATGGACCGAGCGCGATCTTTCATACTTCTTTCTTGTTCTATCCTCACCCCTTACTTAAACACATACTTGCATGCACTACACTATCACACGTTCCGGTCGGAAGCTTAGAGTTTGTCCCAACTGAGGCGGTGTGCCGCTGGTGGGAGATCCCTAGTTGGGGAAAACCTCACAAGCGGATGGGAGGTCGGGGCTAGATCTCACCATCCAGCGGGGTAATATCAACGCCATCTCCCGAGGAAAAAAACATTCACTACACTTACAGAACTTTAAAACTTGACGCGCCAGCAATGACTAATCAAATCAATGCAATGAAAGTTTACTTTTAAGGAATTGAGGGAGATTCCCCAGCCTGATTCGGGGGGGTGCCGCCGTAGCCCCAGTGGCGACGTCAGCTAGTGGAACGAAGTTTGTGCGCTGGGGCGCAGCGCCAAACGGCGCAGAGCAGCGACGGCAGCGGGGCGGCGTGCGCGTGCGCATTCGGCGCCCGGACCGCGCCGCGGGGCACTGCATTGGCCGGTATCCTTTACACTGTAAAAGATCTTTGTCAAAGAACTTTTATAAAAGAGATATGAAAGATTTGTGGCGAGATAAGAAAAATTTGTGGCGGCGATGGTGTAACGGTTAGCGTTTCGGACTGTTATAACCTAGTTCGCGGGTTCAAACCCGATCGAAGCCTTGGATCTTTAGGGGCGAAAAAATCCTTCGTACGCCTTCCTTCGGAGAGGAAGTAAAGCCGGCTGTCCCATGTTAGTAGATTTACCGCATGTAAAGATCCTCAAGCCTAAATGACGCCTCTGAGCAAAATTCAAAATCGCCTGTTTCGTCGCCCGAGATCCTTCTTTCTCCGCTAGGTGAAAGGAGCGTAGCGAAATTTGCGTGGTCAGACGGAAGAGCAGGCCTCACGGCCTGAGTCTCGCCACGTAAAATAAGGCAAGGCAATTCAATTCAATGACAGTGTAATAGCTAATATTTTATAAAATATTTCTTTGATAAAATGTAGCCTCAGACGTTCCATTTTAATCATGTATTTCGTAACATGGCATCCGATACGTGGGGTATTGTGCTTCAATCGAAGTTTAGTTACAGAGTAGGAGCAATTATAATGTTTAGAATGTTTATGTAATACAGTATATCCGGACTACAAAAATAAAACCATACGGATTGAAGAGTATGACATGGAGGAATATCGTATATTATATTCCTATTCTCCATGCATATGACATGTTTTCCCGATAAGTAGAAAATGTGATGATTGGAAAATGCCCAATTCATGAAGTTAATTTTTTTTACTTCAAAATCAGAGGACCCAATTTCGAAAGAAGAAGAAGAAGAACGGCAAAGAAAATTGAATGAATCCTCTTTCATCCTCAAATAATTCTTCATTTCGAAGTTCTTTAATTAAATAATGCTTCTCAATGTGCGACCCATGGCCTCACCATGGATGAATACCATGGCGTTGTTCTGTGGTCTCACCTTCAATCATTTTCCTCCTTACCTTTTACTTCTTCTGCATTAAACTTACATTAGTTATTATTAAGCATAAATACTATAAACACAACTATTTGTGCATAACCGATCTGGAATCGCGAGCAAAACTTCATACATATAAATATTGGACGAAATGTAATACTGTCATAAAATTTCTTTATCAAAGTTTCCTTCGTCAAAGTTCAAAGAACTTCCACAAAGTTTCTCGTCAAAGCTATTTGTCCAATACCTTTTACAGTGTAATACCGACCATTGAGAGGTGGCGCTGTGCGGAGAGTTGCATAGCAAAAAGGTGCGGAAGGGGATGTGCGATGGGAGGAGGAGCGATGTCGGGAGATGCGGTACAGGGAAGCGTGGTCAGGGAAGGTGTGTCGCAGAGGAACGGTGCGGGGGGATGGGTTGCGGGAAGGCGCGGCGGGGGAGGTGCGGTGCAAGAAGGTCCATGTGGGCAGGTATGGTGTGGGGGGGGGTGGCGGTGACGTGGTGCGAGGATGTATGGTGCAAGGAGATGGGGTGCGGGGTAATGGGGAGGTGCAGGTGCGTTGCGGGAAGGAGCGGTGCAGGAAGTCCTTTGCAGGGAGAAACGGTGCGGGATGGTACGGTGCGGGGAGAGTGAATGCGGAGATATGCAGAGGAGGAGGTGCGGTGAAGAATGAAGCGGTGCGGGGATGCGTGGTGCGGGGGAAGCACAGACCGGGGATATGGGATGCGGGGAGGTGCAGTGCGGGAAGGAGCGGTGCGGGAAAATGCGGTGTGGTGTGGTGCGGTACGGGAAATGAGGTGAGGGCGGACGCGGCCCTATAAGATGTGTGCAAGAAAGTTCGTGGACGGTGCAGTGTGATGAAAGAACTGTGACGGGAGGTGCGATACGAGGTGTGAGGTGGCGGTGCGATTGGGAAGGTGCGGTACGGTGTTGTGCGATGGGGAGCCACAAGGCGGGTTGGCGCGGGAAGACGCGGGTGGTGCTGTATGATGAAGAGCGGTGGCGGGTGGTACGGTACGAGATGTGGGGTGGCGATGTAGAGTGGTGTCTTGTTGTGCGATACGATGCAATACGATGCGATACGATGCGATGCGATGCGATGCGATACGATGTGATGCGATGCGATGCGATACGATGTGATGCGATGCGATGCGCTGCGATGCGATACGATGCGATGGCGATACGATGCAATACGATGCGATGCAATACGATGCGATGCAATACGATGCGATGCAATACGATGCGATGCAATGCGATGCGATACGATGCGATGCAATACGATGCGATGCAATACGATGCGATGCAATACGATGCGATGCAATACGATGCGATGCAATACGATGCGATGCAATACGATGCGATGCGATGCGATGCGATGCGATGCGATACGATGTGGTGTGGCCCCGGGGAGACTTCGGTAGGCGCATGCAGGCGCGTGTGGTGTGCGGTGCGGCGCTCTTTGCGCGGTCGGCCGTTGGCGGCGCTGCGAGCGATGCCCCGATCCGCGCGCGCTGCTGCCGAACGTGTACTGCTGTTTGCGTAACCCACCGCCGCGCCGCGTGGGTCAACTCGAGTTCAGTGTTAATTGTGCGCCGGCCGCCCTCGATCACAGCGGTTGTTCTCTCGTTTAATCATTGGCCCGTCGATGTATTCGAGGACGCAATAGTTATTTTCCCTTCCCTTCAAATGAAGGCTTGCCCGGCCTCCCTCTCTCTCCATCGAGCAAACCGCACTAATGATGTGTTATAAACTCTGGCAGTTTCGGATATATCGGTATACAGACGATTTTTATGCTGTGCCGTGCAGTATATGAATAGTTTTCGTTAATGTCTCAAATAATTGTAATATTTTCTATTTCCATCTGCAGAAACTTACTATAGGCCAGTACGTTGTTTATTTCATTTCGATCAATTGTACTATAATATATATGATTCAAAATCAATAAAGTAAACCGACCTGCAATTCATTTCACAGTTCAACGACATTTTTCCTTTTAACTTTTTTAATTTTAATTTCTCGATTGATAAATAACTGGTTTGATTTTGATCCAGATAGTATTTACATAATACAATACAGAAAAATGTGTTTTGTTCGTTTGAGCTGAATATTAAATATTGGTAAAACAATACGTAGTTTCTTTACATTGATAGGGCATTTTAGTTTTAGATTTTTCTGACGTTACACTTGAAATTGGACATAACGTTGATTTTAAATGGTAAAATAGCCTGCATCTTAACCAGTGTACGAATATGTAATCTAAAGGCCTGATCAGTGTACGTAAACTCTCATTATCCAAAAGCTCTCCGAAAATGAAATGAAAATGACAGTATGAGGTAAGTAAGTAGTAAGTAAGCCAGGACTCCATTTACGCTTTAGTGCCATAGTACAGATGAGTATCGTTCTCCAGTCTTCGAATCACAGAACAAACCCCACTTGAACGGACAACTCGGAAGTGAACAGCAGTTTCTTGGCCGTCCCAACTACGACGCCATCGCCCCCGCCCCGCCAGGCCCTTCCCCCTGCCTCGCCACCCCCGCCGCGCTCGACTCCGTTGTACTCCGTCCCATCACGTTCAGTCCCGACCACACCAAACCCCCGCCCAACCAAGCTTCACCCCTCCCCGACCCGTCACGTCGACTCGCGTCTTGCACCCCCTCTCCCCGTCCCGCCCCGTCCCGCCCCGTCCCGCCCCGTCCCGCCCCGTCCCGCCCCGTCCCGCCCCGTCCCGCCCCGTTCCCCCCCGTCCCCCCCGCCCCGTCCCGCCCCGTCCCGCCCCGTCCCGCCCCGTCCCGCCCCGTCCCGCCCCGTCCCGCCCCGTCCCGCCCCGTCCCGCCCCGTCCCGCCCCGCCCCGCCCCGTCTCGCCCCGTCTCGCCCCGTTCCGCCCCGTCCCGTCCCGCCCCGCCCCGCCCCGCTCCGTACCGCTCCGCCCCGTCCCGCTCCATCCCACGCCGCACCTCGTCGCACCGCACCCCCGCGTCGGGGCGCCGTGCCACCCCGTCGCCCGAGGGGCAGGCGCCAACTTCCGTCGCACCTGCTCCCACTTCCGCTGAGAGCGGCTGTTTCTTTATCGGGACACCGAACGCCGCCCTCGGGACTTCCCCTCCGAGCCGCCGGAAAAATGCGAGGCCCCGCCCCCCGCGGCGCGGCGCGGCCCAGGCGAGAGTTCTTCCTCCGGCGGAGAACATTCGTCCACGATGTACTACGCCTGTTTTACGGGTTTTCGACCTAATCCCAAGGAGGTAATAAACCTACCCGAGGAGAGATGTAGGCCGACGTTTAATCGCGTAGAAACAATGTTTTGAAAAATGTTCGTGTGGATTATGGGCTCAGGGACAGTTTGTGGATCTTCACCTTAAGGTATATAAATAAAATAAGTAGATTTCCTTTTTACCAACGTTTTCATTTGCTAGTTAAACTGATTTAAATAGTTTAGCTGCTGCCGTCGTGGAAAATTGTGTGTATAACGAATAAAAAGGTTGTTAAACGTCTTTACAATATTTCAACGCTAATTCTGTAATAAGATGAATTATCTTAATCCATGCATAATGTACAACAATTTATTGAACGTATATTTTTCAAATATAAATATGCGATTCAAATGAGATCATTACACTAAGCAGGTTAGAAACAGTGCAGATGTTGCTGAAACTGAGTATTCCATTTTATAGGTTGGATAACAAAGAACAAAATGGAATCAGAGCAAAAGAATTTCAAAATAGTTGTAAACTTATTGGTAAGGAATAGCTACCTAGTGGATTCAAAATGTGGCAACTAAGCCACGTATTCTAGTCAAAATATTTTTAAAAAGTATGCTTGATAATTTTTCAAATTCTACATTTGTTCTATTTTTGTCTGGAGATATAATTGTAAATAAACTGTTTTTATCAAACATCATCAGAAATGCAGTTCTCAAAATGGACACAACACTGGATACCAAAATTCTTTTCAGATAACCAAATTAGTATGTTTCTCATTGTTACCCATTGTCTGCCATCCTCTCTTTATCAAAATGACTTATTTTCTGCTGTTCAGACTATTGCTTTCATGTGCACTAGTCATGGCATTTTACCTCGTGAAGAAAATTTCTTTACACAAGTAGTCATAACAACAATTCACACACTGCAATTTGCTATTAA
This sequence comes from Acheta domesticus, assembly GCA_031308135.1. NCBI lineage: Eukaryota > Metazoa > Arthropoda > Insecta > Orthoptera > Gryllidae > Acheta > Acheta domesticus. Next base: position 48,747,954 of record JAHLJT010009436.1, read on the forward strand.
CGCGTCCTTCGGTGTCCAGGTACTCCACAGCCTATTTACTAGTTATTATCAACAGCCTTTTTGTTTTTATCAGAAATTGTTTGTTACAACTTCAGACAATACTGAGTTAAGGATTTTGCAAATACAATTAAAGACTAAAATATCTAATTCTGCGCTCTATGCCTATCACTGATCTTCACATAAACATCTAAATTTGGTCTTGAGTGTACTACGGTGAAGCCCATTCCGACCCCTGCGCGAACATTTCCTTCATCTAAATCTAAATGCGGCCTCTATCGCTTATGAAGCAGTAACTACTACAGGGTGTAGTGAAGTGCAAAATGGATTTCATCATGATAAACTCTAGGCCCAATTCAGATCTTCACGTAGAGATATAAGAAAAATATTACATTAAATGAATAGATACCAGTGGTGGCTCGTGCTTAGGGTGCACGGTTGTACAACTCCCAGATAATCGAAAAATATCGTATAACATCTTAGGGATATACATTTTCTTTTAATGATATTCAATACTCAAAATATCGCAACAATATTGATATGTATGAAATCATTTTGAAACCAAAGAGCATGCAACCGACGCTCTCTCCGGTGTCTGATGCCTTGCCACGAATTGCACCACGCTCTTGGATCTTGCCTGCGTTACTGGGTTTACTGCATTTATTCTTTGGCCCTTCGGTTTAACACGGACAGCATACACCGTTTTAGTGGCGCAACCAGACAGCGGCGCTGCGCTGCGGCCGAGGGATTCTCAGGGAAATACCTATATTCTGTCTTCGTCTGACTCGCTGCAATGTAATTTTATGAATTTCGCTTGTTATTGCCAGTCCGCAAGTTCAGTCAATACTTGCCGGTATTGAATACATTATTTATCCCTATTTGGCGAAATCATTTTCATTCGATGTAAGGTTTGTTGATTATAACCGTTCGTTTAAAGAGTGCAGTTTGTTATGTGTAAAGCTGACTGTTGTGGAAGAAATCACCCTTCTCTCTTTCCTTACACACGCAATACCCTTCCGCCGACGCGACAGTCGTTTCCCGGTCATTTCGGGAGCTTCTTTTTGTGTAGTGAGTACAAAAAGGGTGTGATGGTTATTTCATTATTTAAGTGTTGTTTCTTTTGTTGTTGCTGTTGCTACTGGTAAAGGACGTACGTAAGATTGGTAGTTTTCTGCTTGAGAGTTTTATTTTTCTGACAATTAATACAGTGCAAAATTTGCTAAAATTACTTTCGGTTCACGCCCTATACAAGATTTCTAAATACAGTAATTTTATTTCGTTATCACCACTAGCAGCAGCAATAATAACAAATAAAATCATGAAATGAGTAGTGTAAAACGAGTCCAAACAAGTAATTGTTGCGGAGTGCAATCACCAGACTGCAGAAGTTCATGCGGATTGCGGTCACCGTATATTCGAAAACTAGTTTATTTTTGAATTGTACGAATAGGATTTCCAGCTCAATTGTCTCAACGAAGAACACCATTACAAATAAATCAACAAAATAACATGTAAATATATTCCTTAACTTAGTTTTAATTCATTTACATGAATTGGTTACGTTTAATTTTGGTATGTTCGGTAGTGTTCTGAATTTTGGAAGTTATATTCCCGTCATTCCATGCAGCTGCAACTCGAAGTTTACTAGGGACACCAGCCGCCACAGATAGATACTACTGTTGCATATTAATATGCTTTTTTATCTCAATGGACAATTATAAAGACGCGGGAAATGACGGATAATAAAATGTGCACATTGTACATTGCACGTTGCACGAATAAGAAATGTATTTATTTATTTTGTTTGTATTTTACTTTTGCCATTAATTTACATGAGTATTGAACATTATTATTGTTAACTTCGTTATTATTAATTATTATGGTTGGTTTGAATATTGAATGTACTATGCATGTATGAGTTATTTGTATAAAGGAAGTGGTATTTTCTGAGAATGTATCCTTTTTCACAATCCATGATTCTCGAAAATTTCTTCTTCCGATTATTAAAAAATGCAATCCTAATTGGTATGAATGTTACGGAAAAATACTTTTACATAATGTAATTGACATAATGTAATTCTGTAATAAGGTCTATGTTATTTTATAATTTATTTATTTTAATGTAAGATAGGCAAACTAACAATCAAAGTTGATGCATGGTTCGTGAAAATAGTAGGCAAACCGGTGAAACAGTGAAGGATACAATGTAAATAGAATGTCGAATTCGTTTTTACTTGAACTTCCACTATTCAATTTTGTTTAACAATATTCTGAAGTAAAAAAAGAGAGTTCATTGAGATATACCCGAAATTCACAGTTGGGTTGGTCAATACCTGCTAACACGGGTACGAGAAATTAAAGTATTTTACGCCTAACAGCAGTTAATTGCTTCTCGTATCTCCAGAACTTAATGAGAGATGCAAGATTAAAGCATAAGATAGCAGATATATCACAGACACTTAAACAACATAAAAATGTTTATTAGATCCCTCGTCTAATAGATGTCCGTGTTGAGATGCTTTGTTACCACTCCTCCATGTGTAAATCAGGGAGACATCTGCAACCACGATTCCGTAAGCATTGATAAAGGAAGAAAAAACTTAACAACCAGAGTAACTTCGACGAAGCTTGGCGTTTTATTGGGACATTTCCCAGCGACTCTTGATTGCGCCGTTAGTGTTTAGAGGCGGGCGGCGCGGCGCGGCGCGGGGCGGTGGATGGGCGGGGCGGGGCGGGGCGGGGCGGGGCGGGGCGGGGCGGGGAGGCGAGCTATCTAAGCAGGCTCCGCGCGCTGGCGCGAGGGGAGCGCGCCAAGGCGCCAACACGCCCCGCGCCAAGCGACGCCAAGCGCTGCGGTGGGCACGGCGCCACAGTAGCAAAACCACGACCCCTTAACCGCCAGCGTCGTCGTCGCGGCCCACAGATTCCGGCTAACGACTGCCCGCCGCGCCGCGCCGCCGGGACCCGCACTTGCCCTCGCCCTCTCTGACCTTCCGGGCTTTCGCCCGATCATCCCTCGCGCCACTTCCTTCTGTTCTCCCTTTCAGTCTCCCTCCCTTTCAGTCTCCCTCCCTTTCAGTCTCCCTCCCTTTCAGTCTCCCTCCCTTTCAGTCTCCCTCCCTTTCAGTCTCCCTCCCTTTCAGTCTCCCTCCCTTTCAGTCTCCCTCCCTTTCAGTCTCCCTCCCTTCCAGTCTCCCTCCCTTCCAGTCTCCCTCCCTTCCAGTCTCCCTCCCTTCCAGTCTCCCTCCCTTCCAGTCTCCCTCCCTTCCAGTCTCCCTCCCTTCCAGTCTCCCTCCCTTCCAGTCTCCCTCCCTTCCAGTCTCCCTCCCTTCCAGTCTCCCTCCCTTCCAGTCTCCCTCCCTTCCAGTCTCCCTCCCTTCCAGTCTCCCTCCCTTCCAGTCTCCCTCCCTTCCAGTCTCCCTCCCTTCCAGTCTCCCTCCCTTCCAGTCTCCCTCCCTTCCAGTCTAATGCTTCATATTTTCACTCACCTATTCGACACTATTCATGTTTGCATTCTTACCACAGATCGTTTCTTACCTCTACTCATTTGTTCCGCCCCCTACCTTACCTTTTACTCGCAGACCAGTAGCCTTCTCTCTACTCTCCCTTTCAACGATCATGTGTGCTTCCCTTGGGTTTGCACAATCTCCCGGAGATATAAAAATGACGCAGTTGTTTCGATGACAAACGTCGTGCAGTTAAGCATTTTTTGCGGTTCGGGTAAATAACGCATTTTATTTTGCCGGCAAGATGATAAATAGCCACTGGTCTCTACAATCAGAGCAGTTCCTGTAAGATCAACGCGTTGATTTACAATGCGGTTTGGAGCGCGCGTAAATTCCAATATGATCCTTTGAACAATGTTTCAATCAATTTATCAAGCCAGCTTGCACATGCTTCAGCTTGTTTAACTGTCCATCTGGCGCACACTCTTCCCGACGGACGTCCTTTGCGCTAAAGACTCACGCCTCGTTATCCCCGCGCACTCTGTCCACCATATAATCCACCGCCTCGTGCGCCCGACAGCCGATGCTTTCCGCCGCTCTCTTTGCTCCTCCGCTCCGCCGCGTCCGTTTCGTTCGCCTTTGCTGTCCACCCCGCCCCACCCCACGCCCCCGCGCGCGCATCACGGCATCTACCTGCTGCAGCAGCCTTCCTTGCGGGCGATGGAACTCGGCGACTCTCGGGGTTCCATTCCACTCGCGCCACCCCTCCCCTCCCATCTCCGTCCCTCCTCCTCCCACCACCACACTCCGCCCGCCACGCCTCGCCTCGCTTCACCTCACCTCACCTCACCTCACACCTCAGCCCGCTGCGCTCCACCTTATCTCACCCGGTCCGCCCTGTCTCAACTCACCTCGTCCTGTCCGCTCCAGCCCCGCCCGGCCCAGCCCTGCCCAGCCCTGCCCAGCCCCTCCCCGCCTCTCCAAACCGGCTCGCCCCACCCGCTGCGCCTCACCGCGCCCCGCTCCGTCTCGCCATGCCTCACCTTGCCTCACCTCACCACACCTCGCCGCGCCCCGCCTCGCCTCGCTCTGCCCCGCCTCACCTCACCTCACCACACCCCGACCCGGCTCATCTCACATCACCCGCTCCCTTCCGCCTCACCTCTCCGCGTCCCGTCTCATCTCGCCGCGCCCCACTCCGCCTCAGCTCGCCCATCCCCGCCTCGCCTTGCCCCGCCTCACCTCACCACACCCCGACCCGGCTCACCTCACATCACCCGCTCCCGTCCCGCCTCACCTCTCCGCGTCCCTTCTCATCTCTTCTCGCCCCACTCCGCCTCAGCTCGCCCATCCCCGCCTCGCCTTGCCCCGCCTCACCTCACCACACCCCGACCCGGCTCACCTCACATCACCCGCTCCCTTCCCGCCTCACCTCTCCGCGTCCCGTCTCATCTCGCCTCGCCCCACTCCGCCTCAGCTCGCCTATCCCCGCCTCGCCTTGCCCCGCCTCACCTCACCACACCCCGACCCGGCTCACCTCACATCACCCGCTCCCGTCCCGCCTCACCTCTCCGCGTCCCTTCTCATCTCTTCTCGCCCCACTCCGCCTCAGCTCGCCCATCCCCGCCTCGCCTTGCCCCGCCTCACCTCACCACACCCCGACCCGGCTCACCTCACATCACCCGCTCCCGTCCCGCCTCACCTCTCCGCGTCCCTTCTCATCTCTTCTCGCCCCACTCCGCCTCAGCTCGCCCATCCCCGCCTCGCCTTGCCCCGCCTCACCTCACCACACCCCGACCCGGCTCACCTCACATCACCCGCTCCCTTCCCGCCTCACCTCTCCGCGTCCCGTCTCATCTCGCCACGCCCCACTCCGCCTCAGCTCGCCCATCCCCGCCGCGCCTCACCTCGCCTCACCCGGTCCCGCCCTGCCCGGCCCGGCCCGGCACCGCCCCGCCCCTCCCCCGTTCCCGGCACCGCCTCCGTCCGGTCGCACCCCCACGCGCACGTACCTTCTCCCCCACCACTTTCCGCTGCGCGTCCACATCGTCGTCGTCGGCGCTCCCTGGTGCCCGTAATGCGAGGCTAATGCCGCCGCCGGCGCCGGCAAAACGCGCCTTAATTGGGGCGGGCGCGGAGCGGAGCGGCGCGGCGCGGGGGCGGGCGCGTGGCGAGGAGAAAGGAAGGGAGCCACCTCTCAAGGGAGAAAGGGCGCCAAGTTACCAAGGAGTAACGATAAACGAGGGCTCACCTCATGCTGGGGATTAGGGAGTGTCCGCGGTGTATTACTGCGGGTCGTTGTTTGGCTTATCTAGGGAGAAGCGGTTTCTGTTCTCACAGATTCGTCGCATCGTTTCTGCTCTTACGTATACTCCGGTAGTACTTGCGTATCAGGGAAGTCGTAATGACTTAGCAGAGGGACTTTTCTATTTTACAAGCAGTTTTGGAGGTGATACTTATGAACAGGTTTGTTGGAAGTATCTTACGGATTGTTTCATGGCTTAAAATATCCGTGGAAAATTAGTGATGCTTACATTATCATTGATAATGTTATACATAATTTTAACGAAATTGTATTAATACAAGGAATGTTTTCGAAATACGCAGTGGAAAATAAAATATTTACGCATATTTCAAAATATAAGAAAAGTCCCCAACAGTGGAGAAATAATTAGCTGCGCATATATTTCCCCCCCATATCGATTGCTAACTAAATATATTCAACTCCTGAGTGAAATTTCAAATAGGCTTTGAAATTATTATATTAAAAAAGTTACTTCACAACAAATATTTTGTAAAAATTTAATATACCAACTGAGGTTCTACAATATATATTCTGCTAAACTTTAAATTATAATTGAAACATTGAAGGATTAAAGTCTTGCAAAATGAGACAATACTGAAGCACTAAAATAAAATGGTTCTCATTCAAATGATAAAATTTATTTGTTATTCATTTCACTTACGTTTAACAAGGTGATCTAAGAGATACACGACGAAATTTTTAGAAGTACTTATTTGGAAATTGTCTACGTTCTTATTAAATATTAGAGTGAATATCAAAACTTCTCAGAGTATCAATGAAGACTTTATTTATAAAATAGTTAAGTAAACGGGAAATTATATTTCACGGCAATAAAGGATCTTTATATCAAATTTGAAGTAGATATTTTATCAAATTCATGTGTTTCTCAAGTAGTGAGTAAACGTCCTTATTGTATTTATAAAAAAAGACACAGTACAAACTTTTTGTGGTTAATTATATATTACCATTCGTTTATCAGCATTGCTCCGTTTCTTCACTACAAGGGAAGACATTAGCAGTGGAGGGAAACAAGAGAAAACTAAATAGAGTATCCCAAACCCCTGTTGCAGAAGCAGAATAGTCCCGAGCCACGTCATCTCAACAAACGAGTCAGGTCAGGGAATCAGTGTCGCCCTGCGACCCGGGGCGACCGCTCGAGTCAACCACAGAGACCGCCGCAGGGGGAGCGAGCAGAAGCAGCGGCGGAGTGGCGAGGCCCGCACTTCCGGTGCAGCAAAACGCCTGTTAATTGGGTCAACGGCGGCGAAGCTACAGTCACCGGGGCCCCTAAGTGTGTTACCGCTCCGGGTCATCAGCATTCGCGTCGTGCCTCGTCCTCTTCCCCCACCCCGCTTCGCCCCCGGCGCCGAGCAATCCGCGGGGGCGGTCGTCGCGGCGCCGCCCCCACAAATCCGATTTATTCATTTATTCAAGCCGAAAGAAACGGCGGCGCCGCGTAAGCCCGCTCGGATGACGGCGGCCTCCGCGGATTCGCTTTATTTCGGAGCCGCGCCGAGCGGAGCGGTGCAGCGTGCCGCAGCCCTCGCCCGGTTCTCTCCCTCTCCCCTCGGCCTGACCCCGCAACCACCGATTCCCCGCCATCCACGCAACACCCGCCCGCGTCGCCCCCTGCTCCCGCCCCGCCGCCCCCGCCAACCCTTCCACCCCTACCACCCCTGCCACCCCTGCCACCCCTGCCACCCCCGCCGCCCTCACCGCCCCCCGCCGCCCCCGCCGCCCCCGCCGCCCCCGCCGCCCCCGCCGCCCCCGCCGCCCCGCCGCCCCCGCCGCCCCCGCCGCCCCCGCCGCCCCCGCCGCCCCCGCCACCCCTACCACCCCTGCCGCCCCTGCCGCCCCCGCTGCCGACTCACTCCAACTTCCGCACGCCCGCCCTTTCACTTCCTCGTCCGTGTGCGCTCCGGCCACGCCCCTTTCCACGCTGCAACCCCGACGCCTTCCCTCACCGCTTCGCCGCGCTGGTCTCGGGGTCCGGATCGCCACTGCTGCTCTAATACGTGCACCTCATGATCTCTCTTCTCCGCATACACTAGCACGTTTCCTGTTCCTGAGTTTCTACGTTTACTTCGAGTCCAAGTGACCCCGTCATCCTCATTTTTGATTATCTTATTTTTTGTTCGTTGTATTATGATTTTCGTTCTTCAATTTTCAGTTCAATATCTGTCCATCGTCAGTTCATGTTCTGTGAACGTTTTCCAATGCCTTCATTGAATGTTAATAATTGCATCTCTTCTCTTCATTGTTCTGCCTTCTAACGTCTTAAGCCTTCTCGAACTCATCCATTGATAATCATTTCAGCAATTCCACACGTTCCGTTTCATAAACTTTTTCTAGAAATTTCACTTTTCGTTATGAAGTAGTAACGGGAGTTGTTATGAATATTTTTACCACTATTCACAAATGTAAGTGAACTTGATCCTCTCTTAACCTATTATAACTGCGGTTTGGTATCAGGTACTTCACAGCAAAGTCCATATCCTCTTAATTAATCGTAGATATTCTAATTTTCTTTTTCTTATTCAGTTCACTACAAACTACATTGCATTGACACGTACTTATCATTCTAAACAAACTTTCTGAGCAATCCTGTTGTTTAAAACTCCCTCCGTGTATACCTTATTCTGTCCTTTTTAATCGTACAAACTCTCACCGTGTTCCTCGCCACACGCTATTTCGTATCATCGATTCCTACCTACCCCGCTTCCCTTATTCGTTGCGCTCTATCACGCGCACTCCACGTCGCATCGCATCGCTTCACATCGCATCACATCGCGTCGCCCGCCGAGCGCGTTCACAAAAGAGGCATTCGTGTATTACCCACCAAGGTACGCACGCGGTACACCCTGAAATTTCCACGACCCAAAGAAACAAACAAAAATTCTGTCGGAGCAAATAGGAGTGGAATAATTCGGACTACGTCAGAGACGGCGGCGCGGGTTGTCGACGGAGTAACGCTTGCTTTGTGAGTTCCACTCAAACGCGATGCTGAAATTTTACGTGTGTTCATTTGCATTTCTGGAAAATACGGACGCGCTGCATGTGTACGTGCGTGTGTGTGGGGAGAGTTCGCCACGAAGACAAATTAGAGCGTGCTGTCGTGCGGCGGACGGGGGAGCAGCTGAACGGGCTCGTAACCCGAATTTCATGAACATGGAATATCGTGAAAAGAGGCAGCGATGCGCTGGGTAATTCTCGCGAGCGCGCCATAGCAGACACATACACAAGTGGTCTCGATAGAAATAGGAGCAGGCTCAGTGAATGTCAACTCTCCCCTAGTTTTACAGAATTTAATCAACGTTCTCTAATTAACATATTTTTCTTATTATTATCAACATGCAATGATGTAATGACCACTCTGTTTCTTGACATGTCAACAGATCATTTTTTTTCATTTTGGTAAAATTTAATGTATTTTCTGTTCAGCAAAACAAGAATAGTTTGTTGGCATACTAAGAGTAGGGCATGGTTGAAATATACAACGTTGTATGATGCGAGTAATAGATTAATGGGACATAAAACTCAACTTCAGAACCGGCTTTTCTTTAGTCGAGATGATTCTGCGGGGTGCTGGAGCATTACTCCCTTATAACGGCCGCCGGCGATGAACATAGACGAGGAGGGCCAGATTCCCATCCAGACCATGTGGAAGAAACTTACGCCATCATCCCGACAGTGGCTAATGGAATATGACAAGGAGAGCAGATGGTTCGGGAGCTCGCGGCGCGAGAGACTTGAAACGTCGATGTGTGTGAATCGCTGCGAGAGCCGTAAGGCTGAAAGACGATCTGATAAAAATTAGTAGGAGTACAACCTCCAAAGAAAAAAACGTGAACATTAATATATCTACCACCTATTTCGGAAGTATTAATTTATCCGAAGTCGTACGCTTTCGCGGCCAGAGTCATGTGAATGATCTTGGCTGTGCGGGTGATGCCGCGTCGAACGGGATGTTGCCAACACAGTCTTCGTCACCCGGACATCCAAGATCATTTACAAATTTATCCGTTTCAAATACGGATGTTAATCCGTCTTTAATATGCAATCAGTACTTTGTGCTATTTTTAATTCTCCTCTAGAATAAATTAGAAATTAAGTTTTACACTAGTCTACGTGTCAAACACTGTGTCTAGAAATCGGTACAAATGATATTATTTTCGGTATGATTTTTAACGAAATTTAGTAGGAATGCTTATTGCATACAGTAAGGAAAACAAAAATATATTCCAATATCGCATGTGCACGACATTCAAAACTCATTAGATAAATCACTTGTTGAACGAGATGATAAGTGCTTAAAACGTTATTGAGCCAAGAGCAAAGAGCCGCAGGTCCTAGGCCACGAAGTCATTGACATTTCCTCCTAAAGCGGCCTGTGCCAGCGCGCGGTGACGGGCAGCGGGGGCGGAGCGGGGGCGACGCGGGCCACTTGTTGCGGGGACGTCCGCCGCGGAGTAATTGAGGGCTGCGAGGAGGGGGCCGGCGCGGGCGGGGGGAAGGGGGAGGGGGAGGGAGCGCTTCCGGCGGCGACGGCGTGAGAGGCCCGCCGAGACGCGACGCGACGCGGTGCCACGCGCCCTGGACTCTGCCCGCCTCCGCCCCGCCTCCGCCCCGCCTCCGCCCCGCCTCCGCCCCGCCTCCGCCCCGCCTCCGCCCCGCCTCCGCCCCGCCTCCGCCCCGCCTCCGCCCCGCCTCCGCCCCGCCTCCGCCCCGCCTCCGCCCCGCCTCCGCCCCGCCTCCGCCCCGCCTCCGCCCCGCCTCCGCCCCGCCTCCGCCCCGCCTCCGCCCCGCCTCCGCCCCGCCTCCGCCCCTCGCCCGTCCACCGCCTAGCTGCTGGAAAGCGGAAGCGCAAATATTGACATAGGGTGGCGCGCGGTGGCAGCGGCGGCGGCGGAGGCGGTAGCGCACGGTGGGAGTGGCGGCGGTGGCGGAGGCGAATGAAGACGAGAGGACGGCAGAAAGCGGAGGTTTTGCAGGAGGGGGTGGAGGAGGCGGCGATAGCAGTGGCAGGTCCACTATCTGCCGCAGTGCGTGTGCTGCACTCTCCACTGATGATGGACCCACGCTATTTGATAGCAAACCTTCACCCTAGAACTGCTCTGCTGAAGCACTTCGTGGTTGTGCCAGTGCAGACGTTTCGGGAATCAGTCCTCTCTCTGTAAGACTTACACTGTACGCAGTGGAGGGAACCTTAAAAGATTCTCTAGCAGTAAAATATTCGAGCCCAAAACGATTAAAACGAACAAAGAGACGCATTACACAGGTCAGCTATAAAAAGTCATCAGAAATAAAATGATGCGTAATTTACTATTACGTGTAATTTACTACTTATTTGGTATCACGCCCTGATTCCAAATAAGTTCTCATAATTTCTCTAGCACGTGTCATTTTTATGATAACATGGTTTTAATATTGCGAATAAGCGAACTATCCCATGAAATAAGGACTTTCCTAGTCGACAATGAAAAATCATCAGAAAAGAAAATAAGTGACATTTACTGTGTAGATGATAGATAGAACGGTTTTCATACTGTTTGCGAATTCCCCCACGACAAGCCGTTCCTTTAGGGACCATTGTTGCTGGGATGAAATGAGCTTTTGTTTTAATTAGCGTATCTTTGTCCCTCCTATTTATGTGTAATTCAGGAGGTAAGCTTGGATTACTAGTGAGGCGTCATGGTAGCGAAATGACAACACAGACACGAGCTCTATTTACAAATCTGTTTATTTACAAGATTTACACTATGTACAGATCAGGGGTTATTTTCGAAATCTACCTCCGTGACTCCCACTCACCTGCTCCCCGTCCATTTGGCTTGTGCATCCTCCACCTTGCCGCTTTACCGCGCCGGTGGCCCGACATCCGTGCTACGCACTCGCCGTGTCTAGGTGTACAACTTCGCCCCGGACGAGCAGACACGTCCGCACACGAGGTACATTCAAAACGAACTCTCCTGCATCTGTCCTAACTTATTTTGGCGGTCACGTGATCGCCCTCAATCTCTTTCAGCCTTCAATTTGGTAAAATATTCACATTCGATGAGTGAATTGGTAGCTGTTGCAGGGCAACAAAACAAATCTAAGGGCCTCAGAAAAGAAGTATCCAGAACAAACTTTACACTATTAGGTAAATTGAGGCCTAGAAATCAGTATTTTCAGAGAAGATAGAACGTTATCCTTGTCTTGCAATCTGATTTATTCAGATTACTGGTTTAAAATAATTACTGTAACTGAAATTTAATAACGATATGACAATCGCAAATACGACGTTGCAATTTTCGTTTGCTATCAAAGAATTCAGTATTTAAAATATAATGCAATATGGATTTCGGTATGTCACACATCAATAAAAATGTAATGTAGGATTTCGTGTTGTGTTGAATTTGAGTAATTTAAATTACAAAACTTCGATGTAATGCAATGACACTGAAATAACTGTTTCCCCTGACTCTTCCCTTCCATTTTAAACAGCGGCAATATTTTGTCCCTTCAATTAGCATCTCCTCTCAACTTCCATTTTATCATCTTCGTTGCTAAGTACGTAGGAAGTCACAAGAGCTGTCGCAGCTTCCAGTTATCCTCCAGTGACTTCCTACCCTTGTACTCACCGTTCCTTCCAGTACTTCTCTATTCCCCAGCGGTGCGTGATTTCCAAATGCTCCAACCACCTCCTTTTCCGCCTCCGTTTCCTTTCCCCGCCGCCAACACTTTACTGCGCACGTGCGACAACTTCCGTGAACTACTATTCCGCCCCGCTCCACCCTACCCCTCCCCGACCCGCCTCATCCCTCCCCCCCACCGCCACTTCCTCTCCCCGCCCCGTTTCTCCCTGCCCCGCTCGTCCCCGCCCCGTTTCTCCCTGCCCCGCTCCTGCCCGCCCCACACCGAAGTGTCCCATCCCATCACATCCCACCTCACCCCGGTTCGCCACGCACCACCCCGTCCCGTCCCGTGTCATTCTGTCCCAATCAATCCCATCCCGCCCCGTCCCGTCTCATCCCATCTCATCCCGTCTCATCCCATCTCATCCCGCCTCATCCCATCCCGTGTCATCCCATCCCGTGTCATCCCATCCCGTCTCATCCCATCCCGTGTCATCCCATCCCGTCTCATCCCATCCCATCCCGTCTCATCCCATCCCATCCCGTCTCATCCCATCCCATCCCGCCTCATCCCATCCCATCCCATCCCATCCCATCCCGTCCCGTCCCGACCCGACCCGACCCGTCCCGTCCCATCCCGTCCCGTCCCGTCCCGTCCCGTCCCGCCACGCCGGCCGGGGCCGTCACGTCGCAAGGAACAAGGAAGCGCGGGGGGAGGGGGCGCTGCGTCGCGGGACCGATTTCCCCGGCGCGAATTAGCGCGCTCCCGCGCCGAAGACGCCGACTAACGCGATTTACGCGGGGAGACGCGTCGCGAGCTCAGCGGCGGAGGCCGCGGAGGGAGCGGGGAGGGGCCGCGCGGCGTGTCAGGCGGAGCGGCTGCGTGCGTGCCTACGTGCGAGCGACATGCCACGAGAGGGACAGGAGAAGGAGAGTTCAATGTGTTGAATGGATTCCCTTGAGGGGTGCAGACAGAATGAATTCGGAATGTGCAGACAAAACTGTGTCTCGTAGCGCTCTAAATAATGATTCAGAGGTGGTTTATGATTCGGTGCATATCTGCGTTTATGTTTGTTCTCTAAGCTTGCAAAGAGCTGGAGCGCGGCTGAGTCGCAACTACGTAGGTCGCCCCTAAACCAACTCGCCAGGTCACTTGACAGACATTGTATCTAACATTCTTTTATATTTCCATGAAAAATGTTATAATTTCATCCTTCTTGAATGTTTAATCCATTTACTACTAAAATATATTTTGTAAATAAAGTTCAATGGGCAAGGGAAGCCAGAAATGTATTTGTCCCTCCTCTTGTTTTAGGCTGTGTACGTCTCTGATACATGACGTTTTATATAACAAGATTCCAACCAATGAACAAGAGGGCTACATTATTTTCTTAACTTTTAAGAAATTTTACTGATTCTTCAACCAAGTGAATCTGCAACTAAAGCCGAATTATTTCTTGTCATAATATAATTAACTTTTTTAGATTAAAATTCTTGATAGTACGGACAACACGGAGTAGCTGAGATGGAACTTAATCCTCCCTCATTTATAAAGAAAACACAAAATATAGAAGTTCTCAAAGTGTACAATCATCCCTGTTCTAATTCATAGTTTTTCTGATCTTAGATTAAGAGATTAATTGATGTTTCCGGGCACGTCAACTACTAAAATCACTAGTCCCGTTAGTGTAGTGAATGTTTGTTCCGGGATGTGGTAGTGTTCGTCGCCTTTGGATGGTGAGACCTGGTGACAACTTTCATAGCCCCTGGCGGTGGATTCCCCCCTCTCCAGATATTCCCCGCCGGATGAGCACCGCCCCAGCCGGGACAAGCTCTAAACACCCGACTCTTCACCCGGAATATGTGCAACTGTAGTGTATGTAAATCAAAGTGTCTGTGTACGCGTGTGTAAGAAGAGAGGAGAAAACAAGGAAGAGGAAGAAAATATCGTGCCCATTTGTTAGAGTACTGCTCCGGTATTCGCAAGGTATTGATCGGAAAAGCAATGGGAAACTACCGATCAGTGATCAGCGGGCCGCTAGAATTCTCCTCCAGGTAGAGACTGAATTCAAGTTGGCTGTGTAGCTAATGTTGAGAATTCGCAACCCTCGGTACCCGAACCCTACGACATCCCACTCAGAGCCACTTGTGAGTCAGCGGCAGTACTGGCTCTTAGTTAAATTCAGCCGGTACTAATCTTATAAATATATGAACACCTATATCTGTGTTGTCAATATCGATGCCACTAGCGGGAGTCCGTGCCATGAGTTCCCCGATGAAATCGCCCCTCCACCCAGTTCATTATCCCTCCACCAAAGACAACGCCATCCTTATTGTAAAACGGCGGGGTTACTAATAGTTCCCTTTCCTGACGCTAGTTGCACAAAGTAGCTCGTGATATGCTACGGTGCCACGACACGTGCCACTGCCACCAAAAGAAGACCTTGACACTACTGACCTATATTGTGGAAATACACGTATTGTGTATTATGTTACAAGTAGTGTACAGTATTATACAGCACGCGCAAGGCCGGATTAAGCTTGACGTAGGCCGTAGGCACAATTTGTTCCTAGGCCTCAGAAAAAAATATAGGTTCTATTAAACTCTAATTATTAGACTTCTTTGGAATTTAAAACAACTTTAATTTTGAGGAATACAGATAACACGATTTATTCTAAATTTACCTTGTCTAATGTGACTGAAAGATTTCCCCTTTTTAATTTTTCCCCCTTTTTTTACAAACCTACGTTTAAATTGTAATTTCAAAATAGTATATTTTTTTAAAATATTAGGATACCCTATCCTACACTCCTCACGTTCGTAGGTCCCAGATACTGGGCTTTACGTGCTTACTGTTTAATCCGGTCTTTTGTATACGTGTATTGTGAATGTAAGAGAAAATTGAAACAAATCAAATCTGATAAATCAATTTATCTTTACTCACTTCCTAATTTGCTAAGTAAAAGATTTCGTTTGGAGTCGAACCTAACGCAAAAATATCAGGCATGTTCAACACATCGAAAGTGATATAGGGTTTGAGCAACCGTTTACAAATCCCACAATGAACATGCAGAAAACTGGGAGGC
This sequence comes from Acheta domesticus, assembly GCA_031308135.1. Taxonomy (NCBI): domain Eukaryota; kingdom Metazoa; phylum Arthropoda; class Insecta; order Orthoptera; family Gryllidae; genus Acheta; species Acheta domesticus. The sequence goes on from JAHLJT010009436.1 coordinate 48,763,406, forward strand.
ATTAAATATGCCTTCGCGTCGAATACATCCAGAACGGATGCAAACGGCAGCATTAAGAGCGCGGGCGTATTAATGTGAGCTAATTGACGGGTCGCGGCTAAATGGCGATGGCTCTCGACCGCTCATGAAGAGATGTGAATAAAGCATGGCGCTCGTAATGGATGGGTGAGTGTAGGCCTACGCAACAAGCTGACAAACCGGCATGGTAAGTTCTTCCTTTGGCAAAACGTGCCTACAGTGTTTTGTAGTTGAATTTCGTATATGAATATGCAATTTTAAAAGAATATATTGTATAAAAGTAAATTGCATTGGTGGTATTGGAATCCGACGTTTACTTTTGAGAACATACTTAGAATGAAGTACATTAATCTATTTTCACGTTATACGATTTCGTGACGTGGGATTCCTGATTTTTATTACTGTAGTTATTATTTAGTATTAGTATTTAAAACACGGAGGAAAATGCTTCTTATGTGCGAATAATTTTGTGTCAATAAAACTATAGATCAGAGGAATGTATTTACACTGAGTTGCGTCCTTGAATGCTTCAATTGGTACTAGCAATTAACGAGAAAAATCACATAACTAAGATTCAATGGAGGAGAGAGATACACGGAGATATACAAGATACACGGAGATATACAAGATACATGGAGATATACAAGATACACGGAGGAGAGAGAAAGTGTATATAGTTTAATGAAAGACTGAGATTAAAGATGGAAATTGTTGAACTGTGAAGGTCAGTGTAGCTAACATTAAAGGCGATCTGCGGCGCCTAAGCAAAAAGAATAAGCTTGGTTATGAGTAGGGCCTGGATGTACTTGCCCGGATAGGACGATTAAGAGAATGGTGTAAGTCTCAAGTTTGTTGAAATTTCTGATTTTTGAAAACTGCAAAAATGTTTTTCAGTGTCTCCTGACAACAGCAATTATGAAGGTAAATATTTTTCCTTATCAGTGAATTCGGTTCGAACTATTTTCAATTTTTATGACTTTTCTTAAACGTAGGCTCTGATATAACAGTAAAATGTAAATAATTCAAAGTGTAATAACATATTTTGAGTTATGTGATAATTTACCAGATCTATTATTTTGAAAACTACATTATTGTTAACTTTCCAAATACAAAAACATGATCGTATAATCGTATAAACAAAGTCTGTCAAACATTGTGGGGAAACAGGGGAAGGAGAATATGTGAGTAGAGAATAGAGATATTAGAGAATTTGAATGACGATGGGGAGGACAAAACTAGGAACAGTTGTTCAAACATTCCAACAAAGCAATATTCAAAAAATCCATTAAAGTAATATTCAAAATATCCGACTCCAGCTACCCAAAATATCAAACTTAGAGATTTAATTTAATGTTAACTTCAAGACGTACATTATCTTTCAGTATTTTATTCAGGTTACAGGAACTAAATCCAAGTGCACTTCGAATTTTTCCACCAGGTGCCATATTTTAAGTGAATGAAGTCAGGCAGTATGTCTTCGCAAAATTTAGAATTGAAATTTTTTAATTGAATAAGAGTAAGAATTGAAAAGGAAAGTGCTCAGAAAAAGAAATCAGATCATTCAATTTATATATTGATGTTAACTACCCTACTACATACACCTTGCTACATCTGTCACAGCTAGAGAAACATCAATAACAATTCAACAACGCGCGAGATTCCAATGATTTTATGTTAAACATAAAACTCAAAGCGGCTCTATTGTTTCGTTTCCCGGCTCAGTTGTTTCGATGATAATAAAGAGATTGCAAACAATCTGTATTTCCCCTGTGACTGTGGGTCCCTACGCAGGGGTGATATACAGCGTCATGAGGTTTACTTGCTTTTCAGATTATTCGTTGTAGCGCAACCCCGAAGAGAAACCGCACATTTTTTATTTTAAATACGCCGCTTTTGTTAAAATATAAATAATTTAATCACAGAGATATAATACGATCATGAAATTTTAATGTATTTTCGTAGAAACTTTAATAATATGTATTTAAGGACAACAGACAAACGCTTCTGTTTCTCCGGAAAATAAATATTTAATTTGTCTTCCAGCTAATAACGATTTATGAGAATTTCCTTCAATATGTTTGCTTTAAATGCACGTGCGATACAGCAAATCATTACATTCAACCAATAAACACATAAAATTATGCAAGAGAAAAAAGAATATACACGTTTTATATGCCATGTGATTTAGTTTTCTTACTGATTAACCCTATTTCACAGACTTGTGAACTGTGACATTATTATCACTTTCCTTGCGAAGCTCTAGACACAAAAGGGGATTACTGATTAACTATCAACTGAATGCAACATTAAACTAGTGGTGCTACAGAATGGCACAGACTTTCCCGTATTAGTTTTCTATTTTCCTGGGTCTTCGCTAGCTATTCGGAATTGCCACATACTCTTTCTTGACAGCTACCATCTATCATCGCCAAAAGTACACTTTTTTGTCATTTTCTTAATTTTTCGGTTTCCTATTGGTAGAACAGAAACATTAATTTTAGAATATTAAAGAACACAAAAACCTAGCCGTAAATGGCAATTTTCTTTTAAAAATTATGTGCCGTTTAAGAGAAATGGCGTTTTAGCACTACTAAAAATGCGAAATTTGAAGCTCATTTTCACAGAAAATTTTTGAGTTTTCAAAATACTTTATTTAAAGTTATTTGAAGCACATACACTCACAAATATAATTATCTTTACAAATTGCGGATAATGTACATATTAAAGATGTGAGAGATCTTTAAAAAAATTTACATTTATAAAATTTTTGAAAAAAACAAAAAAACTCAAAATAAACTTCACGCTATACTAATGAGTGTAATTAGCACTATCCGTTACAAAAGTTTCAAGAAAAAAATTGGAGCCATATACGAGAAAATGACGTTTGAGCATTTCTGAAAATGCCGAAATTTGAGCTACTTTTCACAGAAAACGGTAGTGTTTTCGAGAAACTTTACTTGACATTATTTAAAGCATATATACTGGTAAATATAATAATGTAAAAAAATCGCCGATAATGTAAATATTAACGACGTGAGAGACAAGTAAAAAAATTTACATTTTTGTAATTTTTGAAAAAAAACAACCGATAGACCAAAATGGATTTTATGTCATTGATAGAGTACATTTACCACTATCCCTACCAAAAGTTTAAAGAAAAAATTTGGAGCCGTTTTTGAGAAAATTTTGTTTTTGTAATTTTTTAAAATTGCACATATTGCACGCAATATTGCACGAAAACTACCAAAATTGTGAAAAACATTTACATGACCTTTATTAAAGAACTCAATATGCAGAACAAATTTTATTTGAAGAAAAAATCTCTATCTTCAATTTTGTAGTTGGAGAAAGAGGCCGAAAAAAATTCAAACTTTCACAATTTTCGAAAATTCAGAGCTGTACGTGAAAATTGGACCTATGCCATGTTAAAAAGTGTATTTTCCTCTATTCATACAAGAAATTTAAAGAAAGAATTTGGAGCCGTTTTTGAGAAAATGTTGAAAATCCCCGGGGGGCTTCATATAAAGTACCCCCAAATTTTAAAGAATCTTTTTCAAAATCACAAAGCTTCGACTAGAATGAGATCGACTGGGGAATATCAATTTTGAAGAAAATCGACCTAACGGTTTAGGCGCTAGCGTTGACCACAGACGGACAGACGGACGGAATGCCGTCAATCGATTTTTAAGTATAAAGAAGCAACAAATCATGGATTTTGACCACACCACGAGATAGAGGATTTTTTTTCTTAATTTAGCAACTTTTATCCACTTATTCGTTTTCACGTCCCGGCAATTAATTTTTTTCCGCCGAAAATTGGCCATTTTTTCGCGCAGCATTACATAACTTTCCCTATACTACGTATATCACTCCGTGTATACGTACGTATACGGGAAAGTAAAAACGAATGCAATATCGCTGAAGTTAATGCACACTCTAGGAATTAAAAAACGTCCAAGTCCGTGTGTGAATATACTCAAGTGATACACAGACACTATTTTTACTACTGAATCACGTTGTCGACACAGTTGTTGGTCTCAGGGCAGGAATCGAAGGAAGCATCGCCTTCCAAACGTCACCGCCTATATTCGTTCCCTGCGGTGGGTGCGCTTTGGAGCCTACGAGGTTAAAACGAGACATCCTCCAGCGCTACTTGCGTCCCGCCGCCTCCACGGTCCCTGTCACCGCCTGCTCCGCCGCCGCTCCGGCTTGTGCCTGATGCGCCGCTAATGCCAAATTTGCGATGCTGACGCTGGCATATATTAATCATGGCGGGCCCCGTTGAAATTCATGAATACTCGGCCAAACACGCTCCGCGCGGGCTAATTTCATTGCGGCCTGCGGATGCTAAATTTTAACCGGCGCATTTTGCGAATCGATGCGGAGTGGGCGGCGACGCGTGAGCGCTGCAGGCCCCCGCCCTCCGTCCACCCACTGCCTTCCGCCCCCCACCCTCTGCCATCCACACTCCACCCACTGCCTTGCATCCTCTGCAATTCACTCTCCACCCACTGCATTCTCCCCTCCATCCACTATCTTCCACCCTCCATCCCCTGCCATCCACCCTCCATCCCCTGCCACCCACCCTCCAGCCCCTGCCATCCACCCTCCAGCCCCTGCCATCCACCCTCCAGCCCCTGCCATCCACCCTCCAGCCCCTGCCATCCACCCTCCAGCCCCTGCCATCCACACTCCAGCCCCTGCCATCCACACTCCAGCCCCTGCCATCCACACTCCAGCCCCTGCCATCCACACTCCAGCCCCTGCCATCCACACTTTTCATACTTACGAAAGACCATTAATCTAAAATCATTATCATTATCCTAGGACAGAGATAATTATGGCCAAAGCTGACATTTAACTTTTTTTATCAAAAATAAATCAGTGTTTAATGCTAATTAAACTGAAATATGTAGTTGTTTGTTAAGGTGTTGTGAAGACAATTCGAGTTAGGTATGTTCCAATCACATAAAAATATGATTGTTATATTGTTTTTCCTTAGGTGACTATCATTACCTCACCTATCTTTTCTTAAGCTACATTAAGCCAGTGTTCCATTTTATGAAAGTAACTCGGAAACATGAAAGTAACTGGAATACTTGTAGGATATAACATACTACTCTCCTAATATACAGTAAATAACCAATTTTGTTTCCAATTACTTATTACAATAGTATATATCGTAGAAACAAAAGTGCTTTGATTGCAAAATTTTTCCATTTGCATGTAACCAAACATTCAGGTTGCCCTTTTTTAAATTTGCTTCTATTCATAGATGCAATAATAATTAAATTAATGACCATTACAAAATGTTTCAGTTCATTCATCTCCACCTAAAGTATTTCACATTTGAACTTTTATTTATTGCATTTCAATGGGGTTAAATTAAATAAAGCATACTATTTAATTAAATGAAACAAAGAATAGTATATAAAATTATGATGTTTAACAAGTACATCAATATTAATATACTTCATAAATTTTGAATATGAGACACAGAATTCCACAGAAAGGGTCCCCCCCGATAAGATGGTAAAAAGTTCCCCTCAACCAAATTACATATGAGTGGTTACACTATAATTCTGACATAAAAATAATATTTTTGAAAGGTTTCTTAGCCTCCGTCTCACCACCCACACCCCTATACAGCCAAAAACGTGTTTTTTTAATTTCAATTTTTTTCGACAACTGAACACTATTTTATCAGAATGAAATAAATATGATAAATAAGAACACAACTTGAACTATCAGAAAAACATTTTTTAATATTTTCTCAGCCCCAAATTCAAATACAAAAAAATATTTTCGAAAAAAATTATCAAGAAATATTTGTTACTGTGTCTTAGAAGCCTGGAACAGGCTTGAAAAAAATGCCAAAGGTTCCTCTTAAAACACAAATGTTTGTGTATTTTTTTAAGAATTTTTCGATTACTGGGCTGGAGTTAAAAAAATAAAAACCATTTTCCCGTCTTTAAAACACCTGGACTTTCAATATACTTTGAAAATGACTGCAACGTTTCTGTGCATTTATTTTAGTGTTTATTATACATTTGTATACATTGCTGTAGCACCCAATATAGTTTTTGTTTTGGAATATACTTACAAAGTATCATTTTTAAAGCCTTCTAATCGTTTGCATAAGTAATCGTACGCTACGGAAAGACGATAGTTTTGGCAATTTATAAGAAATAATCGACACAAGACCTTGTAAGTGTGATATTGGTGGATAAAGAATTACAGCTCATCCTACATCAAACAGATTTTAGAAGAAAAAATAGAAGTTTGCAGAGTATGACATACAAAAAAAGATTATTGCAATGCAGATTATAATGGCAAATAACTCGGAAGCTATGCTTCCTAGGCCTTTTAAAACAGGTTTGCTTGTCTCATGGGGACAACACTTTTTTTTTTGAGGACAAGTAAATTCTAACAGACGACATGTTTTGGGGGACGGGTAGATGACAAATGGGGAAATGATAAGGGACATTTCGTGTGCAGGATAGATGGGGGACAGTGGGGAAGTGAAGGGGAACAGATTAGTCCCCGATTATGCTGTTGGGATGTATTTTTCAGAATACCACTTTTATGATCATCCTATTTTACAATTTTGCATATTAGTTATTTGGGTGCGCCCTTTCCGTAGGACAGATGGACAGAAAAATGAAGCCGATATCAATGTAAAATTAAATTGAAGGAAAATACTGAAATTATCTTTCACGATAAAATTAACGGGACTATTATATTTTCTGCGAATTTTTATCTCAACGCTCAGCAATATTGGAATGAATTCTCTCGCACAGTACCGGGTCTATAATGCCGTAAACTACTTTTCGAGGGATGGGAGTTTGCAGTTGGGTGCTACATTAAATCAATTTTCAATTTTCGTACAATTATTATTTACAAAGTGCAGAGTTTTCGCACATGTGTAGATTGTACGAGTGTCTCCACATTTATATGTATTCAAGAGAAAATACTTAGGTAAAGGAAAAGACAACTTTTTCTCTAGTCTGAAACATCTACAGACGTGAGATCACAGGCTTCCGCAACCAATGCGTTAATATTTATCTGTCGGAGGCGCCGCGTTCTAGGCTCAGTTGTCAACGTTTTAGCTGCTATTCAGTGGCCTTCCTCCTCAAGCAAGGTCGCACGTGCCTAGGACGTGGCAACTGCCGAACTACCAAGTGGTTGACTACATGTGTCTTAGTTTTTTTAAAAAAACTATGACCCAGCTATTAAAAAAATATGAAAAAATTCACAAGCATTCTGAGATGAAGTTTTAAGATTATTTTCGTGCCAGTTTCTGTGTTCTAAGTCAAGTAAAACAGTTCTTGTAAATCTGAGTCTAACCTCTTCCCCTTCTTTTTTCCACATGTCCCCCAATTATCCCTCAAATATGACCGAATTATTATTTAATAAACTGCCAAACACTATTATCTTTCCTTAGCGTATGATATTCTCATACAAAAGATTAGAAAGCTTCAAAAAATGATAATTTTTAAGTATATTGCAAAATTAAAACTTTATTGGGTGCTATAACAATGTATACAAATGTATAATAAACACTAAAATAAATGCACAGAACCGTTGCAGTCATTTTCAAAGTATATTGAAAGTCCAGGTGTTTTAAAGGCGGGAAATGGTTTTTATTTTTTTACTGCAGCCCAGCAATTGAAAAATTCTGAAAAAATACACAAACATTTATGTTTTAAGAGGAACCTTTGTCATTTTTTTCGAGCCTGTTCCAGGCTTCTAAGACACAGTAACAAATATTTCTTGATATTTTTTTTCGAAAATATTTTTTTGTGTTTGAATTTGGGGCTGAGAAAATATTGAAAAATATTTTTCTGATAGTCCAAGTTGTGTTCCTATTTATCATATTTTTTTCATTCTCATAAAATAGTGTTCAGTTGTCGAAAAAAATTGAAATTAAAAAAACACGTTTTGGCTGTATAGAGGTGTGGATGGTGGGACGGAGGCTAAGAAACCTTTCAAAAAAATTATTTTTATGTTAGAATTATAGTGTAACCACTCATATGTAATTTGGTTGAGGGGAACTTTTTACCATCTTATCCGGGGGGACCCTTTAACAATGTATGATAAGCGATACTATCATCATCAAAATTGAATGGGCTAATTTTTAGAGGTTTCAGAAAAAACATAAAACAGTGATGTGAGTCAATCAATTAAGATTTCGGCAGAGAATACTAATTTAAAGAATTCTATAACAAATATACAAATAAATAATTTAATATGAAATTTTATTAACTATTTCTATACTTTCTGTGCTGATAAATAGTTTTTTGTTTTCACTCCTTTATGAAGCTATAACCATAATATATTTTACACACGCTATTTATTTATTCAGAGTTCACAGACCAAAGAGGTGCCATGTGAACATTGCTCTTCGAAAGCTCACAAAACATGAACCCCTAAAATTCACTTCCATCCGTGGTCATCTGATTTGAACATCATATTAGGCATTTGTAAATGTAAAGTTTTATGTAATAACGTTTATGTAAATACTTAATAGTTGAAATCAAATGTCAAAACTTCCATGTAACATTTCAATGGTTTTATGCACCTGATCATTACTAAGTCATTACTTTCCACACGGACTCCAGTGAAAAACTGTATATAACAAACCTTTTGTGTTGTGGTCGCAAATATTGTATTTTTCTTTATGTGGCAGTCTCAGTCGATCGTGTGGTGAACAATCAACAGAAAGAATGTAGGTCATAAGCTACACGTTTTTATTTTCATATGTCTCACGGGTTTCATTCTTTACGTGACTCCGCTTGTCGATAGTAGTATTCACTGCTTCCACACGACACACCAAGCTTCAGAAATGTTTCTACGATCGCGCACTGCTTTACTGCAATAAATCCATTTAGAAATTAATCAAACGTCATATTTTACAAGAAATTAGAAAATTAATCATTTTTCTTGAGTCAAACTTGATTATTCATTCAAAATTGCTGTAGAATTTCCTGCTACCACGGTATTTGTCCTGCACTGGAGTATGTATAGTCAATCATCTGCTAATTTAAAGTACAGTATTACTCACTTTAAAATAAATTTTGTCGTGAAGTCCATAAATGAAAATGAGAAACATGCGATGTTGTCTCGCGCCGTATGTTGTATTGAAAACGACAGCCAACAATTATAACAAATGCTCAGTATTATTAAGTGATTTAAGTATTAGTCTCTTTAAAACCAACGAGCATTAACCAGCGCATTCATACCTGATTGAACTGTTGCGTATTAGTCTCACTCCGTTTTCTCACCCCGATGTTGCCTTAGATTTCGGTTCCTGACTTTTAGCGTTTTGAAGTTCCACGGATTTTTCGAGTTAATGCACACCCTTCCATACGAGCTTTCATATGTTTGGATTTTTGCAAAAATTCTAGTATGTTTTCGATTCGTACGATACGATATCAAGAATTGAGAATGACATGAACATTTCAGGCAAAATATATTTCAATATTTGCAAAATCTTATTTTTGGCTTCTTCTAAACACGTTTGTATACAGATTGTGTACTTTTGTCACATATTTAGTTTTTAAAAATAATTAAATGAAACTAGTCAGCAGTCAGGGGAATTTAAAAACTGGACTTAATCCCCCTGAAAAGAAAAATATAATATTTTGATAATTTATTAAGGAGTTTTAAAATTTAAGATATTATTTTATTTACAGTGAGGTTTAAGTGTGCTATTTGTGTAGAGTAATTGCTACTCAAACAAATAAGAATGAAAAACAGAAGGGCTAAGGAAGAAGAAATTTGGTGGTCCCCCTAAATTTTGTGGAAATCAGCATTGAGAATACAAAATTCATGTGAACAATTACGCATGTAGTGACATTTGTCATTTAAATTCAACGTCGATAACATTTCAGTGACGTCAGATGAACTACTGGTACATATGACAAGAACTAACTATTCGTTGTAGACACAACCGTGTTTGGAGCATTATTAGATTCGTAGCGATCCAAATCTTAGAGTATTAAGTGACACAGAATGTTTGAACTGTCATTTCTTACTTTCTTGGGCGATCATTATTTGATGAACCATTCTTCGAATGTATGACAACGGACTTATCCGTAAATTGTGAAGTCGTAGGCAGAGTCTCGCGAGTGATCTTGGCTGTCAAGCGTTGATGCTGACATTTTCACCAGCCCTAAGGAAGATTATGGTCCAGACGTCGGGATCACAGCCTTCAACGCGGGGTCACCCGGACAGCCAAGAACACTTCGAATGCGAACTATTACGACGCTTTCGCAGAATAAGAAATTTTGAAATACAGCAATTAAAATCTTCGTCATGCCCCCCATTTATCAAGTCCCAAATAAATTGAGAGGGATTCAAAATGCAGTCCTAGATCTGGAAGTGGACGTTGCTTCTTTGACTTTCATACAAGCAAATGCACATTCACGCCCGCAAGTTGCCTTCGCACACGGAGATGTAGGTGCGCCGCCGACCGGGAGAGATGGCTCAGTGCATCAACCTGATGCACTGAGCACTGATGCACTGATGTTACTGCAGTGCCTCTGACCGGGAGGTCCTAGGTTCGAGTACCGATGGCGGCAGGATTTTCGACACTAGCTTGTCAGTTAGGTCGAGTTCAGTCGCTGTCTGGAGGAGAATCCTAGCGGCCGGCTTCTCTGATCGGTAGTTTTCCGTGGTTTCTCCCATCAAGATCTGGCGAATGCCGGAGTAGTACCCTAACAAAAGGGCCACGGACCGCGCGCGATCTTTCCTTTCTCTTTCTTTTCCTATCCTCTCCTCTTACACACACACTTACACTAACATGCACTACACTACTACACATGTCGGGAGACCGGTCGGGAGCCTGAAGCTTGTCCCGGCTGGGGCGGTGCCCCGCTGGTGGGAGATAACGGGTTGAGGGGAAATCCCGCTAGTCGACGGTAGGCCTACGCCATATCTCGCCATCCAGCGAGGAAAAAATTGCCACCTCTCGAGAAAAAAACACGCATTACACTTACGGGACTAATGACCAAAGTAGTTGACGTGCCTGGAAACACGAATCAATCAATGTGCCGCCGATGCCCAGAGCGAATACGCGCGCCCGCTAGGGCCTGCCCCGCCAAGCCGGTCTTCCTGCTCTGCGGCGGGGGCGGAGCTGGGCGGTGGGTGGCCCTGGGGGTGGGCGCGGTCAAGCGCTGCCCTGCTGGCGGCCGGCCAGCCGTCCTTCTAAGCCCTACACTGCCCGCCCCGCCCGCACCATCGGCTCGGAGCGAGCCGACCAGTTTATTCAGAGCGCCAGCCGCGCCGCCACTCGGCTGACCTCTGACCCTCCCGACGCTGTCGCCGCCACGGCAGGGCTGCCCAAAGCGCCATCGCCCATGCGGTACACAGTACTCCTCTAACAACAGGAGACCTCCGCTCTAATATCATTTCATGAGTATTGATTCCGGGTGTTTAAATTAGGTCACTAGTCCCACAAGCGCTCTGCAAGGATTATATCCCGGTGGTGTAGTTCCTTCCTCCGCGGGAACACGAGATCCGGCGTCTACCGATACGTCGGATTGCGGGTATTTAACCCCTCTCCCCCAGGAATTTCCCCAACCAGGTACCTCCTCATTCGAGTGAAGTTCTAAGTTCCCAACTGGTCTCCCGGACTGGCAGGTGGTGGCAGTGTAAGGCAAGTGTGTAAAACTGTGTAAGGCGAGAGAGAAGACATGGTACCAGAGCCTGAAGGGGTGGTCGGTGCATCTTTTACTTCGTTGGTATTCGCCTGCAACTGATCAGGGAAATCAAGGAAAACTACTGATTGGAGCTGCCGGTCCCTGGAATTTTCTTTCAATGGTATAATGCCGCTACCTAGCTCAGCCACCTAGCTCGTGTCGAAGTGATTATACCTACGACACCTAAATCAGTTACCTAGCTCATGTCGAAAATTCGCCACGTCCTCTTTCGATTGAGTATTTCGTGTTTCTGAGCACAACTACTGCAATGGTCTGTAGTCCCGTAAGTGTAGGGGAAGTTTTTATCACGAAGATGAGGTGGTCTTCCCCCTTTGGATGGTGAGATCTGGCGCCAACCTAAACGTCGGCAAACGGATAATCCTCTATCAAATTATCTCCTAGTAACGGGGCACCTCATCCCTGTCGGATAGATTCTTGAACTCTCGACTGACTCCCTCAGCCGGTAAATCCATTCTCGAACCTAAGGACCGTTGATCGGGATGTCGACTATGGGGCAGCGATAAAGGTGTTGTCGCTGACACATCGCAGTCTTCATATACTATTTAATTCATATTAATTTTTCTCATTTTGATGTAATGGCATAACATTGATGTCATGAATTTTTCACCATTTCTTCTCATACCTCGTTTGTTCGAATAAATTATTCCAATAAAGTCTTCCTGGAATATTTTTCTAATCTATTTTTTCCTTCTTTGTTCGAATAAATTATTCGAATAAGTATTCCTGGAACATTTTCTCTTATTATTTATTTTCTTTTTACTCTGTTAAATTACCAGGTAAGGCCACATCATCTCGCAGGAACATTTTATTTCATTGAATATCACTCGATTATTTAAATGTATTTTTGACGAAGATGCCAAATATGATTCAAAGGTTTTCCTTTTTTCTTCCTCGGCCATTTGTAGAGATACTAATAATAATTAAAAATACAACTGTTTTTCAAGATGATACTTTCTTTATTTGAAACAACCTTGCCGACTAGGGAAGGATCAGTATTTTCTACTGTGTCGTATGCGTAGTAAACATAATTTTCATTGCAGATTCTGCGTTTGTTAATATCAACAATTTCAATTATCTTTTTAACTTCGTAGTTCTAAGTTATGTATTTTAAAACCATATTTTCTGAAACTACTTGTTAGAATAACACAAAAATTGTTCTATAATGTAGAAAACTATTGTACTTTTTTGAATGTCTTTAATTTCTATCTGTTCAGTGCACTGATTTTACAAAGATTTGCATGTCGTGATTCAAGAACTGGGTTAGGGCATAGGCAGGCGGGAAGTTCATTTACTCGAAATTAATTTGTTAGGTTTGTCTTAATTTGGTATTCGGATTTTTTTATTTTGAATTTGTAACATTTTATTGTTTAATGTTTGTTTGTGTTTGACGATCCTTTGTATTCAATTTGCATTCTTATTGAAACGCTTATGTGTGCTGAGAGTAGTTTATCTTCGGGGTATCTTGAAATAATTTTAATGTCATCTGCTGAACGTCCTAGATCATAGTTTGTAACACACTCCACCTTTTATAAGTCCTAAAAAAATTTTACTGAGAAAATTATTATACTGAAGGAGTGCTTCATTGAACGCCTTCGTTGCAGGCGCGATTCCAAACTTGGAGCTCCGCGCTGACGTTGCGGCCTGCGTTTCCGATTCGCTGGCTGCCCGCTCGCCCGCGGCTTATCAGCGATCACACGCAACTTCGGCCCGGGGGTCGATGGCCAAATAGCCGCGGAGTCTTAGAGCGGTCGATGATATTGCTCAGGGGGTTTAATTAAATCGATTGTTTCAATAATGGCGAGAGTTCCAAATTGTATTTAGAAGGGATACCAGCAAGGAATGGATTTTGTGCCTACAGTGCGCAAGGTTTAATCCACGATGTGCGTCGTCTCGTTCCACTAGCATTTGGGTTTTAGGGAAAGCGTTATTACACCATACGTAGAAATTCATTGCCCCCATGGTACGGATCGTTTATCATACTTCTCCTAATCGGAATTTACCAACCCTGGCTGAAATCATGTTACGACTAAGTGTAGCGTAAATGAAGAATTTTGTTTTTTCCGTAAATATAATGGAAATTTCAAAAGAATTATTAAACATTAAAATAATCCCCAATAAACACATTTCATTTCGTCTGCTTTAGTGTAACAATTTTCCTTTCTATATTCAATTTCGTTCACCGTGAAAACACATTATTTTCATATGTCAGTCAGAATTGTGTATCCTTTACAAGATGAAAACTTTTCTCTTTCGAGATGTAAGGAAAGACCTTCCATAACTTCCAATCCTGCAAAGGGGAATGCATGCTTTGCTGGCGTAAAGCTGCCATGCAGCTCGGTCGTAAAAAAGATCATTCGCCTTTTATAGTATTGATGGTGGCTTAAACGCAAAGAAGTCGACGCTCCCTCAAAGAGGGTGATTCTTTCTCATGCCTTTGACTCGGAAGAGAGCGAAGAAAGCGCGGAAAGGAAAGCAAAGCCTTACGCAACGACTGATGGGTATTCAGGATGCAAAGGTGCAGAGTGAGAGAATCCTCTTCTGTTCAACACGCTGAATTACGTTGTTTTTCGCGCAGAGATAGCTTTGCTCCTTTTACTCTCACGATTCAAATGTTTCATGCAAGACAAACGAAATATGTATGTCATGTATTTTCCACAGATTGTTCATTCAACTTTCTATTTTGTCATGTGTGCTGTAATGCGAATCAATATTGTTTACAACCCCAGTTTTCTTTTGTTAAAAAATCTTATTTCCATTTTTAGCAATCTAAATTAATATTTCTTCGTACAAGTTTTGTCGTACTTCTGATGTTTGCATTTTTATTGTCATTTTGAAATAAAAAATGTTCCAGAGATATCGATTTAAATAAATAGCACTCATGTTACATGCGAAAGAAAATGAGTTGCAACTCTTTTTAAAAACATGAACTGCGTGATTGTCGCAGCAAGGGGCATGAGTGATACTTCGTAATTGAAATCAGGATCTTTTATAATACTAATTCATATATAATTTAATAAAACATTCCTTTTGAAGGTCGGCGAGTTTATAAACAGCTCTGCTGGCCACCATATTCCGTGCACACAACAACTCTTTCCCATTGTTTTTCGACTTCTGCTCTCTTCCGGCTTTCTGCTTCCACCAGCACTGCTTTAGCAACCCATACCTCCCCCAACGAATACCGCTGTGTTCGTGTTTGCCCATCCACTTTCAACCCCCGCCCCTTCCCCATTCCTCATCCACCCGTCCCGTTGTCACCGGAGTGAACCCCTCCTCTCAGGCCGTTGTCTCTCCTGCCCGACATCGCAAAACGCCGGACAATCCGAATTCAAAACCGCTGCCCCGTCCGTCTCCTCCTCGTCTTGTTCTCTCGCGACCTGCCGCTCCAACTGCGCCCCCGCCCGCCCGCCAGGGGAAGTCGGAGCCGGTTGGCACGGCGGTGCGGGCGACCCCTTTCATCCGTCTCTCACGGCGTTTGCCCCGCCCCCGCCCCGCCCCGCCCCGCCACTACTCATCTCCACCCCGCCCCGCCCCGCCCCGCCACTACTCATCTCCGCCCCGCCCCGCTCCAACCCGCCCCGTTCCACCCCGCCCCGCTGCGCCCCGCTCCGCCCCGCCCCGCCCCGCCCCGCTCCGCCTCCCCCTGCCCCGCCACGCCCCGCCCCGCCATTCCCTGCCCGTCTCCCCCGCCCTACCTCTCTTCTCCCCGCCCCTCCCCGCCTGCCATCCCTGCCCCGCCCCGCCCCCGGCCGCTCTCCATCCGCCTGCCCCGCCGCCCCGAACGACGACTCGCGAACACGCCGTGGTGGTCTCGGTGCGATGAAAAATTCATTACTTTCCATTTAGAAGCAACTTTGTGTACGAGAATTTGTGTGTAAGCACAATAAAACCATGCTTTTATGAAGTGGGAACTTATTAATATTGCAGGCGCGCGCGCGGGGGAGGGCGGGAGGGGGGCGGGGCCGACGGAGACGCCGACTCACAATCGCGTCGTCGACGAACCGAGCGCGCGCGCGCGCGACGCCACGGCGAAAGCACAAGGCTCAGGCGCGACCGCGACGGCGAGGAACGGGCGGACGCGAAGGGCAGAAACAACGCGCTGAAAGGGCCCTTGAAAATCGAGTGGGCCTGCGGACTCACGCTCTGACCTTTCAGGCCGCGCCGCGAGCCCACTTCTCCGCTGAAGAGGAATTTAAGAACAATTCGCTCGGTTTGGCCAAATGCGAGTTTGTGATTTAACGTTATTGTTCGGCTATAATAATGTTATTTCCGTTCGCAAAGAGAAATGGAACGCTGAATATTCATTATTGAATATCAAATTGACATATCTGTACGAAGAGCTGCTTTAGAAAAATAATCTTAAATTCTTGATTGTGGAGAAAGGAAAACTAATAACTTGAATTAACTTTCAGTGCTTATTTATTAATCAATCTCTTTTTCCTTATTTTACACTATTTTACAATAACTCAAATAAGTTATTTATATAACTAATATCTTCGTATTTTCTCTTGGTGTGATTTGGCACAATAGCCCTTTACGAGCTAAGGTCTACCAACGGCGTCCCGGCGTTGCGGCCATGGGTTAAGCGGTACGTGTGGTTAGCACATAGGCATCCCTATGCCGTATTCTCGTCTTCTCAACCTGACAAGTGAGCCACAGCAACAGATACTGGGACGTTGCGAGGAAAACGCACAGTTAATTTTGGCCCCGACCGGGAATCGAACCCTGGGCTGCGCCGCGCCTTGCAAAGCGAGCACGCTAACCAACGGACCATGCAAAATTAATATTCTTTTTTGTTTTCCGACACGTATATCATAGTTTAATTTGATAAAATAATCCTCTAATTCTTTGCACATCTTTAAAATTATAACATTGGATATATATTTGTTATTGTACATATAATATTATAAGAATTTTCTTTTTCATTGTCGTCCTTGTTTCCAGTTACATTCTCTTCCTTACTCTGAAATACAGTGCTTAAATAAAAAATGTCTACTGATTCACCCGCAGCCAGACTTCCATCAAAGGAATGTTTAGTTCTGTATGTGACAATCTAACGCTCTGAAGAGAGAACACTTTTTTAAAAAGTGAAAGCGTTGTATGACGGAACCATTACGTGCCATTGAATGTGATTTAAATTGACAATTTAATAAACTACTGTGTAAGCCAGGAAATTTTTCCACAATAAAATATATACTTTCTTTCCGGTCATTTTCAGAGTATAAAACTTTTCACAATGAAATATGATCACATTGATATTATGATATCAATTAATTACGTAACAATAAATGAGAACAATTCCAATTGTTTGGTAAACAACCCACTAAGTGCTTACAAAGATACGCAGCAATATATTTTGTCTCGCTATTGCAGAAAGTTGAAATCAGAAGACTAAAAAGAGATTAATACATTTCCATAATTCTGAAACAAGATCTCCAATTAATTCGCACATTGTGTCTCATATGACAGTGTCAGTGGTTTGCAATTTTGTTCGTGATATTGTGAAATCTAGCAAATTGATTAATTATTAAAAATATTCAAAACCATCAAATCACACGAAGTTCAATGCAGAATATTTCATGAACTATTCATTTAATGAGAACGATCCAAAGAAATTGTTACCTATATATTGAAACAGTACTTGGAGTATAATGTTCCAATCAGTAATAGCTACATTTAGTATAAAGTTGCTAGTAGCATGACTTACGGTTAGTGAAATTAAATTTCAATACACCTGTTAATAAATTATGAACCCAGAGTTATATGGGAAAAGTGTATTAACATCTGAATGCCAATTACGACGCCATTCAAATTGAAGGTAGAAGAACAAATTACGAAAAGGAGTTCTCGAAGAAAAGGTGTGTGTATACGTAGTATAAAAGACATTGATGAATTCTCAGAGGAGATCTAAAAGCGGACATACGCGGAATCAAACTCTACGAATTGCAATAACATTTTCTACGTGACGTTAAAAACTTCTAAAATGAATGAAAAATTTACTTGCAGAATTCTGCAGCAACAGAGAGAATTATTTTTTGAAACTTGTATGTCAAATAATAGAAGTGGATATCACTGTTGAAAAGTAATGAAAGCGACACCGAAAGAATGCGATCCTTCTCGTACTTCATTAAAAACATTATAGGTGGAACAAGGATTTTTCTATATTGGAATCATTTAATTAACAAAATTAACCAAACCAAGAGTTAAAGGAGTGTTACTTATTGATTTTTATAATATTTCTGCCTTAGGAATGTTAATTAATGTCATCGTGTAAATAATGGGGATTTAACAATGAAAGTCACAGAAAAAGTAAACAAAAATAGTTCTCTGAATGTTGCTGTAAGATTCCGCCCTTAAAATTTTCACAATTTGTTTCTGATATTTTTATAGTTATGTAATAATATTTTGAAACAATTCCTAATGATTGATTCCACAAATTACACTTGCGAAAGTATGAAATTCTCATAAATGCGTGAAATGTATGCAACTTTGGAGACGAAATCTTAGAACGCAAATCAAACTAGTAAAAGATTTAATTAATTGAATTATAAAACTATTAATTTTATTTTTTAAATAATTTTATGTTCGAGGTTCTTTTGCTGTTGAGTTCTGCTTCGTCAACATCCTTCACAATACAACATTTAACCCTCTATTGGGGTCAATTAACATTTTTCACCTTTGGATTAATCATTTTTCCCCTTATTTGGATTAGTTAAAATTCGGTTTGACTCAGATGTGCCCCCTCCTGTGTATTAGATGTTTGAGTTATAATGTTTTGCGACTGGATTCTCACCAAATGCATCTACAAACCGTCAGGTTTTGCTGGTCATCCCAAATGGTGTCAGGAAGATCACTAATCGAACGAGCGCAATGGCGAATATTGAAACAAAGGACACACCGCACACAGCGCGCTCCTGCGATTTTTGAACACACAAATGAATGTGTGCCAATAATCCACCAATAGATTGTCAGAAACTCAGCGAGTCATGAATATTGAATCTCTGCCCAAACACTAGATTGCAAAAACGAGTGAGTTAATAATGATGCTTTCGAGATTTTACACTCCTAGAGAGAAACTATATACGTTATTAATGTGATTCTGGATGAAATTTACTAAAACATTATTTTAGAAATGTGGTTAGTTTTTTCTGTTTACTGCAGAAAATTAATCTCGGAATTATATTTTCTTATTAAAAACTAAAAAATAATGTTAAAGTATTTACATTGAACATACAAAGTATTACTTGAACATGTTCATTCCTTTAAAACCAGTAATATACACGTAAAAATTCGAGTATTACTGATTTTTAAAAAGTTATCTTAAATTATTGAACTGTTGAAAAATTCTTCGTATTTTAGGCAAGGTCATTCTTCTTCTCCTCCATTTCAGCGACGCAAATTACCCTATTTTAAATTACGTACCTCTCAAAACGTCGATCCGAAACGACAGCGTGGAGACAAGATCTCATTCGCGCCTCCGACAAAAACGCAGGACAGGGTCTGACATTTTCTCGTCGTGGTGATTTCGTCCGTCGCCGCCTGCACGGCATTGATTCCGTGGCGGCAGGAGCGGCAGTGGTGGAAGTAATGGAGGTGACAAGATTTATAGTGACTATGATGTCGAGGATCACATGGGCGAGCAAGGCCGCCACGAAAGAGTGTTCATCGGAGCCTTTTACGCAAGCGTTTCACGCGGCAACGGACAGCACAGAGGAAGTGAAACAGGAACGCCCTGGAAAGGGAGCGGACGGCGGCAAAACGAGGCGGCGGCGACTGAAGCAGCGGAGGGAAAGAGGAGCGAGGGAGGTGTCGATGCAAAATTCAGGAGCGTTCTGTAGGAAACACGGCTCTCAAACAGCGAAAGCAAAAGAGTTAAGTAGGCTGGAGAGAACGTTAAATGAGGAAAGAAGGGAAAATAAATATCGCATGTACTAGGGGGACGAAAAAAAAACGCATGAGTGAGTGCATATTAAGTGTTTCCGGGCGCAACTACTTTGGTCTTCAGTTGCGAGGGTGTAGTGCGTGCTACGACCGGGGGTGGGAGCTTTCCTGCCCGTTGGAACGCGAGAAACAGCGTCTACCTACACGTCCGCTTCTTAGTATTATACGCGCACGTTTTCTTGAGCTTCGAAATACCTATCCCCAATCCTTTGCCAACATTAGTTGAATTAAAAATGAATGAAAACAACGAGCGTTGTAGACAAAATCTGTTTACCAGAAATGTTCACTTCCATGTAATAGAAACTATTTTGCCCCGAAAAACGATCTACAAATTCGATGAAAAATTCCTTTTGCCAAAATAACCAAACTACCCACTCCTCTCGCAACTAGCAAATCGAGGGTTCAAGGAAATGTGCGCGGTTAATACACCCTTCCCTCACTTCAGACATCCCCTATCGGGCCACCCCAGCAATTTGGTCAAGCTCAAAGTATATGTGTGTGTGTGTAGGTGTGTGTGTGGAGGGGTAGGTTGTGTGTGGGGGGGGGCGAGAGAGAGGGAAGGAGGGAGGGTTAGGGAGAGGAATCGTCGAGGACGAGAGAGGAAATATCGTGAACGGTCTGTGGCCCATTTATTAAGGTACTGCTCCGGCAATCATTTGCATTGATCGAATAAATCGCGGAAAAACTACCAATCAGACCGGTAAAAAGAATCACCCTCCAGACAATGGCTGTATTCGACCTAGATATCTAGCGTCGAACACCCGTCATCGTCGGAATTCGAAACCACAACACTACGGGCAGCAGAAGACGCGCTAAGGGTATCAAGCAAGGATGATGGATTGATTGGTGATGCCGGGAGCGTGTTTTTGGGCCGATGTATGTTTTTCCTCGGAAGGTGGCGGTGAACTTCCTCCGCTGGATGATGAGATCCAGCACTGACCTATCGTCGGCTAGCTGGATTTCCCCCAACCAGGCATCTCCCACCAGCGGGGCACCACCCTCTCCGGGACAAATTCAACGCTCCCGATCGGTCTCCCGACATGTGTGGTAGTGCAGTGCAAGGAAGTGTATGTAAGGGATGAGAAGAGGGCAAGGAAGGGAAAGGAAAGATCGCACGCCACCCGTGGCCCATTTGGTAACGTGCTGCTCCGGCATTCGCCTGGTGCTAATCTGATAAACCACGGAAAATCGAGGAAGGATGTTAACAGTCCACGGAGCGCCGGGACGTGGACGAACAGAAGCTACAGAAGCGAAAGCTTCGTGGGCGGCCGCGTGTACGCCTCGAAGAGCACACTCCCAGACAGACGAAGCAAGGGACAATGGGGGCGATTGGCAGCGAGGGGGCGCGGCACCCCGAGAGGGTGGAGACGAGACCAGCGCGAGCACGTGGTGGGGGCGTCAGGGGCGTCTCTCGGCCCGTCGAGCGCCCGCCCGCAAATGTGCGGCTGTTCCGCAAACGCCGGGCGAGGCCACCGGTGCGAGCGGCGCCGATAAAACAAGCGACGAAAAAACGGCCGGGGGTGAATTTTTCACGGGCGCCAGGTAGAGGGGGGCCCGTGTGCAAAAAAAAAAAGGGGGGAAGGGGACCGAGTCCGGCGCACCGTGGGGTGGGAGCCCATTGTCTCCGGACGGCGGAGATCCGAGCGATATCCGCTCCACTCACGCCACACCGCCCGCGCCCGTTCCGCCCACTCGCCCGCGTTATCCTCTCCAGCCGCCCCGTTGCCGCCCCGTTCTCGCCTCGTTCTCCCCCTGCGCCGCGCCGCCGCCGTCGCAGCGCTGCCATTGGTCGACGAGGCCGCGTCGGGCGTCGCATCTGCGTTACCGCGCTTCTACCACTTTGTTGTTGCCGGTGCAGCCCCCACGCCACCTGTCCGTACCGTTGCAGTCATATTGCTATCAGATCAGCGTTGCTGCCTCCGTGCACCCAGCCAGCGCGGTCGTGAGAACCCAGACCTCGGACGCGTCCTGCGACAACGTTCCTGTCGTTTCCATGCTCCTCACGCTTTTCTCTTTCCGTGCGCCCTCTTTAGCGCTGTCGAAAACCTTTTTCTACCGAGTTGCAATTTTTGTCTTATCGGGAAAGTTCTTTCTTAATCGCCTACCAATCACTAGCTGATCTCATAGGATTAACCAACAAAATGTTTCTGTTGCCGTAAGATTTCAGTTTTCGTAACGCACAATTTCATCATCCTTTAAGACTTAAATGTACAGTAAAAACTGGAAAAGCATGTTCAACAATAACCGTGCATGTACTATGTATAGCATAATCACAGTGCATTGTTATGTGAAAGCCTTTCCATTTTGCAATGTAATAAAAAAAATACTCACATTTAACTGCAAGTTGTAAAATTTTTGTTTGTTGTTTTGGTAATTTCTTAAAGCTACAGTCGAAAATGGCAGTTGACGCAACATGAAGTATTGAAATTTAACTAAGCGTCTTAGTCATTGGAAAGTGAGCAGAACATAAGAATAGAAAGAAAATTCGTGAAAATGTAAAACAGCTATTACAATGTTGGCGTGGAACGGGATAGATGCAGGCACTGATCTGAGTGACATTGAATTCTGTGTTGGGTGCCCTCAAAATAACGTATAGACATGAATAGAAATGCAGAATAGGTCTTAGTATGAGCCTGGGGCGTAATCCTCGAAAGCGTTGCCAGAGATGGAAGCAGACCGGTTGAAGGAAAATGGGTGGGGAGAGAATGAGCACGCTAACGTGTGGTAAAGGATGAACTAAGAGTGGCCATGGGTGCGGAAGACATGGGGGGGACGGTAGTCAGCGGTGGTGACGGTGACGGTGACGGTGGCGGTGATGGTGACGGTGTCGGTGACGGTGGCGGTGTCGGTGACGGTGATGGTGACGGTGGCGGTGGCGGTGATGGTGGTGACGGTGACGGTGACGGTGATGGTGATGGTGGCGGTGACGGTGACGGTGATCAAGGGCGATGAGAACATGGAGTTGTTGATGGTGGTGGTGACGGTATTGGTGGTGGCGGCAGCGCGGTTCGCCGCCACAGCCTGCATATGGCTGCCCACAACCGCTGCCCGCAAGCGCTGCGCGCAGGGCGTTGGATTATGCGGGTGCCATCCCTGCTGTGCGGGTTGCCGCGCTTATTCCGCACTTGCTCCCAACAGAGTTCAGTAATCCGCATGCTGCAGGGTCGTAATCCAATTCTTATGGGACTTTAAGGTTACCTGCAGAAGATCTCACGAGCTTTCACATATTTTGAATGCGCGTGATATATGTACTGTTTTCACTTTCTCGCTTACCAAGAAATAATGGGGGAAAATGTTCAGGGTCCGGTTTACAACAGAAAAAGAAATTTAAAATTCTGCCTTACCGTTTTCACCCCTAAAATATGCAAAATATAAAATAGGTCGTTATTTATATGCTTTCAGTTTTATAAAATTTAATTTCACATACTGCTTTTGCTTAGGAGAAATTATAATTAAATTGTAATTTCATTCCTAACAAATAAATTATATTTCAAACACATAATTTCAACCTAAAATGTATATTTCAATCATTATTGGTGAGTTTCTTTATCTTAAGGTAGATTATAAAATATATGTTTTAAAAATGATATTTTAAGAATAATGTAGTGATTTTATGACTACGATTTTAAATTGTTTTTTTCAATTATGTTATTCCATTTTAACGAACGAACTTATCATAAGACTTTATCACAAAGTAATATGAAAAGATGTACCAATGCTATTTCAGATTTGTATTTCATTTAAAAAAAACACAGAAAATACTTTGCTTTTCTCCAAGCATCTGAAGATTTTCTACAAAATAACACTGCAAAATAAAATATTTTAGAGACTGTTCCGCAGAGTGTTTAATTACAAAATACAATGCAATTATTTTGATAAGCTAACAGTATTTAGAATAGAATAAATCACTTCAATGTTGCAGTTGTTTAGTAAACCCTATCATGATAATCATATCACGCTCATGTACCATCAACAGAAAAGTTTCTTGTTGGATTCCACTAGCAATTGTATTAAACATTAAGAAGATATGAAAATTCTAAACTTTAATTTAAATGTATATTTAATGTTATTGTTAGTAAAGAATTTTGAGATCATTCATCAAAACTGAAAATTTTGTTCATGAACATTTAAAATATAATGTTGGAATTTAAACATTACTAAACATGCACCACAAACGTTACGAAACAACGTATTTACTCTTTATGTAATTATGCATAATAACGATTTCCCATTGACTTATAAGAGTAAAACGTTCAAGAAGGTTTGTAAAAAAGCATTGATCTCGATGGGATATAATTTTTAGAGATTCGCAGAAATAAATCATTTCTGTTTTTCGAAGACGTACTTCAAGGCCTTAGTATTTCTTGTAAGTAATCTCGCAGAAATAAGATGACGGAGGGTGTCTCCGGGGTCCGTTCCTTTCAAGAGCTAGAAAGGATTAAGAGGCGAAAGGCGCGAACGATCGCGGAGCCCCGCGGACCACCGCTCGCGGCGCGGTGGTGGGGGAGGGAGGGGTGGGGGAAGGGGAGGGGAGGGGGCGGGGCGGGGCCGCGACGTCATCGAGTGGATGCAGCGGCCGAAGCGGTCGCGGGCGGAACAATCGGCGAGCTGGGACGGCCGCCGCGGGCTTTGTCCGCGGGCGCCATTGGAGACGGGCCGGCTTCGGACCGGGGACAGCAGGGAGGCCGCGCCTGTTTATCGCGACCCGCAGCCCGGGCTTAGGCGCAGGCGGCGGCGGGGCGGGGAGGAAGTCCTGTCGGGGGGCAGAGGTGGCGGCGGTGATTTAGGGTGAAGGGGGTGAAGGGGGTGAAGCAAACGTGGGAGGGGGGAGGCAGATATGGTGTGGGTGAGGAGGGGGGTGATGAGAACGCAGGTGATGGATTGATGGGTCGGTGAGCGTGGGGTTCGGAAGACGGGGCTTGCGAGAGCGAAGGACGCAGGACGCTGTGGAATGGAGCGTATGTGCGGAGGAGACGGTGGGGACATCAGTGGAGCGCCATGCGGCGGGGACGGGTGGTGGGTGATGGAGGCGGAAGAAAAGCAGATGGAGAGCGGGGATGACAGAGCCGGTCCTAGCATTGTGCGGCGATTGAATGGCCGTGGCGGCTGCAAGGATCGCCGCTGGATCGGCCGAGGTCCGACCACGGACATCGTCCTCACTGAGGACGCTGGAGACTCGAGGCACTCTTCAAGACGCATCCTCCGTCGGAGATGCTCCCTCTCCCATCTCATCCTGCTTCGTAGTCGTCAAGGTGGTCTCCGGCAAAATGTGGCGGCTGCACGGGGAGGGAACGCGTTTTCCGTAAATATCTTAGAGAAGTCGCGGAAGGGGTTGGATTTCTGTAATCCAGGAGGAACAAGAAGAATATTGAATTTAAAATTCCAAAGAAGAAATTTGCTGGGAATACAAATTGCATAATAGTACTTTAATCTTTCTGTTAGAAGATATTTTACAACTTGGGGTTAGAACACAATAATTAACAAGTTTTAATGAAATATAGTATAGCCTATAATATATATTTCATCAAGGAATAAATATCAATAATTCTAAGGTAGTGTAGTGTATCATGTACAACTGTTATCAAATTCAAATGCACGATTAACTGACTACACCTCATCACTGCTCTACCCTTCAAAACATCACACGACTCTTCACTTCTCTTTCTCATTCTTTTCTCCATTTTACTTTACAACACAACTTTCGTTAAAGAGTACATTATTTAAAAATACATTATTGTTCATTAGTGCATTATGATAATAATAAAGTAAAAATAGTGCAGAGAAAAATATTTAATACGGTAATTCGTATGAATTTTTTTATCGAATACTCTAATAAGAAAATTAAGATGAACTGAAATGATTATCAAACTTGTAATTTGAAGAAAAAAACATTTTCCAAATTTCTGAGTAGTCGTTAACATTTACATTTCACAGGATTTTATCATTTAATCAATTCGTAGTCTCAATATCCTCAAATAATTTGTAATGAATTTTCTCTAAATCTTAATAATATTGAATGTAAATGAATCAGAAATGGCCAATTTACAAAACTGAGTCATGTTTAAAACTGTGGTGGTAAGAGGTTTGCTAAATATAGGTGAAATAATAGTAGCATGTAAGGTGCAATGTAAGGTGTAACATACTTTAGCGTAACCGTTTCATATTTTACGAGAAAGACAAAGTTTCGAAAGTGAGACTGTTCTCTTCATCGATGACGTTTATTTCACTATATTTTCTTCCCCTTATAAACTGTTGTGAAAGTGGTTTGGAACGTATCAAGGTCTTATAATAATTACATGGCAATAAGTCGTTTGGTTTAAATTTGTATAGAATAAGTCAACATCTAGAAAGCACACATTGAAAATATATAACGATAGATTCTCCATGTTCTGTGCCAGACCAATAGTCCAGTCACTATGTCTCTGAATCAGAAAAAAATTCCGATAGTTTTTTTCTCAACGATTCTACAAGTCTTTTGGAGGTACTGAATTCGAATTTTATGTTTTCCGCATTAAAATCAGCTTCACGGAGAAAAGAGCAAAAAACTTTTTTAAAAAAGTTGGCACTTTTTTCAGTTTTCTCTTATCTCTTCAAAACCATGCGTTTTGTTAAAACAATTGCTATAAATCATATTACCAACCCAAAATGAAAAACAACAAAAAAATTAAATAATTTAAAGAAACAGGTAAATACACCCTCCAAGCTAAATATATCAACTTATCATAACGAAAACGAGGCAAAGTCCCACGAATTCAAATAAAAACAAATGATATAAAAACACAAAATAAAATAATAAAGAAAATAGATCACCACCAAAAAAAATAAAAATACAAAAATACAAATACAAATATAAAATTAAAGTCCAAAAAATTTCCTACAAAACGCGTTTAATATTCATTTTCTGAAAAACGGCTTAGGCACTGGAGCGCGTTGGGTAAAGCTGACATTTCGTGAGGTGGAAACATAAAATTGGAATACAGCAGCCTCAAAAACATCCGGAAACAGTCGAGAAAAACATCCGGAATTTTTTTCCTAGATCACCCTGATTTGATCACTATGTGACTGGACTACACCTCTGAATTTCACAATTCAAATATTTGTGTGAATGAGATTCTCATCCCCCAAGTGATGTTATAAAAAACTAATTAAGGAACAACAAAAAATACTACAAATCAAATGAGATGAGAATCAATATGAGATTAATTAATAAAAATAATGGAATACAAGACTAAAAAAGTGAAAGGTATTCGATGAATATATTATGGTTGTGAAGAGAAATTCCAATTCTAATAAAAATGATGTGCCGTATTCATTTTCTGGCCGAACATATTTGAAGGGGAAGAACTGAATAATATTTGGTCTTGAATCTTAGTGACACATTTTATTGTAAATACTGTCTGGAACTCATCGCTTATAGTATTGTTTCAGAGATATAATAGTCTGACTTACTGAAGTATAAAGTTTATATAATATTCTGATAGGTCAATAAAATACTACATCATTTTTTAATGCAAATATTTATTCATATCATTTCAAATTTCCTGCAAACATATTTAAGTTTCTGGATTTTGATGCATTTAATTAAGTATTTGAACGACAAAATAGCGATATTTAAATATTTCAAAACTGGAAAAGTTGGTTAATTATTCAATCCCCTTGAAAATGAATGATTCTCTAAATCATAACAAAAGTGTTTATGTATTTAGTTACTGTGGATTTGTAATTAATTTGTAAGAAAGGAAGGCTTAAAAATCGCATATTTTTTTAAAAAATTTCGGATACTTGGTCTTAAAGCAATCATATGCTTATATATTTCATATATAAACAAGTTTATAACAAACAAATAAAGTTTTATATATACAAACGAGTCCATTTCATTATATAAGCATATGATTGCTTTAAGATCAAGTATCCGAAATTTTAAAAAAATATGCGAAATTTAAGTCTGCCTTTCTCAGACGTTATAATATTGTGCTCACATTTTAAAAGAAGGTCAGATGCATATTTCATTAAATAGGCTTCACTCTTGCACGCAACACATCGTCGAAAAAAAATGAACACGCTCTAATTAACCGTTAATGCTCGCCCTTAGCCTCTGTAAACACCTGACCACCATGAAGCTTTTCGCGCAAATTACAACAAATGCGGCGGCGGCGGCGGCCGAGACGACGAGGCCATAAGCTCGCCGCAGCGGCAGACGCAGCAGCAGCAGCAGTTGCGCAAAAAACAAAAAACGAGCGCAACCCGCCGTGGCGCAATCTGTCGCCGGCCGGCCGAATTAAGAGCGGCCGTTCTTGCGGGCGGTTCTTCGTGGCGGCGAGGACGAGCGCCGTTCTGGCGGGGGGCGAGGGGGGCGGCGCCGAGCGCGTAATTTGCGCGGGATGATCCCCGGCGCGCGCCGCGTATATAAGTCATGGGATAACGCGACCGCTGAGGAGCCTCGCAAAAACGGACCGCTGTCGCCTAGAGGTCACGGGAGGTGGCGGGGAAGTCAGGCAAGCGGGCGGATGGGCGGAAGGGTGGCCGAATGGTGAAAGGGGCATGGAGGCTGGGTGGACGGGTGGGTTGAATGGTGGCTGAGAGGTGACGGGGCGGTGAAGACGAGGCAAGCGGGCGGATGGGCGGAAGGGTGGCAGAGAGATGAGAGGGGTGGGGAATATAGGCGTAAGGCTGTAAGGGAGGTCAGAGGGGCGGGCAATATAGACAGTAAGCCAATGGGCGGAAGGTTTGGTAGAAATATGAGAGGGTCGGGGAAGTCAGGCAAGCGGGCGGATGGGCGGAAGAGTGACCGAATGATGAAAATGCCTGGGAAGACGAAACATGTGAACGGGTGGGCGGAGGAGTGGCCGAGAGGTGACGGGGCGGTGAAGACAAGGCATGTGACGGGTGAGCGGAAGGGTACCCGAATGATGAAAGGGGCTGGGAAGTCGAGGCGAGCGGGCGGGTGGATGGAAGGGAGAAAGGAAGGTGTGAGGGGTGGGGACAGCAGGTGGGTAGGCGGAAGGGTAGCCAGGAGATAAGGGGTCGATAAAGACGAAATAACTTAAAGGGTTGTCGGAAGGGAGGCAGGGATATGAGAGGGGCACGAAAGACGAGGCATATGGACGGGGAGACGGAAAGGAGGTAGGGAGGTAGATGGTTGGGGAGAATAAAATATTTTGATTGATAGATTAGTGATTCCGGGTGCGTCAACAGCTTACATCATTAGTTCCGTAAGTGTAGTGCATGATATTTCCTCGGGAGATGGCAGTGATCTTCCCCCGCTGGATGGTGAGACTGGCCGCCGACCTATGTCGGTTTGACTGGAATTCCCCTACCAGATGTCTCCCACCAGCGGGGCACCGCCCCATCCAGGACAAGCAATAAGCTCCCGACCGATCTGGGAGGAAGACGAGGCAAGTCGGTGGGTGGTAGGGAGGAGAGGGAGGCCTAAGGGCCAGGCGGAGAAGATAATCACAATTGGTTATTTTTTAATTGTTTGGCAAGCCAAATTTAGATCTGCGAAATTCTGTTTAAATCAATTGCGATCTTCTTTGTTTCAAAGTTCCAATTATGCTATAAGCGATTGATAGTGTAACTCATTCCGCTGATAGCTAAATTGATGCGCTAGCTTTGTGCATACGTACATCTATTATAAAAAAATATTGCTTGTATAACTGCTGAAATATGTAGTACCCACTGCTTCATGTCGCGCACATCTATTTATAACATTTCTTAAAACTATATATCAATTTTCTAACATAATGAATAAGGTAGTAACAATAAATAAACTATTAACACAGCACGGCAGATAAGCGTTCAAGCTACAAAGTGTTACAGATTACTGAGATATTGCTGTCGACGTCTGTAGGCTACGCAGTGCAAAATATTCCAACTAACTAAAAAACATCACACTCGCACTGATGAAACTATTGCTTTCGATAGATTGATTGAAATACGCACCCTCAAAATGAAGTGAGACCGACTTAGGTGGCTCATGGCAACAATTGATGTCGCTGCAGTGCCTCTGACCGAGAGGCCCTGGGATTCGAATCCCGACGGTGGCAGGATTTTCGTTACTAGCTAGATAGCTAGGTCGGATTTTCTCAGTGTCTGGAGGAGAATTCTGGACCATCGTGCAGCTGTTCTGACCGGTAGTTTTCTGTAGTTTCTCCGATCAACACTATGTTATTGTCGAAACAGTTTCATAACAAATGGGCCACGAACTGGGCGCGATCTTACCTTCCCCTTCCTTGTCTTGTCACCATTCACATATATTCACATACACTCACACTTACAAACACTACACTACCATACATGACGGGACACCAGTCTAGAACTTAAGAGCTTGTCCCGGTAGGGGCGGTGCCTTGCTGGTGGGAGATAACTGGTTAGGGAAAACCTCACCAGCCAACATCTAGAGCGGCACCGGATCTCACTGTCTAGCAAAGGAATATCACCGGCACAAACAGTATAAAACAATAGCGCCTTAATTTTACAATACATCTGCCAAAACTAAGTAATAGGAGCATCAATGGGAGCCTTAGGTAACCGGCATTAGGTAATAGGTAATTGCAATGAATCATAAACGGGCATTTTAACAAAAAAGCAATAATAAAATTTAAATAAATATGGGAATCTCCAATTATCGTACCCCACAATCCATACAAATGTAAAGTACTACTTAGTTTATAAAATTTCAGCGAAATTATCAATAATGGTAAATAAGCCAATAATGTATAATAAGGCGTTTAAAATGTGGTATAAATTCAATTCAATTAATCTATAAAACGCAAGTAATGTTTGCCTGAACGCGCTCAGGTTGACTTCCTTCCCGATAAAACTTTCACTACATTTACGGGACTAGTGAATTAGGCATTGGAATGCACCGAATCACTAATCAATCAATCCAAAATTGAGGTGATGAACCCCTGGCGGCATGACGCAATAATGGCGGGCGATAAGCTTCCATCCCATTAATTTTAAGACATTGCAGTACAGAATTATAAAATTGGTAAATAAGAGAAAGTGATAACTCATCTAGAGCTCAGTAACTTTAGTACCTTTCATGTAAAGAAATTAATGGTGCTTTAACAGTACTTTATCGCAATATTTTTAACGTTTTTCAAATTTTCGAAAATTGGGAGATCTCAACGAAAGTTAGACTTGTGCCATTGATTGAATCGCCTCTTTTGTATCTACGGAAAAAATTAAAGAAAGCATTTGAAGCCGTTTTTAAGAATTTTTTAACTTGCATTAACATCAAGCAAAAAAATATGTAAAAAGTAGTAGTTTTTCTAAAAAATTGTGCATGATCATTTTTAAAAATTCGATTTTTAGAACAATTTCATTTTTCATTTATCTTTACTATTGTACTATTCGGTGGTATTTTGTGTTGCAATTTTTGAAAATACAGTGTTCGTCGAAAATGAGGCCAGCACCAATTTCGTGACCAATTTTTAATACATGCGAGTAGAAAATTTAAAGAAAAATTTTTGAGCCGTTTTTGCAAATATAATTCTTTAAAAATTCCCTAAATTTCACACAAAATTACGGAAAAACTAGTCAAACGTTTTGGAAATTGTATAACTTATTTCAAGATATCTTTGTACAAAGATCTCTTTAAAGAAAAAAAATATTGAATATAAATATTGTAGTTGTACGAAAACCATAAAAAATGTTTTGCAATTTAAAAAAAAGTAGGGATTTCATCGAATACGAGACCCGTGCCGTCCTTAAGAATCCTTTACACTATCCATGCACAAAGTTTAATAAAAAATTAAAACTTGTATTTATCTTTTTGTATGAAAATATATATACTGCACTTCTTTGGAAACTTATTGTTCCCAAATGCCTTCAATGAATAATTTGAATCCGTATGATATGGACACTCTCGAACTTCGAAAATCTTGGGTTTGCATCTCGGCAATTCATTAGAGCAATTGCAACATAATCCCTTCCAAGTTGCTTAAATACTGCAATATTGATCTTGTGTCTACTGAATGTACGTCTAATGATGTCGAAATTCCGTTTACACTGAGTTGATCTCTTAGCTAATGATGGGTCTTAAGGTCTTTGCGCCAAATAAACTTCTTAGTTGTTATAGTGATATATTACAAAGCATACCGCCTCTAGAAGAATGTTTGCCGTAGCTTTTAGCTGGAGTCTTTCTTTGTTATGTAATTGATTTTAAGAAAATAGAATATAATTCAGAAGTCGGGTAAACTTCATGGAATAAACACCGTCCATACTTTTTTTTTATTTTTATGTGCAACGGGTTTTAACTTCGGAAAACATTTTGAAACAAGAATTAGAGTTCTTCTTACTAATCGTGAACCAATATCTAGTTTGTTCGATATACGATGCGTGAAATCGGTTGATCACGTCGAGCTTAAAATATGGAGTAAAATGCTTAGAGAAGACGAATTACTAAAACTTCCATTTCACTAAATTTGGATAAAATATGTTGATATTCAACAGTTGGTTCGCAATAAATTTCGTATATATCTTGGCAGCAACAACATTGATGTTTGCAAGAAACTTGCTCTTTATTGAGTAAACGTACTAGTCAGCAAAATTATTCACGATCCACAGCATGAATTTCAACTCACCGCCCAGTTGCCTCCCTTGCAATCTGTAGCGCGCACATTTCTCTAATATACATCAAATGATAAAGCTGCTCGGTCAACACCTGGCGAGAAGTTTGATCGCTTGCCTCGAGAGCAGCATCCGTGGTAACGGTGGCTACCAAGACGCCGGTGCACTGATATTAATTACTCTGAGAATCCCTGCTCCTGGCCAAGCAGAAAGCGGAGGCGAGCAACGGGAAAAGGCAGGAGGGTGAACTGCATACAACGGAAAGGCGGGCGGAGAGAAAGAAAGAAGAAGCCGAAGGGCAAGGCGAAGTTCGGGTGGAACTGCGAGGCTGAGGATGAGGGGAGGGGGAGAAAACAGGGGGGTGGAGAGCGTAGAAATAGGAAGTTCCAACAGGTTGTGGGTAGGCGTTGGAGGCTGGATGGGCATGGAAAGGGAGGGGACGCGGCCGAGAGTGGCAGGCAGTGGCGGCGGCGGCGGCGGCGGCGGCGGCGACGGCGGCGGCGACGGCGGCGGCGACGGCGGACGTCTGCAAACAGCAAGGGCGGAAGGCGCGGCCGGGACCTGTTTGCTCTGCTGGAGAGCCCGCAGCACTACCTGGCCGGCGCGCTGGCTTTGCGGGGCGGCGCTGCTGTTATTGACGCTAAGTAATGTGCGCGGAAAGGCGGCGCGGGACGAGGGTGAAGATGGCGCCCGGGAAGGGCGATGACAAAAACATCACGGTCTGTGAATGTAGGAGGATAGGTAAAACGAGTTACAGGAGTGGAAAAGTGATGAGAAAGATAATGAAGAAATGTTGAAGAAAAGAGTAGAAAAGTGATGAGAAAGAGACAAAAAGATAGGCTTCTAGGAAGAATTTCATGGAGACCAGGAGTTAAGTATAAATGATCAGATAGAAGGTTTGAAAAAGTAGATGGCGTAGCGAGAATGACGATAGAAGCGTTTGCAATGTGGGAACGTAACTACAGGATTTGCTGAGCCTAAAGCACCTCTAACATATGCTTTCCAGATATTCGACGCTACTGCAAAAATTACGTTTCATTAAATTGAAGTAAGTCAAAATATGTGTTTACGGTAGGCATTCAAATATCCATTTTTTATTCAGAATGACGAAATTAAAGAACTTACTATTAGCTCTAAAATAATTGGATTTTAAAATTAACTTAAAGTTTGTATTCTGACCTTTCTGTTCTTCTACTAGAATAATGTACACAAAACTTGAAATGATTTTCCCAGAATTAAAACTAGTCACAGTAAAGATACTCTTCATCCATAATTTGTAAATTTTTACGAAATTTTATTATTGTGTATTATTATATTTTATTATTTTATATTTGTGTAAATATATACAGTAAAATTCACACTACCCTGTTGTATTTTTAAAAAAATATTAAAAACAAAATTGTGAAATGTGAATTAAGGGTCTCTTCCTAGATGAATCTCAATATGCTTTTTTTTATGTTTTTGTTAAAAACCTTTATTAAGCAATAATTCTTGAACAAGGAAAGTACATTTTTTTTATTTTAAAGCAATTACAAAATGTAGGTTTTGGAGAGAAACATTTTGATTTTGGAAATACTTTATGGTATTATCAATTACGATAATAAATTTGTAGTTCGAATACCATTTGGAATAATCCAAAATATTCAAGCAATGCTCCAAAAAAGGAATTTGAAGGAGAAAAACTTAAAAACCTGCAAAGAAAAACCGTTTTCTTCCAATATGGAAGGGGCATTTCAACTGCCTGCCAGTCAATCCCCGCACATATCTTCTTAGAAAGAAGATAAACCTTTACTATGAAGAATTAGTTGAGGAGTTCCTATTAACTAACATGTATGTTATGAAAAAACGTGAAGACATAGACGTTGTTTTCCAATCCTACCAGAAAGGTTGTGGAATGACCACGAAATAGTATGTATTTGTATAGTAAATGTTTATATTTTTGTTATGTTTTGTAATATGTTAAGAATTCATTATAATTAGTAGTTACCTACTGTATTCGTATATTGATATCACATGCTACCAGAGTAGTGCTTACTGACGTAAACTACGATTAAATTAACCTTACAGATCGAAAGCTTAACTACGGGATTGAGAAGTGATGAAGTGAGGGAAAGGATCAATAGTAGGGCTGGAATAGCGGGCAGAGAAGCGGTGGCTCCTTTTCCTTTGACGGAGCGTTACGGAGGTTGCGAGTGTAAAAAACCGACCAAGATGATCCTGGGGAGAGCGAACTCTGGTAGACGCACACACACTCTCAGTAAATCTGCCGAAGTTGTATAACAAATAGAGGCAAAACTACTCGGGCTTTTTGACATAACACAGTGTGCACTGAAATATAACAATAGAGGTATGCTGTGTTAAAGCTGACGAGAAAGTTTCTGGATAGATTTCTGTCAGCCTACATTCAGCAGGTGAAAATTACACTTGCTGTAACAAAATTGAAATCCAAAGATTAAGAATGAATTTCTGAAGTTATTCAAAGATCTGTATACAGACACGGAGGTTTTGTATCAATGATATCACTGTCATTGAAGCAAAGGAACAACGTACAATTCCAAATTGTAGCGTTACGGTCCCTTCAAAATATCTTACAGGCACTTTGACATATTTTTGCAGTGATAAAATAAAGAAGAGTTGTTCAATCTATTGAATAGTATATTTTTTATAAGAGAAAACTGTGTTATAAAGCGCAAACTAGATTGCCTGTTCTCACGTTACCTTCGTGTAGTATTTACTGTAAAAAGTTAAGTATTTAAAATAATTATACTATTTTACAAAATCGTCAAATTATCTCTTTTGCTACATTCGGAAAGAAAGATATTTTCGTTTCAACGAGAGAGAAAATTCGCTCTCAGAAAACATTGCCCATTCCTAAAGGGAGTTCTTCCAGAAACTAGAGACACTGCCGCATTTGATGCGCCGTCGTGCGTCTCCTAAGTGCGCGTCTCAGCGATTCTCCGCGCTTCGCGAGCGCGAGCACCGGAGTCTGGAGAATCGGCGGCGCTCTCGCCGCTCACAGTGCTTCGTGATGTCAACTCGCTGATCAAAATTTAAATAACATATCCGGGGGAGGTAGATCGGGGCATCAGCTGATGTCACTGGAATGCCTCTAGCGGGAAGTCCTGGGATTCGTGTCCAGACGGCGGCAGTGTTTTCCACACTAGAAAGATAGATAGGTCGGATGAGTCTGGAGGAGAATTCTGCGGCCAGCTGCTCTGATCGGTAGTTTTCCGCGGTTTCTCCTATCAATACTAGTCGAATGCCGGAGCAGTGCCCTAACAAACCGGCCATGGACCGCGTGCGATCTTTCATTTCCCTTCCTTGTCCTATCCTTACCCATTAATCACACACAAGTACGACACTACCACACATGCCGGGAGACCGGTCGGGAGCTTAGAGTTTGTCCCGGATGGAGCAGTGCACAGCTGGTGGGAGATACCTGGTTGGGGAAAACCTCACTAGTCGACGATAGGTCGGCGCCTGATCTCATCGTTCAGCGGGGATGAAGATTTTCGCCACCTCCCGAGAAAAAAAAATACACTACTTATACCGGACTAATGGCCCTAGCAGTGGACGTGCCCAGAACCACTAATCAATCAATTAAATAGCAATATTGCCTGCAGGAATTGTCTCGTTAAGCATATTGAAACATGTCTGATTTTCTATTAGAATGTATTAGCCCAAAACTCGTAGATTCATGTTATTTGACTAGGAACAATTTTTTATGTTCAAAGTTAATTAGTTAATGAATAACATGATTTCCCGTTATTTGATGTAAACAAATCAATGCTAAATCATTTTATACACTTCTTTTTGTTTCTTTAAGATATGTTTTAGGAGGCGTAGACTATGCCATTCATTAGTAGTCACTATAATACACAGAAGAAGTACCAGTTTGCTCTGCGTTTTCGAACTTCCTTCCACAACTTGTTGACACCGACTCGAAATGAATAAACAAAGGGTACAGAACGACGAACAAGTCCAGTTCATCTGTCACGCATTTATGATGCCTACATTAAACTTTCATTGCATGAAAAATATCCGGACAGTATAGGTATCAAAGGGAAAAACATTAAAGGAACTTGCCCTAAAAGATCATCCAGTGCGCACGTGGCATTGGCAGCTAAACGAAGCAACGTTGCCTTTGCCGAGACCCAACTGTCACTCTCCAGGAAGAACGGTTCAACTAATACAAAAACAAATATTTTCCCGTCGGCTGATTGATTGATTGATTGTGATTTCAGGCGCTTCAACTGCTATTAGTGGTCCAGTAAGTGTAGTGCATGTTTTTTCTTGTAAGATGGCGGTGATTTTCCCCCTCTGGATAGCGAGATTCGGCGCCGACCTACCGTCGACTAGCGGGGTTTTCCTCCACCACGTATCTCACACCAGCGGGACAACCACCCCATCTGGGGCAAGCTCTAACACGCAACACTCGCCGTGCTGGATACTCGGATTGACTTGAGATTTTACCAGCTTGTTCAGCACCTTTCACAACGCCTACATATAAATTTTTACGTGCTATGAAGCATTGCAAGTAGTGTTTTTGCGATAATTAGTATTGAGACCTTTCTTGACCTTACCGACCGTAGAAGGGCGGAAACGCTGCTCGCCGTTGGTTCTGCTGACGTTACTCATATATCGCGCCTGCACTATCAGCCTGTCGGCAAGGTCTCAGTTACTTGGAGGGCAGGCCGGGTGACAAAAACGGGTGTTTACTTTGCAGATTCAGATGGAACGAACGCGCTTGGAAATCTGACACCGGCTGATAGACGCCGCGAAACGTTTCTAGAGCTGCCGAAGCAACGGCTCGCTCGCTGCGGGAAACGCAAGGGTCACGAAAGGTCCTGATACAAAATGCTTATAAAACGCTATTTATAATATTCCATAGCACTTCAAAATTTGCGTATATAGGTTTTGCATGGTGTTCTATCAGCTGGTGAAATTTCATGACAATCCGAGTATCCAGCACGGTGAGTGTTGCGTGTAAGCTCCTTACCAGTCTCCCGTCATGCGTGGTAGTGTAATTCTTGTTAGTGTAAGTGTGTGTAAGTAAGGGGTTGAGGATAGTACAAGGAAAAGGAAGGAAAGAGCCTACGCGGTCCGTGGCCCGTTCCTTAGGGTACTGCTCCGGCATTGCTTCGACGTAGACCGAGCCACTAGCAGTCGGCCGCTTTAATTCTCCTTTGGACAAGGGCTGAATTCGATCTAGCTGGCAAGCTAGTGTCAAAAATCCTGCCATCATGGGGTTGCCCGTGGGGAATTGCGACGTGCCCCACTGTGCGGACCGCGCCTCGCCTCGCGGGCGGCGAGCAGCGGATGCAGAATTCACGGGCCGCCGGCGCTAACGACAACGCCGCGCTCGGGGCGGCGCGGCTCGGGGCGGGGCAGGGGGCGGGGCGGGGCGGGGCGGGGAGGGGAGGGCGCACGCGAAGGCGGAGGCGCCAGGGCCGCGCGCCCACCCCTTCAATTTCTCATGGGCCAGGCGCCGCCGCGGGACAGGGTGCCAAATGGCCGACACGTGTTGGGGTGTGTCGGCGCCCAACTGCCCTCGCCCCAGCAACACGCGCCCAGCCTCGCCCGGCGCGCCCACGCCCACGCCCGCGCGCTCTCGCATGCGCCTCGGACAGAGGGCGCGCCCGTGCGTTTCTGTTGCGACGTACGGCATGACGTATTTCAAGTACTTGAGAGTCTATGTCCAGGAAGCTGTATGGTACGGCAGGAAATCGACGGTAGATATTGTCATGTATCGTTGTCTAATAAGACCTATCCTTTTTTAATCAAATTTACAGCTTTATTTTCTTCAAGTTCTTTCTGTCTTCTGATGTTCCTCCAAAAATATTTTTTAAAGTTAAAACCTATATTTAATATTTCAACTTTTAAATTAATTACTGCTTAGTTTTAACAATAATATTTGGTATGTACATCTTTCTCGGATATTTTACTAAAAATCATTTTATAGGCTGGTTGTTTGAAGAAATAATCAAGCTCCTAGGGACAATGAAGCACAGTTTGGTGAAAAAAATACGGAATACTGATGTAAAGAAAATGAATATTTTAAAATAAGCAATAAAACAGAAAAATGTTTCGGAATTAAATGAAAGTGTTCTTATCCTCCAATCATTCCCTGTTTTTCTCAACAGTAGTATTATAACTAGTGTGTTAAGAGGTTTTCCTTGAAACACTGTTGAGGCAATACAACAAATTGTAACATGTAAATGAATGGCAGCCGTTGTCTCTTAATGTGGTTTTCAAAAGTTGTGTCGCGGCTCAGTAATGAACCTTAAAATTATGTATGTGTGTCTACATAATAATGTATTAAGGAAAGTATGTACTCATAAAAGAGTATATTAACTGGAGTTTCCTTGTTTAATGATATTTATTAACGTTAATACTTGCACTGCATAATATTGCATTTTATTACATAAAATTGAATTTAAACCTGAGCAATTAAAATGTCCTCTCAATAATAATAATAATAATAATAATAATAATAATAATAATAATAATAATAATAATAATTTTAAGGAATATTTTTTATTTTGGCAAAATAATTCAAAAACGGGAGAAAATTCAGGAAATGCTTCCAAACGTTTGCAATCTTAATAAAGACTGGTTTACTTACGAGTATACTCTATGGGTGTGCCGCTATTTTCCCCATGATGAAAGACTGCCAAGACTTAATATGGTTCGATATCCCCTTCAATATTGATATTTGTAGTATGTTCTATTCTGTTATCTAAACAATTTCTATAGAAACTTTTGTGGAACTTGTGTGAAACTTTTGTGTAAGATGAAATTAGGGTATGCAACCCACGCATCACACCTGAGTTGCGTATTGCATTCGTAGAAGTTACAGATGGGCCTTAGGTAAATTTCAAAGTAAGCCATAGTGTTTTGTTCATGAAATAGAATCTAATTGATGTGTTCTTCCGAAAAAAAATCCTCATTCATTGCTATTTATATGTTAACCTTCCATCGGGCGCGCTGTCGTAAATTTTACGACAATAGATTTTTTTGTTTTGCTGTCAACTCATGTTGTCAACCACTTCTCCGTTCTTGGTATTCCTTGCAGGTATCTTAAGTGATGCTTTCCTGCAGCCACTGTTTAGTTTGCACGCTATATACAGTTTTTGTAACGCTCTATTCGGGATAAGTGCATAGTGACGTAAACTTTACGCTGCGTCCCGGCTGTTGTGCTAAAATATTGTATAATAATTTGGCCTAATCGAAATTTTCTGTAAAATGTCCAGATAAAGATTTCATGTGAACGAAAATCAAAATATTCTTCAAGAGCTGTCTGATCGGAGGAAGATCATGAATTGGATAGTGACAGTGACAGTAAACGAATGTTGAAAATATAGACAAGCATCAAAACGATAATGGATCGGAACAAGATCTTTTTGATAATAAATACGAACGTTTATCAACGGATATTTTTTTGGCAGTAAATATCATTCTTAGACATTATAATGCGACATAAAATTCCATTGTTCTACAATTTCTTTGATTTTTTCAAGAGTTATTGAATGTCGTAAAATTTACGACACGCGCCTGCTGGTGTGAACATTTTACGCGCGCCCGCTGGAAGATTAAGAAAGTACATAATTCTATTGAAACCATTTAATTTTAGAGAGTGTGCCGTTTGCAAATATCTCCAAACATTTATATTTACACTGATGTTAGTTTACGAAGCTAGGTTTTCAACGTAACAATATCCCTTTGTACATCATCCGGTAAAAATGCCCCTGTTCATAGATTTGTATTCCCATTCGCTGTACGTTGCTACAAATGCATCCATCATAAACACACACTTAAAACGTGTGGCCAAAAAGCTCAGATATGTTCGAAAAATATTTATTAACGACTGCATGTAAAATGATCATAAAATAGACTTGTGTTGCGATTTTTTTTCACAAAGCTTCTTTAGTGAATTTTGGGATGACAACAAGGAATGAAAACTAGTATACCTTATTGATAATACCATGTTTGCACAAAAATTTCTCTGAAATATTACTGGGATAAGTAAATAAGATTTATTCAATCAATAAGAATAATTAAATTTAAAATTATTTTTTTAAATGATGAAGATGCTCCAAGAAACTGTCATGTTAAAGGGGACGGTAAATTCTGAGGAAAAACAGCAGCAGTTGACCAGAATTATTCTTAAGGAAATACGAATTGAACAATAAAAAGACTAGTGATCAACGAGTACATTATTTTTCGCGTTATTTATAACGGCTAAGCAACATGATACTCCTACATGCAAAATTATTTCCCAGTTCCGAGATTAAAATTCAGTTTCTTTGAGTCCCAGGCACGTTGTCGCTAAACCACCGGCTAAACCCATCTTTCTCGACGATAAAAAAAATAGTTACTCGCATTATTTCCAATTTATACAATTTTCGAAAATGCAAAGTGTTTCACGAGAATGAACCCTGAGTCATTTTTAAGTTTCCTTTGCTCTATCCATGAAACAAACGAAGAAAAAATGTGAAGCCGCTTTTGAGTTTTTCTAAATAAATTGCACCATTCCCTAGCATAAATTATGCGAAACCGCTACTTCTTTCTTTTCAAAAATTACCTTATTTAAAGATCTAATTTTAGAACAGTTTTAGTTTATGAAAAAATCAATATTGTATTTTCGTAGTGTTAATATTTTGCAATTTTTTAAAATACAGAGGGTTCACCGAAAACGGGACCAGCACCAATTTTTCTACTACCCTTTGGCTACATACGAGAAAAAATTAAAGAAAAAAATTTGAAGCGGTTTTTGAGAAAATAATCGTTTAAAAACTGCGTGAAAATCACACAAAATTACCCTAAAATTAATTATGTTTTTGAAAAATTTTATATAATCTTATTTCAAGATGTCTTTTAACAATACTATATATTCCATTAAGAGAAATCTGTATCTTTAATTGTAGTTGTAGGAAGTCGAAAAATGTTCTTAAAACTATTGCTGAAAATTACATTTGCAAGGTATATAAAACTTTCCAGATACATGTATTTCAAGGAATAGTGCAACAAGTCAGAAATGTTTTGCTTAACACTTAACTTCAATTATTCTAGATTTATAGTGTAAATAAATTGTTTCCAATTTTGAAACAAATAAGCATTCCAAGGAAACAAAATTTCGTTCATAAAAAGAATTGGACATTTTCTTCTTCTGTAGAACAAGGTGTTTCGCAGACATTTTACGATTGCAATATTACTGCCAAAATGCAATGCTAGCAAATTCCCAGCACTTCACGCAGCGTGGCAATATAAGAAACAATTAAACAATTGCGCATGTCCATTCATGCGTCTACTTCAGTGAACCTTGATGGTGAACTTCGTGTTAAGTCCTAGTTAGGAACCTCATACCAATTTTTAAACAAATATTCTATTTTATGTTCACTAAAACTTTATAAAAAGTTAAAAGTAATCAATATAAAATACTTTGAATTTGCAATTTACCTACACAACTTCAACAAAATCTAGTCTTTCATTCCTTCTTTTTTTAACATGCACGCAGGGAGTGTTCTGTGTTTGCGTATCTTTAATAATTTCGTTAGATCAACATATGGAAAATAACACTAGTAACTGTACCAGCAGTGCGCGCGAAGTTCGTATCTGGTTTTCGTGTGCCTCAAATGCATTATTATTTTCTAGTTCTGTGGTTTTTATAAAATGAAATTTGACACAAGATCTGTAGAATTGAATCAGTTCGATAAATGCAAATCGTTATTTCACATTGAAAGGGTGCACAACCTGATATCTTCTGTTACATTTGTGGAAAATTTACATTCAAACTTCAAAGGAAAAATATATATGAAATTACAAAACTTGCGTATTCTTTATACTTTGGCAGTTGTGTTTGTGATCAGGACAAACCATGGGCTGCTGACCAGTATTGTCACCCGTACAACGAACCTTAGGTTGTGGTTGTACGGAAAACTCAAATAATGGTCATTGGTTCTACCAATGTTGTGGAGAATACCAACAAACCATTTTAATGTTTGCATATTATTGCTCGAATATGCGTATTTCATTTTTAACTTGTTCTTATGAAGCATGCTCATAAACGCTTGTAAGAATGCAACCGGAGTGACAATGTAGAAATTAGTATAGGTTCTGTTTATTTCAAATAATAAATATGTTTATACTTTTGAACCTTGCGTGTTAGAAACTTTTTATAATGATTTTCGAAATCAGCGAGATCGTTTTCTTTGAAATCACTTACTTGCATCCCGGAGGTATGGAAACAAATATTTTTGTTCCCTAGTGTAATAGTCGCCGGAAACCTAAAAAACTATTAAAGTAATGGCAACAAAATAATTTCATCTAATAATATTCGCATCCAGCTTACCGTTTGTTGGCGTCATTTACAACCAAATACTTCGCAATACTTTGGAATTTTCGTTTACAGAGACGATTGTAAGCATCTCTAACAACATAGAAGACACACAAGTTGTAAGAAAGTCTGTAGGTAGACGTTCACCGCAGCCAATCTAACGAAAAATGATCGTCACGATTTTAAGCACTTCGAAGCATTGCAGATGTGCATCCTGCAACAATACTGAGATCACTAGTCTATTTGTGTGTCTCCTGTATTCATACACAAAGATTAGTTCGTCTTCGACTTTTCAGAACGTATATTTTTACTCTTTCGTATCTTATTATGAAAACATCTATCCTTACCTCTAGTAAGGTGCCCGTAAAACCATTTTTTAAAGATGATTATTTAAGTTATATTCCTAATTACACATCTACATAGTAACCACAGTATGAAAATGTTTGTAATTTTCTTATTTTCTGAAGATGGCCGACATGAATCGGCTAGAGAATAATCGCGAATTCTCATTATTACTTTATTTAACTACATGAAATCTCCATTCGTAGTTGCACGCAAAAATGTATTTTCTCTGCGTTCTCATGACCCTTTCGAGAGCTCTCCATCCGCTGGGCGTGGCCTGGGCGCAGCACGAGGCGGAGAGGAGTCGCCAGAGGACACGACGGCGACAGACGCTCCACCGAAAGTGGAAAGCGCGGGAAAAAGTAGATCTAGCGCATATCGAGCGGCAAGAGATAGCTGACACAAACCTACTCTGGCGTGCTCGAATCTGCGTATGACAATAGACAGCATTTATCTATCGCTTTACGTAAATCCGCTCCCACGCTATCAATGGAAATTGCGTGTTACTGTTTTGTGCTAATTCCACATGACTGCGTCTTCCAAATATTTTGCCGCGTACAATATAAATGTTGAATGCACTATATGATTTATTTTTTCAAATTGCTTTTTAATCAAACTTGGTGACAAGTTAAACTCTCATGAATATATTTCAAAAGATTTCCATATTAATA
Source organism: Acheta domesticus (assembly GCA_031308135.1). Lineage (NCBI taxonomy): Eukaryota > Metazoa > Arthropoda > Insecta > Orthoptera > Gryllidae > Acheta > Acheta domesticus. The sequence goes on from JAHLJT010009436.1 coordinate 48,807,010, forward strand.
AAGTGCATCATATCTATATTAAAGGATATTCTAAATGCCCGTTTGAGTGACCTCATCCTACGTAATCGTAACAGTTCTATAATACTTAGGTTTTTCTCTTTTTTCTTTCCAAATTGCACAAAGAATAATACTAATAATAATTACTGGTTTCGTAAAATGTGGGTCTTCTATAATTCTGAACACTTCAGATTCACACATTAATTTTTACATTTTTTGACAGTTTTCGCAATCCAATGTAAATAACACATATTTAACATATTTTAATAGATTGCCCAGTGTATTCAGAGTTACGTACGACACATTCACTTTTGAATTGTGTTTCCAAATAGCTAACAAACATCTCGTATATATGTCTTCAAATTTCTAAAGGCTATAAAAGTATTTGATGCATTGTAAAGAATTGCGTAAACGGTCGATAATGACCTTACAGTTGATGCGACAAAAAAATAAAGCTTATTAAAAATACATACTGACCCGATATTAACATAACAGAAAATGAGAAAATATATTTCTCAAAAAAATTGACTGTTGTTCTTTCGAAAACAGGACGTTACAAACGCACGGACTATACGAACATCATGAAACTAATCAGCATTCCATTATCACAAGAAAGACGTAAAGATTGAAACGTAGATTTCTAAATCGACATGTCGAAAACCAATGCGACACAGAACGATCAGGATTAAACATCTGGCGACCGAGGAGAAAGGTGAATGCACAAGACACTTCAGCACAGATTGTCCAGCTGTGGATTCCGACCAGATTGGAGACAATTCGAAGTCGACACGAAGACGGCGCCGGGTGGACAGGGGAAGGGGAGAAGAGGGACGGAATTCGGGCAGGCGGGCGATGAGGCGGAATGGGGCGTAGCAAAGCTGGGTGGGACGGGATGGGGTGGAGTGGGGAGGGGTGGGGTCAAGCAGGACGCGGCTTTTGGAAGTGGAGCGGGGACGGGAGCGAGGCGGAGACGGGCAGAGCGAGGCGTGGCAAGGAGGGACGTGGCGAGGGAGCAGGGGCGTGGCGGGGAGGGGCGTGGAGGGGAGGGGCGTGGCGGGGTGTGATGGAACGGTACGAGAAGGGAAGGGCGAGAAAGGGGGTGACAAAGGGATGGGTGGGGAGGGGAGAGGTGGGGAGGGGAGAGGCGGGGAGGGGAGGGGTGAGGAGAGAAGGGGAGGAGTGGAACGGGGAGGTTCTGGTGGTCGAAGCTCTCGCGGAGCCGGAAAAGCAACAGCTCCGCATATCGATTCCCGAAAGCCTTCCTTTAAAAAGGCTCGCCTTCTCAGCGAGAAATCGGGGCTCCCGAACGACCTCGCCCCGCCGCTGCCCTCTACCGCCAGCAGTGAGGTCCGAACGCTGGCCCAAAACTACCTTGGACGGACTTAGACGACGTTGCGACGATATCGCGACAATTTCATGCTGGTTGAAATTATTTATTTTTGATATAATTGCGTTCTTATGCTGATGCTAAGAACTTGCATTACTATCAGTTTAAAAAACTCATGCTGATTGATTCTGAACGCAAAATCATCAGACGTTTTCCAGACACAAAGAGTCCAACAAAACGAAGACTGAATAACTGAATACCTTCTCTACTTATTCAAACTATGATTACGAAAGTATGTTCATGTATTTTTAATAAAAAGAGTAGCAAACAGAATTTCGATAATGAACGAAATTATAAATTAAAAACATTTTAACACCCCTATGCATGTATTGAAATTATTCCATAAAATATCATTGAATTTAATGCAATAATATACCATAAACTTGCAGGTAGACGGGGGTAAATTTTATCTCTATGAGGCGGATTTTAATGACTTAAAGTAATTCCGAAAATGATCAATAAAATGCTCTTAAAATGTCTTAAAAATGCCCTAAAAGCCACGAAAAATGACGTAAACTTTTTATGAAATCCAGTTCGGAAGCTGTTGGATATGTAACTGAAGTAATGGACGCTTCAATTCGTTCAAGTGCACTCAGCAAGCAAAATTTTGGTTTGGACTGTTCTTTGCCAGGAAAATCTCTGTCTTTAATTATCCCAATGAACTGACAATGGCATTGATAGACGTCACAACCTTAGATTACATACAACGACATTACTTTTTCTCAGCCAAAAAATCGAATAGGATACTCAGGAATTCTGTGGAGAACATTTGTTGTAGCTTGTAAATATTATTTGAAATAAGTACCATTAAAATGATTTTAAAATCAACAAAATCAGCGAAAAATGCATTAAAAACGACTTATAGCTGAATTTGACGAAAGATGCTAAACATGACATTTAAAAATGGATAATTTCCTTTCTTACAACATAAATTTAATTTATGTACCAAACGGCGTTGCTCTAAAGTGAAAAGAAAATGTATTAAAATCGGCTTCCTAGTGGTCACTAAGTCAGACGTGCCTCAGCAGACTCGGTTGGAAGTGATCGAAAACCGCGACGGGCAAGAATATTTGTAGCGACATGATGGGCTGGTCCAACGGCGACAAGTGAGCTCTCCTATTTTCCTTCCTGACCAACATGGGTGGCGCAGAGACTTCAGCATTTGGACGTAACTATGCTACGCATTACATTGCGGATGTAACTTCGAATATCTCCTAAGGAAAGGGCTTTGTATGTGGTGAGATGATGCCCATTTTTAGCATACCATGTATGACCCTTGAAACTGGATTCTCGTCTTAAGTTGGGAGGAGCCAGGTGGGAGAATAAAGATCCTTGGTCTCATTATTTCATATACAGTTTGGTTTGAGAAAATTAACTCTTGTAAGTTTTCAGTACCTTTCTCTTATGCCTGTGTTGTCAAGCTCGATGTCACGAGCGGGAGTCCGTGGCACGAGTGCCACGACGAAATTGAAGCTCCATGCAATTCATCACCCCGCCACCAGAGAGAACGCCATCCCTATTGTAAAACGGCAGGGTTATTACTACTCGTAATAGTTGCCTTTTCCAACACTAGTTGCGCAGAGAAGCTCGTGGTATGCTACGGTGCCACGACGCACGCCACAATCTCCAGTAGAAGACCTTGACACCACTTTCTTATACTTTAGTTTGCAAAATCCATTACTTTTCATACTATCAGTCTTTCTGTCAATTGATAGAAGTTTATTTTATCTCACGGGTATCTCTGGAGTAGCGAAACTCTTGCACGCCCGTCTACGTTAGACGTGAATTCACAAGCAGTGCCGACCGGCGCATCGTCTACAGAGCCCTTGCGATTACTTCCAATTCTTGCGACCCTTTCCAAGAATGCACGTTCAACTCTCAGGAAAGTAAAACATTACACACTTTCAGAAATAGCCAGAAATAATATCATACGGAAGCTTGAATCGAATTCGCCCCTTCAATACTAACAAGATTGTCACGAGAGTGGATACCTAAAGTAGAACGATTTTTCCCTTGAGAACAAACATAAAAAGAAAACATTTTACGAAAAGAAAACTAACAAGACAAGGTTTGACATTTGTCTAAGAAATTTGCACCGCAAAGCACTTCGTTAATGTGAAAAGAACAAGAAAACAATCGTACGCAAATAACATTCATCATTTGGTAAGATTTGTGTAAAAAATTATTACTGGAGTTGATATATACATTATAAAACTAGTGTTTGTCATGTATGAGTATTTTTGAATTTCTCTTATATTATGTGAAAGAAAAATATGATTTTATGTATAAAAATGTTTGAAGTATTTTACAAATTTATACTAAGAATTTTAAAAGAAAAAGTACAGTATAAACGAAGTTAAATATGAAGCAGTAACTTAAATATCAAATTAATTATGTATTACATTATAATTTAATATATAAATGTTTAATTAATTATTAATTCACGATGTTAAAAGACAAATCTTTCTGTGGGGTTCATTTCGTGCCTACCGGCTTTGTTCCTAGGCAGTAAGCGACCTATCCCGGGTTAATCGTTTTCCCTTTTGTAGTAAGTTGTGTGTGGATAAGACGAGGAATGTAACATAAAGGTGAAGGCCCGGCCTGTCTTCCTTCCTATAATTCAGGACTACGCGCGATGCGATGACCTACCCAGGTGCGCTAAAGTATAATCAACCGATAAAGTATAATCAACCGATAAGGACACAGGAGCCACAACGGCGCGATAGAAGGGTACTGGTAGGTACCGCGGGGGTTGCACCTTGGAGAAACAATCTAAGCAGGGAAAGTTGTGGGCGTCTGTCATCACCAAAAGATGTAAACACAAAGTAAGGAATGCATGTCTACAATCTACAACAAACCGGATTTGGACCAAACCGGATTTGTATCTACAGAATGGCACTATTGTTTCGCATTCTATGAATTAATATATATTTTCCTAATTTCCAATGAACGCAGGAACTGAAAGAAAACTATGCTGACTCCGACTTTTCGGTGATAATGAATTCGTTAGATAGGTACCCAGGAACTTGAAAAAAAACTCAACAATTTCAATTTTAACTGAGATGTGTACATGGTTATGTTGTTCTGCCTATTCTCATCCGTGCGTGCAGACTGAGTTCTTTACGACGTGGAACACTGCTTACGACACTGCTAAGTGAGACAGAAAGGCTATAAGGAAGAGGCTGCCCTTACTTATATAGTTGCCAAACGTGTTGGATAACGGAGCAGCAACTTTTTTATTCTTGTCATGTAAATAAATGTACTGAAATTATATAGATTGTAACCCAACACGCCCATGAAAAGTGTTTTTAGAAAACTTGTGAACAAAGAAAATAGATTCAAACGTGAAGACTGTTGAGGCAATCAATTTGTGTAATGCGAAAAATATATTTAGTAATGAAAATATTAACTCCAGAATTGATTCAATCAAGCCTCCTCCCCCACAAGCAGAGATCTCAACTGAGAAAATGAAAAACGCCAGCAAAAACAACAGAAAACTGCTTCTATAGAGATAAACAATAAAGAACATAATTCACAATAAGGAGCAGGTTGTTTTAAAGTAAAATGATACAACAAATGTGATGGGTAAAAACTTAGGAAACGATTTTCTAAAAATACAGTTTTTCTTTATAAATATCCCATTTTCTTATAAAATATTAAATCCATTTTATTTATTCTTTTACATCTCCTTGACAATGTGAAGATGTGGATACGCATTTGCGAAGTTAGCATTATTTGTTTCAATTTTATAAACTAATTTCAAAACGTTTTTGAAAAAATGTAGATCCAAGAAAAATAATTCATTTTCTTGCCAAGCAATTATTTTTCATGAAGATCAGTTCAACTACAAAAGCACAGATTATATGCCGTAAAAATTTCAGGTCATTATTTCCATCAGTTTCCGAGAAAACGGATCATCAATATTAAGAATTTAAAAAGAGAAACATAGAAGGGGAAATCTTATCTTAAACAATGTTCTAGTACGTACCGTGTTTGTAAATGGCGGCAGCACTCAACCAGACCTCTCGGCAGCCACCCGTTTCCTGTTTTGAGAGCGCACTAACGCCGCCCACTGCACTGTGCTTCAGTTTTACACATTGTGCTGCATGCTGTACAGTCTTACACGTTCTGTTCCATGCTGTTCAGTCTTACACATTCCGATCTTAAGAGTCTTAAGCGTATTACACGCGACAAAATAACGTTATGTGACATATACACCATTCGTCTAACCACGTGCCAACCCTCGCTTCAGTATTCACAAGTGACCAAGTGTTACACCAGTCTCACTCAGTTTTTCTGCCTTCTAATACATTCGAAACTACACCATTCATAGTTCATTGTAATCACAATCTTCTCGACACTTCCCTAAATATTCTGCTGATTGAACCACTGAACATTCACAGTGCTTTTAATACGCGAGCAGCCGACTCGCCTTCCCGCTATCTACTGCCATCTCTTCCTCCAGTACGATTCGTTCTTTCCCACGAACTTCGCTGATGACCCGGTCACGCACTTGCTCGCCGCGTCGGTCATCACCGACTTCCTGCCATTTTCATTTCATTAATAAAATAATAAAGAGACCATTAAGTATCTCTCTACATAATATTTAATACATTATGTTATTGTAGTAACAAAAAAGACTATATATTTTTTTAATTTGACTTGTTTTACAAAAGTATTTTATTTGTTTTTTAGACCAGCGAGCAAGCTATATTCTGAACAAATATTTTGTGTGGTTTTGGTCAACAGAATTTTTGTGTGTTTTTTTCAACAGCACTTTTATTTCTACAGGATACTAATCTTAACTAAATGAGAATATTAAACACCTAGAACAATTGCAAAACTGATAGTGATAAAATTATATAACCTAACTGAAGTGAAAATATTAAAGTACTATAATAATTCACAAAACATTCCATTCGGATTAAGTATTTTAATTTGCTCTGATACGTAGTTTTTGCCTACAGTTTTTGCAACGTACTATCACTGATATGATCACTTTCTTAGGAATTCTTGGTCAATTTCCATTTCGATAAACTATTTACTCAAGAAAATAGAATTATGAAAAGTTATTTATCATCTACAAATGAATAAATATTTTTCAATAATTATTTGCAATTTTTATAACTACATATTGTTATAAACACAGTGTTTTAACCATATTACTAGTACTATATTTTTATTAAACAATTGTAAAATGAATTAAACTTCCCCCTTTGCAGTTTGCACAATATTATTCAATGAATAAATGCGGGCACTCCATACTTTATCTTAAACACTGTTGATTAACTCCATACTTTATCTTAAACACTGTTGATTAACTCCATACTTTATCTTAAACACTGAAAATATAACTCGAACGCCAAACAGAAGGTCTGTTAAAAATTTCATTTCACTTTTCATTTTTTAATAATTGTGGCCTGTACTACTGTTTTTTGAAAGGTTTTTACGTAACTCAGAAAATATTGGTTATTTTTAGTCGACTTTTCCGTACGTCGTTTGTTTATTCGACCTTTCAAAATTCTTTCTGGTCTGGGACGGTCTGGTTGTCCCGGGAATAACAAGCCATGACTCTTTAAACAAGATTGTTTGGAAGATAACATTTTAAAACAATATATATCGTAAGTTCTTACTCAAATTTGTTTAAAATTATTTGTTAGTATCAAATATCAAAAATAAAATATTGTGATAATAAGCCCTTTTTTATCATTGTGTCACGTAGACATTGATGATGATGATGATGATGATGATGATGATAATAATATTGATAATTTGTGCGGAGGCGAAAGTTTCTTAAGATGATTCGAAACACAACGGTAAATTATTTAGAAAGCTAATGAGAAAATTTGTGTAAACTCACAAGAAGGTATTACACAATTTTAACCATTCATTCCCGGTACATTTATTTCTGTATTTTAACTTCAGTTCTTCTGAAACGTTACTGACAGACGTCATGACAATATCTTTTTATGATATTTATTAATTAATAGCAGAATTTTTGAATGCTTTTTCTCTTGTTCAAATACCAGCCTACATGTACAAATTTAATCAATTTTCACTGAGAAAGCCTAGTAAAAGTAATAACTAGAAAATAAACTAAAAACTTATCTCATCCATCTTTCTGTAGAGAGGCTGCCCTCCACTGATGAAACGTTCTTGAAGAGCGCAGAATAAAGATCGCTTTAACTCTCCCTAACTTCGCACGGGCGATGGAGTATGCAAGGGGTGGCTCGGCCCGGCGTCTCTCAATTTCCCGTCGCCGCTCTATCTCCAGGAGGCACGTACCCCAGCGCCTCCGCCTTCGCCTTCGCCGCCGCCGTCGTCGTCTACATCCCGCCCTTTTCCTCTCCCGACCTTCGCTCTGCAGTTCGCCCAGCGCAGGGCTCCAGCTGTCTGCTCGGGCGAGACACTCAAGCAGGACAATGATGCCACTCTGTGCACTGCATTCGTTTCTCAGGCTCCTGCTGCTGCTGCTGCTGCTGCTGCTGCTACTACGGTTAAATTTTTGTTTCAAGGCAAGCGGATGAGTTGTCGACTCTCCAATTTTCTTTTTTCCCTTCTAACGTTTTGTCAATTTTCCTTTTCAATATCGAAAAGTTGACCCTGTAAAAATGAAGGGGCGAGAACGAATCTCAGTAATAGTATGTATATTTTACAATTTTTTTTTCATAATGAAAGGCATTTTCTCGACATTTAAAAAAGTATGTAAATTCATTAATAGTGGATAACAAAGTCTCATATTCATAATGTGAGATTCACTTTCATTATATGCTAGTTCAAATTGTGATTATCAAAACTATAACATTTGAGTATTGTATATTTATTTTGTTTCAAAATTGTCATCGTATATTCTTTAATATTGGTCATCAGTTTTTTTTTCTTTACAAGAACGTAATCCATTTCCCATAATACTAAAATATAAAACGCTTTTTAATAAGGGGTAAAAATATTTATTTTATTATATAACAGACAAAAATAATATGTTTACTTATTAGTCAACTTCATTTTAAAGAGATTTCAATCAAAAACGTTTATGATGAATGCTGCAGTACCATGGTATATCTCGAACACAGTGCTACACAGAGACTTAAGAGTACCGACAACCTTTGAAAGAATGGAAACCTAGTGCATTGGGTATCAACCAATCTAATCATGCTCTGAACGTGCTTAGATCTTATTTTTTCAACTGTTGATCAGTTATCTTGTGAAATATATATTGGCCATTTTATGCATTGTGATGCTCACCACCTCGACTTAACTGTAAAAGTGCGTCTACGTGAAAATATGTCAGATGCCGCAGACCCAATGTTTTTCCATGAGTTTAACCACTACTGTTACTCGCAATAATCTGTCATATTAATTTTATAGACTGTCATGGAATTTTGATGAGAGATAATGATTCAAATGTCGAAATGTTTTATAATACTTTATACTCACTGATCGAAATATAATTTGTTCCATTCATAACTTTTTGACCTAATACTCGACCTCCCTGGTTTTACTCAAGATTTGGAAAGGATGCTTTACGAGAAGAAGCAACAGCACAAAATTTACAGACACAAATGATGAACATATTTACTCAAAAATTTCCCTTTTTAGGGCTAAATTTAAAACTGCACAAAAGTTTTAATTGCATGAATCCTACACTTAAGAAAATTAAACAATCTCTACCAACGAATATTGATGTATTTTGGAAAGATATTGATTTCCTGAATAAAAATATCCTGATTCCAAACATTCTCTCATGGAATGAATTACATTTTAATTACTACAAGCACGCTGCCCCATACTTCGGTTTTTATAACGTGGCGCGTCAAGGCTCGTCTTCACGATGGAATATGTCGCGTCTTTCTCGGTCGTACTGCTAGATGTCGCATGATCTCGACCGTATTAAGCACTGCTAGCGATCACTACACTGCTCACAACATCTAGCGGCACGACCGAGAAAGACGGGAAATGACGTCACATATTCCATCGTGAATACGAGCCTTAACGCGCCTCGTTATAAAAACGAAGTACATTATTCGCTAGTATTTGGAATCATAGTTTTCATTTGATGCCTTTTCTTTACCTGGTGCTTCAAATTACGTTATAAATAACTATGTATATTTGAACAATGTAACTTTGATCTTTATTGACGTTTCTAATCAATCGGTAAGCTTAATGTCAACAAGTTGGAGCTGACCACATACCTAATGCCTTTCGTATGATTTGTGCAATACACCCTGTCCTATTCATTACGGCTACTATTTGAATCATCGCTGGGCACCGAAATTTTTTTCTGAATTATGGAAACTAAGAAAGGAGATTCCAGTCCACAAGACGAATGACAATTCCGACATTTCCAACTATCGCCCAATCTCCATTCACAGCACGAGTTCTAAGTTATTTCAGAAACTTGTGACTCACTATATCTCATCAAGGATTTACTCCACCTAATCTGATTATCAACATGCTTTCAGACCAGTTAGTACCACCAGTACTAATCTCATTATTCTTTGACATTTTATCGCGAATGCCCTTGACGACAGTGGTCAGGTAGACGTGATTTGGCCAGTTTAATCAAGAAGTCCTCATGGAGAAACTGGCTATGCTCGGTATCGGTGATCCGCTGTCGTCCTGGTTTCGATCTAACCTCCAGGCCACGAAACAATTTATTTCGATTTATGAGTCAAGCATTCATTCGTTCGAAGTTTTGGGGTCACATTTGGGGTCACTGTTATTCAATGTATTTATCAATTATCTTACCTTCGTTATTATTTTCAGTAATATACGTACTATTGAAGAAACCCCTGTCCATCTGTCCTGAGTCAAAGGCCTGCTGTTTTCAAAATTTGGGGATACTTTACACGAAGCCCCCCGGGCATTTTCAAAATTGTCTCATAATCTAGTCCAAATTTTTTCTTTAAATTGATTGTGACAATAGCGTAAAATACACTTATGCTGGGGCATATGTCCTAATTACACGGTTAACTCTGAATTTTCGAAAATTGCAAAAGTTTGAATTTTCTTCGGCCCCTTCCTACAACTACATAATTAAAAATAGAGATTTTTCCAACAAATGAAATTTGTTCTTCATTGTGATTTCTTTCACTAAGGTTATGTACATTGTTTTGAAACTTTTGTAGTTTTCGCGCAATATTGCGTGCAATCTGTGCAATTTTAAAAAATTACAAAAACAAGATTTTCTCAAAAACGGCTTCCAATTTTTTCTTTAAACTTTTGGAAAGGATAGTATCTAATGTACTCTATGAGATGACAAACGCCATGTTGCTCTATTCTTTGTTTTTTTTTTTAATTACAAAATTGTAATTTATGTGACATGTCTCTCATGTCATTAATATTTATACTATCGGCAATTTGATCACATTATTATATTTATGAATACATGCGCTTTAAATAAAGTCAAATAAAGTTTCTCAAAAACTCAATAGTTTTCTCTGAAAACTAGTCCAAAATTTCCCATTTTGAGAAACGCTCAAACGCCATTTCGTCATAAATCACTCCAATATTTTTCTTCAAACTTTTCAAACGGATAGTGCAAATTGCACTCTTTAATATGACGTACAGTTCATTTTAGAGTATTTTTGTATTTTCAAAAATTACACAAATCTAATTTTTCTGAAAGATCTCTTACACTGTTAATATGCATATTTACATCAATTTGTAAACACTATTATATTTGTGAGTGTATGTGCTTCAAATGACTTTTAATGAAGTTTGTCAAAATCCCAAAAGATTCCTGTGAAAATGTGCTTCAATTTTTGCATTAACAGTAACGCAATTTCCTTAAAACCGGCTCCAAATATTTCAAAGAAAATTGCCATTTAGGACGAGGTTTTGCTGTTCTTTAATATCCTTAAAATAATATTTCCGTTTTACTATTAGGAAACCAAAAGTCATACTTACTTTTTAAATCAAATATGGATATAATTTTTGAAGAATTCTTCCCATATAATAAACTGAATTGAATTGAATAATGCACAAGCTATTATAAAGACGGTAAATATTGTAATGTATGCTTCTATGAAGTTCACAGCATGTAAAGGCATCTACACTGTTGTGCGCATACTCAAAATTAAAGGCAGTGATTATCAAAGACAATATTGATATTACAATTTTTCGTAAAGTAAACTCGCTCACGAAACAAGCAAATGTCGCATATCAGCCTACGAAGTTTTTGGTATTTTCCCCAAAAAATACACATTTCTTTTGGAAGCTAATGATGAAGCGTTTCTTTTACTGAAAGTGTAATAAGGTGTTTCTTTTCATGAAGGTTCCCTTCTACGAAAACATACTTTTTATTGCAAAAGAGGATAGAAAATAGCTAGTTAATTACCAAAAAATAAATTATAAATACATTTTTTACTTCAAATTTATTTGTTTAATGTGGTACTTCTTCAATGTATTTTCTATACTCAAGTGTTTTCTTAGATGCCTGCGGCAGCAGGAAGTAAAACAATATACCTTATTCTCATAAAGCCTTAATCCAAATGACCAACTATTTTATTGATTTCTAATGCGTGTAGAAATGGAAAGAAAATTATACAGCCTCCGACATTTTGAGACGTTCACGACTTCATTAGAGACTCAAGAACTTCGAGAAAATCCAAAAACATCTATGTTCCAATGCGCGGAGAAATTTTAAGAAAATTATGCGGCCCCCTGCATTTGGAGACGTGTCCATGGCTTTGTTAGAGACTCAAGAACTCGAAGAAAATCCAAAAATATCTACGTTACTTATTTTCAATGCGTGAAGGAATTTTAAGAAAACTATGTAGCCTCTGTCCGTGGTGAGAGATGTTCTCAGGTTTTTTGTCACATACCCAGGAACTGGGGAGAAATCCAAAAGCGATGAAACAGTTTCGATTTTCCCTGAAAAAATGCAAACATTTTGATCCTGTTTTTCCGCGTATACTCGTACTTCGCGTAGTGACTGAATTCTGATACTCAAAGCGTCACTGCTTAAGATACAGCTGACGTCATGCGTCAGTAAGGCACCTAGCCTCCGGCTGTTAAATATTTGCTATACACGTGATGTGTTACGAAAAAGGAACTGTTGTGTTATTCTTAGAATATAAAATACAGTTTACGGTGCATCCTTAAACACTGCAATACGTTATTGTAGTATCCATGGGACAGTTTTTATGAAAACTGTTTCATTTGTTGCAGAGTTATCTGAGAGTATTTTACTTCCTGTTCTTGAAGAGTGTGGCTGCTTTGTTTTGGAAAACCATTTCCTGTCCTTTCGTTCTGACGCTTGTGGCGAGTGTAAAGTAATTTTGGAGCTGTAACTCAACATTTTCTAGCAGTGATCTATTAATTTATATTCTTCACACGATTCTAATTTAAGAAATGGGTATTGATAACGATAAAATACACGCTTCGGCGATTGTAGATAACTCATGATATTGTCTAATTAATAACACGAATTCCCCTTTACAACGCTTATTCAGCGTCTTCACCCATCGTTAAATTGCCAGGTATAAAATATCCTTTACGAGCAAGCAGACCCTTACCCTTGCATATTCTATCCGGTACCAGTTAGTGGCTCATTTGCCCCTAGTTGATGTCATCCACAGCGGTGGTGGCGGCGGGGGCGGGGGCGGAGACGGGGGTCCCAGGAGGCGGTGGTGCGCCCCCTTGGCGACCCTCGTCCATATTAACGGGCCACCTCCGAAGACGTGGCTCCCCAGTCACGCCCCATCGCCCCCCCCCTCCCCTCGCTGGCCGGGAGGGGCGCGCACGCTCCGCCCAGAACGTGCTAACGGGTCGTAAGCGATCGCCGCCGTCTCCGCCGGCAACGACCTTCCGCGCGCGGCATCTGCAACACTGCCCGCGCCCGCGCCAGGGCTCGCCGCCGCCGCCCACGGCGCTGACGGAGCCCTTATTAATTTATCAGTCCGGGGCGACCGGTGCCGGGAACGGTGGGAGACGCTGAGGGCGAGCCAGCCGCAGGGGAGTGGGTGGGGTGAGAGGGGGGAAAAGAACTCGGGAACTTGCGGCGTTAGGGGTGATGGTAGTACGTTGTGACGTATTCTACATCGTGGGTGATTAGTCGAAGTCAAGTGTGTGTGTGTTTTTGTAAGTGTATGTGTGTATGTTTGTAAGTGTATGTGTGTATGTTTGCACGTGTGTGTGTGTGTTTTACGTCTGTGTGTGTTTATACGTGTGGGGTTTTGTAAGTGTATGTGTGTATGTTTGTATGTGTGTATGTTTGTACGTGTCTGTGTTTGTACGTGTGTGTGATTTCGTACGTATGTGTGTACGTGTGCGTGTGCGCGTTTGCACGTATGTGTTTATGTGTGTGATTGTGAGCATGTGTGTTTGTGCGGGAGTATGTGTTTGTGTGTGTGGGTGATGTGTTTATATAGAAGATTAGAATTCCAGAGAAACAATGTTCATAGGAAATCCGAAGGAAAGTGTGGAATTTGCATCGCAACGCGCGGTGCCGTTAAGAGCGACTACGGATATTGGAATACAGTAAAAGAAGCCAATACGCCGTCATGATAACACAGTATATTAAGAGAGTGAAGATACAATGAGAATGAGAGAGAAAGAGGCCGAGGTTAAGATTGATAGTCGACGGCAAACTCCCAACTATGACCGGTGGGTCATAGGATACAAATGGTAGGATACAACACGCCAGGTCAGTTTGCAGCAGCTCTGTGCCAGTGAATGTGGTGGAAGTGGGGCGTAGAGTAGCGGCGAGGGGGAATTGGGAGCGGCGGCGAGTCGGACGGGCGCGTTTGCGACGGGCCGGGCGGCGGCGGCGGGGGCGACGCGGTTTCTGCGGTGCGGGGGCGGGGGTGGGGCGGGGCGCTGGCGGGGGCGGGGGCCGGGTCGGCACGCGGGTCACGCAGCGCGACGGGGCGGCCCGGCGCGCGCCGGCCAGGCCGCTCGTAAAGGCGCCGCCTTGCAAATTGGACTCGTTAGCGCGCGCTTACCTGCCACGGGGGCGGCGCGGGGCGCGGAGGGCGATCGTGGCGGGCGACCGCGTGGGCCTGGGGGGCGGGGCGGGGGGCGGCGGCCGCAGCGTCGCTTCATAAAACTCCCGGGCTCCCGTTCGTGGACGGGAGGGCGGCGGGGCGGGGTGCGGGCTGCGGTTTATGGGCGGGCGGACGAGGCAGCCGGCGGCGGCGGCGGCGGCGGCACTCTGCATCGGAGGAAGAGGAGGTGCAAAGCGCCCGCCCGCCCGCCCGCGCGAACCGTTGGGCCAGAGGATCGCGCCTCACTCGGATCCACCGGGATGCGCGTTCAATAAGAGCGGTTAACCGCGACACATTCGTCTTTTTCTACGAAACACATGTGGTTTTGTAACTGAATTTGTGGGTTGCGTTTAATTTAATTCGTTTTAGAGCAATCTCAGTGGGTTTGTTTTAAGGACAGTCAGACTATGATTAACATGGTGAATTGAAATGACAAAAGTTACAGGAACCTCGTCAAGAGAAATGAATATTTCTCTACAATTTTGTTAACGATTATTTTCAAACACATATATTATCATGAGAATTCATTACATTCTTTAAAATTGTTCATTTAATGGTTTTTCAAAATATAAACAAAATTTAACATGTTTCCATCACAACATAACATTACACGAGGAACGAGTACTATTTTATTAAATAAAAATCACATTGCCTCAGGGTTTGAATTTGATTTACCTGAACATATTTGTATAAAAATAAATGAACATATTTCATTTTTTCAATTAATTGAACAAAACAGTGATAACCCAATAAATGGTGTGCATCTAATTGAAACACTCACCAAATTAAATATCTATGAATTATAAGTAAATACAGTAAAACTTGCTCAAAGCGAAACGTGCATAATGCGCAAATGTGTCTAATGTGAACATACATTGTGGTCCTGCCAAACAAAAGTTCTACTGTATTACATTGTACAATGCGGTATATTGTTTAATATGGAAATACACTGGTCCCTCGAGGTTCCACATAGAGCAATTTTTACTTTATTATGCTACATCTTCTGTTAGATGTTCTTTCTCTCAAAGTTTTCTTTCCTCAACATCATTTACATTGACTCACTACATTGTTTTGGTGAGATGGTTACTGTTTCCGAATTTACTGTTTTTTGGTCGAAAGTTTGGAAGAAACCATAATGATGATGTATAATACTATATTCATCGGTTTCATAATTATCATTATTGTCGTCATCATCATCGTCATCGTCATTATTATTACTATTATTATTATTATTATTATTCCTACTCTTCACGAATAACGATATTATGAGTCGGTTGAATATTAAATCTACTCCAGATTGCAGCCAGCTGGATTTACGAGTATACCTTAAGGACCAGATCTAGGGACTATCGGTGCCTCTAAAATACTTCGCTTAAAATTTGGGCTGTTTCAAATATATTCCTTGCACTTCCCAGTCTTTTGAACGACCTGGAAATTTAGCAAGTTCTTACACAAAGTTTGCGGAACAAATCCCAGAACTCCGATAACTATTGGGACGACCTGTGCATTGACGTCCCACATTCAGCTGATCTCGATTTCCAAACTCATGTATTTGAAACGTTTCTCTGCCTCCTTGGATATGACCAGGGAACGGATTTCTATATAAATACATATTTACTAATCTGACGGATTTTACTCGTACCAATCAGGTAGTTTTTACTTTCCCGTATACGTACGTATATACGGAATAATATACGTAGTATAGGGAAAGCTATGTAATGCTGCGGAAAATCGATTTCGAGATTTCAACGGAAATACACGTTTTGGGGTATACCGATACCGAAAAAGTGTTTTTTTTAAATGTCCGTCCGTCCGTTCGTCCATTTGTTCGTCCGTCAGTCTGTGAACAACACTAGTGTCTAAACCGTACGTGCGATTTCTTTCAAAATGAATATTCCCTGGCCGATTTTTTTGTTTTTTGAAAAATTACACTAATATTTTTTTAAAAGTTCTCTCATGCCGTTAAAATGCACATTTCCAGAAATTTGTAAACACTATTGAATTTGCGAGTGTAAGTACTTCAAATGACTTTAAATGAAGATTTTCGAAAACAAAACTTTTCTGTGAAAAAAAAAAGCTTGAATTTTCGCATTTACAGTAGCGTTTGAGCGCCATTTTCTTGAAAACGGCGCAAAATTTTTCAACGAAAATTGCCATTTAGGACAAGGTTTAACTGTTTTTTAATATTCTTAAAATAATATTTTTCTACTATTAGGAAACCGACAAATTAATAAAATGTCAAAAAAATGTAGTTTGGACGGCGATAGAAGGCAACTGTCAAGAGTATTGGCAAGTCCGAATGGCTAGCCGAGACCAAACGAAACAGAAAATTAATACGGGAAATTCTGTGCCCATCTGTAGTACCACTAGTTTACTATTAACATCTCTTTTCTTTCGAAATGTATTTATTTGCTTATTGATTTAATTTAACTACTATTCTGTTCATTCACCGAGGTCTATCCGTCGTGAAAAATTTGTTTTTGTAGGGTGACAGGACTGCCCATATTGATTAGCGCTCACGAAAATTTACGTAATAGATATTTATCTTATTTGTTTATTTGAGTTCAGGAATTCTCCTTACCATAACTTAATAACAATAATCAGAAGAAGAAGGAAAAGAATACCCGTTCAATCAATAAGAAAACATAATTTGATTCTCTCATCAAATTAGAAACAAAAACATACATAGCACATTCCATAGAAATCAAAACAAACAATAAACAATAATAACCCTTTAAACTTTTAAATATTCCCATTCATACTATTATTTACATATCCCCTTTTTAATCTTCCCATGCATGCCCATTATACTCATTAGAAAACGTTAAAAATTAAAACTCTTTATCTTCCTACAATACTAGTATTATTAATGTCCCCTTTTATCACTTCCCTGTTCAGAGTCCATTGTCTTCTCAATCGTCGAACTCCATGTACATTTTAGATTCCATTTCATCATAGTCCAATTACACCATTGCAGTTTTCTCAAAGATTGAGACATACCAACTGACAATAACAATTCTTGCCGTAGACATTTTTGAACATATTAAGCCCGTATTGTGCTAAACCAGAAAACTCCAGGTGGTTTTGTATAGGAGATTTTGCTTGAATTGTGAGTTACGTGGGATTGTACGCACACAGAACGTTGATAATCCCAAAGAATAGACGTTGTTAGAGCAACGAATTAATTCATATAAATATTTTATGCTTAAAGTCAGAGGTGTTACGAGTTATCACGACCCAGTGTTCATTAAGTGCTATAAGTAAGCTTCATTAAGTAAGCTTTGGAAGTAGTGGTTATGCAGTGAGGTAGAAATGCTCACTCTCGCGAAAGCGACCAAGCTGGAAACACGCAATTAATTGGTATATTACACGATTAGTCTTCAGTATAATCTGGGTTAATGGTAAAAGATAGTGAATTGAATAGTCGATTGAGATCGTCATGGTGTAGAATCAAAGAAAGTGGTGTCATGGTGTATAAAGTATTATTAATATTTTTTATAATGGTAATTTGTTTCTCGTGTTAAAGTAAAATTGTTTGATTTAAATTAAACAGACTTCGCATTTTTGGAAGGGTTTATGTCAGGATATCTTCGTTGATGGAAAGAAAAATATTAATAAGTTAACTGAAAATAGATAGTCAAATGTAGAGGTTTCATCCGAAGCCTAGCGTGGGTCAGCCGCGCCGCGATATAATTGAGAAAATCCATTAACTTACATATTCGATAGACAAATACATTCCGGAAATATTTGATAATTTATTCGGAAGATAAGCAAAACCATAATAATAGGGTACTGAAGTCATCACATGGACAGCGCCGGACTTAGAAGCCCAATTGAGAAGCCATCCAAGAAGTTAGCAGTAAGCTTACGAACATTTCAAAAGAAACGTACGGTACATTTATGTAATTCAGATAAAAGGTTAATTATTAATTCATGAGCTCTCAAAAATTGTGTAAAATATCGCAATAAATGTTAAATTGGATTTTTTTAAGAGAAAGGCTTATAATTTATTGTAGTTGCCTTCAGTTCAATTGTAAGTTTTTCATCCACAGAACATCCAGTAATCGTGATTCTGGATGTATTCGTAGTGGATTCGATGTGATGTGGATTCGTAGAATTACACGTCCACATACAGCAGGTACGACAAGTAATGTTGGATGTCGGAACCAATGGTAGAATTTGAAATTAAAAGTAGTAGTGTAAATAATACGACAACATCAGGAGAATCAATGACCACAGCAGGGCAACGATAGAAATAATTGTATTGCTAATATCAGTAAAAAGTAGAAGTCATAAATGGCCGCCCATCATAAAGAAAATTTATAAAAGAATTTGTAATATTAATTATTAATATTACAAAGACAGGTTCGTTACAATATATAACTCCATATTTTGTTAAAAATAACTACATGTATATTTACTTGTTTCATTTATTTTTAGTTCTCTAGTTCAAAACTGTTCTCGGCTAGAGGCATCGCTAAACTACCAATTGCAGATATTGTATTCCTGAAGTTCAGAGCGGACTACAGAGTAAGTCTCGCTCGTTTGTAATCCCTACGTAGTATTTGAGTACACTTCTTTAGCGTGCGTGCCTGCGTGTACAGTTCCGTCTCTCACGTTTAGACCATTTCCCACGCTCCAATCGAGACATATCAGGTTTCATTGAACGCGTCACGGTTTCCTGATGGGGAAATGATAAGTTGTTTTCCGATCCGGCCATAAAACACCAAGAAATTGCCAAAAACGAGTTTTTTCGTGTTTTGGTGCTGCGATCTTTGTATGATGGGAATTAAACCAACGCCACCTAAATAGATCTATGTAGGTGGCGTTGATTAAACCCCATTATTCCGTGGTGAGCTTCAGTCCACGACACCATAATTTTGTTTCATGAGGATGGCAACACTGATTTTTGACAAACGAGCAAAAATAAATGAATATCGCCCGGCAGAACGTGTTGTAAATTTCTGATGTATTTCAGTAGTTGGGAAGTGTGAAGTATTTCATGTGTATTTTGTATAAAGAATTTGCAACTTGCCTTGGAACATTAAATTTGAAGAACGTGAAGTGAATACGAAGGAAACAACTGTAAATACTAAACAATACATTTCTTAAGAGTGCAAAAATCGATTTTTAATTTAATGTGACTTGCAACTTATATACATAAACACACAAAATAGTAACCTTTTAATGCTTATATGTATTCGCCTTCAGAACAAAAATAAAACTGAGTTTGTGGAGTTTTAAAATCTTAAAATAGGGGAGAAAAATATGGAAGTGTTAAGCAACTCAGTGGAACAAAATGTAATTGAAGATTTTGCGTCAGAATTTATTATTAGCATTAGAGAATAACAGCTTCCAAATGATCATTTATGTTCATATTAGAAAACAAACGGTAAAAAATAGAGCTGTGCTGTTGCTTCATTCATGTACCTGTAAGTATTTTTTTACAGCGATTATAATTCTGAAATTGCAATAATACCACTTCATATTCCATTTGGGGTTAATAAACAAGGCCATTGAGTGTTGGGAATTTTTAAAGGGAAGTATAACATTAACAGCTACTTCGATTCATTGATACATCTAATGCCAGATACAATAAGAACATATTTGAGCAAAGCTACGCATGAAAGAAATGAAGTACGAAAGAAATTTTCAACACATGAATATACTTTTTAAAAACAATTTACAGCGTCGGAGAAGCCACATTCAACTAGTACTTAGTATTTGAGGAACAAATTGATGAAACATACCTAGATTTAAAAATGATGAAAATAACTAATGAATATAATTTTGTGTTTTTGAAGGACAATAGCTGTACAGAAAAATAAGAACGACATTCCCATTTTAGGATTTCGTATACATTTGTAACTTAGAACTTTTACGAATGGACTCTTTCTGAACACTCTGAACTAAAACATAGATTTTACGCGAATAGAGAGAGAAAACGACAAATGATCTTGAATATACAAGTTGTATGTTTTAAAGACAATTATTCCCAATACATAATATAAAGTGAACTGTCACATTTTAGCTCGATATGGTTTTCATATTGCGTCAGCCTGAATGCTTTTCACAGTTGAATAGGCAATTTGACCGAATAACATGTTTGAGTGCAGATTGACTTTCAGAAGTTGAACTAAACGTCACTCACGATTATCCGAGAACCCACTATTTTGACATCGACTGCGGCAGATACGACCGCAGAATGAATTTATAGGTTTTATGGACTTGTGGTTGCGTAATTTTATTTCGTTGTCATGACAGAGCCTAATTAATTATACCGTGGAACCGGAAAAAATACAATTTAACTGTAAAACCGCGCATTTAAAAGAGAAATGTGTATTTACTGACTGGGTTGTCGTATCCTATAATGAATTTGCTGGATGTGCGCAATTCATGGAATCAAACCACAATGATGCTGAGATATCTGTTGATCTTTTGTTTGATTTTTGGAAAAGAGTTGCTTGTTATAATATAGCATGTAAAATTCATTATAAAGCCCATATTAAATATGTAATCTATATGTATGGTATTTACAAAAATTCTTTAGTAAGTCAATAAAAGATAGTCCGTTTCAAACTTTACGTTTACTAGCTTTTACTTTCTCGCATAGAACATACGTAGTACAGAGAAAGTTATGTAACGCTAAAGGGAGAAACGGTAATTTTTCATCAAAATATCTTGGAATTGTTTAATAAACTACAGTGAAAACACATTGGACTATTTTTTATCCTTCAATAATATTCCTGAAGTTTTATTTCCGTTCTACTATTAGTGATGCGAAGAACTGAAAGAAAAAAGTAAAACATTCTCTTCTAGGGGTCAATAGATGGTAGCTGAGAAGAAAATGGGACAAAACTCTGTACCATTCTGTAGCATTGGTAGTTTTTAGTTCTACTCGATTTTACCTTTTTTTCCTTTGGCTAATTCATTGGTAGTAGTACCCTAAATGCGTTCTTATGGTGGCTACATTAAATACAATTGACTAAACAGAGCTTGATTACCGAAGAATACCAATTGAATACATAAGAACCTTTTATTTCTAATAGCTACAAGCGTAATTATTGTAAATCGCAGTTTCCTAATATGTAGTACTTCCTTTTTTCCAAGCGACCTCTAAATTTTCTTACCCGTCGTTCGGGGCTCCTCTCGAGCTCTCTTTGCTACAACCGCCCCTCACGAGGGGGAGGGGGAGCACGCAACCCCCACTCCGCTCATCTGGCTCCCCGCTACGCCTCTCCGCGCGTCGACTCCACGCCCCGCGGCGCTCTCGGCCTTCTTCCTCCGCTCTAACTTGTAATTCGCAGGCAAATTAAACATTTACTCTTTTTTGCACAAATTAACTTCGCAAAGCGCCGGAAGGCTGGCGGCACAGAATTTCATGGCGATCGCAGGCGCGCCTTCTGGCCCCTGCGCCTCCTCTCCCCCTCCCCTCCCCTCCCCACCTTCCCTGCACCCACGTCGGTCTTCCCTGCCTTCCCCTCCTGTTCGCTTGCTCGGCTGTATCTGCGTCGCTTTCCGACTCCCGCCCGCTCCTCGCTGCTTCGCGATTCTCGCCCCTCCTTTGGCGTGAACGCACCTGCCACCAATTAACATTTCCGTAAATGAGAAGGAATTGATTCCTTCTACTACAAGTGAATCAAACGTACGATTGTGCAAACAACGTATTTAGTTTTTTTAATCAACAAAATAGTAATGAACTCTGTTCCGAGGAGTGTTATTCGACCGGCATTATGAATACTGAATTATTAACAATCAAGAACAAACTAAAATTATTTTCACTGAAATATACAGCAATGTGAAGTCTTTTCACAAGGTTTGTTTCAAGAGTACTATTATGTTCCTTGTTTCTTATGCTCTTCATGCACCGAAAATGTATTTCTAAGTGTGAACCACACTACTTGAGTATTGTTGTGAACCCCAATGAAGGGGAGGATGAGTCGAAAAGCTTGTCTTGAGATTAATGTTTTAATAAATCTATTTTTTATTTCGTTTGTGGTTTGATTATTTCACTTTATTCATTATTATAGATTACCACAAGATTTCTTCTGTCACCACGGAAACCATGATGTTTGTGACAATAAAGGTTTAACAATCAATCAGGTTAATCTCGATCATCAAAGTAATGACGTTATTAGAATATTGTTCTGAGCAACTGGAACACCAGCATGTCTAAGCACACATTCAACAGGATATGGATTTTCCATGATAGCTATGGGTACGAATGCATATTTGATGCAATTAAAGGCAGGCAATGGAGACACATATCACCAGAGAATTTCCCCGAATGAAATATACGACATTCTGCAATTATTAGAGGAAAATAAAATACTATGACATTGTTGTGGATTGCTTCCTGAAATGCAAAGTATTTTGCAGATCATGATGTGTTATGACACTGTATTACCAGATGCATTTGTCACAATTCTTCTGCCATGCAATGTGTCTGATTCCAGCAGTCCTATTAGTGTCATATCAGAGTATAATCGACGGCACTCGAAAATCATTACCATAATATAATTTATACGACTTGGATACCACAGCTGCATGGAATATTACCATTATGGTTTCATTACCATTATAAAATTGTCACAATTAATATTTGTGAAGCGATCTAGAACAAATTAATAGAATTAAGTAATTGAATTACACAAGTTTAAAACAGTTTTCTTGTTAAAAGAGGGAGAATTATTTCTCATGGTCGCTCACTCACAAGATAAGGTTTGATTTTCTTTCCAGTTTCAGTAAATTCAAGGAGGAATAAATTTTGCTTTCAATAACTTCTCAAATGTTCATGATTCAGAAATAAATACTGGCGTTCAATACATATGAACGTGGTTCAATTCTCCACATGTTTTTCTGACATGATTAATTATAAAGTTCATGTATACCAAAACATAATATAGAATTTTAAGTGTAAAGTGTGTTTCTAAATTAAAAATTGTTAATCACAAAGAATAATTATTTATTTGTTGACTTATACTACGTAGCAACCAAACCCGGTAGTGAAACGAGAGAATTTGAGAGGTTGAACGACTATAAAGGTGTATTGTTTTCCTATTTACTGCAACGGGAATAGGGAATAGTCGCGGAATGACGCTCAGCAATGAAATCAACGTTATTTGCATTGGAACATTTGTGCCATTGTGTTTTAAACTCTCTTGTGACGCCAACAGTGCGTTTCAGCGTTTTTATTGGATGATTGACCAAAACAGGTTGAACTATTTCCGCTTTATAGCTGTGAGATTATTCCATGTACCATATACCGTACAATCATTTCAGGACTATTTATTTCAAACGTCATTCCCAAGGGCAGACCACGAGGTTTTTATTGTGACTGATATGGATTTTGTACGCAGCAACAGCAGCGTAATCATTTTAAGAGAGACATATTTTTATGTATGACAGTAATCATATGGTCACATCAGTACCCTCTCTTTTTCAACGCTATAAAAGAACAAGTAACTTTAAGCTCTTCAAGTATGCGACCGCACGGATTTGCTAGATAATTCTGGCAATGAGCCAACTGTGATCTCCACAGCAGTGCTCTTTCAGAGTGAATTACGAGAGACAATTTAAACGTCGGAAAAAGAGTTCAACCAAACTCTTCTTTATAATCCGACTGACTTTTTCAAATAATAATTTTAAGTATCGAAACACTTTCGACGAACGAAATAGTTCCTGTAGATAGAGGCACTATCTTGTAGTACAGGAGAGATTCCTCCTTGGACATTCCACGAGACATTTCAGTTTCTCTCTTAAATAAGAAAGCTTCTTTTTAATTTACCTGTCACGTCAATTAATGAAAATAAATATTTTTTAATATAAATTCTAATTATTGTACAATTTTTAGACATTGGAAAACATATTTTCCGAAAAATTAACTTTTTATGTCATTAACGTTACTTTCTTACAACGTTATTAATGTCTCAGCGTGAGCCGGTGAGATGCGCAAAGTAGATGGCAAGAGGGCGAGCTTTACGACTATCCTACGCATCTAAAACCTCCCATTGCAAATCCCCGTCCACAGCGACGTCCTCTCCCCTAAAAGCAAGAAGGGACAAACACGAACGCATACAATTCCGTCTCTAGCACACTCACGCCTCATCCTTCCACAAGAATAGTGCTAATTGGTTTTGTTCGAGGGCGCCTGAATTCTAAAGCGAGCGCCGTGGGGCGCGGCGTGACCCGTCGACAGGGCCACTAGAAGGGGCGTTTCCACGAAGGGCTGCTGAAGCGGCCCAGACAGCGCGCGGCACGGTGCGGCGTCGCGTCGGTCGAGAGCATTGCGCCGGCGACCTCTCACAGGGCGCATCTGGCCCTGCAGTTGCGAGCGGAGGTTGAAATAGAGGTGGGAATGCCTCGGAGCACGGTAGTGGAAGCTCTGGTGGTAGCAGAGGTGAAACTAGTGGGAGATGGAGCGATAGTTGTCGTGATGGTGGTGATGGAGAGGCGAAAGAAGTGCACATAGTTGTTTTTGGTCGTGGTGATGATGCCTGTGGGAAAGGTAGACATGTATTTCGATTTTTTAAGTGGCCGATGACATAAATCGATGATTTAGAGATTCATGTGGCCGATGATGTTACACCTTCTACCTTATAAAATATTTTTTTTATTAATTAATTGGCGAACGTTCTTCTCAAGGGGGCTCGTGGCCTCAGAAATAAGCTTACCACTGTTAGATTCATTTAAGTCACTTAAAAAAATAAACGTGTAATTGTGATGTAGGTGGGGATGGAAAGGTGGAAGAGATGTAACTAGTGTGCTGGTGGTGGTAGGGTGATAGGAATGTTGATAGCGGTGGCTGAGCAAATGATAGAAATGGTCATTGGGGTAATGGAAGAGATACAGAGGAAAATATTATACTCCTATTTCCTTAGTGTTTACCGTTTATTGTTTCAGGTGTCTCAGAATAAATGTTAAAGACTTTTAGAGCATGTAGAGTGGTCGCAAATGATAACTTTTTGCAAAGGAATATATAAAGGGAAAATACAAAAAACCAACAAAAAAAGCAGATATGAACATGCGACATTTTCTCCTGATTTTCAGGCTACTCTTGATGCTCTTATGTTAGGC
The DNA here is from genome assembly GCA_031308135.1 of Acheta domesticus. Classification (NCBI taxonomy): domain Eukaryota; kingdom Metazoa; phylum Arthropoda; class Insecta; order Orthoptera; family Gryllidae; genus Acheta; species Acheta domesticus. Next base: position 48,832,459 of record JAHLJT010009436.1, read on the forward strand.
AGGTCATGTTCTGACATAGTTACCTTTTCATACGGGGTTGCCTATTAATCAGGGGCAAATGCTACATGTATAAATTGTTATAAATCCGTTGTATACAATTCACCACCTAAAATTAATTGGCAAAACGTAATTATTTTCGACCCCTTCACATGCCCGAGAAGTTTGTAATACATATTCTGAGTCAGCCGTAATTATGCCTTCACCATGTCTGCGTCTTTTTAATCCCACGTGTTGCCACCTGTTTCATTCATTAGTGAATTTCCCACGTGCTTTATTCCCCAAACCATCACGCCAATGTGGCTCATAAGCCCGTGTCCGGCTCATTCCATTTCTTTCCCGACCAGCACAGCTCGTGAGTTTGTCGGTGCTTAAACGTTTTAATGAGTAGGATGTACAGGTTTAGTAGAGAACACTGCTCCAGATGCCCCTTGCGTCGCGTTGACCAGGTCTTCTAACGCTGACATAAATACTACAGGGCAAAGGAGATGAATTAAGGGAAATTTTTGGATTCAGGGGTTATGTGTGATATAAAGAGAAGGGATATCATGATGCAATACAAGTGAAAATGCTCTAGCCTTACGCGAAATTCGAACACACGGGGTTCAAGGTACGGAACCACTGCGCCAAACGAGGCCTGTTAGCGGAGAGAAAATTGAACAGATGAAGATAGCGCTGAAAAGAAGAAAATATTGAAATGTATAGAGGAAAGTAATTGCAATGGTACAGAAGAAAAAGAAGAAAATGTGGAGAATTTGTAGAGAAAAGTGCGGTGTAGAAGTGGAGATGAAGAGGGCTTTGGAAATGTAGATTTTCATTTCATTGTAAAAATGGAGCTGATAAAAACACGATTTGCAATGATGGCGACGACTATGGCCGGAAACGAAGACACTGCAAAAGAACACTATCGTCGCGGTAAAATTTTGAGAGCTGAGGAGAAAGGTCAGTAAGGAGTAAGAAGCGGTACTTGGAAGGAAATAATGAACACGTTGACGGTAATGAAAACACTTGGGGCGATTTTCCCATCTACATCAAGGAGATTGAAGTTGCTACGAAAGCGATCAGGAACCGAAAGTTGGTGGGCTAGTTATTTCTCTGCCAGCGCGGACAGCTTTGACATCGACGGCAAAGACACCAAAGACGGCATTAATCGTGTAAACCGTTTTGATAATGGAAATCGAGTTGGTAAATAAGGAGACTGAGGTGGCCCAGGTGGAATAAGAACAAAGAAATGGCATCGATAACGGCGAGGCGACAGACACTCATGAATCCACTTGCAGAAAATGAGATCCGAGTTGGTGAGTAACGTGTCAAGCGAAACCGCGATTGCGAGTCCAACTGAAGTGTTGGGTGACTGCGCCGTCACCGACCAAGGTCGTGAGAGAATCTGTCGTCGTTGGCGTGTAATGCGCCAGGCAGAACAGCGATTGCGAGCCCAATAGAAGTGTCGGGCGACTGCAGCGTCACCAAGGTCGTGTGAGTTGAATCTATCCTCGTTGGCGCTTGTTGGCGTGTAATGCGCCAGGCGGAACTGCAATTGCGAGCCCAATAGAAGTGTCGGGCGACTACAGCGGCACAGACTAAGGTCGTGTGAGTGACTTCGTCAACGAAGCCTCTTACGGATCTAGAGCGGCCTAGAAGCACAGGCTGGCCAACGAGGTGGAAGCGCTACGCCGCACACAAACCGGTAATTTCAATCGGCGGCGGAGACGGCGGCGGCGGGGGCGGCGGCGGCTCGCAATTAATAGCGGGGCAGTCGTAATTGGTTCTCATGGCGGTGCAGCGGCGGCGGGGGCGGCGGAGGCGGCGGCGGAGGAGTGGCGTCTACTGCGGGATATGCGGAACCACCTCTGCCGCCGCCGCCGCCGCCGCTTAAAGGGGATGCGCCGGTGGCGCTCGCGTAGCGCCCTCTGTCGGGGCGGCGCGATCGCTTGAATCCGCGAGCCACCGGCCCGCTTCGCCCCGCTTCCGATTCGCCTCTCGGGACCCGTTCGTGGGACGACTCCTTTGGTGCCCGCCAGCTGGGGCGGTGCGCTTTTAGGGAGTGCTTTCGCGGAGCGGTGGTGGAGAAAAAATAGGATGGATCGAGGCTTAATTGGTAATACTACAATGTCGTGTTAATTCCTTTCGTTTAAATGTAATCTGGAATGTTGAAACTCAAATAAGAATGTAGTAATTTGCCTGGTAAACACATTGTCAACACAGATATAAAAGTTCATATTTTTCAGCATGTTTCTGCAATTATTATCATTTACTTTCTCGACAATTTGTTTTACTGACTTATTTGTTTGGGAACATTTTTTTGTTATTGTTTTTATTCTCTAAGTATGTACTTTCCAATTATATTTGACGACAGCATGAAACATTGCTATTGTGCAATGACTGCAATACAATGAACACTACATCATATTCTACCCTATAACATTCTGTACCTGGAGTCGTTTTTTTGAGCAGACGCATTCAGTAGGTAAGCCACTAATTGTGAAATAGGTGATAAAAACAAAGAAATTACAGATATTTATTTATCGATTCAATCGGGATAACAAGCATGCGCTGCGAATCAATTCCAATATTTTGAAAAGAAGCGATCCTTTCAAGTAAAACACTAGTACTGATAGGCTACATTTTTTCAATGTTCATTACTTATGAAAATAAATTACACATGCTGTTATTATAAATTTTAATATTTTGAGTAGAAAAGAATCTAAATTTAATGTATTGTGTGGAAACTAGGGACAAATTTATTCTGTGTTGCTACAATTTTTAGATAACTAAACGATTTATTTCATCAATCACTAGTTGCAGATTTTTTTATCATGGGCATCACTGATACAAATTCGCACCCCGATCTTGCTTTGGCTCACATAAAAATTGTTGTAAGTGGTAGAGAAAGCGAGAATAAAAAAAACGGCATCTTGCACCAGCGACACCAACTCCATAACGTCGACGATTTGTCTTCATTATTTTTTAAATTTTTCGCAAATATATCCGTCCTTCGCACGAGAATACTCCAATATAACTTTTTTCTTTCTCGTCTGTTATTCCTCTTCCGATTTAGTTGGTGGTCAGACTAACAAGACAAAACGCCGGAACTTTATACGCAAAAGACTCTGTTACTGATTTTTGTTTGCATACGTTGCTTATGCTCCTTTCACCAATTGCATATTGTTTCCTGTTGTATTAGTGTGTTGAAAGTCGAAGAAACCTATGACAATTCCTTTATATTGTTCTTTGCAAATGTAACGAAATTAATTCAAAGAAAAACTGCATGAAATATTTTTAAAACTACTCACTTCCTTTCTTGTAAATAAGTTAGAACTCCCAAAATAGCAAAAGTATTTGTGAAAGAAATTTTCTTCCTGACGATAGTCCTCAGTAATTTATAACGCAATGCCTCGTAGCTAGAACTATTACGTTCATGTTAAAATATACATTAACTTTACCTTGTTGAAATCACGAAATTACCTTCAAGAATTACTTCTTCCTAAAACAATACCTTAAGTGTTCAAAATCGCGTAAAATCCAATGAACAAAAACAATCTTCTCAGCGTTCTCAACGTTCACAAACAACAAAGAACGATTGGTTCTCTTGAGTAACCTAAGACCTTAGACAACGATCCAAAAAGAAATGACTTTGTGAACTTTTGCCACAAAACGTCTTCGACACGAGAAACTGCTGTGAAAGAATCGATTCATATCCTGAAGGAGAAGGGGTGTGGTGTCGGTAGCCTCTCGGGCAGGTATTTCGCTGAGCGGTCTCAAGTTGCACACTAAATTCTCAGAAACTGGCAATATTCGTTGTCGCGGAGGTTGGAGGAAGGGTTCGGAGGAGGAGGGGTAAGGAGGGAGGAGGGCGCAGCAGGCGGCGCCTGTGTTTTTCCCAAGCGAATATGCACTCTGCCGCCTACTCCACCTACATCCGAGCCCTACCTTCACATTTTTTTTATTCCTACACCTACTATCCCGACTAGTCACCGCTGTGCTTTGAGCTACTTTTTCCTTCTTCTTCATTGTTCATAAGTACAATCGGTCAATAGAATGGAGCCATCGCTTTAGTTCCACAAGAATACGCAGATACTGAAGCACATTCACTTCACTTGCTCGTTTGCAATTTTTTCACTTTCATCTCAAAGCGTCATTACTGAAATGCCAAATTGGTTGGCAGTTTTTAATCTGTTTCTGTTTTACCATTTTTTGGTATGACTATTTGAAAGGAGAGTGGTGTTAACCACCACCTGATTACACGACTGTCTTCCAAATATTCCCTACCACCACTGGCAAACGTTTCTAATAGTTACTACAGTAATCCTTCTATTTCCCTTGCAAATTCCTCAGCTTTCCAACCAGCCATCAACCAATCCCGCTATTGCACGCGGACGAATTCCTGGGCCCTGTGTCGATCACTGCCCACCCACCCGGCATCGCACCAGCCGCTCGCCAGGGCTTCGCTCCCGCTGGCCGCTCCGGCTCGTCGCCCCCGCCGTCACCCCTGCTCCCACCCCCGCCCGCGCCCCCCCCGCCGCCACCGCCGCCTCCACGTCCGCGTGTCGCACCGCCGCGCCGAGCCGCAACGCGTCGCCCAGCGCCACGCCAACAGCGCCGCCCGCGGCTGGAATGAGAATTTATCCGCGAGACAAGCGCGCGCTGATTCGCAGGCTGATTTAGCGGGCGCGTAATTGCGCGACAGTGGCGCGGCGCTGCGATTTCGCCTGGCGGTAGATCTTCATAACCGACGGTGCGGCGGGGGCGGAGGCGCGGACGGGCACGGAGCGGGCGGCGAGGCGAGGGCGCTGGTGTGGGGCAGTCTGGCATGCACCCCCTGCCAACGCTGCCAGCGGCAAGCTGCTTGCGACGAAAGCTATTGTTCCCTTTGTCTTGATAGTGATCGCGGCTATTGTGGACGTGACGTCGATAGTGTGAGTGGTTTCAATACTGAAAGCAACAAATTGACTGATTGTTAGTGATTCCGAGCGCATCAACTACTAGGGCAATTAATCACGTAAGTGTAGTGCATGTTTTTGCTCAGGCGGTGGCGGTTGTCTTCCCCTGCTGGATGGCGAGATCCGGCGTCGACATACCGTCGGCAGCCACAACATATGATGCCCTGAACCATCTCTCCCAATCAAAGCAATATAAAAATGTTGTAAAAGACCAAATAGTTGAGGGTAGTAGACACGTAACGGCTAGCCAAGATAGAGCTCGGTATTGAAGTGATGAAGATAAATGTATGAAGAAGTAAGATTGATTGGTTTCCCTGTAACCAGGCGCGTCAAATATGATGGTCACTAATCTCATAAAAGTATTATATGTTATATCACGAGAGATGACAGTGTTTCCTCTTGTGGTTCACCGCCCCAGTCAGGACCAACTCTAAATTCCCGACTAGCTTCCCGACGATCGTGATAGTGTCGTGCATGAAAGAGTAAGCGCGCGAGTAAGTGGAGAGGAGAAGGAAAAGAAGACAAAGGAACGACAACGCTATGGCTCGTTTGTTAAAAGGTATTCGCCTGGTGTTTATCGGAGAAACCACAGAAAACTTCCAATCAGAGCTGCCGATCGGTAGAATTCTCCTCGCCGTCACTGAAATCGACACAGCTATGAACGAGCTACTGTCGACCCAGCGATAATCGTAGCTAGTATCGAAAGTACTCCACTTTTGGAACTCTACCTCTAGGAACCCCTCAAAACCCCCTGTCCGCAACGCTGCATATACAACAGCAGTGCTACCTCTAACCCATCACAACCGGCCTTGAATGATGATTGATTGGTTGATTGTTAGTGATTCCGACCGCATCAACTACCGAGATTAGTCCCGTAAGTGTAATGCATGCTTTTCCTCGGGAGGTGGCAGCGATTTTCTCCCGCTTTATGGCAAGATCCGGCGACGACCTACTCGCGACCAGCGGAGTTTTCTCAACCAGATATCTCCCACCAGCGGAGCACCGCCTCAGCCGGGACAAGATCTAAACCCCAAGCGGTCTCCCGGCATGTGTGGTAGTGTAGTGCTGTTAACGCAAGTAAGAGGTGAGGTTAGGACAAGGAAGAGGAAGGAAAGATCGCGCACGGTTCGTGGCCTGTTTGTTAGGGTACTACTCCGGCATTCGCGTGGTGTCGATCTGAGAAAAACCTCGGAAAACTACCGATCAGAGCAGCCGGCCGCTAGGATTCTCCTCCAGACAGCGACTGAAGTCGTCCTAGTTGACAAGCCAGTGTCTAAGATTTTGCCCCCGTCGGGACTGGAACCATAGGACCTCCCGGTCAGAGGCACTGCAGTAAAATCAGTTGGTGCACTAAGCCACCTCTCCCAGAACTGGTTCTGAAGAAGAAGAGGTATCGAAGGAGGCAAAATTAATTTTATCTACGAAACGAAAACGGCATTGGTGTTGCAGATGTTTATCATGAAAATGAAGTAAAACGTACCGACGGAATTACTATTGAAAACTGGAAAACCGCTTGACACATAACCAAAAGTTGGTGCACGACTTGCATTCAAAGAATATTTTATTCACGCAACTCGTCGTTTCAATTTGTTTCTTGAAAAGAGAGTTGATATATTTTCTGATGATCAAAGAATCGGCAATTTGTAGTTTCGTTTAGAAGTTAAATTGAACCAGTTTGACAAGATGATCATCCCATGTTCAACTGAAAAAGTAAAACAGAGGAATAAAAGAGACGAAATACTTTTGCGTTCTTTCATTCTGCTGAAATGATTTACATTTTTCGATTTACTAATACTTTTAGACTTCTTTAAAATCGTGATTAAAATATTTCTAAGAAAGTGAAATATCATTTAAAATATATACTATTCACTTGGTTCATTATGTTCAAAATATAAAACGTATTGTCAATTCCTTTTCAATTATTTTGATTTTTGAATACCTGAAAATGTTCCATTAAACTCTGTCCTTTTATTGTGGAAAAATATATTCCGAATTCAAAAGATAACTGCTGTTAATTGAAGGTGCTGGAAGAGCTTACCAAAATAGTTATTTCACTATTTATTGATTCTTACAAGTCGCATAGTAGTCTATAAGAAAGAACGTTATTTACGAATTTAGTAATAGTTTAGATATAAATTGAATGGATGAGCAAATAAGTAAACGTTTTATTAACAATTTAAAAATTAGGGTAATAATACTAAACAAAGTTGGCACAGTATACTTAATATAACAGGCGTTACACTAAGACAATACTTAATGAAATTCTGAATGATTCAGTAACAGGTGCACACTTACACTGCACACTTAAAAATAACGAAATAAATTATGTTTTTTAATGCAACCAAGACGTTAAAGAGGAGGTTTGTTTCAGGCCATGAAGATTTTTATAAAGTCTATATGATTAAATTTACCATGTACAATCTTGAAGAAAAATCTAATAGAGCGATATGTATTAATAGAATTATTATAAAGTTTTACATTTCAGTTCACAATGTCCCTTTCTAAAATATTTTTCTCTTGCTAAATATCTACACTGAGCACTGCATTTCCTAACACAAACTGCTCTACACTTCCACATATTCACAAAATGTGCTATTTATTATTCTAAATGGAGGACACCGATTAATTATTATCTACAAAACATAACATCTTACATTACATTATTCAATTTTTTCTCAGCATTTGCTCAGTTGGAATATTTTTTTTCAAAGACTGTACGACAAATGTCACAAAGACTTGGAAAGTTATATTTCGACTTATCTTAGAAGCATGGTCTTTCGATGAGGGTCTCAATTTCACTACCCTCTATTTTCCCCAAGTAAGCTTTGAATGGAATCTGTCCTTTTTCCTTGCAATTTTAAAGATATTCGCATCGGAGCCACTAATGTGCTTTGTTTAACTAATGAGAATGTTTCTGCCTATCTCATAATTCTATCTTGGCTGTCTTTTTTTCCATTCTCTAAGTTGGTCCGAATTACAAAATTGCGCGAATAAGCAACCTGTATGCTAATTCCTTTGGATTATGACATTCTTACTTGCTCGCGTATTACTTGTGCAGTAATGCGCATAAAGTACTGGAATGCTAGGAGAAAAACGGTGATTTTTCGACATAAAAACTCTTATTCCCAGGACCTGGATACGAAAAAGTGGATGTCTCTTTCTAGTAAATTACTTCCTCTAGTCAGAATACATGTTTCGTGGACCTTGTTACCAAAAATTTGATCGATGTGAAACGCCTGCCTGTCTTGTCCGTCCGTCTGTGGTCAACGCTAGTGCCTACACCGTTCAGTCGATTTTTCTCTAAAATTGATATTCCCCGATCGATATGAACAATCTCGAGGCCCTGCGAGTTTGAATCAGATATTTTAATTTTTGGGGGATACTTTACATGAAGCCTCAACAACTTTTTCAAAATTTTCTCAAAAACAGCTTCACGTTTTTTCTTCAATATTTGTCGTCGTATGTGGGAAACCGCCATAAAGAAGGTGGTACTAATGGCGGTTTTGTTGAACTCTATATTTCCATAATTTCAAAATTTCTTCGGCATCTTCTACGACTTCAAAATTAAAAACAATTTTTTTAATGAAATTTGTTCTCAAAAACAGATCTTGAAATTATATCATGTTCAATATTTCAAAAATATTAACAGATTTTGCGTAATTAGTGTGTAGCAGGCAATTTTGAAATATTTTAAACAATTATTATTAAAAAAGGCTCGAATTTCCTCTTCAATTTTCCCCCTCATGTATAGCAAATAACGGCAAAGAATTTGGGTATTGTCCCATTTTCGCAGAATTATCTGTATTTTCGAAAGTACCAAACAATAATAAAAAATAACATTCAAAAGGAGAATTTTGAGGATAGTGTTTTTGTTAAATGAACTCTGTTCTAAAACTTAAGTTCTATTAAAAAAGCATGTATATCTTTTTTTAAATGTGAGTAGTTAATCATAATTTTGCAAATATTCGTAAGGCGAGAAAGTAAAAGGATTGGAGTTGTCTTAGAAATATGATCTCGATTATCACTTGTGAAATCCATATTTAAGGCTGTTTACAGTTGTAACTTCGCACACACGTTAGCATTAAAGACTATTCGTGTTGTTCCAAAGATGCTTAAAATTAGTACACGTGGAGAGGAGATACGAAGAATTTTGTATCAGAAAATCAATTGGTATAATGTACTACTTTGTATAGGTGGATGTCCGGATAGATGGATGGATGTATCACGTGTAACTCTGTCACACACGAAACTTTTGAGCTGAAAGTTGGTAAATACGTCAAAAGTAATGTTTGTAACGGAATTGTGTGCCATTCCGGACACCATTAACGTATTTAAATTTTGGGGGGGAAGTTTACATAAAGTCCATGTGACATTTTCAACATTTGCTGGAAAATGTCTGAAAAGTTTTGAAATTTTTTGTTCCTTTGCAAGAAAGGGAATTCACATGTATAGTGTAGTTCTGATTTTGATTAAAATCTCTGGCATTAATTTTTTTAATATTTAAAATACTGAGGGTTTTATTTTTATAAAGACGTTTGAGCATTCCAGTGAACCAAATTTCGTGATTTTTGCTTTAAGTGAAAGGTAGTGGGCTCCAGATGTTTTATTGCTTCCTGTTATAAACCAATTTTATAAGCATTTGTACTAAATTTTAATAAAAACCATAAAGGAATAGAATGATCGATTATCTGCCGTCATTTGTTTAGTATTTCGTTGTGTGAATTATAACTATTGAAAACATTTGGCATTCCCTCTTCCGGAAAACTTGTGTTGGTTGTTACAGAAGCTATAGCGAGTTTTCTTACGTTGGAAATGTTTTTTATTCAAATACAAACGTTTGTAAGTGTACGCAAACACAAAGTCCAGCACACAAAGAGCAAATGTGTGCCGTTTTGTACACATTTGTTCTTTCACAAAAAATCATTTGTTTTAAGATATGTGATGCAGTACGTGTAAGATGGGCAGCAGGGTTTGTAATATTTCCCTTCAGCGTGCGAATACAAATTATGGTAGGTATAAAATATTTCCCTTTCATTTTCGGAATGATACTGAACTCAAGGTGGACAGTGAAAAGTGATTCTACTGTTCCAAAACTTGTAAACCTCCGTTATTTCATTTATATTTCAAACGTAATTCTGAACGGCAGGAAACAATGCTTTTGGGGTTTTCTAAATTCCATATAATGAATACTTCCTAACTTTTTGATAAATTCACACATGGATCTCATTTTAGGCATGCACCCTTGCAGCTCAAAATTTTAAGATGGGTCCCAACTTTTCAAGATATTTTTCGATCATTTTGGTTTTTGCGACTTGAATTTTTCTACATAAATGTATTAAATAGTAGATCTTAAAATTATGTCGTGGATATTTTAAAAATACGTAATAACTGCGTAATAACACAAAGAGGAGGAAACTTTTCGGTGTGCCGTGCATTTTCACTAGTTTTAATGTGTGCATAACAACATATACAAAGAGAGAGATATGATTCATGTAGTAATTCTTGCGCCATTTCAAAATATTCAAGGTACATAAATTAAGCAACCTAAAACTCCCTTAAAGCCAGTTCCCATTGAAATTCATCAATACACGTTCAGTGAAAATTTATCATTTACGTGCTCTTCTTTACATCTCTCCTCTAATAAGCACATGCCATTTGACTTTTTTGAATTACGCAACATGCTGTTCGGTCAATCATGTCATTTACGGTCACCAAACCCAGCTGGCTGCTTCCACGTGGATCCTGTGACTTCGGAGTTAGAGCGTACTCCAGAGCACTCCATCGTGCAAACCGCCAAGCGGCACAAACACGAACGCTATTTTGCTTACGTTCCAACCTTACATGCTAATGAGCGCAGCACTAGAACATTCAGCGCAGATGGATTCGCGCAGTGCTCTATCTAGCGCTCGCCGCGCCAGGCCCCGTGCCCCAGTTGCACGCCTGTGTCCGGTTCCCGGCACCTCTCGCTCGCCTCCCGGCTGAGGCTTCGCCTCGTTACTCCGCGCCCGCGCCGCCGCCGCCGCCGCCGCCGCCGCCGCCGCCGCCGCCGCCGCCGCCGCCGCCGCCGCCGCCGCCGCCACCGCCGCCGCCGGCCCACCTGCGCGCTCGATACGCGCGCTTCGTTTGCGCTCTCGCTTCCTTTCGCTCGCGTTCCTCCTCCTCTGCCTGCATCTCCTCCACTCGCCGCCCGGCCAAGCAGATGCCGCTCATTCGCCCGAATAAATCCCACTCTCATGCCAGAGAGTCTGGTTGCATTTCAATCGGTTGTTTCGATCGTTGTGTCTCAGTTGTGCGCGTCTGGGTCCGCGTCTCAATCTTTTGGGTCTCAATCCTTTGCGTCTCAATCCTTTGCGTCTCAATCCTTTGCGTCTCAATCCTTTGCGTCTCAATCCTTTGCGTCTCAATCCTTTGCGTCTCAATCCTTTGCGTCTCAATCCTTTGCGTCTCAATCCTTTGCGTCTCAATCCTTTGCGTCTCAATCCTTTGCGTCTCAATCCTTTGCGTCTCAATCCTTTGCGTCTCAATCCTTTGCGTCTCAATCCTTTGCGTCTCAATCCTTTGCGTCTCAATCCTTTGCGTCTCAATCCTTTGCGTCTCAATCCTTTGCGTCTCAATCCTTTGCGTCTCAATCCTTTGCGTCTCAATCCTTTGCGTCTCAATCCTTTGCGTCTCAATCCTTTGCGTCTCAATCCTTTGCGTCTCAATCCTTTGCGTCTCAATCCTTTGCGTCTCAATCCTTTGCGTCTCAATCCTTTGCGTCTCAATCCTTTGCGTCTCAATCCTTTGCGTCTCAATCCTTTGCGTCTCAATCCTTTGCGTCTCAATCCTTTGCGTCTCAATCCTTTGCGTCTCAATCCTTTGCGTCTCAATCCTTTGCGTCTCAATCCTTTGCGTCTCAATCCTTTGCGTCTCAATCCTTTGCGTCTCAATCCTTTGCGTCTCAATTCTTTGCGTCTCAATCCTTTGCGTCTCAATCCTTTGCGTCTCAATCCTTTGCGTCTCAATCCTTTCCGTCTCAATCCTTTCCGTCTCAATCCTTTCCGTCTCAATCCTCTGCGTCTCAATCCTCTGCGTCTCAATCCTCTGCGTCTCAATCCTCTGCGTCTCAATCCTCTGCGTCTCAATCCTCTGCGTCTCAATCCTCTGCGTCTCAATCCTCTGCGTCTCAATCCTCTGCGTCTCAATCCTCTGCGTCTCAATCCTCTGCGTCTCAATCGTCCACATTTAAAAATTGGTGGCGTTTGAATTTGATCGCATCTAAAATCGGTCGTGTTTCAAAGTGGTCGCGTTCCAAATTGGTCGCGTCTCAGTTCGGCTGCATCTCGATTGATCGCGTCTCGTTCGGGCCTCAACCGTGGCTTCTCCACCGGTGGCATCTAAAACTTTTGTCTCCATTACTTATTTCAGGACCGGTTCTCTGTAATTGAGGAACAGATATTTGGATGAGGGCAATGAATGAAAATCTACTAATCGTTCAAAAAATGGAGGCAAATTAATTAAATATTTATGCTAGCTAGTCACAAACTGACCAGATTATTCATCACGTCAAGCTGTGCAGAGTGCTCTGAAGTTTCAGGACGAAGCAAAATAATGGTGACAATTTATTTATGTACATCGTTTCGCCATTTAAAATCTTTATTACAAGGTAGTGATTTTTATCGGGCGTTTTGCGATGATGCATTTCTTAAGCAGCTCTTATTACTATATTTCCTTAGCGAAATTGATTGTTCCAGTTCCTGTCATTGTGCTGGGCCAAATGCATTAGTTACTGTCTTTCAGCGATATTGAGACCGATAAATGAATGTGACGTTTGAGAATGTTAGTGGTGTGCTATCCCCCTTTCCTGGGTAATCATTGGTCTAAATACGTAGGGGCCTAAGTACATTAAACTAAACACGCTCTTTCGAACAAATGATATGTGATGGTAGCCTTTGATTGCGATTTCATATAGTTTAATGTCTTTTTAGTTGATTACTTGAAGATATCTAGTAGATGTAGTACACACGATCTAACTCTTAAGTAAAAATGACTCTTAAATAACTCTGAAATAAAAATATAAATAGGTAATGAACACTTGTAAGAGAGTTAATCAACGCTCAAAAAGAACGTTCACATATATTTAAAAAATCAACGTAATATTTTTAATTTCTTTATTAACAATATTTAAGGAAGGAACAATTCGATATTCTACAGTACACATTTCATGATGTGCATTCTAATAAAATGAATAGAAGAAGAGAAAGAAGAAACACAAATAAAATGTTTTCTTTGCATTATATTTTGTTATCCAATGACCTAATATCCAATCAGGAGCATCATGTGATCGATAAACATTATTTTTGGTTCCTAGATCATTAAAGGAAAACAAAAATTCCAACTGCAGTCTCGAGCTGTAGAGATTATTCGTAGCTGCTCGTAGTTAGGAGAACGCACGCTTTAAAAGCCACCATTTTCAGTATGCAGAGCGAGGCGTTTCGGCCTATTAATATAACAGGAGAACGAGGCAGCGCGTGTGAGGCCCAAAATCGCGCGGCGGCTCGTTCCTGAACGTTAGAACGCACTCGGACGCGTCGCCGACGAGGCGCCCAGGCGTCCCCCTTCCCCCGCCCCTTCCCCTGCCCCTGCCCCTTCCCCTTCCCACCCCTCACCACAAACCTCCTTCCCCTCCAACACTCGCACCGCGCGTGACGATTCCGGCCAGTAACACCTTACAGTGTTGAAAGAAGAAAGCGGACAAACGCAACTTTCACCGGCAAGTAAATAAATAAATAAATAAATAAATAAATAAATAAATAAATAAATAAATAAATAAATAAATAAATAAATAAATAAATAAATAAATAAATAAATAAATAAATAAATAAATAAATAAATAAATAAATAAATAAATAAATAAATAAATAAATAAATAAATAAATAAATAAATAAATAAATAAATAAATAAATAAATAAATAAATAAAAATAAATAAATAAAAATTGCGCAAAGAGCAATATTGTCTTACAGTCAAGGGTAGTACTTCCTTCGCAATTTTTTAAATATGAAGAAATCGATGCGAATAATTCATCAAATGACAAATGATTTTAGGCCATCATGACAAATTATTATAGGTCATGTTTTTTGGCCCGAAAGGACAATTTTGTCATGAAAATACAAATATTTTTCTCTCTTTAGTGTATGTCACGAAACTATCCGAATTATGCAGTTGAACGCTATGGTGTTCCACATCCCGGCGAAAACAGTTCAACAATACGTAAAGCAATTTGGAAAACTGTGATACCGTTCATTTCCCCGCTCTAGCTGTATAATTACCAATGATAAATATTGGGAATTAGTAATGATGAGTTGTTGCTGAGTTTGTAATGCACAAATTAGATCAATATTACTCATCTAAATCATTTTAAAACTGGAGTGAAATGCGTATCAGAAAATCGCAATTGATAACTATAAATTATAGGAATATTTAAGCATTAATCAATAGAACTTTCACACGTTTATAATTCAAAACAGTGCGGGTTTCGAAATTAAGTACTGTAGGTGATTGTCAAACAATATCCAGTTACAGAAATACAGTGGTCGGCAGGGTAACGCAATGAGATGAAAAACACTTTGAGAATACCTCGATAATATGTTGACTGCACACACGCCATTTAAACTCACATCAGATGAAAAACACTTTGAGAATACCGCGAAAATATTTCGTCTGCTCACTCATTCAACATTCGCAAATCATTTATTCTGGGACATTCACCTACAATGGTCAGGGAGACTTTTTACTGGAGATCTAATGAGTAGATAGAAGCGATAATGGTTACGAGAAGAAGAATGATAGAGGAGTTAGAGGGAAAATAAATGTAAGGACCCCGAGGAAGTCTGCTCGCTGTGTGCATTACAAATTTCAAACAGACTAGACGAGTGGGAAAATTGAAGAACAGGATAATCCGTAGTGTAGCGGTCTTGTTAGCAGTCGTCTTCTAGGTTTTTATGCGTTCAAAAATTCAGATCTACGCAGATCAAATTTGCGTTGGACGAAACGGATTTTGTACAGCAGCCGGGATTCTCCCGTTTCCCGCATTTCATATTGTATCTCCTTTCCATTCTCATAACTCACCACTTTAAGTGACAACTTCTCAAGCATATGTAGACATGGGCATAGCTGGTATCTACAGTCGCTGGTTTCGTTCAGCGATACTACGACTTTCGTACAATAAAACTGTCTTCCAGCAATACATTCCACACAATAATAGTTATTTATGAAATAAGTATATTAAGGCCTCTCATTCGGGTTTGGAGCAATATCAAACGAAACAGCACGCCGAGAGTTGAGAGTTCAAGTTGAGTTTAATAATCAATGGGATATTGTAATAAAATATTTCTATGCAAATATCGTTCAACATTTTATCCACTTATTTACCAAACCACCAAAATATTGAATTTATATTTTGCTTAAAAATAGTTCACTATCTAGCGAAAAGAGACATACTGAAGTTGATGGTTGTTAATAGGATTCCTAGGATGAGTTTTCTTCAAATAATACTCGTACTTCTTACAAAACGGTGACATGCACTATGTACTACAAATTTAATTCGTTGTACTGTCGTTTATTCTTAGTTTCGTAATGTTTGACTTCATATAATAAAATTCGATATCGAGTGGAGTGTCTCAGGGCGTAGCGCGCTGTCTTCGCATTCGGGAGGCCCGGGTTCAATTCCCGTGCTGGCCATCCTGAACGGAGTTTTCGTGGTTTCCCTCGGTCATCCAAGAGAATGCTGTGATGGTTCTACGGAAAGGCTACAACCGCAAAACCGGCATCGCTAGCCGAATTCGTTAACTACGCGAAATCACGAAGGTGAAGCGAATTCGAAACATCGTTGGTTCCTGGTTGGGTGACCGACTAGAATCCGAGATTTTACAGTGCCGAGGTCAATTGCCCTTTGCAGAACATATAATGGCTAAATACAAAATCAAATTCGATAAATAAAATAAAAAATATATTGATGTTCATTATGTTTCACAGTTCTACAATACCGCAAATTTCGACCTCTAAAACAGTTATTCCCCCCCACTGCGCCTGGCGGTTGCGGAAATCGGGCACGGGATGCTCCGCAAAGCGCGAGCAAAAAGGGGGGGGAGGGAGGGCAGCAGCGGGTCCAGGTGCGGCCGTGTAATGGCTTTTTAGCGTCGGCGTGTCGCCCGCCGGAACAGGTCCGGTGCGCTGAAACGCGTTCCGTGTGACCGGAAGGGCGCGAGGCGCCGCGGCGCCCAGCACATGCGGCGGCGGCGGCGGCGGCGGCGGCGACCGCCGTGCCACACGGCGCCCCGCTGTGGCGGGGACGAGGGCAGGGAGGCGGGGCGCGGCGGGGCTCCACACGGCGGTGCCAACACGTGGGCCCCCCTCCACCCCCAACCGCCCCGGACACGTGTCGGCGCGTGTGAGCGGGCGTCGCGCATCTGGCGGGCGGCCACCCTTTGCTTCTCCGCGCGCTGTTTAAATAAGGCAGCGACCGCAAGCGGAGAGGGCGATAAATCATTCATGCCCCACAAATATTTCATCCCTGCGTGTTCCATTGGAAAACAATTTACAGGCGTCCACCAACTGTCGCAGACCGCTGCTTGCCCGGGGATGTGATGCGATTTCTGTCGACGTTTTACTTCAGGTTTACTGACTGAAAGAACAATGCTTGGGGTTTAAGGGAACTTTATGTCAGGAAACACTGCGTTAAAAACGATTTGAGAAGATCGATCCGAGTTTCCCAAAACAGAAAGCGAAAACTGTAGAATGATTCTTTACCTGTAATCAATATTGGGTCTCATTTGACATTTATTCAACCAATTTATTCGTGAAAATAAACACGTTAGCTTTTATGGATTTTAGAAGTTATTTTACGTACTTTCCGGAATTAAATTATTCCAAATGTACGGATACAAACAAAAGGTAATGTATTTTCTGTGTACTACAAGGATGATAGAATGATTTGAAAGCGAGGCCTAGCACAATTGAAGATATCTCATGACAACTTTTGAACTCGTGAATAATTGAACACTCATTCAGAGACTGATTACTGATTGGTATTTTACATTCAAACAATGGTACAAATTTTGAGAATTTGTCAAGTATTATATTGGAATGTGCATTTTCTAATTGTTTATTACTGTATTGATAATAATTTGGACAGACCCATTCATTACAAAATATTGTATTATTCACCTCTAGAAAATTTGCAAATTCTCAAAATAACTCCCCACACTTCATAGTCACGTTCTTTTAACTTCATGGAGCGGTCGTTATCGATAGCTTATACATGAGCTCTCTCGCTAGGCACCTGTTAATTCATCGTTGATAACTAATCACAGCTATGCATTTCATCATAATGTCATTTAGTCCATCAACCTGTCACCGAGTTTATCCCAAAGTCAGTCCATCAGTCATGATAAATACGAGCCCCATTCGGCCCTATCAATTCCAATGGATGATGTAAATTCAGTGATTCAAATTATCGGACGAATCCATCAATGTTTCCGTGCGTATGTTCCGGCATTATTCCACGCTCAATAGCAATTATTGCCTCCATTTCGCGTTGCGCCACCTCCACTGCCAAGGGCCTCCGACTGACCATCCCTGCAGCCGAGGGCGGCTTGTTTTTGTGCGCGATGCGTGACGACAAAAGAGGAGAGGCATCAAAGCGGGACAGAATCGGCTGCAGAGAGCTTGGGAGCTGAGTGAGGAACTCACCAGCACAACCAGCCTCCAGCGAGAAATTCGAAACAGGTACCACCACCAGTTTTCTTTATCTACTCCTGAATATAAAAGCATGCGAATACTTCAGAAGCCTATGAAATGTTAGAATTACCGATTTTTCGGTATAGAATTCCATCGGCAGAGAATTCCATAACGTCGTATGGCGTATAATTTAAAGGTAAGTGTTAATTTCCTAGAAAAGGACTGCTGCCAACATTCAAAACTACCTGCTGGATAGCAAATCAGAGAAATGATGCTGTCAGAACGTTCTAATAAATCTAAGGATTATATATTTTATCTGTAAGCATGTTGCAACACTGAAACTTTAATAATAGATTTTATTTCAGTTTTAAACATTACGCAAACGACACATTTTAATATTATATTGATGTGCACAAGTTATTTTGGAGCTGAAACAATTGCTATTGTTATCTTAAGAAGGTGAACAGAGTTTCTACAGCGATAAATAAAGGTAAATAAAGTGATGGCAATAAACATCTGGGATTGGTTTAATTTGAATAAATCCTTAGCATTGGCTACTTACAACATGGACAGACATGAGTGAAATAGTCATGGTAATATGCTGCATGTCGGTTAATCAAACAACCAATTAATTTGTCTCTGCACGAGATCTTGCATTTATGCTGCTTTAGTGAATTACAAGTCACGAGACTTAAGAAGTTTGTCCTGTTCTGACGCTCAATAAAATTCTTGTCACATTATTTCCTCTTGAGTCCAAAAAATTTCAACGAAAATAATAATAATAATAATAATAATAATAATAATAACAGAAATAGTTTAAAATATATTTCATGTGCATGTAATCGAAAACTTGTTGTACTTAATACATCTTTATTCAAAACAATCAAAATAATAGAGAAAATATGAGAGCCTCTTCGTTTGAAACATGCATTTCGTTCATTTGGTTGTAACAAAGATAGTAATATTTGTACAAAATCAACTGTTAGAAGCACTTAAGTGAAAACCATTAATGATAAGAAATCCACGAAAAGAAACAATGCGTATATCAAGATGTCATGGTCAGTGGAGTTGTGCGAGGGTGTATTTGTCGTTACATTTTTCGACCACCACCGTTATGCAAAACCATTTTACCATGACCAAGCAAAATAGTGTCGACCAGTATCCCAAACTTCATCGGAGAAAAATCAGTACTTCAGCTCACGCACTGCATCCAAAATGCTAACGGAGCGCGTATCTGCGAATGGACTGGAGGAGGCGGGGTGGCTGCTCAGAAGGCGCGAACTCCCACCCTCCTCCTCCTCCCCCTCCTCCCCCCTCCTCCCCCTCCTCCCCCTCCTCCTCCCCCTCCTCCTCCCCCTCCTCCTCCTCCCACCCCTCTTCCTCTTTCGCTCGCCCCACCACCCTCGCGCCTCCCGCCGCGCCGGCCAGGAAATCACTATATCAGCGCCCCCTCGTGTTATTGAAACCCAGCGGCAGCCTGCCAGCGCGACGTACAGGCGGTCCCAAAGTTTGCCACATTTTTGCTCCACCGCCCTTCGCCGCCCCCCCTCCCCACCACTGGCTCTGTCGCTGTCGGCGTCTTCGCGACCTTTCGTTTTCTTCCCTTTGCGACTACGGAAGTCCATGCGATTGCGTATTCTATTCTCACGTGGACATACACAAATAGTATCAGTGCGCACCTATGAGTACTTCTTGTTATGTTCAAAAGGAGAATGTGTCACTGTAGTGGAAACACCTCCTACTGCTTTTATTGTTTCAATTTAACCCCCTTCTTTTTACCAGAGTGAGTCTTCATCGATCTCATCACTGTCAAAAGTCTGATTGATTGTTAGTGATTCCGGACGCGTCAACTACTAAGGTCATTAGTTCCATAAGTGTAGTGCATGTTTTTTCGGCGTGGGAAGCGGATATTCCCCGCTGGATGGATCCCCGCTGAGAGATCCGGCGCCGATCTACCGTCGACTAGCTGAGTTTCCCCCAACCAGGTATCTCCCACCAGCGGGGCACCGCCTCAGCTCCCGACCAAACGGTCGGCATCCCGGCATATGTGGTAATGTAGTACATGTTAGTGAACGTTTGTGTGAGGGGTAAGGATAGGACGAGGAAGAGGAAAGAAAGATCGCTCGCGGTCCGTGGCCCGTTTGTTAGGGTACTGCTCCAGCCTTCGCTTGATGTTGATCGGAGAAACCACGGAAAACTACATATCAGCGCAGCTAGAATTCTCCTCCAGACAGCGACGGAAGTCGACCTAGCTGACAAGCTGGGGACTCGAAAATAAGACATCCCGATCAGAGGCACTGCAGTGACATCAATAGATGCACTGAGCCACCTCACCCGGATGACACGTCTGTTGAGTGGTAGATTTATCATTACCATTTAAAACCAATCACCACCTCCAGACTCTTTCTCTTCTTTCATCACTTCATTCTTCACGTCACCTTCATCTTATCTATTCAGTTTTCTCCGCTTCCTTTCCATGTGAAATTCTCTCCGATTCACCGTACGTAACCTTCTCAAAGTGTTGGATTTCCATCTTTATCGTTCCGTTTCCGTTATTAATTCCTTCCTCGCTGAGCCGCCCGCCGCCGTCCCCACTGCCCGTCGATGTGCCCCAGCGCCCTCGCCCGCCCTCAGCGACACCCCTCGCTCACCGCCTCTCCTCGGAGGCGCGCCGGCTGAAATTAACTCGAGCCTTTTCTCTCCACGGAAATTATGTTAAGCACTGCAGATTGTGCCGCAGAGGGTCGTTTTTGCGTTCTCAGAGAATTAGGAGAGAAGTAATTTAGGGGCGATACAAGGTTTCGAGGAAAGAGATGTACGGAGGGAGATTGCGACTCCGAAGTGACAAAACACCACCGCTTTCTGCTCCGAGTTTCATTCACTTTTATTTTCTACTTTGTCTCTTAAAGAGAGGTCTTTTTTATATATATAAAGCACGCATTCTGCTTTTTTTATTCCATAAACCCCGGGATTAAATTTTAAAAAAGAGGGGCTGGGGGCAAAAGCGTAAATCACTGTAGCCACGGATAGTCAGGGAAACAAATCAGTTCAAAAACGTTTGTTCCGGGGAACACGCTAGAGAGAAAATAAAGGAGTGGGCGCTCGCTTTATCAGACAGCGACTATTTAAGGTACGCCATTACGGGGCTTTGTTTTTCCGCGCCTGCACGTGAGCGGGTGCAGCCGCCGCCGCCCGCCGCCGCCGCCGCCGATTGCGCCCCGCCGCCGCCCCTGCGCCGCAGCCGAACGGCGCCGCTGCCGGCCGTTTGTGGGAAACGTTCAGGGCAGGGTAATGCAGGTAAGCTCATTGTCTCCGCTCGCCGATTTGTTGAAACCTTTCGTAAAACCCAAATATGAAAAGAAGGTAAATTGTAGGTTCACTACTGAATGCAATATTTGGGTTGAAAAGTGGCATTCAGTATTAACTCTGCAGTTCATTAGCAAATTAATGAATAAAGCAAACATTCAATTTGATGGTTTACTTTTTCTTGGGTATAAAAGAATGATTAGTATACATTAGTCATGTATGATTCTAATGAGGTGACATTCAACGTCAACAGCAGTAAATCATTTTACTGGTATGATGTATTACTGGTCAATCTTTTGAACCCCATAAACAATGCACTATAAAATTAAACGGTGAGGAAATCTGAATTAATTGCAGCCACGGAAGCTTTGAATAATAAAAGTACGATATTATGTTAACACGAATACGAGGTGAATAGAAGAAGCGTTAATTGAAAAAGAAATAAATGTGAGAAAAACGGCAGAACGTTAGAGGGAAAATGAGTTAGGCAGCCCAAAGAAATACGATTCTTATATTTATGGTGCTGATAACGCACGAATAGGTTAAAAGGCAAGAGTTCATAGAAGGTCAAAGGGAGCGGAGTGTGGATGGGTATAAAGACAGGGCGGAACGCGACAAGACAGAGCAAAGGAGAAACGCAGATTTTCCGAAAAGAGGTAGAACAGCACGAAGGATGCAGGGTGGGCGCGGGGCTGGGAGGTACTGAGGAAGACGTGGGCGTGCTAAATCCAGGCGAAAAGCAATGAGACTGGATGACGTGGGGCGGGGAGCCGCGGGGTGAGGAATGGGAACGAGGAGGGGCGGAGAGGAATGGGAGTGCACGGGGGCGGGGGCGGGGACGGGGGCGGGTCGGCGCGCTGTACCGTTCACATAATCGAATGACCGCCGGATGCAGCGGCCATAAAATTGACATACGAGCGTTAAACTGAATGTTAAAACCTCGTAGGGCGGCGCCGCGCCGACATTGGCCCTGGAGCCCCCAGGCCCCATCGTTCGCTGCTGACGCCGCCGGCGCCGCCGGCGCCGCGAACCCCGGCCCCAGCAGGGCTTTCGCTCTCGGCCACGCACACGCGCACGCGCAGTCACGGCTTCCGCTCTCAAGCCGCCTGATTGCCTTTGCTTAGTAAATTACTTTTATTTCTTACTGATTCCTTATAACTTGTTATTGCCTTCGATAAGGAGCTCGTTATACACTGCATAACTTACCTGGATGGAGAGGATCGTGGTTACGAAGGGAATATGAATAGAGTTGGTATGGAATATGAAAAGAGAAACCGTGTCAAATTAACGTCTAATTAATAAGTACATCTGAATTAATAAACTTAGGTAAAAAATAAAATTATCCTGAGATTGTATCACAAGCGTTAACTAGTTCTAATGATCTCGAGAGGAAAAAGCCCTCGGGCTAAAGGCCATCGGTCTTTTTGTCGCTTGATCATTATAACCCTTATAACACTCTTGGATCGTAAATAACTATTATCCCCGGAATAAATACTGTGAGACTTTGGACATTCTTTTTCCTTACCTCCCTTCTGTGTATTTTAGCATCTAACCCAGTTTTTGATCGGATTTTCAAAAATTGAACTGTCAAGTTCACTGTTTTTTCTTATTCCAGATGCCTTATATGGATAATTTTCTATACTCAAAAGACATAAAATATACTTAATTGGAAGTATAAACAGAGTTTGGAATTCCTGAACGCTAGATATAGATTTAGTTAAGTTCTCTAAAGAATTGAGAGCTTCTAGCCAAGTTGTATTCATGATTGGCGTCGATTCCAATCTTCTTCTAGAACCATGCTTAGCTGGTATATGCCTGTGATTATGTCGGAGGAACAAGAGTAAAGAAATAGTAAATGAGTAAGAGTAAATGAAACAGTGATTAATCCGTAACCAAATTAACGGGTCCTATGCAGCTAAGAACTAACAGTTTTGCACTTTTTCGAGGGAAAAACTTGCTAATTTAACGAGCGGCGAGAGCCGGCTCTTTTTTTGGCGCTTTGGAGCACTGACCATCGTTCGCAGCGAACCCCGCACCCAGCGAAGCTTTCGTTTAGGCCTCGCACACGCTCACGTGCAGTCACGTCTAGCTCCCTCAAGCCTCCTCGACTTGTCCTTGGAGCTTCTTTTGCTTAACAAATAACTTTTACCTCCGGGAGAGGTAAATACTGTGACACTTCGGAAATTACTTTTCTTCTTTCTGAGTGTTTTAGCATCTTAAAGGACTTGTTCCCAAATAGTTCCCACGTTCAAAACAAAGCTATTCCCTCCTATGGTTGGTATACTCCTTTCTGTCTGACTACAATAATGTTGAAATTTCATAACTTACATAATTATTGTTTGCATTGAACTAATGTTGTTGATTTTTTACTTTATAATAACCTGTTTTAATAGTGTTAATTTTATAATTTTAAAGAAGTTATTGTTATAAAATATTTTTAATACTGAACAATGTAACGATTCATGTGAAGAAAATAAAAAACTTTCTTCTTTCAAACGAAAGATATTACTTATATCAAGAAGCTACGAAAAAACATCCAGTTCTCTTTTAAATGTATCAATTATTTGGAAGAAAAGCATTACGCGAGATGTATTGTGCCATTTTGAAATAATATTCGACTCTGCTTATTACATTTTTTAATGGTTTTCAGAAAAAATGTATTTTATCCCACAGGTTTAGTGAGAAGCAGGCTATTCCAACTATCCTCTTCTATTAGTTTTTATTTACCTACTATCTGAAACCACCCAGAGTTAGCAGATTATATTTTATTTACCTACTATCTGAAACCACCCAGAGTTAGCAGATTATATTTTATTTACCTACTATCTGAAACCACTCAGAGTTAGCAGATTATATTTTATTTACCTACTATCTGAAACCACCCAGAGTTAGCAGATTATATTTTATTTACCTACTATCTGAAACCACCCAGAGTTAGCAGATTATATTTTATTTACCTACTATCTGAAACCACCCAGAGTTAGCAGATTATATTTCATTTACCTACTATCTGAAACCACCCAGAGTTAGCAGATTATATTTTATTTACCTACTATCTGAAACCACCCAGAGTTAGCAGATTATATTTTATTTACCTAATATCTGAAACCACCCAGAGTTAGCAGATTATATTTTATTTACCTACTATCTGAAACCACCCACAGTTAGCAGATTATATTTTATTTATCACAATCACGACCACTTCGACCACTCCGTCCGCACTCCTTTCCATTCCTTCCACTCCTTTCACTCCTTCCACTCCGTCCATTCTGCCCACTCCGTCCATTCTGCCCACTCCTTCCATTCTGCCCACTCCTTCCATTCTGCCCACTCCTTCCATTCTGCCCACTCCTTCCATTCTGCCCACTCCTTCCATTCTGCCCACTCCTTCCATTCTGCCCACTCCTTCCATTCTGCCCACTCCTTCCATTCTGCCCACTCCTTCCATTCTGCCCACTCCTTCCATTCTGCCCACTCCTTCCATTCTGCCCACTCCTTCCATTCTGCCCACTCCTTCCATTCTGCCCACTCCTTCCATTCTGCCCACTCCTTCCATTCGGCCCACTCCTTCCATTCGGCCCACTCCTTCCATTCGGCCCACTCCTTCCATTCGGCCCACTCCTTCCATTCGGCCCACTCCTTCCATTCGGCCCACTCCTTCCATTCGGCCCACTCCTTCCATTCGGCCCACTCCTTCCATTCGGCCCACTCCTTCCATTCGGCCCACTCCTTCCATTCGGCCCACTCCTTCCATTCGGCCCACTCCTTCCATTCGGCCCACTCCTTCCATTCGGCCCACTCCTTCCATTCCCACTCCTTCCATCGGCCCACTCCTTCCATTCGGCCCACTCCTTCCATTCGGCCCACTCCTTCCATTCGGCCCACTCCTTCCATTCGGCCCACTCCTTCCATTCGGCCCACTCCTTCCATTCGGCCCACTCCTTCCATTCGGCCCACTCCTTCCATTCGGCCCACTCCTTCCATTCGGCCCACTCCTTCCATTCGGCCCCACTCCTTCCATTCGGCCCACTCCTTCCATTCGGCCCACTCCTTCCATTCGGCCCACTCCTTCCATTCGGCCCACTCCTTCCATTCGGCCCACTCCTTCCATTCGGCCCACTCCTTCCATTCGGCCCACTCCTTCCATTCGGCCCACTCCTTCCATTCGGCCCACTCCTTCCATTCGGCCCACTCCTTCCATTCGGCCCACTCCTTCCATTCGGCCCACTCCTTCCATTCGGCCCACTCCTTCCATTCGGCCCACTCCTTCCATTCGGCCCACTCCTTCCATTCGGCCCACTCCTTCCATTCGGCCCACTCCTTCCATTCGGCCCACTCCTTCCATTCGGCCCACTCCTTCCATTCGGCCCACTCCTTCCATTCGGCCCACTCCTTCCATTCGGCCCACTCCTTCCATTCGGCCCACTCCTTCCATTCGGCCCACTCCTTCCATTCGGCCCACTCCTTCCATTCGGCCCACTCCTTCCATTCGGCCCACTCCTTCCATTCGGCCCACTCCTTCCATTCGGCCCACTCCTTCCATTCGGCCCACTCCTTCCATTCGGCCCACTCCTTCCATTCGGCCCACTCCTTCCATTCGGCCCACTCCTTCCATTCGGCCCACTCCTTCCATTCGGCCCACTCCTTCCATTCGGCCCACTCCTTCCATTCGGCCCACTCCTTCCATTCGGGCCCACTCCTTCCATTCGGCCCACTCCTTCCATTCGGCCCACTCCTTCCATTCGGCCCACTCCTTCCATTCGGCCCACTCCTTCCATTCGGCCCACTCCTTCCATTCGGCCCACTCCTTCCATTCGGCCCACTCCTTCCATTCGGCCCACTCCTTCCATTCGGCCCACTCTTTCCATTCTGCTCACTCTTTCCATTCTGCCCACTCTTGCCGTTCTACTTGCTCTTTTCTGTTCTTTGGCTCCTTTCCCTCTCCCACTCCGCCAGTTTCTGCGGGTTCCACCTACTCTGCTTCCTCGCCCCCCTAAGGCAACGCCCGGCAACAATTAGTCAACTCGGTTCAGAAACACTGCAGATTGCATTATACTAAATTTCCTAAGGAAACCACATTTTGATCGCACGCCCTCCCACACACCCACACATTTGTTTCTCGGCCGCTGAAATGTATTTGTGTAAACTTTGGAAGCAATCTCTCCAGTGGTTCAAAAGATTTTGTGGAAGTTACACATGTACACACTTCTATACAACAGATTCAGAACACTTGACTGTTTTCTGCAAAACATAACTGACCCACGATGTGGAAATATATGAATGAAAGAAAAATCATTCAGAATAAAATAAAAATAAAAAATAATTTCAAGTGAAATGTAATTAAATTATCGTTTGTGACTATCTCTCACTTACATTCATCTTGAAATTCAAAAGTAAGGTTTAAATATTCTAATGAGTTTTGCTTTAAAGTGGAAAGTATATGGTTTCATCAAACTTTAATTCTGCCTTCACTTCCAGACACAATACTCTCGAGAAAGATGAAATTTTCGAAATTAAGTTATCACTATTGATCCTCAATGACCACGGGATTATAAAATTTAATGAAGCATAACCGGTTACCCATAGTACAATTATCCTGATATCTGCAGCCTTACTGAGCAGCTGGTGCAGTTTCTCAATGCGCGGTCCGCAGCGCCAATGCAGTGTAAGGAAAGACGACTGAGGCGGCGGCGGCGGCGGCGGCGCGGGCGCCGGAGCGACTGCCAACGGCAACGCCCCCTTCGAAGAACGACTCGCCGCCCTTTCTTCCCCACAGCGGCATTTAAATCTCCGCCCCCGCCTCTGCGACCTCGCCCCGCCCCGCCCCGCCCTCCAACGCCGCCCGCCGCTCTATCCGACCGCGAGCCCGCTATCGGCCCCGAATGCATGTCCGCCGTCGCTGCCACACGCGAAGCCTTCGCCGCACATCCCCTCCCGCTCGCGCGCGCTCGTGTCCTTCGCCTGCACGCCGCAGCTTCCAGCGTTCCCTGCCTCTCTGGCAGCCACGTCTAACTACGTCGTCATATCGTCGTGGTAACCGCAATAGGTCGTATGTCAAATCTACTGTAGTTTTCAGAAAGAACGAAAAACTTTTTTACCTCTCTATGTCGTGACAGTCGCTTTCACAAATGTAGAAGCTTGCTCTATTCGGTTTTCCATTACTCCCTCGTCTTTCGACCTATTGCAACTTATATCATTGTGATCAGTCAAGAGAACATAATAAACAATGATTTTTTTACATACGCTTACCATTGCGGTTACCACGACATTGGGGCGTCTCAACCATTGCGGTTACCACGACATGTTTTTTGGGCCGTCTCAACTATAACCGATTTCATGCGAACTTGAACTGCTTTTAACTTTTTTGATTTCTTTGTCTATGGTTTGCATTTACCATACCATAAACGAATTCTAATTCATAATTCTCCCACTTTTCGCCGCCACATAATCATTACAGCCCGTCTGGATACCCGAGGTCATTAGGGCTGAAAGGCCGTAGCTGCGTCGGCTCGAGGGTCGCGGGTTCGAATCCCACCTCGAGCATGGATGTTTATGTGTGTTTGTGTTGTCCTTACGTATTCTCCCTTCAGTTTCCCCTACAGTCTGCATGAACCCTATTTCTTTCATCGTCTCCTTCATTAACATCTCCGACTCACTATCATCACTTTCATTCCACGTTCTCTGAAACATTTCTTCAAAATGACATATTTCCAACCATACAATGATGAATACCTGCCGGCAGATACGTTGTAACCCTTACTTTTCTGGAATGCTGGGTTTCCTCGCATAAATGTCGTTTGTGATCTCAGTAGGGCATGTAGGAAAATATGTTGGCAAACATGAATATTAAGCGCCTTTTCTCTTCTTTTTTTAATTTCGCCACGAGTTGCATGGGTGTATAAACGTTTTAATAATGGAGGAGAAAAGTCGTGTGTAGCACTCTCTGAATCTGAAACAGTGAAATTGTCGCTGATTCAATCAGTGAGAACCGAAGTCACTGATATCTTCAGTCAAAATGTGTAGTTTCGCTGACAATCAGCGAATATGCGAACCTTTTCATAATGACCCCCAGCATTTCACTGGTCGTCAGTGGTAAAAGTTCCGCGCCACCATCACTCACTGATGTTCAGTCGTCACGTTCAATTAGTTGTCACAGATTTCACTGATTCAAACAGTGAAGTTTCACTGATTCAAACAGTGAAGTTTCACTGATTCAAAAAGTGTATCCCATTTTCACTGATTTGTTCACTTCATTTCACTGATTGTCAGTGGCTGTGTTATAACTGACACCATCAGTGAATAGTCACTGTCAATCAGTAGTTTTTCACCGATTCAAACTGAGGGAGCAAATGTTGCATTTTGAGGGTTATAACGTTTCTGCCAGTAGGTATTCAAATACGCTTATTGAAGTAGGATCGTATTAATATCACTTATTTATGATCTGTCTGTACCAGGCAATTGCTACTCCCACCCGCAATACGGTCGACAATGCTAACGTGTTCATTGCTATTTCTGCTCCGCCGTCTCACCCCGCTTTCGAGATCGGCTCCGCCATCGCTGCCTCTCCTCCGCTCCGCCCGGGCGTCCTCCACCCCCGCGGTCGTGTCGTGCTCACAGAGCGCGAAGAAATGCGGCAGCGAATTCCTATTCATCGCGCTCGATCCCACCACAAGCACACACGAGACGCAAGAAAAGGCGGGCGCGATGCGGCGACGGCCGAGGAGACGGGGACGGCACTCATGGGACTGTGGGGACGTCGACAGCGAGGAGGTAGAGAGTAGGGATGCGGTATCCATGTTGATGTTTTCAGAACATCAATGTTTCTGTAAAAACATCGATGTTTTAAACATCGATGCATTAACGGCGTTGATTTTTTTAACATCGATGTTTTGTTTAGGATTGAAAAATTCCCAGGACCACAATACTGTAAAAGTTAAAATATGAAAATATTGCTGATAAAACTGTTAGTTCGTGTATTGGAACCAAAGGAACGCTGTTTGTACTATCTCCATCGACCGTACACCCTCCTGCAAGAAGGCCTCCATGTCCTTGTATTTCCTCTTTCTTCATATTCAATTCGCACTATGAGAAGTAGGCAACAAATGTGATGTGGGAATAGAATCTACCCCTTCTTCTCGTACCATTATTTGACGAATCGATAAACACAAACACGGTCAAATTAATTTTTGTTGCACACGAATTAAATGTTAGAGAAATCAGCTTGAAAACATCGACGTTCAAGAAGTCGACGGTTTTAATCAATGTATTATTAACATCGATGTTTTTTTATTTTGAATATTGATATTTGCTAACATCGATGTTTTATTATCGTCGTCGCACTAGTAGAGAGGGTGTACGCAGAGAACACGATGGCGTTGGGGGATCGTAGACATGGTTGCGTAAACGTGGAACAGAAGGAAGGGGTCGAGGTGGGAGTTGGGGGAAATGTTTCGGGCGGGTGCGCCGGGGGGGGGCGGAGGGGCGGGGGCGGGGCGACGCCAGAAGCGGCGGCACCCTTTCGGCATCGGTGCCTGCTAACATGCTGCGTCGCCGCCCCGGGTGCCGTTTCCTTAGAAATATTTCGTTTTCTTTGCTACACTTCTCTCGGCCGCAAGACTGATACGTTTCTGCAACATTGTTGTCTGGTTATGGCCCTGCGAAAGAAGGAAAACGAAACCGCATTCCTCGAAAAGTAGTCGTACTATATTACAGAAAAAATTTTCCGGGACAGGAAACAACAAAAGACTGCAGTAACAAATCACTGGAGCCGTATGTTTCAACCAACTTCGTTTGTTTACCTACTGGCGCGGAAATAAGACTGGGCGGAAAGAAAATTGTTCAGTATAATGTACCATATTAAGAAAATAATTGTATCTTATTCTTTAACTTATACTGAAATCTTTTGTTTTTTCTTCTTTTTTCTAGAATATTTTTTGTGATTTGTTGAACATTTTCTCAAGCAAAAAAATCTTAAATAAAAGTCTTGAAATTCTACTATTGATGAGATCGAGTGGAAATGTAAAATGTGAATCAAGTAATTTGCTCCACCCCATTCTTTTACATTTTTAATCAAATTCGTTGCCTGGGTTCTGGACAATATTTCCAAAATATTTAGTTTCAATTGTTTAGAGCAGTAGGTGTCATTGCAAAGTGAATAAGCGTAAAACGTCTGGTGTCAAACACCATTCTCCGTCTAACGGGGGGTTAGCATGCAAATTCGTCAATGTTTGCGACATAAAAAAGGAAAGGCACACTTTTCCTTTGAAAGCCTTCATTCTTTTGACAACACCATTATTAGCAAATATCAGAGTACGGTTGATTAATGTTTGTGATGAAAATGGTACAGTTGGCCCGAGAAACTGTGAGAAGTATGGGAAAGAAAGAGAATGGAAAACGGAGGAAGAATAAATACAATGTTGTTGAGTATAAAATGGTGGGACCGATAATCGGACAAGAATTGAGAGGAGCAAAATAATATTGAGAATACGACAAAATTATTGACCTATAGAACATCATTCAAAGACAGAAGAAACGAAATTGGCAATCAACAAAAGAGAAGGCGTCTCGAAAGTAATGGAGGGCAAAGGGGACGCCAGACCGCACCAGGCAATCAAGGTCGGTGGTGGGAGTGGCTGAGGCGAGTAAAATGAGGGCGAGAAAGATGCAAATTAGGACTCAAGTGATGGAGCACTTACAAGATGACTAAGAAAACAGAGTAATGTAAGAGGGGTAATGGCAACAATCTCGCGACGAAACGTACCGAAAGAGAGAGAAAAGGGGAGAAGACAAAAACGGGTACAGTTAGTAGGAAGTACGAGGCAGCGTGATGCGAAAGCATAGGAATAGGAAGCATTAAAAACAAAAATTCAGAGGATCTGAGAATGACTGAAGAGTGCAGTGAACATGTTGGATAATATACCCAATTCGAAAAATAATGCGAACGAAGAGAACAGTGCACAGTGATTGAAGTCGTTGGAAAGTGCAATGAGTAGATGATGAGGACAAGAGATAAAGATAGATGAGAGAGTATGGCGCAGAGGGTGGGGTCCACTCAGCGACAGGACAGCGGGTAGCACAGAGATGGAGTCGGACGGTGGGATGACGGATTGTAGAGCGACAGACGTGAGCGAAAGGGTGCCCAAGAGGCGAGCCGGGGCGGGGGAAGCGGCGAGGAAAGGAACCCGAGCGGCCAAGCAGATGGGGGGAGGACTGGTCGGCGGAAATACAGAGGCCGCGCCGCCGAGGCGGGTAGCGTGGAGGTCGGAAGGCGACAGTGGCGGGGGTGGGGGCCAGACGGTCGACCCGCTTCGCTCGCGTCATTCCCGCGCGACGCGGCCAAACGGGCGACAGCCGGCGCGGAGCGGCGCGGCGGAGCGGGGCGAGGCGGAGCGGGGTGGGGTGGGGTGGGGCGGGGCGGGGCAGGCCGGGGAGGAGCGGAGCGGGTCGGGGTGGGGCGGGGCAGGACGGAGCGGGGCGGGGCGGGGCGGGGAGGAGAGGGTGGGGCGGGGCGGAGCGGGACGGGCCGGGGCGGAATGGCGCGGGGCGGGGTGGGCGGGGCGGGGCGGGGTGAGGTGAGGCGGGGCGGGGCGGGGTGAGGTGGGGCGGGGCGGGGTGAGGCGGGGAGGGACGGGGCAGGGCGGGGAGAAGCGGAGCGGGGTAGGGCGTTGCGGAGCGGTGCGAGCGGGGGTATGCGGGGCGGGGCGGGACGGGGCGCCGTGGGTCTGATGAGATGTAGACAAATCACGGGGGCGGTATTGCCGGCGGCGGCGAGCGAGCGACGCCCGCGGCCCGAATTGGGGGCGACGTGCAGCGCATGGCAAGCGGCGCCGACGCGACGCTCCGGCAGCCGCTGCCGCTGCCCGCAGGCTGTTGGACGCCGCCTGCGCCCCAGGCGCCGCCTGGCGGGCCGACCCCCGCCGCCTCTTTCTCAGGCCTTCTTCACTCACAACGAGATGCGCCCGCACGGGCCCGCAAAGGAATGGCCTCTTTAGAGTTGCTAGAAAGGTGGGCGCTTAGAATTTAAAATGTTTTCCTCTTAATTTGATGGCTTGTTATCAGTACTTAATTTAGTTTATATTTGTAAATTATTAGTAATATTTCTTTTATAACACATATTATTACATATTTTTATATATTATTATGTTACTATTGTAATCGCGATTTTTTTTATAGTTTCAATATGTCAAAATATCTTACTGTATATTTCCATTAATAATAGGAAGGAAATTAATTTAACAGGAAGAATATTGAAAATGAAAACATTGAGTCTGCATACATATCCGTACATAGTAAGACTCAGATTAAATACCACTATTGGAGCATGTTGGGGAGGGTGGAATGGAAGATGACTATTTTTGCGAATTGATGTGTGATAGGAAATATCGTCATAATCAAAGTCTGAGATATGCCCGTGATTGGAAGGAAACTCTTCTTGCACTGGGCAAGTACTCGAAATACGAATCGTATCTTGAGCAGGGTTGGGCTGGTTGAGCAGGCACACCACAGTACCAGAACGTCTCTTAGTGACAAGTAGGGCGAGAAAGTACCTGTTAAAATATTTTGATGTGGCTTTCTAAAGATAGCATGCCAGATGAAATATTCCAGTAAAATGTACAAAAGACCCAAAAAACTTATGCGCGACTTTACTGTAAACATATAAAAATTTGAAATATTAGAAAAAATTGAAAAATTGTTATTATCTGTGATAATTTGCTGATTTAATTTTTTGTGGCACAGCATCTTTGGCAATTGTGGAGTAGATGTTAACTAAATATATTAGAAACATAACAAAAATATTTATTCTACATTACAAATGAATCAATGTTTCAAATAAGTGGCTATTCGTCTTGGTCATTAGCTTATCAATCAGCATCAAGTTAAATGGCAACTCCTTGTCATTTGTGTATATATGATTTTACAATTTTCGAGTGGAGACAACTTTGCTGCCAGCCCTTGCCACGAATGTGCTCGTGCATGCAAGGAGAATACACCAGGTCACGGGACAGAGTTTCAAGAACGCACTGGGTTGAATACACGACGACGGGTGAAGAGGCGAAACGTCTTCTCTGCAGTAACTTCTAACGACTAGCTTTGGTTCGCATTCACCAAAGTCTTCTAGGAAGCCTTGCAGTTAGCCTTATAGGAGACGCTGCTGTTTTCCAAGAAATCAGTGGCGTCCGCACGGCGTTTTGCGACATGTCACTTTGACAGTGCTGCGCCCAGTGTTGTTATACTGTAATGTTGGTATTCCACCAGTAAGAAATCATTTTTCCCCTGCGTTATGAAATAATTTCCGAAAGTTCTTTCTACTTATTTTTTAAGTTACTTATTACATTTAAAAAACAATTTTATAAGTTACTTTATTGGTCCACTATATTAAAATTTGTTGTACACTAACCCCAACAGAAAATAATATTATAGTGATTAACATTTAAACCAATTAAATGATGCAATTTAAAATACATTTAAATGCTTAAACATTATTAAATGTAAGCTTACATTCAGCAATGTGAACAGAGTCGCAAGCTTAATGTCATGTCAGTATAGTTTATAAACACATTAAGCGCAAACAAACGTGTATTAGAGTATATATAAGAATCCCCTTAACTTTTACCCAAATAATTAAACCCCCAAGCAGTCCACTAATCTAAGAAATGATGGTGCTACAACAGCGCATACTTTCTCGCCTTATTACTACTCATTTTTCGAAAAACTATATCTGACCTTATTTCATGATGTCTTTAAGAAACATATTTCATTCAGAGAAAAAATCTCTATTTCAAATATAATAGATGTAGGAAGACTTCCAAAAATTTGCACTTTCGCAATTTTCAAAAATCGGGCTTTTCAACGAACATGAGCACTGCGCCATGCTCTCAAACGTCCTTTACGCTATCTGAGGACAAAGTTTAATCAAAAAAATTGGTGCCATTTCTGAGAAAATTTTGAAAATGTTTTGAGGCTTCCTATAAAGTAATCTCAAGAATTACAATATCTGTTTTAAACTCCCAAAGCCTCGAGTTCGTTCAGATCGATACGGGAATATCAATTTTGGAGAACGGCTGAACGGGTTAAGCGCTAGTCTTGACCACAGACTTGCTGTCAGTCGGACAGGCAGAGTGACTGACTGACTGACTGTGAGACGGAAGGACGGACAGACAGTTTGGCCATCAATCGATTTTTTGGTATCAAGGACCCATAAAACATGGATTCTGGCTACCCACGTTTTAGAATAAGTAATTTATTGTTTATAGGAACAGGATTTATCCACTTTTTTCGTCATCAGGGCCTAACAATAAGAGTTTTTCTGAGGAAAATTCGCCGTTTTCCGGAACACGATTAGATAATTTTTTCTTCTTAGGATGTAAGCGCGAGATAGTAATTTTTTTTCTTCTCAAGAAGAGCGAGAAAGCAAACCTTTCTCTTCTTACGAAGTTAGAACGAGAAAGTAAAAAGAGATGGTTGAGTTTCTCAGAAACCAGTATATTTAACAATAACTGATATTTATGTGTATGTTTCCACAATCATCCTGGGCAATGTTGCGATGTAAAATACTCACTATGTTCAGATCAATTATTCTTGGTCGAATGTTTAGCATATTGAATGCATCATGTCTCCATTCACTTGGTACACCTTGATTACGTTCATTTGAATTTTCCACTCGCCTGGTTCTCACATTCAGGTTGTTTGGACAGTATGCTTATTTACACAGACCTCCAGTAAAGACCTAATAACATTCGTGATCCGGAATGTCCATTTTTGTGCTATTTTTCAGACTGACAATCTCTGAAATTGCAGTGTTTTTCTTCGAAAAAAAAAACATTTTACACTTTGCTGCGTACTGTGCGTAATTCGCGAATCGTTGAGTCCTACGAAGATAGTTTTGACAGATTTTAATTGTTTTCCATTTCAAGTAAATAAATTAAATTTTACAATACCTTTTTTCATATTTACGGCACGAACGTCATGTTTCTAAGCATTGCGTCCATCTCTCATGAGAGCAATTTCGAACTCTCAGTTTTCAGTTCACTCTCCTAAATCTAGCCTTTTCAATATGCACATGCTCTGAACTTCAACTTATCCTCTCGGATCTGAAGCTGTGCTTAATTGTATTTAGAAAAGGATGCCTTCGGGGCCTCGGAAACATCAAGCGTGGGAGTCGATAGCTGGTCGGCCCCATTCCTAGACGGACAAACGAAGCCGACGACGCACACCGGATATGAGTGGCGTGGAAGGGGGCTTCTGCTTCCGGCAGGCGGAACGACGGTGCTTAGAGGCGGAGGGGGGGCGGCGGCGATGCCGCCCCCAGCACCACTTCTCCGCGGCCGCCGCCGCCGCCGCCGCCGCCGCCGCCGCCGCCGCCGCCGCCGCCGCCGCTGATGCTGCCGCTCAATATGTATCGGGTATTGGAAAGTGGCCTGCGCTCGCGGGGCACATCGTGATATTGAGAAACTTTCCGCGGCCGCGGATCTGGCGCACGCGTCTGCTTTCGACTCTTTCGGAATGAATTTAGAGAAACGCTGGTGGGGCGAGAGCGCTCGACGAGAGCGGTGGCGTTGGCAGAGGATGGTGGCGTAGGTGGTGGCGTGGGTAGTGGCGTGGGCGGTGACGTGGGCGGCGGCTTGGGCGGCAGTGCGTGTGGTGGCGAGTATGGCGGAGTGGGCGGTTGCTTGGGCGGTGTGAATGGTGGTGTGGGCAGTGGTATGGGAGACGGCGCTGGCCAAGGCATGGGAGGTGACGTAGGCGACGGCATGGGAGGCGGCGCGGGCGGCGGCGCGGCTGGCGGCGTGCGTGACGGTTGCATGTTGTCGGTTGGGTGGGCGGTCGCGGTCGGCGGTTGCGTGAGCGGTGGCATGAGCGGCGGCGTGAGCGGCCGTAGGGGGCGGTGTGGCGGTAGCGTCGGCGGCCGTATGACCGGTGACATGGGAGGTGGCGTGGGCGACAGTGTGAGCGGCGGCGCGGGTGGCGGAGTGAGCGGTAGCGTCGGCGGTTGCGTGGGCGGTGACGTGAATGGTGGCATGAGCGGCGGCGTGAGCGGAGGTGTGAGCGACGGCGCGGGTGGCGGAGCGGGTGGTTACGGAGGTGGCGGCGTGAGCGGTGGCATAGAGGATGGCGTGAGCGGCTGCATGAGCGGTGGCGGGGGTGGCGGCGTGGCGGTACTCTCTGAATCGGAATCAGTGAAATTGTCACTGATTCAATCAGTGAGAACCGAAGTCACTGATATCTTCAGTCGAAATGGGTAGTTTCGCTGACAATCAGCGAATATGCGAACCTTTTCATAATGACCCCCAGCATTTCTCTGATCGTCAGTGGTAAAAAGTGCCGCGCAACCATCGCTCACTGATCGTTCAGTCGTCACGTTCAATTAGTGTCACACATTTCACTGATTCAAACAGTAAAGTTTCACTGATTCAAAAAGTGGACCCAATTTTCACTGATTTTTTCAGCTCAATTCACTGATTGTCAGTGGCAGGGTTATAACTGACACCATCAGTAAATAGTCACTGTCAATCAGTAGGTTTTCACTGCTATAGACTGAGAGAGTAGCGTCGGCGGCCGTATGACCGGTGACAAGGGAGGCGGCGTGGGCGGCAGCGTGAGCGGCTGTGCGGGTGGCGGTGTGGGTGGTAGCGTCGGCGGTAGCATCGGCGGTAGCGTCGGCGGTTGCGTGGGCGGTGGCGTGAGCGGCAGCGTGAGGGGAGGTGCGAGTAGCGGCGCGGGTGGCGGCATGGGCGGTTGCGGAGACGGCTGCCTGAGCGGCGGTATGTATGGCGACGCGGATGACGGCGTCGTGAGCGGTGGCATAGGGGATGGCGTGAGCGGCTGCATGAACGGCGGCCTCGGGTGGCGGCATGGGCAATTTGCGTGGACGGCGGCATGGGCGATTGCATAGGCTGTGCATATGAGTTTCCGCGATGGGATACAGTGCTGACAACACAAGTACAAAGAGCGACAACAGGCGTAGTATAGTTTGAGCTTCGTGGTGAAGAGCAGGAGGGTTAATGGGGCGCATGGATTCATAAATGAAGAGTGGCCTTCAGAATTATTGGGAAAATTTAAAATTACATTACTTTTAACTGCAATAACAACTTAAATAATTCTGTAACAGTTGTCGTCAGCGTCCAGGAAGAGGACAGGCCTAGAGAGGAACGCTATCATGTATTGATTCGCTAAGGATTCGAAGCAACTGGGAAAATATTTTAGTAGGTATGCTTGTGAAGATAGAAGCGGCTGACAAATTATATATCCTTAATTGAGACAAATATTCAAAGTAATAGCATAGTTATTATTTTTTGTAAATTTGTATTATTTATTAGATAATTAGTCCATTTTGAAGAATGAAGGCAGATGTAGTTGCTCATGTAGAAAAGAGATTGAAATCTGTGATAAGATCATAAATTAGCTTGGATTTGAAATACGCCTAGTGAATAAGAATCTACCACTTTGAAAATGGAACACAAATATGATGCGTAACAAGTAGAATGTATGTAAAAATAAAAATATCGCCTTTTTCCAGTGCGAGGTTTCATAACTTTCTCTTCTTACGCAGTAAGTGTGAGAAAGTAGAAAGAATAAAAATAAAAAAACTGTAATTTTATGTCAAAAGTAAACTATAAAATGATGGCATTTTGGTCAGTTAATACTGAGTGAGGCATGTTCGAATTAACATGATAATGAACCGAAACATAGTGAGACGTGACTGGCAAGAAACATTCGAAGGCAATAGCAGAGGTTTATCAGAAGTGGATATGGTGACAGATGTTGCATTTCTGGTGAAAAGGTAAAGCGTTGCTGACAAAACAGAATTTCAGAAATCACGCAATTAATCAGAATCTACTTGTGAAAGCTATTGGAAGGAACTTCATTGTAGTTTTCATCTGTAGTTGAGTCTTAGAGGGTAATGTCTGTAACATTGGTGTTAAGTGGGCAAACAAGAGCATTAGCATGGCACAATTAAATGGTGAAATTATTTTAAGTATTACGAACGATAACCAGAATGATCAGGAAATATAAAAACCTGTTACATTCTCTGTATGTACTAGCAATGTTTAAGATCAAAACCAATAAAACTATCTACCCGATGTATTTGAGAGTATACGTTCTTAAATATTATGTAAGCCCCCATGACAAAAAAGATGATTATTTTCAAAAATAAAATGTTCCATGAAGTAAATTGAAGCGTAACAACGCAAAATCTATTTTCATTACGTACCACTTTCAGATTAAATCATAGTACATACGGAAGGTATCATTAGATAAGCTCAGAATTATAAGCTTCTTTCTGATAATATTTTATACAAAATTAGTTGTTTAGTTTTACTTGAAGAAGTGTATTGAAGTTCATATCAGATATTCAAATTTTTAATTATCATCGGCAGAGATATTGGTTACTTTTACGTTTCATTCACGCACAATGATGCCTGAGGCATTGCATTGTAGATAATTTCTTTCATTTAAATTGATTAGTATATACGATTTTGAGAACCTTTGAATAAATGAAAGTAATTGTTGTATTTCTCTCTATTGTTTATGTAATTTGATTATTTTATCACCAATAATCAAAGACAATATACTTGACAGAAATGTTTCAGAGACAAACGTTCGAACTGTAGGTAAAAAAACAAATAATTGGTATTTAGAGTTTTCTTTTATACAATATATTTTTATTTGCCTATTGCAATATGAGGTACAATGTTTGAAAGAATACCTTCAAACGATTAATTTAATGAAGAATTCAACATTCATTTCATGAACGTGACAAGAATTAAGAATGATTTCAAAATAGTCAAGAACGTAACTCGCAAGAGTACGCTATTTTTATTCGTGTATATTTTATTTACTTAGGCAGTTACAATTCATTAGAATTTAATAAAAATAAGTATGTCACTAGTGACTGTGAAAGAACATTCAAAAGAAAGTTTTTTACAATGTGTTGTCGCACATACAAACTACAATAAAAATGCTGTCATATTTTCCTTCTTAAATCATTCCTTTGACCTTCACTTTCCCTTCACAAATAGAAGGCATTGCACAATAAAGAATGTTTCTAGGGTAATTTCTTTTCAGAACGGAAAAGTAAAATTTCAAAGACCTTCAGGAGAGCACTCTGAGAATAAATTACGAATGTATGATCATTTCAAAAAATAAATACTCTGAAAAAGAAAACACGCTCAATGGTGGAGTAAAAAGTTCCATCCGCATTCTCTTTAGACGCTACTAAGTCTTCGAGGGGGCTGTACCTCCTTTGCGCAAAGAAAGATATTCCGGGCGGGCGGTATGGATGGGATTGCAGCGATCAGAGGGGGGAGCGTGTGTCTTCCAGATCAGAAGAGAAATGAAGACATCAGGGAAGGATTTTTAATATTAAAGAAAGACTGCCGTTTCTCCCGAGCGGCAAGAGAGAGGGCAACACCTTGCGCGCGCGGCGCTGCACCCTGCCCGACGCACCCTCGCCAAGGCGACCGATGGGGAGGACCGGGCGCGGCAGGGCGGGGGGAGCGTGGCAGGGCGGGGCATGTATGGCATGGCGAGGTGGGGAGGTGAGGGAAGGGGCGGTGCGAAGCGAAGCGTGTGGAGGCGGGGAGGGTTGGGGTAAGGCGGGGCGGGGCAGGGCGGAATGGGACGGGACGGGACGGGGCGGGGCGGGTCGAGGCGAGGAGCAAGGCGGGGTGGAGCGGGGCGGTGCGGGTCGGGACGAGACAGGACGGGGCGGGGCGAGTCGAGTCGGGGCGAGGAGTAACGAGGCGGGGCAGGACGGGACGGGGCAGGGTGGGGCGAGGCAAGGTGGGGCGGGGCGGGGCAGGTCGAGGTGAGGAGTAGCTAGGCGGGGCAGGACGGGACGGGGCAGAGTGAGGCGGGGCGAGATAGGATGGGACGAGACGAGACGGGACGGGACGGGACGGGACGAGGCGGGGTGGGGCGGAGCAGAGACGGGACGGGTCGAAGCGATGCGTGGCTTGGCAAGACGGGGCGAGGCGGGAATGGGTCGGGAAAGGGACGGGAAGAGGCGGGTCGTGGTGGGCCGGGGCGAGGCGGGGAGGGCAGAGAGAGGGATGCGCAGAAATTGAGGAATCGGAGGAAATGCGCAAGTGACTTCTCTGGAGCTCGAATGGGTATCAACGCGCGAACCATATTCTCCGGCTCCAATCTCGGAATTTGGCTCAGACGACGCAGATGAATTCTCCCCTCTGATGACGCTGTGCGACGAGTTGCTTTTTTCTTTCGATCGGCCAGAACCTGCAGAGGAATAGCTGCGTGAAATATTCTTATTTTAGGAAATACCTGCTACTCCAAGCTATGAGACCTAATTGTTTGCATAGAAATGTAAAAGACTGTTCTCCCTCATTCCTTTTTTTTCAAAAAACGGCCTGATTCACGTCTTTTTACGACTTGTGTACATCAAAACTAAAAGTTTATCACCTCTCCTTCAATCAAGAAAATTAATGGGAAATATATTGTAAACATTCTACCATGCACCAAAAATACATTTCACAAACAATAAATAAAGAATATACAGTTTCGTTCGTTGTAATGAAAGGCTGTTAAATACGAAAGAGAAAATAAGTTTACTGGGACATGTTTTTACCTTTATTGTTATGTACAAACAAATTCTATCAGAAAGCTTATAAAATCAAGAGAGTGAAGATAATGTGATATTGCTTTCAACATTGGCAACATTACTAACGACCCAGAATATTTACAGTAAAAGGAACTTCAAAATAAGAGGATCATTCAACGTTAAATAAAATCTCAGCTGTTGAAATCCTCTCTCAGAATAACCTCAACGGACCTTGTTCGGAGATTAAAAAACAAATTACACCAAAAAGTTCTCAATGGCGCGTCACTGATCGTGGACAAAGGAACTCAAATCCAACCGCGAGATGTCACGTCGAACTTCACAAAACAGCGACGACACTGTTTTTTCTGGCGCGTCACGACGGAACCGTGAGCGGACAGGCGGCGGAAGAAAATTAAAAAACGAGCTGCGCGGTCGAAGTTCGGCGTCACGTTGCACAGTGGTCGGAAAGATGATTTGAAACTGGAGATCCCCCAATGAGCTGAATACAGATTTTCGTTTCTACATGCAGCTTCCGAGGTTAGAATACTGAACACTGTAATTTAAATTAAGTTAGAAATTGTATTTTCTACATGAATACTTATTTCTGACTTCTAATAGTTAGTTTTCCTGAAAGTTCCTTTAAAAGAAATTAATTTCTTATTCATGAATTTTTAGTAATTGTTTAATTACTTGCCAAAAATTTTAAGAAGATTAAAATGTTTGTTTTTCAGAAGCAGTCTCTTAGAAAACGATGTAAATTGAAAAGATAACAATTACTTTACCTAGGATACACTTTCAAAAAAAATATTTTCAATGTATGTGTGTTTTATCTTTAAGCTGGGATACGTTATGAAGTAGAAACGACGTAGCATTCACATAATAAATAAAAGTATTGAAAAATAATAAAAGTTCAAACTTTTTAGTAAAAATCCAAGAAGGTTGCAAAATACAAGGTTGCAAGGTTGTTCATACTGATTTGGAGTGCGATAAGTATTCCATAATCACACATCATACTACAGAAGCACTATTTCAACTCATAATCAGGAAATATCTTAACCCTTTCACCAGAACATTTCATCACAATCAAAACTTGAACAATAAAGCCGTATTAAATAGAGAGATACAAATATTTCCGAATCAGCTCTGCATCAGTCGAATTTAGACTGTCTCGCTATTCATCCAAAATAGTTCACATATCTTACCTAAGAGGCACATACATAAATGGAACCCTTTCACAGAAAAGTTTCTTAGGTATAGAGATGCATCAGCGAAATTTCCGAAGTATTATTTAAATTCAGCCAAGGGTAAAAATTACTTACGCCCAGCCGTGCTTTTAATTAAAGAGTTTCCAGACCTCGCATTAAAACATTCCATGCACCTACGAGAGTATGCTACCGACGACCCCTGATAAACCGCGCAGAAGAATCCCAGAATTCGGGAAACTTGTTATTTGGGCCGGGCACGGCCCGTGCGGAATTCTCGTCCACTGTGTGCCCGTTGGGGGGGGGGTGCAGGGGGTGCGCCGTGGGAGCGCGCAGGTGCGCGGGCGCAGTGGCGCTGTAGGCGGCGGGAACGGCAACGACGCGGCGGCTAATGGTGGAGGTATTTGTCGCGCTGCGACCTGTTTACCTTGTTAACAACAGATTCCTCGTGGGCGCGACGAAGATTAATGGACATTTTTTTCGCAACAGCGTGAATTTTACGCGAGAAATATAGCCAGCCGGCGGAGGGGACTAACGCGGGGAGGGCGAGTAGGGT
This sequence comes from Acheta domesticus, assembly GCA_031308135.1. Taxonomy (NCBI): domain Eukaryota; kingdom Metazoa; phylum Arthropoda; class Insecta; order Orthoptera; family Gryllidae; genus Acheta; species Acheta domesticus. Next base: position 48,874,738 of record JAHLJT010009436.1, read on the forward strand.
TGAGGGGCGACGCCGCGATGCGTCGCGACGCGTCGGCGCGACTCGTCGGCGTGAAAAATGCCGGCAAATGCGCAGAGTTTGTCTCGTGGCGGCGGCGATGCGACGCGACGCGACACGACTGGCCGTTCGAGCGAGTGCCGCTGCGCTTGCCGACACTAACGGATCTTTCGGGAAGAGGAGGCCCGACGAGCGAAAAATCGAGCGAGACGCTTGCGGACTGGATCCTGAGAGTGCGGCCTCGAAAGCTCCCGGGAGTGCGGTAGGTTCAGAATAGATGACGAGGGCTCAGATGAAACCTGACTCACCATCGTGTGTACACGCGCGCGAAGACAAATACAAACGCTTCTGGGAAGGTATTCGTAGCATTTCTAGCTGAGTATACAAAATTTAAGGAGAAAAAAGTCAGGATAACAGAATGAGTATTCAAGATTGAAACCTATTGTATAAAATTAATTTTACGTGTATATATGATTAAAATGCACATGCCAAATATTACAATTTGCACTTGTAAACTAAACACTATTGCTCGTGATCTCTGAAGTAAAATCATTATTATTATTATTTGTTTAATGATTTAGGCATCTTTTGAAAGAATGATAATGCCATCAGACTAAAAATCGGAATCGGATTTCATTTCTGCTCATTACGTTTCTGCCATTTTGCCACACTGCTCTTCCCTTTTGGAACTTAAAACAATCTTTAAGTATAAGAGTCACAGACAGTTTGACGTCACGTAGGTCACAACGAAGCGCAAGTAGTTTGTGGAAAAGACGTGAGTGATTAATTTTATTGTGATCGGAGAGAAATCTAGTGAGCATCACTTGTTCCCTTCGAATTACTTTCTGGTTTCAGAGAAGCTCTCTACCGAGCGAAGTGGCTCAGGGCGTAAAGCGCTGACTTCGCATTCGGAAGACGCGGGATCAATCTCCTGACCGGGATTTCCGTGGCTTCCCTCGGTCACTCAGGCGAATGCTCGGATTCAAGAAAACGATGGAGTACTTCTGTACACTACTAAGAGAAGAGAACAACATGATATATTAGTAGTGTCGGGAAATAGAAAATAAAGCAACATACATTTTCAACACCTTATTCAGAAAATAATTGTTTAAACAGTCCCAATGAAACTGAGTGCTTGAGAGAATCTCTTAATAATAACATGTTTCAACAGATAAATTAATTATATATCATTTCCCTTTTTAAATAAGATCGAAATTTTTTAAGCTCATCTTTCCTTTTGATTTACATTGTTGTATCATCTTTTTAGAACAATAATAATTGGTACGCAGTCACTTTGCTGACGCCAAACATAAAATTTCTGTGGCCCTTTCAGATTTCTGCTCGAAAACTTTGGAGACAAGAGAGGAAATGAGAAAAAGATACAGAGAAAAACAAATCCCTCGGTAAAATGCGCAAAATATTACAATTCTTATCTAGCCGTACCCTCGGAACATCTCGAAAGCATGATTAAAACGAAAGCCCCGTCGGGAACCAGTTAAAAAGCTGTGAAAACTCGGCGCTCTCCCGACGCACCTATCCGCGCTTGGCGGCGCCGCTGGAGCGGTTCATTTCCGCGCCGGCCCCGCCCTCTGGGGGGAGGCGGCGGAGACTCCGCGGCTAGACTGCGGCGCCGCCCTCCGCCGACGACTGGGCGAGGGAGGTGGTGGCAACGGCCGCGAGGAAGGTTCTGCAACAGCATTGAAGATTACTAGCACGGTGGGCTCAGGACATCAACTGATGTCACTGAAGTTAGTTAATGCCTTATTTTACGTGGCGAGACTCGGGCCATCAGGTCCGCTCTTCCGTCTGACCACGCATATTTCACAAGGCTCCTTTCACCAACTAGCGGAGAAAGAACGTATTATCTCAGGCGGCGAAACAGGCGATTTGAATTTAGCTCAGAGGCGTCATTTAGGCTTGAGGATCTTTTACATGCAGTAAATCTACTAAAATGGGACAGCCGGATTTACTTCCCCTCCGAAGGAAGGGGTACGAAGGATTTTTTCGCCCTGAAAAATCAATGGCTTCGATCGGGTTTGAACCCGCGAACTTGGGTATGCACTGAAGTACCTGTGACCGGAAGGTTCTAGGTTCGAGTCCCGACGGTGGCAGGATTTTCGACACTAGCTTGTCACGAATAAAGGAAGTCATCTTTTCAGCATTTTTTTGATAAATTCTCATTGTAATATGTTGTGCTCTGATGGAACACCAAATTGTAAATATTGATTTCAATAATTTTGTATTCCTTTCTGTGTCAATTTGTATTGTTTATGCCATTGTCAACCGTTTCTATACTGGTATTGCTCTTCACAAGGCACATGCTGAATGTGCGAGCTCACAATAAATGTCGTGTTTAGTAGAAGTCAACAGTGTTTAGTGCAATTCGTTTAGTACTGTGTTTTTGTGCAGTGATTCATTCATATTTCATTTTCATCAAGTGCCATTATTGAAAACATAAATAGTGAAGCCTCCTCGGCAGGCCTTGGCCTCGGCCAAGCCGTAGCGCAATCAATGGCGCTACTCTACAACCCAGAGAGCGCCATGGAGACAAACTCCATTCATCAGAACGAAACCCAGCTCCCCGGCATCGACAGCATGGGACTACAACATCACAACGGTCATCTCAATCTGCTGTCCCATGAAGGAATTATAGGTGATACAGATGCAGCATACCTTGACTTGGCCACGGGTGGCCTCCAACAGGTTAGTAACCAACCGCCGTGCAATGGCGCAGTGAATGTGTCTCCCAGCCAAAGTGAACTAGTGAGCAACCCTAACAACGGAAAAAGAGGTCACAATGACAGTGATTCGGATTCGAGCTCCCAACCAAATAAAAAATCCACTAGCAGCGAACAAGACCCATATTCAGTGCCAGTGAGTAACAGATTCGCTCCCCTAGAAAAACTAACCGAAAATGAAAAAAGATTCAGTTACGTAAATGAAAGTGCACCACAGAATAATGAAAACATAAGAATTCCACCCATCTATGTAAACAATGTGTCAAACATAACTGAGTTTAACAGAGAAATTAAAATGCAAATAACAAATCAATTCACAACAGACTACAACAATAGCCGAGCAAAACTAATGTTTAAAACAATAGCAGACTTTAGAAACGCCATAAAGCATTTAATAAATACAAAAAGACAGTTTCACACCTACAAAGATCCAGCCAATAAAAAGTTTTCAGTAATTTTCAAAAATCTTCATCCTTCTATAACATTGCAAGAAATTTACGAAGACCTCAAAACAAAGTGCACATCCCTAATCAGCGTAACCAGGCTTCACAAAAACAATATTCCAATACCGGTTGTAGCAGCAGAATTTGACGGTCACGAAAACATAGACTTAATCCTTCAAATTAAACAGATTTGTAACTTAAGTGTAAAACCTGAAAAAAGAAGAAGACCTAAGGGACCAATTCAGTGCCTACGATGTTTAGACTTTGGACACACAAAAAACAATTGTAATCACGCAATAGCTTGTATTTATTGTTCCGGAGATCACTATTCTGCAAAGTGCCCACAGAAAAATCTACCTCCCATTTGTAAACTGTGTACGGGGACTCATAGAGCTGACCTTAGAACAGAAGAATGCGCTTATTACCAAAAAATCGTGGAACCCATATCCAAAAGAGGAGAAATAAATAACTCAAAAACTAGTAGTAGAAATAACCCGCCACCAAGGCTATCTTCACAAAACTTCCCAAATCTCCCCACAACCAACAATATCCCACATTTCACTTTCAATCCAATCTCGCCACCAAGACATACAGTACGTAACCAGCCCCATCAAAACACATCACAACACAATATGCAAGCTAATAATAACACTAATACGTTCATACACACATTAATAAATTCTATCTCTTCCTATATAATAAATCTTATTAACACCATCATCCCAACAATAATTAATAATGTACAAAACTCACTTTCATCATTTTTTACCAATAATAATGGCAGGACAACGCCATAAAGAAAAAATAAAACTATTAAACTGGAATGCCAATGGCATTAATAACAAAAAAACAGAACTAACACACTTTCTAAATGACAAAGCAATAAATATAGCTTGCATAACCGAAACTCACTTAAAGCCAAGTATCTCTTTCAGAATTCCGGGATACAATGTAATCAGAAATGACAGACAAAACCAAAACGGCGGTGGCATATTAATACTAATGCAAAAGTCTATCCCGTACATACAAACCCATCTTCCATGTACTCCCGGACTAGAAACAGTATCAATGAAAGTCCCACTAAACAACAGGCTAATAAAAGTTATAGCAGCATACAAACCTCCCAAAATTAAAATAAATCATACAAATATAATTGCATTACTTCAACAAAACACCCCTATATTACTTATTGGTGATCTTAACGCTAAAAATTCAAACTGGGGATGTAGAACCTCCAATACGGCAGGTCTAATGCTACTAAAAACCATAAACGATCTAAAAATTCAATTAATAACACCACCAGAACCAACTCACTATCCACTAGACCCAAACAAGCATCCGGATATCCTATATATAGCAATAACTAACACACAAATAAATTTTCACTCAGTTCCTCATTTCGAACTAGATTCAGATCACTTACCAGTCGTTATTTCAACACACCAAACCTCTCCCCCGCACATCCCCACCTATGCCCTTCACACACAAAATATCAACTGGTATAAATTTAAAAATATTGTAAATAATCAAACTCCCCAATTTAAAAACTTAAAAACACCCTTAGAAATAGAACAAGCAATAGCACAACTAAATAATATTATTATTAATACAATTCAGTCACTAAACAAGGACAGATCTCTTTACAGTAATAAACCCACAAACGAAAAATTGCCTAAATCCATATTGGACATAATAAACACCAAAAATAAAACAAGACGACTATGGTGTATCACCAGAACACCACAATTAAAAAAAGAATTTAATTTGCTAAATGTAATAACTAAAAAAGCAATAACTGACTACAATCATTCAAAATATAACAATCTAATCCAATCCCTCCACACAAATAATAATACACTTTGGCAGTTTACTAAAAAGATTTTAAAAAAGAAACGCACATCCCACCATTGAGCACTCAATCAGGAAAAAAGTTCGCACCATTCGAAAAAGCAGAAGCACTGGCTTATCATTTCGAGCAAACCTTCACTCCAAACAATACCCCACCACATCCAGATCATAATAATATAATAAATCTAGCAACAACCCCAAGTTACAATGTTCCACACAAAATTAAGTTCATTTCCCCCACTGAAGTTAAAAACTTAATAAACAAACTCCCATTAAAAAAAGCACCAGGACACGATAAAATAAGCAACATAATACTAAAAATTTACCCACTCACACGATAGCCTACCTAAACAACATATATAATTCTATACTCAGAACAGGTTACTACCCAATAATCTGGAAAAATTCCAATATAATCCCCATAGCAAAGCCAAACAAAAATCAAAGTATTGTCGAAAACTATAGACCAATTAGCCTTCTTCCATCGTTTTCAAAAATTCTTGAAAAACTAATACTCAAAAGATTAAATGCCCATCTGAGTAAAACCAAATCAATACCTATGCACCAATTTGGATTCACCAGCAAAGTATCTACTTCACATCAGTTGCTCAGACTTTCCGAACACATTCACACAGCTTTCCAAGAGAAAAACATACAATAGCCACATTCATTGACATATCCAAAGCATTTGACAGAGTATGGCACCCAGGATTGATTTACAAACTCCAATCAATAGGGACACCCAACTATCTAATAAAAGTCATAAAAAACTTCATCACAGACAGAACTTTCACGGTAATGGTTGAAAACCACATCTCTAGCCCGCGTAAAATAATAGCAGGACTGCCTCAAGGATCACCCCTATCGCCTACTCTTTTCAACCTTTATACAGCAGACATACCTACTACATCAGACACACACACAGCACAATTCGCAGATGATACAGTAATTTACAAGTCCAGCTACTCAACCAACCTCATCAGAAACAAAATCCAACAACATTTAAATAAAATAGAAGACTGGTCCATTAAATGGAAAATAAAGCTTAACCCGACCAAATCAGCAACAAAAATCTTCTCACTCAGGCCATTCTCCACCCCCGCCCCACTCCATATAAATAATAACACAATCCCATGGATACCACAAAACGAAACTATCAAATACCTTGGACTAAATTTCGACACCAGACTAAATTGGAAATCCCACATAACCGAAAAGATAAAACTCACTAAAATAAAGTTAATCCAACTAAAGCCTTTACTCAATAATAAAAGTAAACTATCATTAAGCAATGCAATAGCCTTATATAAAACAATAATTAGACCGCTCATGCTATATGCGTGCCCAATATGGATAAATGCCTCACCAACAAACATAAATAGAATTCAAATTATGCAAAACAAATTCCTCCGAATAGCAACAAATGCTCCCTGGTTCATATCAAATAGACAACTCCACAAAGAATTGAATCTACCACCTATTACCCATCACATAGCCTACCTCTCTAATAATTTCTTTTCAAATATAAACTCAATACCCCAAGCCGCCCACTATAACCTAGCTTCTGTCAATTATTTCCCAACCCGTATCAAAAACAGATTCCCACTAGAAGCATTTGTAAATATTTTCTCCACACAGTAGCTAAAATAGTAGGTGCTCCATGAGTCCCCTACATCAAATAGTAGTTAGTTTAGAAAATAAGTTAGAATAAGATTAGTTATAAGCCAACAAAATGCATATGAAAAAGTAATTAATTACTGAACTATGTAAATTTCAACAATAAGTAAATAAATTTAAAAAAACAATAAATGTATATAATACAAAAGTATTAATTCCTGAAATTAACCTAAATTGATCCTATGTGGTCCATACATTTTTAATCGTACCATCTACATATCGACTAATCAATCATATTAACATCAACTAAATAGTGACAATAATAATAATAATAATAATAATAATAATGAGAAAGTTTTAAAATACTTAACAGTTGTTACATACTATTAAATATCGGTAAATAATTCTAAAACTTTATGATTTCTTGTGATAGCTAGTATCAAATTTATACAATATAAAAAATGTGAAAGTTGAGACAATAAAACATAATAATAATAATAATAATAATAAAATAGTAATAGTTTGAGATTGAGAGAAGATATAGAGATGAAATATCAGGGTGGTGTCTAGTACAAACATAGTGATAAGTATTTTGATTACTTGGATGCTGGTCAAGTTGGGTATTACAATTGACTTCCAGTTTAGTTAAAATCAGTGTTGATGTCTCAAATGGTATCTGCAATGATTGTGATAGTCTGGTGGTAGAAGAAAACGCTACAAATCAGAGAATATATTCAGTAATATGAAGATAATCGTGAACGATGTTTAAAATGCGTCTGAAATACAATAGTTGCAATATATGCAATACTTGTATTAATAGATTAGTATACAATACTTGTATAAGTAGACTTGTATACAATATTTGTATTAATAGACTTGTATACAATATTTGTATTAATAGACTTGTATACAATATTTGTATTAATAGACTTGTATACAATATTTGTATTAATAGACTTGTATACAATATTTGTATTAATAGACTTGTATACAATATTTGTATTAAAAGACTTGTATACAATATATGTATTAATAGACTTGTATACAACACTTGTATTAGTTGTGTTAATTATTGGAAATAGAGTTACTGGAGAACGACTTGTATTAGTTACTGGAGAATACTTTTATTATTTATTGGAGGATCAGAATCATACGGCGAGGATGGTAATGGAGACTGCAATCAGACTGCAGCGCGGCCCTCCACGAACTGAAAGAGGGTCAAGTAGAAGTGGCGATGAGAACTGCACGAGGAGGGCGCTGCAGAGCCGTTAAGTAGTAAATGCTCATGTTCACAAGCGTAAACGAAATAGTATCGTTGTAATGATAGTTTCAGGATGAGAGTATAAATGGAGATGGGCACTGAAGGAAGTGATGGAGAAGAACGAAGTGTCGAGAATGAGGGCAATCTGGATGGAGGTGATGTGAGTATTATGGTTGAGATGATTTGGGAAACACTTAAGAGGGGTGCGACTCGAATGGGACATGTAATGAATGTGATACATTCTGGCAATTGAAAGAAACGCTACATATCAGAGATTGACGATAAGAGGAGGATGTGAAGGTACCTTTGAACGATGTGTCAAGATGTGTCCCAAATATAAAAGCAGTAGTGACAAGGTCTAAGACATCACTGGGAGTCCATGGGACGAGTAGTACGAGCGGTATCATCCCTCCACGCACATCGCCACAAGAGAGCACTAGATAGACAAAGTCGCCCTGGATGCTTTTACGCTTTACACATGAAATACTTTTAGGCCGGGTTTAGATAAATGAATTTTAGATTGTTTTTATTTTTATTTACATTTTGACATTTATTTTTTTGTGCTTATTCTATTTTTACAAGCGATTCCACAATGTTTTAAAACGACGGAGTTACTATTGATAGTTTCCTTTTTTGACGCTCGTTGCACTGAGAAGCTGGTAGCACGCCACGGCGCCACGAAGCATGCCACTGCCACCAGTAGGAGACCTTGACATCACTGTATTAGAATTAATATCACAGGCAGGGATGTCAACGGAGGCAGACCAAAGGCTGACCAAAGGCTGACCAAAGGCTGACCAAAGGCAGACCAAAGGCAGACCAAAGGCAGACCAAAGGCAGACCAAAGGCAGACCAAAGGCAGACCAAAGGCAGACCAAAGGCAGACCAAAGGCAGACCAAAGGCAGACCAAAGGCAGACCAAAGGCAGACCAAAGGCAGACCAAAGGCAGACCAAAGGCAGACCAAAGGCAGACCAAAGGCAGACCAAAGGCAGACCAAAGGCAGACCAAAGGCAGACCAAAGGCAGACCAAAGGCAGACCAAAGGCAGACCAAAGGAAGACCAAAGGAAGACCAAAGAAAGACCAAAGGAAGACCAAAGAAAGACCAAAGGAAGAACAAAGAAAGACCAAAGAAAGACCAAAGGAAGACCAAAGAAAGACCAAAGGAAGAACAAAGAAAGACCAAAGAAAGACCAAAGGAAGACCAAAGGAAGACCAAAGGCAGACCAAAGGCAGACCAAAGACGGACATCCAGCGGCTGGACAGGGGAGAGGAGGACTTCGAGGCGGTTGTGGAAGCGAAGTCAAGGAAAGCTTTACGATAGCGATGCCCGGCAGCAGTATTAAATTATCTTGATAATAAACGAGCCATTAAGTGAACGGCAACTTGATAATTTGAAGATGAAATGGAAATGGTCACAGAACCCTAAAGGCAGCGACGGACACGGTTATGATGCGGACATTGACAATCACAAGACTGGCAATGAAATCGTAATGTAGTTGTAAACGTTTGGGAGGATAATCTCAAGGTGATTAGGAATGACAATGGAACTATGATAGATCACTATCAATGCCGATGTTGTGGAAACATTTAGACAGAAAGTAAAACGCAAACGGCATAGAACGGAATAATGACGATATGTGTAAAAGCTATTGAAGAGAAGGTACAAGACGCTGAGCAGATCACAGAATGAGAATAAGAAAACAATAACATAAACGAATAAGAAAGCAAAAAAGATAGAAATACCACAAGATTGATATACTAAATAAAAAAAACTTCAGATTCATAATAGTAGGGAGTCTTAGCTCCAGGCGTAAGGAGACATCCTTAAACTAAATTACGTGACTAACGACTTTATACGGTCGTAACGAGCAACGTTCAGAAGAGTTTTAGCAATACCATAATTGCTTTATGCATTAAGACAAAAGAAGCATTCAAGAGTTGAACAAAGAAGTTGCATAATATATCAAATAGTTTCGAGTAGTCGTGAGATATTTCCACCACGATACGAGTCAAGAATTTAACAAATCTACGTTGTGCACGGAATTTTAGATTTTGTGGCCCTCCACGATGAGCATGCAGTCTGGAATTTTGAATCGGCTTTTCTTGAGAATGTAGGAAGTATTCGTTGTGAGCATTAGATATAACCTAACCCGAAGATATGTTTTCAATTTTTTTTCCACTAATTTCTTTCCTGTCACCTCTCCAATATTTGTCATTAATTCTTGCCGTCGTTGTGGGATTGGTAAGGAGTAATTGTAACTGCCTCACATGCTAGCATCGATTTTTCAGAGTTGGAAAAATGCAACCTTTCCTGTTTTTAGGCGAACATTTTGCCGCTTGTAAGGTGACCGAAAAAACTCCTAGAGGCTATCAGACAGAGGTACGACAGAGGTACGACAATACGACTTCAAGGTCCGTCACGTGACTGTTAGTGCATAACGTCGGTACCTTACACGCGGCGCTAAAAATCCCTAGTAGCACAAATAGCAGAGGAACAACCCAGCGCCTCACGAACACATTCGAAACACCGCGGAATTCGAATGCCCGCGGCAATGACGTCAGCCTGTACGTCGCCATCAGCAGCAGAGGCTTCCAGGCAGTGGCTGAAAAAACGTGCCCGAGCCGCGGCGTAGGCAAGGCCTCCCGCAGCCACGACCGCAAGCTGGCCGCGCGGCCACCCCGCCCCCCGTCGGAGACCACGTCGGCGCGGAGGGCGTTAATTCCTGGGGTAACGACGTTATAACAGGATTACTTTCGCGCTCTCGCTGGCGGTGGCGGTGACGCGGGGGCGAGGCAGGGCGGGCGGCGGCGCTGATTTGAATGCATTAAGTCTGTCTCCGCCGCCGCCGCCGCCGCCGCCGCCGCCGCCGCCGCCGCGCGAAGCTTGGCAGGTGGGCGTTCCCTAGGCCGTAGCTTACCCTCGGGGGGAGAGGTTGGCGTGAGGTGACGCTGGATGGGTTGGTGACTGTGAGGAAGGGAAGGGGCGGAGGTAGACGGAGAGGAGGCTGCGGAAAGGAGGCTGCGCTGGTGATCTTGCCAGAAGCGGCGCAGGGACTGGAAATAGGTTGTGCAACGAAATCCAGACTAGCGTTCGGGGTGGCGGTGAAGAGGCAACCGCGCTCAATGCTGAAGGTTTCTTTATACCTTGATAATGATGCTACCGAGTACGTCGGTAAGAATGGAAGTGCTTCTGTTGAGTCAAAGGTGTCTTCGAAAGAGTGGGTGAGGAACATTGCAAAAGGCTCGAACAGAACGGTTGCAATGGAAAAGCTGTCATAAGGGGAGTAATATGCGACTCAGTAATAAAAATGATACAGATAATAGGGTGAAAAGAGCCTCTGTCAGGTGTTTTAAACACTCGTTTCGGAAAGCAACAATAGCCGCGCAATATCAGCGGTAAGACGGGGGAGGGTATTGCGAAGAGCGATGGGAGATTCGGGGGCGGCGCAGTGGCCGGGCGATGAGATAGCGCAGTTGAAAGCGGGGGGGCGGCGGCGGAGCGGGGGCGGAGCGGGGCGGGGCGGGGCGGGGCGGGGTGGGGGCGGGGCAGGAGCGGAGCAGGGTGAGACGAGGCGAGGAGAGGCGAGGCGGGGCGGCGCGGGGGGTGGGGCGGGGGTGGGGCGGGGGTGGGGCGGGGGTGGGGCGGGGGTGGGGCGGGGTGGGGCGGGGGTGGGGCGGGGGTGGGGCGGGGGTGGGGCGGGGGTGGGGCGGGGGTGGGGCGGGGGTGGGGCGGGGGTGGGGCGGGGGTGGGGCGGGGGTGGGGCGGGGGTGGGGCGGGGGTGGGGCGGGGGTGGGGCGGGGGTGGGGCGGGGGTGGGGCGGGGGTGGGGCGGGGTGGGGCGGGGCGGGGGTGGGGCGGGGCGGAGCGGGGCGGGGCAAGGCGTGGCGGGGCAAGGCGTGGCGGGGCAGCGCGGGGTGGCACTGGGCGGTGCGGGGAATGGGATTGGGTGGGTGGGGACGGCACAAGGATGGCGCAGGGGCGGCGCGGGGGCGGCGCGGGAGTGGCGCGGGAGCGTGGGCGGCGCGGGAGCGGGGGCCTGCGCGGAGCCCGGCGGGCGACCCACCCCTCCCCCCGTGCGTTTAGCAATTACGGCGCGGGTGGCGTCGCGGGAAGAGACTCTCGCGAGGTTTTGTGGGGGGCGGCAGATGACGGGGCGACTGCTTTTTCCGAGGCGTCGCCGCGCGCGACGCAAAAGAATATGCATGAAAATGGAGACCCTTTCCGCCCGTCCTATGCACTTCCATCGGCTTAAGACCTCCTCTGTTATTCTCTTATTATATGACGTGGATGCAAATGCCCGTTAGAAATATCTGTACTCTTGTTATTACGAGTATATAAACAAGCTTCGTGTTGTTTGCAAACTTTGTTTGCAATCTGTTTTGCAAACTTTAAACCTTTTAATAGGTTCGGAATAAATAAAATTCTTGGTATGTAATTACTTAAACATTTGTACGGTAACAAAACATTCACAAGTCTTTTTATGAAATTTAATTGGACCTTTAATGTTTTCGGAATATGTTTCCCAACTCCCGAACATTTTGCATCGAAAAAATCTGAAAAATGATCTATATTCAAGTACAGATATATTTATAGTTGCAAATTAACAGACCAAGTTGATTTTAGAGTAATTTAAATCCAGAAATGCGTAGTTCATGAAGATTTTCTGCATCGTATCAATTTTTTTTACAGACGATTAACTGGTAGCCTGTGTTGTGGCAGTTGAACAACAGCAGATTATACTCTCGGCCGCAAATATCTAAACAAATACCAAAATTTCCACCTCTGGCGTTCACTGCGCTTTCCTCAGTAAGGGGGAGGGGGCGACATGCCGCTTCATCCCACATCGAAGCTCACACCCCACAAGCCCTCCTCCACCATCATTGCATCCTCCCACAACTCATTCCTTCAACCCTGCCCCCTGCTGATCCTCCCCTTGGCCTTTGCTCTCGTTACCCCTTCTCGCGCACCCGCTCTCTCTCTCTCACCTCACTCGCCTCTTCCCACGCACCCCTCCCTCTCACTCAGCCCACCCGCCCCTCTCTCCCACTCACCACGCACCACCTCTCTCTCACTCACACCACTTTCTCCTCCCTCTCCCCTTCCCCCGCACCCCCTATCCCACTCACCCCACTATCGCCTCCCTCTCCCCTTCCCATGCACCCCCTCTATCCCACAATCTCCTCACTCTCCCCTTCCCACGCACCCCCTCTATGTCACTCACACCACTCTCTCCTCCCTCTCCCCTCTCCACGCACCCCCTCTATCCCGCTCACCCCACTCTCTCCTCCCCCTCCCCTTCCCACGCACCCTCTCTCTCTCCCTCGCTCCACCCCCATTCCGCGCCTACTCCGCTCCTCACCCCACCCTCCCTGCACCCGCGGGAGCGGTAATCTGCTTACGTGCAACATATTCGTTAGCGCCCGTCCGCCAGCCACCGTAAGTTGTGTGAAATTAATTTGATTAATGTAATGAACGCGGGGATTATTCGCGTATTTTTCGCCCGCCGCGCGCGCTGGGCGGCCCATTAGACAGGCTCGAAACAGCAGAGGGAGGCGGCTCTGCGAGTGGCGAGGGCGTGGAAGAGCAGTGTGAACACTATCGGGTGGGAGCGGACGGGCCCCGTCATGCTGTGGCGACGCTCTCACTGTGTCCATGGGTTCAACATTCAAAGCTAATCCACTGTTGACTGTACCTGCTGAAGTTTCAATGGTCACAGTGTCAGAAAATTCCTCTGACAGTATTTCCAATCTGAAATCCTTATCGATTAAGAGAAATCAATGTCCTAATGTGTCCAGCGCAATTTATTTCCTGAAAAATTTTCTTTGAAAAAGAAAGTATAATCATTTTTTAATAAAATATGCTTACACTTATCTATATATTAATAAATATTCGGATATTTTATACATCTACCGTCTAAAAGAAAAGAGAATTGCGGTTCAATTATTTACGAATCATTTTATTATTACTTCAGTATATTATTATTTTGAAAAAGTTTGTAATTACTAATTGTTCTTTTTAGAATTCATCATACATCTTCATCATACAACATTGAACATATTCCTCCTTGAATATATTGTTGCTGTTAAACAAATTCGGAGAGGTAAAGAAGTTACCAGAAACCCCAGTAAAACATGATGAGATAATAAAAGTAACACAACGCAGCCATTCTCACGTCCCGTGTATTTGTACAAAAATTCCATGTCCTCGCAGAGGAAATGCGCTTCAAAACTTTTAAAAAGGATGAAAAAGGACAGAGTCGTTGAGGCGTCGCAGGCAATAACAGGCAAACGCGAAAAGTTGGCGGCACCCACCAAAGAATTGCAAGTGCGCTGCCGACTGGCTGTTTGAGTCCGCTTGGTACCACAAGTGGGTTTATTCGCTTCTGGCGGTACTGTTATGTATAATAGGCGGGTAAACCTCATTATTGGATGCACCGTGAGAAGGCTTAATGAACTCTCTAATTGCGTGGAGAGGGGAATAAACGTACTTCTGGCGAGGAAAATTTTAATGCGAATTCTAATTGCAAATCTTTACGAAGTACTCAGCGGCGATATTAATGCCTGTATTATTAGCAACTACTCATATTAATATTAAACAATAACGCATGATGAAGTCTTTAAATACAGACGCAACTGCAAATGGAACAGTTTGGAATTTATCTTCTAAGTGAAAAATTAAAACACATTTGGAATATTACACTAATTTCATATCTCTTGTTTACAACAATAAATAATATCTTTGATTTTGTTTTCATTTTACATAAAATTATTTTATTTAGCACTTTCTTATTACTTATTCTGATTGTAAATGTTCATCTTTTCAACACAATGAAAATTGTGAATTGCGTAATGTATCAAATTTAAAAACAACGAAAAACTCATTAGAAACGAGTTCCTTAACTCAGCAAATACCAACGCGTTACTGTTGAGATTCATGCGAAAACTGTGAGGGACTCAGTATGGCATGTATTTTGCGGTGATCTCACAATCACAAATCCAACTGATAGCCAGAGGACTCGCTTGTGTGAAGAGCAGTCGGTGTGCGCGCGAGGAAAACGCTACAGAGCGCGCTGGAGAGCAAAGGTTACACCTGAAAACGCGGCGTGGTAGGGCCGGAAGCAATGACTTCTCTGCGCAGTCTTCTGTCCTCGTGCAACAATGGCCGTCGCTCTCTCACTCCATTTACTTCGGAGACAAGAAACCACGAGCTCAGAGCGAGATCATAAAATATTCTTGAATAGAATGGATATGTGCGCAGTTCTTGGCAATGGCAACGGGCGTGTGGAAACATAATGGAAAACATATTGGAACAGTGGCTTGTGGATGGAAAAAAGCGGATAGCACTTACGATCGGAAATTCGGATTGTATTGAGAAGATTGAGTTTTTCGCGTACTTCATATTACTTGAGAAGCGCATTTCTTTGGTTTTTTTCTTCCTCCTTTTCACAAAATTATTAATTTCAATGAAATAATGTACAATTTTAGATACAATACATTGAAAACCAATAAAGTCTCAAATTGTCTCTGAAAAATCGAGTTCAACAATTTAATATCTGAAAATGAAAAGGGAGGAATGTCGTTTAAGAGACAACGTTGCATTCTTATAAAGAACGTCTGATAGGTTTGTAGTCATGATACCCTTGCATTGACTGTGACGTTGAGTTTGTGCTAAACTCGGTGCACCGTATTCATGAGATCAATTTCAAAATAATGTAGGAGTCGACATCGATTTCTTACTATAACGTTCGTTATGTAGAGTAAACCATCGACTGCAAGAAAAGTTACTATGCAATATTAGACTATAACTAAGGTTTTATCAAACGTCTGGACACTAGCGTTTATTACGGACAGTACATAACATGTAGCAGGCACCAACCATATCCTATGTGAATTTTGCCAGATCATTCGAAACAAACGGTAATATTTTACCATAATCTTTGTTGCTTGTTTTGTAATACCGGTACAAAATTTGATTTGGAATTTACACCTCCTACAGGTCTCGTCTTAAGTAAATTTTCGAATTGTAGATTATTATGTAATCCTGAAAGCAGGTACTATTTTAGTTTAGCCAATTAGTCTTTAAATTATAAAAGGAAAAACTAAGGTTGTGAAAATCATGTGAATATATCCAGTAATTCTACAAGTATTTCAATTTATTACACTTAATATTATGTTTAAAAATACATGAAATAATTCAATAGCATAGATAAATGAGAATCATTTTCAGTTATTGAATTGCAGTTTATTTTCGAAACAAATTATAAATGTTATATTCGTTATTTCTTTTTTGCAGGTGAGTGGGAGTTCTTCCACATTGCTTTTCGCAAAGAGAACCATCAAGCACTTTCGCCTCCTGGTGGTGAGTTTTTGTACGCATCATACTAGTTCATATGGCAAATTTGTTCACATGCAGAACTGCCGCTAATAGATTAATATACACTGGCATCAAGAAGGTGAATTCCGACAATAATTTGAATTAACTGAATGAATTGTCCAGTAAAATGATTTTAAATATATTTGGAATATATGATCTACTGAAAACAATTTATTCTAAAAAGTTGTTACGTTACATTCAAATTTCTTGGCGTAACATACCTCCGGTACAATGCGACGCTCAAAACGTCCAATTGAAAAGCAAATACTATATTGAATGCTACTTGAAATGTATTTTTCTCAAGTAATTATTGCGGTCTCGAAATATTTTTGAACTTTCCATATATTTCCCACACATGAACTTTCCATACATTTCTAGAAACCGCCTTATCATCAACGTTTTTAATTTATAATGAAGCTTTCATTAGATACACAAGTGATAAAATAGTTAAAATATAAGTATTCTTAATTTGTTAAAAGTTATATCATAAATTAAATATTTTAGTTATTAACATTTCTGTAACAGGTTGTCCAATACCGCAGATGAGTGGCATGTAAAGAGCCTCATGCCTAAACGGCACCCCTGAGCAGAATTTATTAGTTCATCGCTCTAGCAAATATAACTGTTCGCAAACTAGCCGAGCAATGGACGTACACTATCTTACCGCCACCAGTACAACGAAAGGAGCATGCGGAAATTCAAGGTCAAAATGGAGATCTTTATATTTCCAGCAGTGAACGACGTCGGGTATAACAACACGACACATAGTTATACAGTAAGGCGTTTGTGCCACTTGGAACGTTAAAGCACTATCGATCTTCTGCTCATGCGCAGTTCAAGTTTCACATCACTTTAGTGCATCTGCACATGCGCAGAAGATCGATAGTGCTTAACGTTCGAGGTGGCAAAAACTCCCTATTCTATTATCCAGGATACTTTATTTAACTTCGATTCATCTACCACCATTAATTCTCTCGGAGTCAGAAGTCTTCGTTTTCGAACTTTTCAATTCAACTTCTCACTTCTTATAGAAAAGCGCGGCAAGCCCTGTCCTAAAAACGTCTGCGCGGGATGCAGATATGCGGGCGGCCAGCGGCCACACGTCGGCAGCGTTCGCAGAGGGCGAGCGGGCGAGCGCCGCGGGGCGCCCCACAAATCTGCGCGACGCCGAAGCGGGCGCGCCGAAGCGGCGCGACGCGGGGCATCCGCCGGCGGCGTCGCGACGACCCCCGGCCCCTCGCCCCCGCGCGCGCGCTTCGCTCGAAGCGCACTGCCCAACGCGTCGCTGCCCGACGGAACCTCCTCGGCTTCCAGAGCATCCCAGCTTTCTTCGGTATGCCGCCGACCCTGGCTTGTCAGCTAAGTCGAATTCAGTCGCGGTCTGGAGAAGAATTCTAACGGCCAGCTGCTCTGATCGGGAGTTTTCCGCGGTTTCTCCCATCAACACCAGGCGAATGATGGAGCAGTACCCTAATAAACGGGCCACGGACAGCGCGATCTTTCTTTTCTCTTCCTTATCTTATCCTCACCCACACTTACACTAACACGTACTACACATTCCGGGAGACCGGTCGAGAGCTTAGAGCTTGTCCCGGCAGGCGCGGTGCCCCGCTGTTGGGAGATATCTGGTGGAGGGAATCTCCGCTAACTGACGGTAAGCTGGCGCCGGATCTCGCCACACAACGAGGAGAGACCACTGCCATCTACCAAGGAAAACATGCAATACACTCACGGGAATAATGACCTGAGCAGTTGGCGCGCCCGGAATCACTAACAATCAATCAATCGGTTTGTCGGTTCGTTGGAAGTGGGAGCTCAGGATTCCCGCTAACGGTGACGTCGAGCCATCTCTGTTTTCTTGCTCCTGCTTCATCTTCTTGTCTCCAGTCTCATTCTATCACTCTCTTCTCCTATCACTCTCTTCTCCTATCACTCTCTTCTCCTATCACTCTCTTCAGTATCCCGTCACCACGATTGGTTCTATTCTCCCTCTCACTTCATTATTCTTTTAATTCTAATCTCTATCCTGGGGGCTTCATCGAAGCCGCACATCTCACTTGCGGTGAACGGAATAGCGTATCAAAATGTTATATCTAAGTTCGCGGGTTCAGATCCGATCGAAGATTTGGATTTGGAACGATTAGATTTTTGAGGGCGAAAAAATTCCTTTGTACGCCTTCCGTGGGAATGGAAGTAAAGTAGGCTGTGTTGTAGATTTATTGCATGTAAGAGATTCCCAAGCCTAAAAGAAACCAATGAGCTAACTCTAATCGCCTGTTGCTCGAGAGATACCTTCAATCGCTGGTAGAATCCGAGAGGAGCAGAGCGAAATTTGCGTCGCCAGGCGGAAAAGCAGCCTTGAGAGTCTCAGCCTAGACTCTTAAAATAAGGCATCATTGATTGATACGCTACAGCCCACTGCCCTTCCCGCAGCACTCATTCAATACTACCCCACTTGATTACGCCCCCTCCCCTAAGACATTTTCCACGTGTCTCCACTTTCCTTTGTAGCACCGCCTTCAAACTCTCGTAACTACTTGGCTGTCCGGAGACACTACGTCCTATGGACAGGTCGCAATTTTGCTCTTACAAAGATCGCAGAATGGCAGCCGAAACGTTGGCACCTGTACTAAGAACGCGGCTTCTCCCGGACATCTACGTTTCTACGGACTCTGGCCGCGGAAGCCTACGCTCTCGCTTTCGAACTCTACCGCCAACCACTGCACCACGAATCACCGCCTCCCTGGCACTTCGCGTTCGCACCACCCCATCCTCCTCCACCCTGCCGCCCCCGCCCCGCCCCCGGCCCCCGGCCCCCGCCCCCGACCCCGCCCCCGACCCCCGCCCCGTCCCCGGCCCCCGCCCCGCCCCCGCCCTGCCCCCGCCACGGACCCGCCCCGGCCCTGCCCCGCCCTGGCCCAGCCCCGCCCCGCTTCCTCCCCCGCCTCCTCCCCCCGCCTCCTCCCCCCGCCTCCTCCCCCGCCTCCTCTCCCGCCTCCTCTCCCGCCTCCTCTCCCGCCTCCTCTCCCGCCTCCTCTCCCGCCTCCTCTCCCGCCTCCTCTCCCGCCTTCCTCTCCCGCCTCCTCTCCCGCCTCCTCTCCCGCCTCCTCTCCCGCCTCCTCTCCCGCCTCCTCTCCCGCCTCCTTCCCCGCCTCCACTCCTGCCTCCTCCCCCGCCTCCTCCACCGTCTCCACCCGCGTCCCGGCCCCGCCCCCGCCCTCGCCGCGTGGAGCAGCGCAGCGACGCGCGCCCGCGCCGCCGCGGGAAGTCATGCGTTATAAATAAAGAAGGCGACGACGGCGAAGGCGCGGACGCCTGGACGCGGTCCAACCGGCGGCGGAGGCGGCGTCGAGGGCGAGTGGGTGTTTGTCGTCGCGTCGACAGACGCCCTCGTCTCGCAGTTGATCGCTCCCCCATCGAGGATCCCCGGCCCGCGAGTCAAGCGCAGACACGGGGCGCCTCGGGCGGAGGTGACTCATGACGAGCGGCGCCTCGCGCGGAACCCTCTCAGGCTTTGATTGTCTGGCAGGCCGCCCTCTTGGAGCCTCTTGTAAACCGTCTTGTTTAAAGGACACTGCAGTTGCCCTGGCGGCGTGTTCGATTCATGTCAGTTTTCTTCGTCAATCGATTTCGAATGAGACATCCAAATCCAATGAAATGAGTCGACTTGCAATTTCATTACTTAAAAAAGAGGCTTGTAAACTACATTGAAACAAAGAGGCTTGCAAATGGACCGCACTACAAGGGACATATAAAATAAAGAATTATAGTTTGTAATTTTAATCATTACCCTTCTCATTCATGCACTTATAAAATCGGTGGAAACTGGATAAATACGATGGAGTACATGGAATACGGTGTTGTTAGCTACAATAACTTCGTGTCTGCCCGTAAATGTTTTTCTCCTGTATTCACGATGTTTTGTGGCGAGGAGAGAAAGAGGTGAGAGAGGAGAAAGGGGACAGAGAGAATGAGAATTGTACCGTCATGCTCTGCCTCGCTTTTAGGTGTGTTTACACTGAAAATACAGAAATTTAGCGTGAGAAGGAGGTGCACGTGTATAACATCATCCGAAAACATCAAGAAAGCTCGGATTTCATGTTAACAGTGGTTGTAAAAATTGAAGGTACAGAATTTGTGGTAGATACACAGCATTCTCCTCACAGATTTTCATCCACGTTTTATCATTTGATATTCTCACGAAATAATTATATTCTATTTCTACACTACAATATAAATGCATTTAATTTCATATCAACTTTGTAAAATAAACGTGAACAAGTCTAGATGTGGTGTGATGAGATGTGATTTCTCTAGCCAACATACGTATGGTTCATTCTAACTGACGCCAGAAACAAGGCAACGAGTTTTGCATAATGTACGCGAGACCCAGCAAGTACCTGTGAATAGTAATAAGGTGATTAGCAGTGGCACTGCATTTCAGTCTGATGATATGCTTTCTTGTTAGAGATAGCAATTCTACTACATCAGTGGGGAAGTCGGGGCGTTTGAGAATCTCTCATTACAAGATTATATTGTCGTAGGTTGCAAGTTGGATACAATGAACCCTTAGCACGAGATTTATGATAGTTTTACTATCTTATTACCCCACAGCTTACAGTCACAACATAACATTGTTGTAAAAGCTTTAATTATCAAGTATAATATTGTGTGTGTATATGTATAATACTGTTACTTAAACGAAGGAAAAACAAATTCCTGGTTTGAAAAAATTTCCTTTTACGCTTCCTGAAAATAAAAATGGTAACTTTTCTTTTGGTAAAATAATATCGCTTCAAATGAAGACTTGAATTCTAACTGTAATGTACGCATAAGCGTAATAGACAGCATTGTAATGTAGGCACAGGCATAACAGACACTTTTCAGAATTGCTTATTGGAAACTAAGACAACATGAGATGTGTACTTCTCAGATCCTGTAATATGTTGATGATGCATCTTCTCTTTAATAGGCTTAACTAGTAGACTAAATATGTTATAAGCATACATAAATTTCCTTGTTGAAATATTATTTCTGTTAAGATTTAGAATTAAAAGTTTTTATTTTAACAAATATATTTTTTCGTTTTGAAATCTTTCCATCATTTTAACGCTGAAATGGTAATTTAGGAAAATTGAATTCCCATCGAAACAAACAGTTCGAAGATTTATGACTCATAATTAAACACAGACCACAAAACAGCATGTATATAAAATAATGTATGAATGGTTAATCCATGTTAATTATTCAATTCATGGTTTTGTAATTTTGCTAGAAGTGAAATGAAAGAGAAAACTGTGTATCAATTTGAACCTTTATGTGCGTAAATGAGTTTGGTAGAAATCAATATAACAGACGCGTGTTAACTTCATCTGAATGTAGAACTTCTGAATGTTGTTCATCTAAATGTACAACAGCACATACTTTCCTTTCTAAATTTGCAGTTTTTGAAAATTAAAGAAGAAAATTAGATCCACGCCATTCTTTAGGCATACCTTGTTCTATCTATTTTTGAGAAAAAAACGCCTCATAATTTTTTAAATTGCCCTATTGTGCCAAGTTACACGAAAACAATTCATATTTTCGAAAAATTTAACGTAAACTTAATTAATGATCCTTCATTAAGAAACATATTTCATTAGGCAAAAAATCACAATCTTCAATATTATAGTTTTAGGACTACTCCACCCAAAAAATGCACTTTTGCAATTTTAAAAATTCTTGGATTTCAACGAACTTGAGACCTACATCATTGTCTTCAGCGTCCTTTACGCTATCCAAAGACAATTTTGATTTAAAAAACGTGGTGCCGTTTTTGAGAAAATTTTGAAAAAGGTTTTGGAAGCTTCACGTAAAGTACCCTCAAAAATCAAAATATCCGTTTGAAACTCCCTCGAGTTCATTCAAATCGATTGGAAAATATCAGTTTTGAAAAAATCGGAAGAACGGTTTAAGCGCTAGCCTTGACCACAGACAGACCTATGTTTTGCCGTCAATAGATTTTTCGGTATCAAGGACCCACAAAACATGGATTCTGACTACTCCACGTCTTAGAGGATTTTCCCCCTAAATTTACCAACAGGAGATGTCCACATTTTCGTTACCAAGGCCCGGCAAGAAGTGTTTTTCTTCCGAAATCTCGCCGTTTCCCAGCGCAAGATCACATAACTTTCTCTTCTTATGAAGTACTATCGTAAGGGCGAGAAAGTAGAAAAGAGTATTTTCTGGCTTTAGGAAATTTGAAAGACAAAGAATGTATTCTAAGAAGTACAAAAGAATTAGAAATAATAAGATCTTAACTTTATAACTCATTTAATCTTAAGGTACATTATACCCCAAACATGAAAAAATTTGAAATATTGCTTAATAATTTTTTCGTGTATTTATTGAATAAATATGTCTGCAACGGAAACAAAAACATTAAGAAAAACATTTTGATTTTTTTTAGGGAGATAAAGGAATGTTTTGTACAGAAATAGGCCTTGAGCGTAAACATCATAACTTTAGAACTACTATCTCTATTACTTTAATTATTTTTTGTGTGATAACAAATGACTTGAACTAGTGCATGTACCAAAATAATATTTATGCCATAAGTATTTACATATTTAAAATCTTTTTGTATCAGAAAATTTATTTGTATTAAAAAATAAAAAAAAATTGAAATTAAATTTTCTCTATGAAATAATTGGTTCCAATGTTTAGTCTTTGTTCATATACTAACTATATACACACGTCATATACAGCTTTTACTGTTTTTGACCAAATAAATAAATAAAATGTGTAAATAAACTACATGTTTCTCAATTATAACAAAAAAGAATCAGAGGGTTATCATACACAAAACCTATGATGTTTGAAGTTTTTATTTATTTATTTATTTGGTCAAAAAACAGTAAAAAATTTATATGATGTGTGGGTAAAGAGATTATCTGCGCACATTTTTTTGAGGCCCAGAATTTTAAAAAAAAGCAATATTTGAAAAACTAGAAACAAGAATTTACAAAATAATTATTATTTTAGAAAAATAAAAATTTGAAAAATGTTCGCTCCCGAGATATACTAAATCAATTTCAACGGTAAATGAACTGATTTGATTTTTCTGCATTGCTAACAAAATAGTAATGAACATCTGTTCTACTCCTATCATTACAAGCAAAAGGAGTGATCAACAAAACGTGCGCACAGTGAAGCTACAGGTTTCCAAAGACGGCCAAGAAGTCAACTTTCGGGAAATGGCTGTAAAGTTTGTAATGCTATAGAAAGGTTACAAGTTATGCCTTATTTTTTAATGTCTAATTCATTTCTTTCTCCCTATGAATCATCTTCTTCTATTCTTATTTTCTGATGTTGACTGCTTTTGGCTTAGTTTTTTTTTTTAGGAAAACCACGACTCCTTTCGAAAAAGTCCGTCCGTCCGTCCGTCCGTCCGTCCGTCCGTCAGTCCGTTCGTCCGTCCGTCTGTTCGTCTGTCCGTCCGTCCATCTGTCCGTCAAGTCAGGTCCGTACAGGTGTGGGCCCCGTGGCCATGATCGCTAAGGCAGTAGTGCCGTAGTGATCTCGGACCGACGAGTGGCGGGTTCGAATGCCGCCTCGGGCATGGTTGTATGTACTCGCCTTTTCATCCTCTATCATCACCATATCGTTGCATCCTCATATCATTATGTTAAATCCAATAGTTGTCGCTAATGGCCTAATAGTCGATGCGACCTTAAATAACAAAAAAACAAGAAGAAATATATTTACAGGTGAACTTTATTCATGAAAGAAATTTAAAAAAAACATTTGGAGCCATTTTTGAGAAAATTTTGAAAATCTCTCAGGGGTTTCATATAAATAAACCATAAAATTTAAAGAATTATTTTCTAAATTGCAGTGTTTGGAGTCGCAACATTTCGACCAGGATATGTTCATTTTGGGAAAATGTTATGAATATTTTACGCTCTAGTGTTGTTCCAGACGGACGAATGAATAGACTGACGGACTGACGTTTTGAAGAAAATAAAAAAAACATTTTTGCGTTCAGGGGACCATTAAACTTATTTCCGTTGAAATCTCGAAATCGATTTTTCAGAGCATTACATTAGTTTATCTGTACTACGCGAATTACTCCGTTTTTTACGTACGTATAGATTCATCTACAATGATTACTCGTTAACTTTGTGCGATCAGAAACTTTAGTGAGGTGAAATGAGTGGCTTAGTATTCACCTTTTAGTATTCACAGAACTCAACATTTAAATAGTTAACATTTTAATTAGTGTATCAACAATATTATTTGTTTCCGATAAATTAGAAGATTCAGGGATTTCTTATGCCTGGATAATTCCCTTCTTGCCTTGAATTACAGATGTAAATGTAATGTTCAGGAGATGATTCCTTGTATTCCGATTTGCTTCCTTGTATCCCATATGTGAATGTGAAATATGCTTTCACTATTTTATGAACTATTCTCCGTTATGACATTTCAAACATACATTATGACATCTAACATTTGGATGAAATCAAGATTATTGATTTTAAGAATAATATGTAGCAACTCTATAGTACAAGCGAGTAGTAGTAAATTACCACTAGTTAATTCACTTGTAAGAAATGTCATTTGCAGCCAATTTCTTGTAGATAGTGGCATCTCCTTGCATTATTCTACAAAATGTGAAAGGTCAGTGAATAGTATTTTATGCCTGAACGCCTGAATAATAATTACGTGAATGTAAATTTATTGCACGGCTTGGGGGGAAGAGAATGACCTAAGACTCGCCATAAATAAATAAATATTATTATGATTATTTTTATTATTATTATTTTTACTAGAGGAAACCCGGCAAAATTTGACAGTAATCGAGAAGAAATCCACGGGAGTAACCATTTTGTAAACGCAAGAATTCTAAATATTATCTTTCATTTAAAGCAAAAAAACACGCAATGCGATTTAATAGAAAGTTTAAATTGCTTTCTAAACCAAACTCCCTAGTGTTCTCATTAAAAAATGATAATGGCGTTTGACCTACTAATCCCCACACCTGTGCAATCTCCATGGTTCTTGCGAGGACGGAGCGGAGATTACGCTCTCATGAAATACGCTGATGGATCGATGTGAGTGAAGGTACATAGCGCATGGGCCGGAACTTGCACGTCGCCGACAAAATAGACCAATGTTTCTCTGTTGGTGGTGGAGACATCGGTAGGAGAGATCGAACAGCGGACCATCGGATCACGATATTAAAGAGGTCACAAACAACACTCGACTTGCGCGCAGGTAGACAGAAATAAAACAGTGGAGAGAACGGACACCCAATTCGAATGCATTCAACAGAAACAGATGAAACATTTTCAAAGATGAGGACCTATTCGTTTGGATAAATATTTTAAGAACGTATGAGATTCCTGCAACATGTTCCGTTGTATGGTTGTATTCTAGTTTACAGAACTCTAACTTGAAACAGATCGAGTTGACATTTCAGTTGAAAATTCTAAGAGTATATGTTAGAGTTTGATGTGTTCACAGCCGGACATCTGCAGTGTGGGATGGTCGGTAGGATGAAAGTTTGGGGAAATACTCATGCAATAAAGCAACATTTGATCTAAATTGAAGTTGCTGAACAAGTCCATTTAAGGCATAATCAAATTCTCATTTTTTCTTGTTTTAAAATGATATCTGTTCTAAAGAACGAGGAAACACATGAAAAAGATTTCCCTTTACCAAATGCACCCATTATTTTCTTCATTTTGATGACCAGTTGCAAGATGTTATTAAACAATATAGCTTGAAAGGAGTCTATTTTTTAAAACTTAAAACATAGTTTTCTGAAGCTCTGTATCTGAATTGCGAAAAGTTGAAGATTTTTGCAATGTTGTTTGGTGCTAAAATATTTAATGTATTTCAGTATTACGTGAAAGTACTTTATTTATTCTTCCCGAGAAGGGTGACTGCCACTTTTTTTTTAAAAAAAACATTTAGTATGGTTAGGTGGAATAGCAGTTTTCCTTCTGCAGACCACTGGCATAACAATATATTTATATATTTTTGTATACGTACCTTCAGTATAAAAATTTATTTTCTTCATATGTCTAATATTACATTTCTAAACAACTTGGCATTGCTATGTCAACAAAAATGAAATAGTTTTTATTTTAATGAAGATATTTTTAAAAAAGTCCTTTTGGGATTTTAAGAATGCCTTGCCAGTTTTTGGAGTGTAAATGGTACTGAAGATAAGATGTATCATTTGTCAGGATATGTTTGCGACCAAATCCTAAAATCGTCAGTCGGAAGAATACATTACCATATCTTCGCACGATTTGAGAATGGGCCGATGGAAATTCGATGTAAGAGGAAGAGTGGCCCTTATCCCTTTGAAGACAAAGGGGTAAGAAGGAAACATCAGAGGTAGGGAGAAAGAAGCAGAGAATGACATGAAGAGGAGGATGGAGGAGAAGTTGAAAAGAAAGGAGGGTAAGGAAGAGGGAAACTGATACTAATGAAATGAGGGAGAAGAAAAGAGAAGGTATGAGTCAACGGTAGGAAGAGAGTCATTGAGAGAGTCAGGGAGAATCAGAAAGTCAGAGATAGAGAGTCAAGTAAAATCAGGTAGAGTCAGAGAGAGTCATGGAAAAATCAGAAAGAGTCATGGAGAGTCAGAGTCAGAGGGAGAGTCATAAAGAGTCAGAGGGAGAGAGAGAAGGAGTGAGTTAGGGTGAGTCAAAGAGAATCAGAGACAAAGAGGCTGAGACAGAGAGACAGTGACAGAGCTACACAGAGAGACAGTGAGATAAAGAGAGAAAATCAAACACAATGCAGTAAATGCAAAATGAAAAGAGGCCAAGAAAGGGCAGACGAAGAAGAGAAACAGCGGCGCCGCGCGCGCGAGCAGTAGGCGGGCGGCCGTCTGAGATCGAGAGAGGATCAGCTGCGCGAAGGAGGGAGGAGGGGGGGGCGCCGGGCGAGCGCCTGCAGATTTATGCTCCTCGAGCGATGGCCGCGCGCCCGCTGACCCGCGCCCCGCCCCGCCCCATCCCTCACCGCCCCGCCCCGCAGCCCACCTGCCCCGCGCGTAATCTGCGCGCATTAAATAACAAAGTTAATAGAAGTGTTATGATACTAATCCACTTTTTAATTACTTTATCCATTACTCTTAATTAAATTCAGCTCCTCCGCTTGCACCTGTTTCCTGTCTTTAAATATTTCGCCCGCTCTCTGCTTGGGAAAAGTGGCCTGTGAATTTTGAGTAGTACTCAACTTGAGTAATATAATAAGAGATGATATTAAATCCTCCAGATAAATTAGTTCCTTAAATAAAGTATTTCCCGCTCGCCCCGCTGCTGGATCTGGTGTAATCCTCGGCCACCTGCCCCTTTGCCCCCCTCCCTTCCCCGCCGCCACGCCGCCCATCCTGCGATAGTGACTCTTCTAGAGTGGCGTCTCTTCCATCACGAGGAAAGTCGCGAAATTATTCAACCGCGCAATTACTCTTTTACGCCGTCTCGCGATTTTGGATAGACACGATGATCCGACCTCAGCTTTGTGTTTCAAATGTCTGGCACTTGTGGAATGGTTGTCATATTAGCACCTCTCACAGAGAAGGTACTCATTGTCGTGAGGTTTCTCGAGCAATGCAATATTCATTACTGTAGCTGGTAAAATGTGTTTGAGAGATTCTTTCAACACGAACCCTTAGCTGCCAAACAACGCACCCCACCCCACAAATAGCTCCTAAAAGGCCAAAGGGTGAAATACTGCCCTTCATATTGGGAGAGATTTCTTGACTCCACATCTGATAGTACATGACTAATTGATAAATTTATTAGTAACTTGACACGATCTCTTACTAACAGTTGCACGCCAATTGGTGGCGGGGGGAGGGAGCTCCAGCATACCTTTTCCCTCTATCTTTGCTTAAGTAAAGAGTTGTTTCATAGCTTAGGACTATTATTAGAACATTTCTTAACCCTTTAGTGAAAACTTTGCCTTTAAATATAGGGTTGGTGCAAATGAAATGGCCGTTAATAAATTGCAAATTACAATAATTCTTATTACTGAAAAAAATTGCATAATGAATCAAAATAAATTTCCATTCACTTCCACACACTTTTCCCAACGTGAAACAAGTGCAGATATTCCTTTTTGAAAAAATCTGGAGATCGTGAGTCAATAAACTTTATAAATTGTTTTTAATCGTTGCTTCTTCTTTCAAGTTTGTGCCCACTAAAAATGCATCCAGATGTCTGAAGAGATGACAATCTGTTGGTGGGAAGTATGGAGAATATTGAGGATGAAGGAGAATTTCAATGCCCAACGTAGCGAGTTTTTCAACATTTGTTTTGCGACGTGAGGTCTGGCGTTGTCGTGTAACAGGAAAACTCAGTCTTTTGTGCATATTCTCTATTTTCTGTCAGTATTTGTCAGCATTTATGGCTTCGCCTTGTTTAGTAAAGGCGTCAGATCTCCAATCCTCTCATCTTGTCTGTTTTTGTGAGTTCATGAGGAACCAAGTTATTCATCTTGTTCTTTCACTTGTTCCTTCTCTAAATGCAACATTAATGTTCCGAGATGCCTCGGTTACAGTGTGATTGAGTTTGAACTCGTACAAATAAATTACACGAATGTGTTTTCTTTCCATCACTGATAACGTAAACGCTGGAACACTGTGTTCACAAAACATTACAACAGGAAACTGTACACACAGAGACCACAGAGCACTATGTTCTCTGTAGGACATGTATGTTTACATACAGTATATTTACAGAGCCATCTGTCAGAAGAAAAAGTAATTTCTTGAGTCGGGAAATTCAAAATTCTAATATCGGCCATTTCATTTGCACCAACCCAAGACTTCAACGTTCGGATGTTCACAAAAAAATGGAGTCACCGCAAAGAGTAATGTCTTTGTGAAAACTCCGATGTTGTGTAACAGACAACTACCCACAAACACGTCTCACGCTATTTTAGGATTTGACGAGGTAAAAAAAAAACAATTTCTTCAAACAATTTCAATGCGAAGATGTTCTGCACTTGGATTTGAGATCTGCAGGTACTCTATTAGCAGCTTTTCACCTCATCTGCTCCTCTTTTAGCCTGGTTTATTGGCTTCAACCAACATTTCCTTTTACAATTTATAGTTTAAAGAAGTTTATATTCCTTAACTAATATTTATCAATGAGATCAATTCCTTGTGCTCATCGCCTTCACATTTCGCGTTTATTGCAGACACCTCTTCACTACGCTTTCAGTGAAACATTGCGAGAGAATTATTTGAATTTGCTCGAGTTTGATCCCCAAACAAAATTTATTGAATAAATGTAGATTTTCCATTAGTCTACTAGATAACAGTGTTTCGAGATTTTGCTAAATATTGGTGAAACAGAAATAAATAGATGCATACGGATTAGTTTGATTTTCAATACATTCAGCGAAATATCTATCATTAATTCACCGCCACGATCATTAAATACCACTATTCACAATCGGATGAAATATCAAAATGGAGCGAGAGAATTCTCAGGATCATACAAAACAATTAATTCTCAGTTGTTTTTTGAATGCGATCGTCAATTGAATCCCAATGAGCTTTTCCTGTGTAGTCGCATATTTTATCGTGTACCTTTCATTTAATAATTATGCTTTTCTCCAGTTTATTAGCCTACGAATTATTCATTTGCTTATTAGCCTTCTATTCTTTACTAATTTATATAGATCTTGAACGTACATACCTTTTCTTACATGTGATTATCAATATTGAAATAACGCTTTAACATATTCTCATGTGGACGACCCTATCAAAATCATTCGCGTGCCAATTGTGGCGAGAAATCATATAAACTACGAGGAAAACATTCAACCAAATCTGGCGCATTGCTCTTACTAATCTACTCAGTAATACTGCAAGTTTAATGGTTTGTGTGCAGAACGATGATACGATGATGTGAATGTTTTGAAAGTAAGTTATGATTCATTATTATCAAGAATTTTGTCACTTTTGCGTGTGTATGTGAATAGGATTAAATATTGAGGTATGGAGATGATTAAAATATTGCTAGCATTATAAATAATTGAGAACTGATGCTTTTATGAAGATTACTATTAATTTAAGAGGTTGATTGTTATTTAGTTTGCAGCGCAATGTTCCACTTTTATTTTAAATTTACCCTTTTTTTTTTTTTTTTAGTTTATTTATTTATGGTCGCTTTTTAACAGCTTGGTCATCAGCGACCTCAGTTTGTTTACATCAGAATATTACATTTCATAAGGTTACAAACATGGTATCATTTCACAGTAAGCATTATATCAATATATCATTAAAAAATTTGTCTCATTATTATATTACATTAAACAGCTTACTTATTTCTAGTAGTTCCAAAATTTTTTTACAACCTTCTTCTGATTTTAACAGAGAATATAAGCTGCCTTCTATTTTTAATGCTTTTCTGACATTATCAAGTTCTTGACACTCGAGAATAATGTGAGAAGTAGACATGGTAGCGCCACATTTAGGACAGGGTTCCGGGTTAGAATTTTTGAACAGATGACAATAATTTAGATTAAAGTGACCGATCCTTAATCTTGTTATGACGACTTCTTCTCTTCTTTTGAAATTTGATCTTGGTAGACTTGGTTCCAGGATAGAGTTTCTTACTAGGTGTAGCTTCGTAGACCCCATCTTCCATTGTGAGTTCCAATATTTTAACGAAGAGTCCTTGAAAAGATTTCTTATATCTTTTTGGGTACCATGAATTTGATGGTCAACATTTGGTAATGATGTTGCCATTTTTGCAGTTGTGTCTGCCTTCTCATTTCCAGCAATATTTTTATGAGAAGGAATCCAAACTATTTCTATTTTGACTCCTTTTGTATTTTGGATAAATAAAAGTTCTTGGATAGTTTGGATTATTGGATTGCTGGTGTATCGGTTTTCAATGGCTTTAAGTGTTGACATTGAGTCAGAAAATATGACAATAGGCATGTTGTTTGCAGATCTGATACTGCTTTCAATGGCTTTGAGCACTGCCCATGCTTCACATGTGAAAATGGAAAAGTAGTCCGGGAGACGAAATGGAATGGCTTCATTATCATTTGTTAGAATTATTGCACAACCAGCTTTTCCATCTCTTTTTGATCCGTCGGTGTAAACTTGGTAGAAATTGTCATATTTTTGGAGCATTTCTTTTATCGCATCCTGTGCATTTGGATTAGATTCAAAGGAAGTGCAAGAAATATTTCCTAGTTGGGTGTTTATGAGAATCTTCAAGTCTTGCCAGGGTGGGATGGGATGTAAACGTTTAGGTAAGCTGAGTGGTTTAACAATATTAAAGTCATTCATGTATTTAAGGAGTCTTTCTCTCAGGGGTAGTGGGGATTTTGGATGTGTTTCGTACATGATTGTTTTTGGTTGTTGGAAAATGGTAGAGTTTGTGGGGTTGGGTGGGATACTGAACGTTGAATATGCATAATTCAGACATTGTAACTTGCGTCTTAGTGCTAGTGGGATTTGTCTTGCTTCCACTAGTAGGCTGTTGCTGGGACTAGTTCTAAAAGCACCAAGACTTAAACGACAAGCACTGTTAATTATTGGATTCAGTGTTTTTAATATGTTTTCTGAAGCTGAATTGTAAATTACTGCTCCATAGTCTAGCTTGGATTGAATTAGTGCCCTATATGTTTTGATTAGGCATTCATACTGAGCGCCCCATTTGATGGAGGACAACATTTTAATAACATTTAATCTCCTAACACAATCCACCTTTAAAGCAGATATATGATGTTTCCAGGAGTATTTGGAGTCGAAGATCATTCCAAGGATTTTACATGTGTATGTCCTTTTAAGTGGATATCCTCCAATTTTCAGTGTAATTTCTTCATCCCTTATAGAGCGACTTTTGGAAAACACTATAAATTCAGACTTCGTTTTCGAAATGGAAAAGCCTGAATTATTTGCCCAATCACTGATATTATTTAGGGTTTCTTGCATAATGTTTGAGGTAACTTGAAGATTTTTGCCACTACAGAGTAAGGTGATGTCATCTGCGAAGAGGAATATTTTCACAGGTTCTTTTACTATAAGGCTCACTTCATTTATTGCTATGAGGAAGAGTATTACACTTACGACCGATCCTTGTGGAAGACCATTTGTCATCTCAATTGCCTGTGATGATTTGTCTTGGATTCTGACTTTGAGATATCTCGTTTTTAGAAAGTTGATGAGAAAAGCTAAGATATTTCCTTTTACGTTCAAATCTGTAAGAATTGATATTAACCTGTCTTTATAAACCATTTCGTAAGCTTTTTCAATGTCCAGTGAGACTGCAATCACATGGTGATTCATAACTAATGCATCACAAATTTCCGAGTCTATGTTTACCAGGTGATCGTTGGTTGATCGAAAAGATCTAAAGGCACTTTGATGTGGTGAGATCAGGTTTTGTTTTTCTAGGCTCCATTTCAGGCGGCGACATACCATTTTCTCTAGTAGTTTACATATATTACATGTCAAGGATATTGGGCGAAAATTGGTTGGATTTGTGTGATCCTTATTTGGTTTTGGTATTGGTATAACTGTTGCTTCTCTCCACTGATTGGGGAAGGATTGAGTGGTCCAAATATGATTATATAATTGAAGTAGGTATTCAAGGCCGACATCTGGAAGGTTTTTTAGAAAACTATTTGGTAAATTGTCTGGTCCAGGTGCTGAATTTTTACATTTATTTAGTACAAATAAAAGTTCACTCATAATGAAGGGTTGATTGTGTTCTTCTTCATTTGTTTTTAATAGTGTCTTGATATGTTCTTGGTCTATGTTAAAGTTTGTTGGAATTGATACTAAGAAATTTTGGTCATAGTTGTTGTCGCTAGAATTATTTGCAAATGTTTCAGCAAGAAGGTTACTAATATCTTGTGGGCCAGAATATTTTACACCATTCTTGTCAATAAGATAACTGGGAAGATTAGGTGATCTTATTCCACGAATGCTCTTTACTTTGTGCCAGAGTTCTGTTGTTGAAGTTTGGTTAGTAATGGAAGAGGTGTACTTCTGCCAAGACTGGATCATTGTAAACTTCAAGGTTAGTCTTGCTTGGGCTCTGGCCTTTCTGTACGCAATGCCATTTTCAATAGTTTTGTATTTCTTAAATTTCCTGAAGGCTCTCTTTTTCTTTTTTATAGCTTCCGTACATTCTACATTCCACCATGGGACTTGATGTTTTTTAATTTTTCCTGTAGTTTGCGGAATTGACTTTTCAGCTGCTGATATTATTATCTTGGTAAAGTCATTGGTTAGACAATTGATATTTTGTGGAATTAAGTTGTCAGGTGTTTTTAATTTTTTAACATTTATCTTGATATCTTGTTGAAATTGATTCCAATTTGCTTGTTCTATAATCCATTTAGGATAGCAATTAATGTCAGGAGTTGGCTCCGAATCTGGAAAATTGATGTTTATAGGGTAATGGTCACTATCATATAGACTGGGAATGGTGGACCATATAGTACTTGCAGCTACATCATTAGAAGCAAGGCTTAGATCAATTGCACTATCTGTACCATTACTTGCATTAAAATGTGTAGGTGAGCCAGTGTTTAATAAGATAAGGTTGTTATGGTTGTCCAACCATTCTTCAATTACTTTCCCTCTTCTGTCCAATTTGGTGGAACCCCACAATTTACTATGGCTATTGAAATCACCCACTATAACATATGGTTTAGGTAGCTGCATAAGAATATTGTCAAGATCATAAGTGTCAAAATTTTGACTATTGGGGATATAAATATTACAAACAGTTATGAGAGTATTTATTTTTACCTTGACCGCAATGGCTTCTAGGGCAGTTTGTAGAGGGATTTCCTGTATAAAACAATCATTTTTTACATAAACTGCTACTCCTCCACTAGCAATTAATGTACTATTTCTGTTTCGAACAGATGACTTATACCCAGATAATTTTCCAAAGTGATTTTTTTTGAAGTTTGTTTCTTGCAGACACAAAATATCTGGATTAGTATCTTTTATTAACAATTTCAAGTGGGGTAATCTTGTATAGAAACCATTACAGTTCCATTGTATTATTTTCATTGAGAAGGTTTATTCAGATATTTCTGTGTCAGTTTCATCATCTTGTAGTTGTGAACTTTTTAATTTATTTATTATTCTTGTGAATCTGTTTTTTATAGCTCTTTCAGTAAGTAAAGGGTAAGTGTCTGTCATCATTTTAATGATAGATTGAATATCATTTGTAAAATCTTTAGCTATTAAGGTTGGATGATTAGATCCAGATGCTTTGTCTATGAAATTTTTCAATTGATTGTATGTAAGAGGGAAATCACTACTATTACTCTCAATTTTTTCCTTTAATGGGCAAATAAGGTCTTCAAGTGATTTAGTGGTAGACTTCTCTTTATTGCAGTTTTCTTCAATTACTTCTTGTATCTTTTTCTTCTTCTTCTTGGGTTGTTTTCCTGTTGCCATGTTGGAGTTACCCAGTTTATTTTTCCTTGTTCAATGTGTGATGAAGAGTCTGATGAAAGAGTTCTTTTAGGTATAGTAGAGACCATATTATCATTAGTTTCCATAGTTACCTCCTGATTTTGTATGTCTAACTACAGTGGTATTTTCATTAATTGAAGATTCTGGCAATTCACTGGAACTATCACTATTGGTTTTAGATTCTGTGGGTACACTGGATAAGTTGGTATTATTATGATTAGAGGTGTTTGGTGTAGGACATTGGCCAGCTAAGTGCCCTGTTTGGTGGCAGATAAAGCAGGCCATGTCATCGGTTGTAAAAAATATCCTGTATGATGTTCCATCATAAAACACAGTAGTAGATTCATTTAGTAAACTCACATCATCAGGGGAAATATACACTTGTCTTCTGAAACTCATGATATGTGAAAAATCAGGTCCAGAAACACCAGCTTTTATAAATGAGATTTTAGATGCCAATTTGATGTTGTTTTTTGTGAACACATCTTCTATGACTGAGTGGGGAATGATGGGGCAAACATTAGAAATGATAATTCTTTTAGCCTTTGTTACAAGAGGTCTCAACTTTAATTCATAGTGTTTTATTTTAATAATTTTGTGACTGTTTGTAAGTTTATCAGCAATAGTTTTAGAACTTAGAAATGTACACACTCTATTATTAGCAATTCGTGATATGAACCTTATTTCATTGGCATCAACAATATTGGATAGGCTGTTAACATAGTCTTTAATAGTGAGACCTTCTTGTGCGTCGATAATTATGGCTTGATCCTTAGTGGGAAATACGTCTGTAGATATGGCATTCGCGTAAGTTTTCATACTTTGGTGAGGTGCAGATACCTGCGGTGACGGAAGTGAGGTTAAAGGCGCCCTGGAGTCTGATGATTCCATCCTTCAGCAGGGCAGCCGCTGTCCCGGCTGACCATACACTTGGTGAGACACAGTCACACTCGTAG
This sequence comes from Acheta domesticus, assembly GCA_031308135.1. Classification (NCBI taxonomy): domain Eukaryota; kingdom Metazoa; phylum Arthropoda; class Insecta; order Orthoptera; family Gryllidae; genus Acheta; species Acheta domesticus. Next base: position 48,910,446 of record JAHLJT010009436.1, read on the forward strand.
AACAAGGATTTTTACACTCCGGAAGTAATGCGAAAATTATTGTCTATTTAACAACTTAAAACTCGCTTGGCACAATCAGAGCACGTTACCCGTTTCCTAGGCCACCTATCTTCAATGTGCTGTCCATTTGTATTTGAAATTTACCCTTTGTTTAACGAGTTCAGAGCCGTTTAAATTCACATTGTTTCTTCGTTTAAAACTTAGTTGTCATAATTCAAATCAGGAGATGCAATATACTTCCTTTATATGTTTTTTCGTTTAGTTAACTAATTATGCTCATTTATTGCATGAAAAATCGTTAATTATCTCCATGTTAATGGCACGCGTGGAATTAAAAGTCTACCGTGCAATTAAGATTCTACAACCACCAATCAGAACTCACAAAAAGATCAAAATCGTTTATTACTCGTTCACTTTACATCTGCAGACGGAGCGCTGCGATCTGTTTACACGAGGTCACCGCCGACTGAATGAGAAACGCGCGTCTGCAGTATATACTGACCGTTTAATATGATACAGATGGCGGTGAGAAGTTCACAAAACCCCGGTGGGGCAAAAACATAACCATTAAGCAGTAGATAAGTGCAAAGAAGAAATAGTACGTGAATGTTGTGAATAGCGTGTGGTGTGATCTATTTTATTGTATATTATCTTAATCATTTAAAAGCGCGACTTCAGCTCACAGTCAGAAAGGCATAATTCGCCAGCTGTGTCCGTAGCGCTTGTGCTGCCTTCGGAGACAGCTGATTGGTCAAATGCTGATTGACTTCGGGGCCATTCGTGTATTCTCGGTTATGTGTTCGGGCCTTCGCTTTCAAAACAACATTAGTTCCTAATTCTGCCGTCTGCAAATGTAAAGTGAACGAGTAATAATTATGATACTATAAACACACGTGGCCAAGCTATTTGCAGCCGGCCGTGAAATAAACAAAAATGTCAACAACCTATACGTGAGCGAATAAAACAAAATTATAAAAAATTACTCCTTAGTCATATTGATATTTATGGTACAATTTGTTAAATTCTTAAAAATTACCCCACCCACATTTGGCACCGATGATCCTGATCCAGACAACGCTTCATAATTTTCAGAAATATGTACTTCACCAACGTGACTTGTCCCAGGTAAAGCTGTGTGTGATGTTGAGGCAGTGGGCATCGTAGTTAATGACAAATCTGATCTTTCACCTATACGCTTTGCAATTTTTATTTTATTTTGTATGGAATCTTCAATGTAACTTTCTGCTACAGAAGAAGAACGCCATCCACCGTGTCGTTTCACTGTTAAAATGTCAGCTCCACTATCAGCCAGAAAAGTAGCAGATGTTCTTCTAAAACAATGCCCAGTAAATAAATTTGCATCGGGAATGTTTAAGAATAAAGCTATCTCCTTTGGGATTCTTCCAAAAGTATTTATACCTACTGGTTGAACGCTGCACCGTCCATTATTATAAAATACAAATAATTTTCTATGTTTTACTTGTTTGGGGCGAAGTGAAAAATACTGTTGACATTTTTCAACATAATTAACAGAATCTGTCTCATTAATGATTGTGAATTTTCTCACAATATTTGTTTTGTTTTTTTCTAAATTTACAAGCAGTACACTTTCTTCTTCTTTTACGTCGTCCACACACAAGTTGTATAATTCATCATGTCTGCAGGCACCACAGACACCAAATATCGCAACAACCTAAATACATTAACAAAATTTTATTTTTAGTCTATTGTATGCTATTAGTAATATTTTAAAGACATCATACTTTCATTTACTACACTTGCCTTCATAAGAAGGTATTTCGTATCTGGTGCCTCCGTGAGAAATCTATTAATTTCGTCTTTGCTGAATACATTTGATTTTTTCGGCACAATTCCTTTATTTTTTGATTTTACAAAAACAATTAAATTTTTGTAATTCGAAATGTCTATGTTTTCTTTGACACGCAACATCTTCTTCAACATTGATAAGTATGGCTATAAGCAGGAGGGTTTGACGCTAGCTGACGATTGTATCATAAAATATTTGACATAAGTAAATTAAATGTATTTCATGACAAAAAAATTATCTTAGCATATTACAAATAAAAAACATAAACGTCAATTGTATTTACCCGTTCTAAAAAATAAGCCATCAACACTTTTTCCGAGTCGAAAGTGACTTTTTTTCTGCTTTCCACAACTTATATAAGTTGTATTTCCTTTCATATACTTCCTTACTTTTATTCGGAAGTAAATTATTCATCGCTTCGTCCGCTTCTTGCAATATCTCTTCAGGAATACTTTCAATGTCTTCCATTTTCAATATAATTCACTATACTGATCGTACGTAAACAAAGCATGGCCCACTAGAATTGGCATTGTTTAGAAGCAATACGTCATCAAACGTATTCATCGATGTATGTGTATGAAGTGTCATACACATGCACGTAACGTACGTATTTGAGTTTAAAAAAACTAAATTATTCTTGAATGGAAACGCAAAAACGTTGAACGTAACACGTGCATAAAGGGGGATAATTGCCCTCGTGGTATATAAGAAAACTCGCTCCTAACGTCGCTCGTTTTCTTAAACATACCACTCATGCAATTATCCCCCTCTTGATACACTCGTTTCGTTAATTACTATAACCTTTAAATATAACGCATTTAATTATACGTAAATATAACTGTGGGGTCTGTCAGACCCCAATTTTAAGGTATGTATATTTTTACCAGAAGGAATTCGAAAGTTCTGTAAATATTTTTTAATTATACTTTTAAGTCATTTTAGTAGAGCTAACACCGTTTTGGGGGAAATTAATATTATTTTATTGAGATATTAGCACCATTCATAAAACAAATTTCACATTTTTCGACAATGTGTAGAGATTTGGATGGATTTTTTTTGTTTTTAAAACAAAATGTCACTGTTAAACTTTATATTTTATTAAAGGACATAAAAAGTACTGTAACCCAGTATTATCATTATCTTAAAAATAAAAACAGTTTTCCTTATAATACCTTAGCAAATGAGACGTTATTTAGATAAAATAAACTTCATTAGAGATTTGATAAAAGTAAAATTTGACTGAAAAATGAAAACAAATCAAATTTTAACTATAATTTTTAATTTACACTTAAAAATAATATTTGTGTAAAAAATAAGTTAAAACTATTGAAAATAGTGTTCAAAAACAAAATAAGGATCCAAATCCGAGTGATCACCAAACAAGCTCACCAATGTTTTTTCGTTATCACTCTCATCTAGTAAATCTCGTAATAGGTGTAAATTATCTTTAATGTTTGATGTTATTTTGTCTAGAAAAAATCTTAAAAACAAACAAAAACCAAAATTGGAACTTTGAAAAAGACACACGTAAATATAACACTGGGGTCCAGCAGACCCCAAAGACACTTCCGCACTCCACTGCGAGGTTAGTAGCAGACTATTAGAAGGCGGAAGCTGTGCAAACCCTTCCCAAACGTACTAACTGAATTTACGTAAGAGTAAAGTATCCCATACATGGATTTTTCAATTAAACATATATAAAGAAATTTGGTTGGGGTCCAGCAGACCCCAGGGTTATATTTAAAGGTTAACTTAAACTTTATAATTACAACAAAATTATTGTTCAACTGTAGCTGGTAGAAATAAAAAATGTTGCATGGTTGTGTATTGACATTATATTATGAGATATTTTCTCAAAATATCTCTTATCTGGAGATCAATAAAAATTAACATATGAATTATGTCGCCAAGGAAGAGATGCTGCCTAGGTCAGGCCTGACCGAGATTCGCGTTTGCCTAACCGCTCGTCTGCAGTGGCGATGTGTGAGTTAAATTTAAACGCCGATATACACGGAACAGTTTTCGTGTAGATTCTCATACAGTTCCTATATAGAAACGTCAAAATCTCAAACTGAACGTATAAAAGCCGAAAAGTAGCGCATACACGGTCTATACGCTTTCTATGTGCTTTCTGCATGAATCGCCACAAGCCACCGCCAGGGCGGAGGGCTAGAGGGAAACAACTTAATTGCGTCGTCCGAGTACTTTCAGTGATGGTATTTCTATGCATGCGTTCTGGCTATGGTCTTGATTTAGTATTAATTAACCATGAGGGCCATAGAGTATAAAAATTGGAAGGCAGGGATAAGGAAAGAAGTAGTTTATCACAATATATCACTTCGTACAATCGGACCTAACCACAAAATCGACATGGCCGATTACCGTTAGTGAACGATTCTGCCGCTAGAGGCGCCGGAGCCAAACTGTATGCTTTCCACACGAAAAAATTACGAACATGTTCATAATTTTCTCATGTAGAAAACGTAAAGTCTGGACTAAATGAAGAATCTACACGGAAAACTATACCGTGTATATCGGCCTTTAGGGTGTTTCAAAAGCAATGGTCGTAACGAAACGGAGGCAGGTCTCCCTCTCCTATATTTCCCGATCGATTAATGGACAATTATTAAAATTGCTTAATATCATTGTACCTTAAATTTCAAATATATTTTAAAATATTTGAATTTCTATCGAATAATTTTAAGTGTAAAAATCACTAATAAAGAAAAAATGATACGAAACATTATTGTTCGAACAAGCAAGCTATTTAGCATTTATTAATATATGCCCATCGCATATGATTAAGCTACTTGTACAACCATTTCATTACGTATTTTATTTAACTGTAAAATACGCTCGCCATATCGACTCGCGATTCCGAGAAAATGCTCATCCGCCTGGCACCACCGCCTCAGCGCCTTTCCAAGAATCGCCTACGACAATGCGAGCTTTGCTCATACACTATAATTCAGTTATCCTAATATGTTAGCTATATAAAACACATTGTAATTTTTAGCATTTAAAACTCTACATGTTCATATGATTTGCTTAATTAACAAATCATAGATAACTCACTTTCAATCTTGTTATCGTTATATTACGCGCACGCTGATTGGTTAGCGCCAAAAACGGCGCCAGACAGCAGATCGCGTCGGCTATGACGCAACGTTTGCATTCCGTCGAGATGAAACCTTCACCATGAGCACCTCCGTGTGTAAGATCACTTTAACATTGTTCCAATAGTTCGCTGTATTGTATGATGAACTAATTAGTGGTACTAATTGCCCTAACTCCAAACATTTACATTTCAAGTGAACATTTGTGCGCGTGATGCAGAACTACTTATCGTAGTACTCGTAGAGATTGCCGTTTTCACGCATTGAGCAATGTCCTGTGTTCGACGTTTGTACAACAGAGAAACGTTACAACTGTAACTCTTCATGCAGGCAATTATTCAATTGAGCATGTATTCACATCATACCAGTCACTTGCTTCTAGCGTGGCAAGCGAACAATGCATTATCGATGTGTATGTTCTTCAACTACATTGCGAGCTTGTTAGTCATACGACAGGCAACACGCATGCATTCCTGTGGTCGGAAGGGGACACTAAGCGTATCCAACAAGCGAGTCGCCCTTCGCTGACCTCTTCCCCGGTTTCCGCATCTGCTGCCTGGCAAGGTAAACGCACATCGCAGTGTGAACTCAACGCCACCTCCAGACGTCGAGTGTAACAATCACCTGTCTTTTCTTACAGCATCACTGTTAATTCTATGTGTAATAATGTGACTTTTTTTATATTTATTATATCTTTGCATATGCCACGTACATGAACTGATAATCTTAACCTTCCTCAGTGATTCAATGATGGCATATAATGTTCAAGTTCATCTACACCATCTGTGTACTCATTCAATTTCATAATTTATGCCTTCACAAGGCAATGCAATTCTACCAAACTAATTTTCTTTGTAATGTTTATTTAATTAAATTATAAGTATCAACTTCACGTGTTCTCTAATTTATTTCCGAATGATGATGACAGCACCTGAAAGATCAATTGCAGGAACGCAAGACTGGTAACTTGCAACCAATGGATCATTAATCCATCAGCACTGTTCCTCCGAGTTAAGTTGAGCAATCAGAGGATAGTGGAGTGGTGTGCATTGACCACGCCTTAAATTAATCACAGTTCGTTAATCACAGCACACGCGCTGCTCCTTCAATTATCCTTTCCATCACAAGAAACTGACACTTCAGACACAAAACTTACGTTTCGGAGTATCGTGTCGAGGGCACTTCTTCTGACAGGGTGACGCTTTGTCTCGGAGTAGGGTGACGCTTTGTCTCGGAGTTGGGTGACGCGATAGCCTGATAGTGCGGCCCCAAGCCGAGTTCGCTGTGTAAGTGTGAACATGATACGATGAAAGCGCCGAATGAAAACACAGAAGCGACGTCACGTTGCTCGCCGTCCGCGCTCGCAAGCGCCGGGCCGTCCCCTGGCCACCCCTTTCCCGAACGCGAGGGGGAGTATCCAGGCGGAAGAGTTAGCGTTCGGAAGATTTAACGCGCCTACTGAATGTTTACATAAGAAAGTGCGAATATTCTTCAAGTGGATTTTCTTTAAATATTAATAACACAAGCAAATTAATGAATAATTAACCATTGTGTTTAAAATAATATGAATCACTGTAGTGACTTTTACGTCCTACATGAAATCTACTTTAAACACAATCTACTTTATGTTAAGTAAAATAATAACTAGCGTACCCGTGCGAGAACTCTCGCATGTTAAATCCCACCCTTTCCCTATTCATTTGTCTATCCTTTCCATAAAGGAGAGGAACTACTAATGTACTTAGAGAATATCAAACAAAATAACAATGCAATTGATGTTTGAAACAAATTTTCAATTAAAGTTTATTCATCATTATAGAGAGATGTTCTTGGAACAATTCATACTTCTTTAAAAACAACATTTGAAGAAATGTTTCAATCTTCCTTGAGAGTTAGCTTTTCCCTTTCCTTGGTAGTCAAATAATAGAAAAGATTTTTACTCTTGAGAAAGCCAAGTAAAGTAGTGCGAAAATAACGGATCGGGCAAGAACAGACGTACTCATTGCAATATTTTTTAACTTTCCTTGATTTGTTATGAAGAACCGAGTGGGTTTTGGAGAGTCAGGGTGCCAGCTTGCTGGGGTGAGAAAATTGAAAAATTATTTGTATACCAAAAAGTATTGAATTATTTTCTGCGTCCTTACGTACCTCAAGAAAAGCAATTCCGAGCCAAATAATAATCAAACTAATATTTTCTCCTTTGAGTACTAAATACCATTTGTTAGCATTAGAAACAATTTAGTAGGCATTAGTAAGCCCACTTCGGTACATGGGAATGTTGCTCAAACGATGTTTGCAGTTTTAATATTTTGACAAACCGACACCTTGAGTTTAATATCAAACGGTGTTTTATTTACAATATGAGTTTGCAGCTGGGATTTGGTGTACATACGTCCAGATACCGCCAACATTTAAATCGTGCGTTTAGACTGCGATCGTCGGCAGTTGTCGGGTGACTTGCACTATTCTTTCCGTAATTTTAAATTTAGTTGTTTTTTAATTGATTCACGTAGTATTGTAGGCTAGCAAGTTTTGATTTTTGTTTTCCATTTATTTCAAGCTATTTTATTTTAGCTACTTTAAAAAGTTTGTTCTTTGTGTTGTGCCATAGCACAAGTTTTCCCCCACTACCTCTGCGTACCCGTGCGAGAACTCTCGCATGTTAGACCCCACACTCATCCCTATCCTTCTATTTTCATTCTAAGAGGGAAGTAGTAAACGAAACGTGTTTATTTATTTAAAATATATAAAGGTAACTTCCAATATACTAACACAATTACAAATAAAAATAAAAAACAATGCAATTAATTTGTAAAAGAAATTTTCAGTAAAAATTTATTCAATATCATGGAGAATTTGCTTGGAACAATTCCCAACACTTACTTAAAGACATTTGAAGTAATTATTAAATATTTTTTGTCAGTTAGGTTTTAGTTTTTCGTGATAGTCACAAAAATATTAGCTTCTTACTTTTGAGAAAGCTACGTGTCTGAACCCGTTGACTTGAACATTTTATCGAATGATAACGAAAATATTGGTACAGGTAAAACACAAACACAGTCTTCACTCTTCACTGAACCCCACATCCCTCCACAATTAAGTACACAGCACTTACAGACCATGAAAAAACGTTAATTGAATAGTTCCACTACACGCATAAGAAACAATCTTCATAGGTTCATGTATCAAGTAACTATAATAGTACTTCTAGTTGTTACTGGAGAGCAAATCTTGAATTAATGATTATGCAAATAAACCTCGTCAGACTTCACAAACTACGGTGTTAACAGAAAGCGTAAATAAAGATTGTCGAATCTAAGCCTTCTAAGCGTGTCGCCACAAAAATTGCTACCTGCAGGAAGGGCTGAAATATTGAGGTGGTCTTGATAGTATTGAAGCGTGGAACCGAAAAATTAATTGAATGGATCGGAGAATGTCTCATCTTGTAGATAATGGTGTGAAAAAACGTTTCTTTGAGACTTTTGGCCTCAAAATTTTACTTTTTAAGGCTTTAAAACGCTTTGTTTATGAGTTATTTGCCGATGTAGGTTGACATGTGATGCGGGTTGCATTTTACATGAATATTTCGATGCGTTTTTTTAAAGAAATCATCCATATTTTTAAAGTTAAAGTAGAATTCATCAAGTCTCCATAAAATTCTCTTTCTTTAGAGCCCTCATTTATAAAGATTGGTTGCGTGTGAGAGCCGGAACCCAAAGGTACTGTACTGTACTGAAATAATACAGGAGACGATAATTATTATTATTATTATTATTATTATTATTATTATTATTATTATTATTATTTACATTAATACAATTATTTATATTAATATTATTATTAATATAATTATTTACATTATTAGAATTACTATATCCAAGATCATTTTATATTTACATGCAAACACATCGCAAAAAAGTTTCAAGTTGTTCGCTGCTCCAAGAAAATGGAGTGACTTCACTTGTTATCAGACATTTTTTGTGGTTATTTATTTTAAATTTCATTAAGAGATCCTGAGACCACCCCTGCAAACGTTGCCCCTTCGTCATTCTGCCCCCCCACACACACACACACACCTACGGGGTCGCAGGGCGAGTGAGCGACTGAGGTAGCTCAGGGCATCAGTTGATGTTACAGCAGTTCCTTTCACCGGGAGGTCCTTCGGTTCCAATCCTCCCCCGTGACAACACACTAGCTAGGTCTCAGCCGCTATCTGGAGGAGAATTCTAGCAGTCAACTGTTCTGATCGGTACTTTTCCGGGGTTTCTCTTACCAAAAGAATGACGGAGCAGTACCCAAACAAACGGACCATGGAACGTGCGTGATCATTCTATCATCTTCCTTGTCCTATTTTCTCCGGTTACTTACACACACATGCAGTACCCTACCACACACGTCGGGAGCTTAGAGCTTGTACCGTCTGAGGCGGTCCCCCGCTCGTGGAAGACACCTGGATGAGGAAAACTCCGCTAGACGTCTTGTAATTCGGTACCAGATCTCACCATTCAGTGGGGGAAGATCACAGTGAACTCCCGCGGTAAAAATATGCACTATACTTACGGGACCAAATAACTTAGCTGGTGACGCTGTGCAATCAGTAAAAAGTGAGCTGACGTCTTTCGAAGAGAACACATTTATTCAGACTTATTCTAGGTCCGCGAAACGAGGGGAATATTGTATTCAAAATGTAGACGCAGTGAAAAATATGGATGCGAATATAATATCTCTATTTGTTTGCGGAGTGAGTCCGAGTCATATTCGAAGTGGATTACATGGTAATGATTTTTGTTAAGACCAGAAAAATACATGTGGATATGTAAACGTAAATTAATATACAATCCTACACTCAGAGAAAGCATGTTTTGAAGGTAGTTAGTTGGTTTTAATATCTGCAAATTGTCTTCTTACTCTGCCCTGAATACAAAGTGACAAAACATCATCCGTATTCACCTTCAAATAGAAAAGTTCATTCGCTATAATTACTTCAAACCAAATCCTTCAGAAAGAGAACGTGTATAATTCTTACATAACTGAATAGAATGTAGATCAGTGACTTTCGAACAGCACCCTCATCGCCCCTCCCACTTCTCAATCGGGACTGAGCGACCGTCGCGACGGCTCTCGGGGCGTGGGGGCAGCGGGCGCGCTCTGTGGGCGACGGGTGTCCCGACCTCAGTGGACGTGGGGGAGCCACCGCCGCTGCCGCCGGCGCCACCGCGCGCTGTGGTGGGCGCATCGGAAAACAATAGTCGGCGCAAGTGCGGCGCTAATTAAAATTCGCCGATAGGTTCGCGGAAAATGTGCGCGGCCGAACTGCGCAGCGAGGCTGTCAGGCGGCGAGAGAGCGACGCCGCGCGCGCGTGCAAGTGGCGGCGGCTGTGGTGTTAGCGGAGGCGATGGGGGCTTTGGTGGTGGCGTTGCCGGTGACGGTGGTGATGGAAATCGTAATGGTGCTGATAGTGGTGGTAATGATGGTGGCGGTGGTGGTGATAGTGGGAGAGGAGGAGTTTCTTAAAGCGATGGAGATGGCTGTGGCCCTGGCGAAGACTGTAGTAGTAGTGGTGATGGTGGTGATGGTGGTGGTGGTTGTAGTTGTTGTGGTGGTGGGGGTGGTGTGGGTGGTGGTTGGGGTAACGGTGGCGATGGTGGTGGTTGTGGTAGTTGTGGTGGTTGTGGTGGTTGTTGTGGTGGTGGTAGTAGTGGCGAGAGGAGGAGGAGGAGGAGGTGGTAGTAGAAGTGGCGGTGGTGGTAGAAGTGGTGGAGGTAGTGGAGACGATGATGGTGGATGTGGGTGCTGTAGATGGTGGTCATGGCGTTGCGGGTGGCAGCAAAGGAGGCAGCAGCGGGGGCGACGATGGAGTTGCGAGATGAGGGCCGGTTCGGCGATGGGAGAAGCGGCGTTTATGCAATGGCAAAGGCTTGGGCTCACCGCGTGACACTGGGCTCTGCTGCTGCTGCAAACGTTGCAAGCGTTGGTCGGCGCCGCCACTGCTGCGTTCCAGATACCGCTGATGCAATTCAAGAACGGCGATTTTTTTTCTTTTCCGGCGAAGCTGGAATGTTATGCAAATAATTGTGGTTGTCCATGAAATTCTTTGAATTCATGAGAGAAATGTGTGTCAAACTCACGATAGTAGAGGATTTTTGCAGGTGCTTTTTAACACTATATTATATTCCCAACAAAGAGAATTAAATATGAAATTGGTTTTATATCTTGCTGGAATAAATAATGGAACCTATAATGTTATATATTGGATTTCGTTTAATATATTGGATTTGTGAATAAGATAACATAATTAATATTATTAATTCGTTTTTATTTACAGTTCTGAAGTTTAATATTGTTATTAAGTCATACTATTAATATACACAATTAAATTAAATTATTTTATTAAATAATATTATTTTATTATATTAGCCGTTTATATTTTCATAAAGCATTGAAAGAAGTTCGAGAAGTTCAATCATATAATAGAAGTTTCGTATCAGCGTATTTTTATAAATTAATATTTAATATTTTCTTAATTATATTCAGGGCCTGCAGAGCTCGCTTTTCAATTAATTAGAAAATGTTCCACTCATTTTTAGATTATTTATGTATCTATCTACAATTGAATGCGTTGTACAAATAATGATCCCCGTTAGATTGGAAAAGTAACAGTTGCATGTTCGTAGTTAATGTTACGCCTTCTTCGGAGTTATTTAACTGATGAATGTCCGGGAATTAAAAAATATGTTTGTTCGCAAAATGTAGTTTATTTTGAACCCTAACTCTCTCAGTAAACCTTGCAACACTTGACCTTCTTCCCTCTGATAGGAACTTTCCAATCGAACGCCGCCCCTCATATAAATAAATACATAAAGAAATATTAAAATATATTAAATAGAATTTTAAATATTATTCTATTCATAATCGTCGGTTTTCTACTTGATGTCTTTGCATTCACAATTAACTTTTATATTGTTTTAATTGCCATGCGTACAACATTTTATTAAAGCGGATAATTGCATTAGAGCCGATAGAAGCCAAAATTTAATTAGATTTGCATACAAAACGAAATAAAAAGCATTATTCTTTTTGCGAGAGAAAATTAACATTTGAAAAAATAGTACTCTAAGTTCTTCCCGACAGTAAAAACATCTACCTTTCACTGAAAACCACATTGAAATCCTTAGATAATCCCAGATAAACAGAGAAAAGTCGTGACAGTAATTGTATTGATTTTTATATTACCTAAATTACGATACGAAATTGTAATATGGCAGTATTTTGAAATCACACAATTTTGTTTTCAGCTTAGATGTTTTTGTTTAGGTACGGCCAGAAATAGTGACTTAAATGTGTTTCCTACATACTATTTTCCTAATCAGCTATTTTCAATAATAGTGAAAGTAATACGGAATGATGAAATAATGAAAATAAAATAATAACGAAAATAATGTAATAACGAAATAATATAATAATAAAAATAAAATAATTGGTTTCAACAAACACCCCAAGTGTCAGTCTATGTTCTGGAACTAATAATTTACCAAGCAATGTTGACGACTTAGGAATGTTTATAATTACTACAGTGTTACTACTACGTCATTAATGTACTGTCTAAATTTTTTTAGGTGTTTACTTCGAACACATAGTACTAACACAAACTACTAATGCAAAACGCTACGTTTATTTTTCAGCTACCCTCTCGTTTGTTTTTGTGGCACTTGTAGAAATTAATCACTCAAAGAGAGCGTATTTTTAATATTAATTTATAATGCACTTTCCTTTGAGAGTGTATCCTCTTCAACAACATCTTTCTCCTTTACAAATTCTCTCAGTCCCACTTAAGACTGCTGAAAAATATTAGAAGACACGCAGCTTCTTTCTAGTTCCCACAAATATACGTCCTTGAACGAAGATCATTGGGTGCTTAAGACTTGTTGGCCACTTCGGGAACCGCCACATTTTTTCGAACCTGAAATCATCTCAAACCTACTAGTGATATGCAATTAAGAGACCAAATTTCATCTTTCTTGTATTTTTTGACAAACAAAACAAAAAATGAATAGAAGGGGCGATACGAACGCCATTTGTAGAACATTGACATCTATAAACCATGTCAAATTAAAACAATCTACTAATTGTCAAACGAGAGAATTGAGTATGTTTATGTTATCGCGAAAACATTAAAAACTCGAACAAAATAATCGATTTTAACAACCATCAAAGAGTCTGTAATGTTTATCAATCTTTTACGACTATGTAGTAAAAAAATACAACCTCTAGAATTCCATATTTATTGCACCAACAAGTACGAATCGTAACTTCAAAACCTGGGTAGTGTCCCTGATTCAGTACTGAGCAAAGCAGGAAGCCATTAACTCATTTTCCTTTCATAAAAAAATCAATAAAAGTTAATTAGCAAGCGGCTGTGCCAAGCACTTCAATCGTGTAGCACAACAGAAACGCGCGTCGTAAACAAAGTGGAAGGTGCCTGCGTTAAGCCACGTCGTTCCGCGCGCAGCGCCGCCCCGCGCCGCGCCGCGCCGCGCCGCGTCGCGTCGCGCAAAGAGGCGGAGACGCTGTATCTGAAGGCGCCCCGACGCGTTACGGCGCCGCGAACGACCCTCCTTAAGGGGCGCTTTAAGCTCGCGCGCGCTTTACGACGCGTTTATACGCCGCACGCGTACGTGTTTTTAACCCCGTGTTGCTCCTACTTTCGGAGTACGCGCACTGCTTGTGTCCGCTCCCTCCACGACCACTAAGCCGCCTTCGCCGGGGATTCCCCCTCAGGCTGGCCACTTCAACCGTGTCGGATCTCAGAGATCTCTCTCGCCTCTTCGGAGCCCTCTCGTCGCCCCCTCGTCGCCCCCCTCGTCGCCCCCCTCGTCGCCCCCCTCGTCGCCCCCCTCGTCGCCCCCCTCGTCGCCCCCCTCGTCGCCCCCCTCGTCGCCCCCCTCGTCGCCCCCCTCGTCGCCCCCCTCGTCGCCCCCCTCGTCGCCCCCCTCGTCGCCCCCTCGTCGCCCCCTCGTCGCCCCCTCGTCGCCCCCTCGTCGCCCCCTCGTCGCCCCCTCGGCGCCCCCTCGGCGCCCCCTCGGCGCCCCCTCGGCGCCCCCTCGGCGCCCCCTCGGCGCCCCCTCGGCGCCCCCTCGGCGCCCCCTCGGCGCCCCCTCGGCGCCCCCTCGGCGCCCCCTCGGCGCCCCCTCGTCGCCCCCTCGTCGCCCCCTCGTCGCCCCCTCGTCGCCCCCTCGTCGCCCCCTCGTCGCCCCCTCGTCGCCCCCTCGGCGCCCCCTCGGCGCCCCCTCGGCGCCCCCTCGTCGCCCCCTCGTCGCCCCCTCGTCGCCCCCTCGTCGCCCTCATATTGCCTCCTTGTCGCCTCCTCGTCACACCTCTTTGCAGCTCGTCACATTTCGTCGTAAGTTCTGCTGTTATTGCTATTTTATTTTAGTATATTTAATAGCGCATTATTTCATGTACATATTATATAAACTAATATTACATGCCTAGTCCGAAGGTCATTTATGTCATTACAAAACCTACATCCGAAAGTATCAGAACCTTTCGATTTCTGGTATTCACGCTGGTCGCATTGCATCAAAGTCTGGGAAAAGAACCCATATTGTACGGATAAGGAAATACCTGGTGTCTGAAGATGAACGCATACTTATCTACGGAACTCTTTCAAAACTACTTACACTCCTAGACATAAAAAGAATTGCACCAAGAAGGAAGCATGCGAATTGTTTCAAACTTGGAGAGTCACGTCGGAAAGCATGTCACTGATTCAGTCCAAACGCACCGCGCGCCATGATGTTGCATTATGTTCCATGATGTTCCATTATGTTCCATGATGTACCATTGCACGACATTGGAACCAGTGGATACAGGACTGCGCCCGCCAACGGGAAACGGTTCGGAAAGACGTGGATGAATCGACGGGAAGGGACCGGAAACCTCGTCGAACACCAGGACAAGAGGATTGTCCGACAGGCTGTGAATGAGCCGACGTCGACGTGGCTTTCGGACATTCAGCGCACAGTAGGACCCGCAATGAGGCATCACCTTGCGTGACGCTCACACCGGCCGTGCAGACAACTCCCCATATCTGTTCGCCAACGGAAGCAAAAGGTGAAATAGTGTTGTATCAGGGGGTCCTGGACGGACGTAGACTGGTAGTAATGCTGTGTACTCTGAGCTGATATTGTAATCATTTCACATTATCAATACCCTCTTCCTACATCTCACATTGTCCTCTATTTGCAAACGACCTTCTAGGTGCAACTCGTTTTTGTCTAAGAGTAAATTCCCTGTCATGACGCTACGCATTCTGTTCCGAGACTTTCGCTTCCTCAGCACCTGAAATTAAACAGTGTCACAGACGATCGTCTGCCCCCTCGTCTGTGCGCTTAGTTTTCGAATATCGTCTCCCATTTCAAGAGATACTATTTATTGATTTACTTCTTAGTTTACTTCTTATTTCACTTATGTGCCTGTATACTTGTAAATTTACTTACTGCTTGAGTTATTCGTTTACTTATTTAATAGTTTATTTTATCTCCAGTTTAGGTTTCGATCGTACTACTAAAAAGTGCTATTTTTCCAAAACCTATTGACAGTTTCCCTTTCTAGTTCCAACCTTTCCTATAAATTATCGGAAATCTTACACGAAGTGAGGTATATTATCCCTTAATATGACACACGAAAGCGTTTTTTTATGTCGAAAGTAACAGTTCCCCATTCCCATCCATTTTCCTCTCCAGATGTCGATGGCACAGCAATTAAGAGGATGTTTTTCCAATCTCCTATATCTCTACAGAGTGAACAGATACCAGTGACATTTAAGTCTTCAATCTACATTGCATCAACACCCGATTCTAAAGCGCACGTACACCCACTTGTGTCCCTTCTTTCACCTCATAGAGGATTAGTCTAAAACTGAATGTATTTTGCATTTTTATACCTGACAGTCTACCAGAAATTAACCGTTCCACTTCGCATATTCGTTATTATCTCTGCAGAGGTGTCTCCCAGCCTAGGCGCTCTAGTAAAAGTTTCATTTTGTAAGATCAGTTGCGCTGCTCACTTTCGTGTAATTGAACTCTAAAGCACATATGACAGCATGTTCGCCTGTTAATCTAATCCATAGCTTAATGGATTTCATTTTCAAAACTCCATCACTAATGACTCCCCCTAAGATCAGCATTTGTTGCGTATCAAGACACCCTAAGAATTAATTTGTTACAATGTGTTTCGATGTTTTCCAATCGATCAGTGCTATCCCCTCCTATAATTCATGGCCTGAAAACTAGTGATTTAAACATTGTGGCGCAAACCCTTAAAGGCAAATTCTGAATTCTACGCCACACGCAAGAGATTTCTTTAAGCGCAATTCTTCGTTTACTTTCGACAACCACTGTGTGGCTATTCTCATCCACATTTTGGGCCAAGACATGTAAAATTGTTAACACTAAAACATTAAAAGGTGACTGTTTTGTATTTTTATGTGAATAAGGTGTTTAGTTTAATAAAAATTAGTCGTTAGTCACATTCATTTAAAAATCGATGTTTGCACACACAACGTAAATGTGGGAAGTTTAACGTAAAAACGTTTATTCATTCTCTAGCATTACACAGTTTTATTTTCTCCGTATTCACTTTACGTTCGTCAACTGTAATAAGTTCCAAGACAATGCTATTCGTGTTTGCAAATTGAGTTTTAAAATTAGAGTAACACGAATGAAAATGAAATGTAATAATTCGTGAAATTCACATGATATTTCACTTATTCACTTAAAGACGGCAATAATCAGGGTTGCAATTCTCGTGAAAGAAAATTATGGCGTCGTGAAGCGAAATTAATAGCGTTTTCCATTCGTTGCACTGAAACCCACCCTAGTGCAGGGCAAATACGTCATCGCTCCGCAACAGTGCTGCCCCACACGCGTGAAGGGCAGTCGTGGGGCAGCCACGAATGAATCATATTTCGGAACTGAGTCGGTGCGTGTACGCTAAAGCAATGGGATTATAGACAGCTGTTCTTCGTCTGCCACACTGACAGAACTCGAAAAATAAGAATTTTTGATTTGTGATCGTTGTTATAATTTTTATGATAATTATTGTTATTTTAACACATCTTGTACGAAGTCTTTGGTAATTGTTTACTCCTTAATTCATAAGTATTAACGTGTGATTCTTTATTTAAAAACTACCGAAAACTTCAAAAGCGAATCTGTGGAAAGTTCATTTCTCGAGATTTGTCAGTGATTGATTTGGAACATAGTACACTACATTTCGAACCGAAAGGCTTCTGCAGAATTATTTGGTTATTGAAAACTATAAAAATATTAATATATGCATTTCCGCTTGCGCATGCAAAAAACTGTTCTTAGCACATTGTATATTTGGATGATTTTGTAAGGGGATAGGTTTGATTACTAAGTAGCACTGAATTTGTTAACATGCAGTAATTTACGGTTGAATTTTACGAAAACACAAACTGATTTTCCGAACTTCGAGGAACTCACAAAGTTATTTTAAAGCATTTCTTGTAAAACATGGTATACTCCATTTATAGTGTCCCTATGTGACAGGAAATCCTCAATTGCCTTTACAATTACACCACGAATCCAAATCAACATTCATAACTTCCGTACCTAACCTCAAAATGGCCCAGTGCAATGGACTGCACCGTCGAGCTCGTCAGTGCAGGTTAGGGCGCCCCGAGTGCACCCTGGTTCCGTGTCATTGTGCGAATGGAACATGGGCTTCTCTGCACTGGTGCGCCCTAGCGGCCGAATGGAACACGAAAGCTGCCCTGAGTGTGCACTGGGTGCGCACCAGTGCGGCGAATGGAAAACGCTATAAGCCTCTAGGTTCTGCGGTTTAATCAACGCCACCAACATGCGTCTAGTTAGGTGGCGTTGGCTTAATCCCCGGCATACTCACTAAGATCACAGCGCCAAAACACGCAAAACCACGTTCTTGTAAATTTCCTTCAATCTTTTGGTCGGGTTCGAAAACATTATCAGTTCCCTACTAGGATATAGAGACGCGTCGAATAACATTTCATATGTCCCAATTGGTGAATGGGAAGTGGTCCATTCCTTAGTGACGGACTCGCACAAGCGCACGCAAGAACATGCGCACGCACGCACACACATACGCACGCACGCACACGCACGCGTGCACACACGCGCGCACACATACGCACGCACGCACACGCACGCACACGCACGCGTGCACACACGCGCACTCACACACACACACACACACACACGCTGTTACTCAAATACTTCATAGGGATTATGTAAAGTGCATTATTATTTTACTTGCAATGGCTATCATATTATGCAAGGAGCTAAGCGTCTAACGTTTGTTCCGATCGTAAAGCTCCCAGACCACCTAGAGGGGTCATTGAAGACTCATTTGGATGCTTGGGTACGGGTTATGTGTAATTTCGGTTCTAACTCCCCATGACCTGATGAGCTGTCGAGGGCCATTTTAAGGCTAAGAGTTGTAAATTACCTATTCTTTGAAGTGTCACTGACACATGAAAGACCTTGTAGTGACTTTCATGAGAAACAATGGATAATGTAATTTATACATTACTTAACTTATTAACTGTAATGAAATTTATGTATGACATATTAAATAAATAAAATAAACGACTACAAAAATAAATTAATTCTATTGCGTGGCATGCGTACAGACTGTTGTCAAAGGGTTTTCTCTCTATGCGTGTTTTAGAAGTTAGAGTGTATTTGAGAGACAGAAATCACAGTTGTATCTTTTAATCCTGGAACGCACCAGCATATTTATTCATAAACAAAGTGTAATGCAGTCTAGCAATGGAATTGCAAAGAAACAAAATACGAGCAACAGCGCTCACACGTATTTGAGAGAGAGGAATTGTAATATTTTACTCTGTAACATAGAACAGCATATTTATTCAGAAACAAAGTATGGTGCAATCTAGCAATGGAATTGTAAAGAAAGAAAACCCGAGAAACCAGCTGTCATAAACCACAGTTCATCTCTCTCAGTTTCTTTCTATCTTTACGAAAGTCTGATTTCTCTCTGTATACGTTCGATGGCTGTAGTTTATCTTCCGAATTTTCAGACACCGAAGGTGCCATGACCTTCAGTTATTGCTCTTCGCTGATGAACCTGTTCCAAATGTCTTTTTCAAATGCCAGTAGGAAGTTTTTGCAATCTCGAACGGTAAGCACTATCGATCTTCTGCTCATTCAAGTTTCGCATCACTTTAGTTCATCTGCTCATGAAGATCGATAGTACTCAAAGCGCAGAAACGCTGAAGATCGATAGTGCTCAAAATTCGAGATGGTAAAAACTCCCTAATATTCGTTTGTTCGATGTGTGTCGATAATCTCGAACTCAGATCAGGTCGCCTACTTTAAATTCGTGTGAGTGACCTCGACTTTCTACAAGCCGTGTATGATCCTGATTTTTCGAAATTCAAGTACGGACTGTGCGTTTCTGAGCAGTAATTCAGACGGTGAACGACTCATTGCAGAATGCGCCGTAGTACAGTGACGAGGAGGTTGAATGTTTACATTCACAGAACTTTTGGTAGAAATTTCATCTTCTGATTCTGAACAATATGCTTGTGCGATTTGAATTCAGCTTATAGGCATCAGGATCTTTTACCTGCAGCAAATCTACTAATACGGGACATCCGACATTACTTCCCCTCTGAAGGAAGGAGTACGAAGTATTTATGCGCCCTTAATCCATGGTTTCGATCGGGATTGAACCTGCCAACTTCGGTATAACAGTCCGTTACGCTAACCATTACTCCATAAACACCACTTTAGCCAAAATGTTGGCTTTTTTTAAAGCTTGGGCTACGTAATTATCTTTTTGCTGCAAATATAAACGGAAAAAACATTTTTCAAATATTTTTATTTTTCTAAAATAATTATTTTCTAAATTCATTTTTTCGTTGTTTTTTTTATTCTGGCCCTCAAGAAAATGTGCGCAGATAAATTTCTTTCCCCACACGTCATATACAGTTTTTACTGTTTTTTTTACAAATAAATAAAAAAACAACGCGGTGTCGCCATCTTCTTCAAAAAAATGTGTTGGACAGATGGTTGTAATATTTGGCATAAACAAGTGCAATACAAAGGAAACTAAAAGCCAGTCGCGTCCTAAGGAAAGATATCCTTGTGCACGCATCACCAATACACGCACTGTAGCTGAAATCCCGTCGACGTAGACGGTTTCTAACTCACCCATCAGCGGTAAACTTCTATCACCGTAAGTACGCAGTCTACATATAGACGATCGAAGTTTGGGTGCGCCCAATTGCGCCAATTCGACTCGTCCAGCAGATTGTAGGACGCACCCATATCGAGATCCTTCGTAACTGATGTCGAACTTATGACTGGGAGTTGAATAGAATCCGGTGGCGAGTCTGGTGAGGGTAAAATGGATCTCAATCGCCTCCCAGAAGTTCCACAGCTGCGACTGATTTTCGCCCAGTTTTCCTTTTGACCACACTTTCGACAAGTGTGTTTAAGCGGGCAATTTGATGGAATATGGCGCTTATCTCCGCGCCAATAGCAAGTGTTCGTCGGCCCCGTGACCGAGATCGCTAAAACATAGTGACGTAGTGATCTCGGACCGATGGGTCGCGGGTTCGTGTCCCTCCTGGGACATGTTTGTATGTGTTCTTCCTTCACCCGCTATCATCACCATATCGTTTCATCCTCATACCATAAAATTAAATCCAATAGTGGTCGCTAAAAATGTAGTTGATGCGACCTTAAATAACAAAAAAGTAGCAACTGTTCATTCTTCCGCTTGCTAATTTGTTGGAACCGCGACCTGATCGCACATTTTCAATTGGCATTAACGCAGCTGCTGTAAGCTTGAAGTGTGAGAAGGCTCATGTCCACCACCTCTAACTTCAGCAGACCCACTTCCATGGCTTTATCAAATGCGATTCCAGATTCGGTTAACGGCTGACATTTGAGGATTGCATTCCACACACTGAATAATTTGATCGCGCTATGTCGTCAATAAATGCGAATAGAAGTTTCAAGTTGATGACAACTTTGTCAAATCCGTGACAATCTCAGCCAACGACTCTCCTTCGACCTGACCTAACATCGACTGTAGAATTTTTGTTGCTCAGCCACATAAAAGTGTAGGAGGCTCTAAATGCGCAGACTCATAATATTTTCTCTAAATGTGATCTTCAGATTCTATCAAATTAGTTAATAAATGGCATTGTACGTCGATGATAGTAATAAACATGCTTGCATACAGTTCAGCAAAGATTTGATTGGCAATTTGAAAGTTCTTGAATCATACCTTGTACACAGAAAATTGGCAGGAAAGGAGTCACATCGTCTATAATGCTAAAGAGATCTAAACTGTCTGATTTGGAAGATTTTGACTTAGACCCAAGTTTTAGACATGGTCCAACCGACTGCGACAAAATGAAGTGTATGTGAGAGACAGAAATCACAGTTAAATATTTTAACTCTGGTACTCAGACCAACGTATTTTATTCAGCCACAAAGCAGGAGGACATTCTGTCAATGGAATTACAACGAAACAAACCCTGAGCAAACGGTACTAATATACATTACGGCTTATATTCTTGGAGAAAAATAGAAAGTGAATTTTCATGAGAATAATTTTGATACTCGCATATTAGAATGCCTCTGTAATTGTGACAATTCGAAATATGAAGAAGGTAGTGACGAAGAAAATTAACTAATGGATTTGACCACTTTGGTGGGCAAGTTTTACATAGTAGAAATTATCATTCCGTGTTGCGGTGGTTAAACAGTTAGAAATCACGTCGCGGAGATGGATCTCATTTCAATATGGAAGTATTTTCAGATATAACAATATTTATAAAAACATTGTACGTGGGATGCCTGGAAATGGCAATGGTAGTGTCAGATTGCCTACAGCGTAAAATTGTTGATTTTTTTGTTGAAAATAACGCGCGTGTGGTTATCCGCATCCCGCTGAAGCAACGCCGTGTTAATTAAATTGAAGCCATTTACGTGCGATGGTCGTTTCCCAGTCCAGTTATGTGGATATTCCTACATTTTCTCGACGGTTTATTTATTTCAGTCATCTCCCGCGACTGACAACATGTGGAATTCGTAACCTACAAATGTCCAGTAAATAAAGTTACATTATGCTTAACTTTTTTTTTATTCGTTTCATTTAATGGAAGTTTTACTTTTCCCTACGTGCATCAATGTTAAATTTTCTTGCAAAACATTGGATTGCAATAATTTCATGTCAAATGCAAGCACTGAAATTTAAATTATTTCCTGGTTTTTATAATTATATTAAATAGTGTTGATTAATATAATGTTTTAGGTAGTCCGTCAATTGGTGGTCGGAAATAATGTAAATTTAGGTACAAAAATAACTATTCGAGTTAAAGAATATCAGACTCTTATTTAAAATTAAAAACATTACAAAATACAAATAAGTTAAATATAAAAAACAGTTATAAACGAATCTACAGATATGTTTGCGTAAATTATACGGAGAATTTAAAATCAAACAGGTATTGACTGCTCGTGTTTGTAAAATTTGCTTTCTGTTTCACACACAGTACCAAATCATGATGTGGGTTAGAAATATTAATGTGAAATATTGACTTTCCACGACAATCGTAAAAAGATTGCATTTGTATTTTATTAGATACAAATACTCTATAGACTTTCTTCAATATTTCAACGTGAAATGGATAAAATACTTTGCACACTTCACAGTATTTTACTTTGTAATCAACCGTGTGAATATTAAAGTATTTTATTAACAGACTGTCAAACACAACTCCTACTCCATTTACGCAATTTTAGTAAAAGAGATCTAAATTAAAATTGTTTTTCATTTTAAAAGTCGACTAAATAATATTAGTAAAGCAAAATAAAGCGACTAATGGCATACTTCTGGCATCCCAGGTATGGCGTGCCAATCGCTACCGCATATAGATAATGTAAGTGATGATACAATCATTTAATGATAACGATAGTTTCTTCTCCGTTTATACCTTATGAGAAATGTATGCAGTGCGTTTGTATCTTTGTAAATGTATACAAGTGTTTAGTTTATACTTTGTATTTAATTTATATTTTCTGACCTACGAATCGTCCTGCAAGAATATGCTACATGAATTGACATGTGATATGGTAACACATGTTGCTTCCTCGATCATAGTTTATGAGAAACATGTGTGATCAGTAACTTTGTATCTTTCTAGATGTGTTTGTTAATTTAAGTTGAGTTTTTTTTACAATAATTCCAATTTTGTAATTACAAGATCAAATTTGTCTTTCTTGATAAAACTGAACAGTTGTTCACAGATTTTTGTTTCGTAAATACATACTACATACTTCATACATACACACGACACATATACGTTGAAAAGCTATCTACTTGGAGGAACTACTTAAAAAACTGCGCATAAAACATGAAAAATGGACCCTTGAAGACATTTACCTTAAAAGTGTACGTCAATATACATAACCTTAGTTTGAGAGGAAGAAATATCATTATGAGTACTGAACTTCAACTGTAATTCTTAACATATGTATAACTATTTGTTGACATCAGTATTTACGATGGAGTAAGAATAAGAAAACTTAAAGTGCTACTTCGTGCTAAATTCCTCATTCCCTAAATAAATTAGTTGTGAGATTTTGTTCAGAAATGTGCTATAAGACTCCAGCGTTGGGGTCGGAGCAAACATAATTAAATTATAGTTAAAATGCGCAATAGAGATTATGCTACTCCCAATTAATACTAAAGGACCTTCTGAAGAACAGCATTAGTTAAATATTCAGCATGTTGCTTGTATTTATCAAGTTAAAATTTGAGGAATAAGCTTTTAATATCCCAGCTCAGTAGCTTTTTGAAACGTAAACAAAGACTTTTCTGAAGCAGTGCAGGACAATATTACATTAAGACAAGAAACCATGTTCTTAATATTGTTATAAAAAGCGCTTATCGACAAAACATTGTCGTCTTCGACGTGTTAATTGCTCTAAAATTATCACTTAATAATAATAAATGTAAATAAGAGTTAAATAATATTCTTCATGTCTGTTATATTCTTGGATAAAAAATAATTTTATAAGTCCATAAGAACAGTCATTTCATTATTAAACTGGTAATAACTGAGATATGTTTATATTTCAATAGAAACGTCAGCTGGCTCTCAAAATCTAGTTCAGTTAAATATTTAGGCATTACCTTCGATACAAAATTAAATTGGAAAAACCATATCAAAAATACAATAGATAAAACATACAATAAAATGTTCAAATTGTATCCTATTATAAATTCTAAATCCACTCTCAGTATTGAAAGTGGATTATTAATATATTCATCTATTATAAAACCTACAATTTCATATGCTAGTCCAGTTTGATGTAATGTAGCCTCCACTCATTTAACAAAATTACAAATAGTACAAAATAAATTTTTAAGAAAAATTATCAAAGCCCCATGGTTTATTAGCAACGCACAATTACACAGAGAATTCAAATTAGAACCAATTAGAAAACATTTAGAAAAACAAAATTCAAAATTTTTTAAAATTCTTCGTGAAGCTCCTTGTTCTTCACTTTCTTATTTAGGCGAATCTTATAATGCACCAAACAGAATTAAATCTCGTTTTCCTAGAGACAAACTTCCGTAATTCAGAAAGATTTAGATTATTTTAAATATATAATAAGTTTCATTACTATATTTGCTATTTTCAAACAAAAGATAATAAAAGTTACAAAATACATTAATATCGTTAGCGAAACAAGGCATTTACGCAATGAGTGACTGACTCTAAAAGTTCTTATGAGTCCATTATAATACACTTCCTTGGAAGGCAGTAATGCCGAACAAGCAGAATACTAAATTTTTTTTTAAAATGCTATTATTTCTTGCCAGAAATATAAAAATGCATGTATAAAGAAATCTTTCCTCTCTAGACATCAAAACGTTGCGATTTACACAAAATACGAGGGTACATATTCATAGAAGAAGGTAAAGGTTTAGAAGCAGGCTAAAGGATCTGTTAAATATCGGGGAGGTAAAATGTGAAGTTGATGGTGAAGGCAGAATCTCATTTACACATGTTTGTACAGTTATGGAAACTGTAGTATGTAGATAATATGATTAAAATGTTTTTCTAATGTTGAAATGCATTTTAAGGTTTCTAATTGCCAAATGTGAGCAAGTAATTTTGTCTCCAACAAACGAGGAAGGGGATCCTGTGAATTTAATGATTAAGCATATAATCTTGGTGAAATTGAAAGATTTTCTCAATAGACATCCTTCTTTATTGGGCCCCAGCAAAGCACCTTCCTGTTGAATTTTTGAATTCTCTTGAATCAGCTAGGGAATCTTACCATAAGCTACAACTAAGATAGGAGTCCCTGTTCTTTTACTAAAAAACCATGATTCGCTGAGTTGGTACAATAATACACCACTGAAAGCGAGAGAACAAAATCTGAAGATTGATGAATGTAAAATACTAACTGGATGTGAAAACAAGCAATCTGTATTCATAGGAAGAATTACCAATATATCTAATCATTTGCCATTTAAATGTAAGAGATTACAGTTCCCATTCTTGACTTGGATTAACAACAGATAAATCACAAGGGCAAACTTTAAAGCATGTGGGAATTAATCTCTACCGGCAGTGCTTGGCACACGGGCAACAATATCTAACCTGCTCCAGAGTTTCCTGTAATGATAAGCTATTTATTAGTATTCCAGGAAGTAAAGAGGTAAAGATCATTAACATCATTTTTTATTCAATTGTGCCATTACTTATTTTTTATTGTCACAAACATTGCACAGAAATACATTTTTTCAGAAAACTAAAATTACACAATTAAGAGTCGGTGATACAACAATTTATACACAAACATAAAATTTCAAGTTCAGATCTCCAATAAATAGTGGGAGTTGAGAGTTAAAAATTTTTTGTCAACATTTGCACTAACATTAATAATAACTTATTGTGTTCATTAGCATTATGTAAATGAAAGGAAGAATGATTAAATGAAGGACTAGATATCAAGAAGTCCTAGGCTATATCTTGGCCAAAAATGATATCTAGCCACTTTTTTGTTCTGCAGCTTTAAAATTTGGGTCGCTGTAAATAGTGTTTAATTTTGGCAGACAGCAGAGTAATCTGACATATTTCTGATTCCTCTTAGTTCATGTTATATTCACATTTTGCATTTTAATTGATTTTTAGGATCAAATGGTAAATGAGTATTTGTTCCCGAACCTTCGAAAGGTATCCATATCCACAAAATACATGTATGCTTTTTCTGAACTACAATTAGAAGAATGAAGAAGAATTTATAAGTCAACCGCCCCCTGTCTGAACTGGCGGCGGCAGCGGTTTTGTGGCTACCACAAGCTGTGATGCGGAAACCTACACGCTAAAGAGCAATAGAATGATCGAGATCGCTAGTAATTTTCGCAGGGTTCAGCAAGCAAGTAATTCAATAATTTTTAAATAAATATAAATGAGTTCTTAAAGTATCCATACATTAGGGACGAAATGAGCCAGTAGTCCTTAAGATGAATGTGCTTTTAAACAATACACTTAATGAAAAACAAAATAGTTCAACAGGAGCGAATTGTGCTCAGAAACTTCACGTGGCACATCGAAGCAAAAGGCAACAGCAACGACTGGATCTAACATATAGTGGCAGCCCGGTGCAAAGTGTTTTCGACTCACATTTCTCAAGTGCATTCAGCGAACACTCACTCTCTCTCACTCTCTGGCTCCAACGTGCTCCCCCCACCCCGCCCACCTCTCGTGCCGGGGGTGCCCGGGGTGGGCGCGAGTTCATATTCGTAGCTTCGCCGGCGCTAGCAGAAGCCGACACGAGCGCAGAATGGCGGGCCGTGCTCCCCCCCCCGCCCCGCCGCCACCGGAAGAGCATCGCTACGAGCTGCGATTATGGCGTAAGAGGCTCCCGGCGGCCGCGTTTTTCAGCCCCGCCGCCCCTGCCGCGCACACTGGGCCCAAACCAGCCCCCGCGAGCGCATATCGTACGGTTTGTGATTATCGGGTACGTATTTGAAGATACAGTCGACTCCAGTTATAACGAACTTCTGGGAACTGACATTTTTGGTTCACTATATGATAGGTTCACTATATCCAATGATGTCGAAATTGAATTGAATTTTCATCAGTGTGTAATTAATACAGGGACACAGCAAAATACATTGACATCACGAACTGAAAATTTCAATAACTTTATTTCACCTTAAAAAAATCAAGTTTTTTAAATCGTTTTCTTCGTACATTTTACATTACTTCATCAGTTTTCATACGATACTCCAGAGCCTTCCCGAGTTCCCGCTTTCTCCATACTTGATTCTGCATTGTCCAGTGTCTCTAAGTATCATAATGCAGTCTTTACAGCATTCAGTGGTATTACAGTAAGAACACCGTTCCAGTCTCCGAAAGCCCTTTTACTCGCCTAATAACATTACTCTACTCCTAGTAGAGTAATACACTCTAGAGTACATAACTCTACTACTAGTAGAGTATGTAGAATTAATGCGGTTACTGTTGTTAAAGCTTTTATTGTCATTGTTATCATATTATTATTAATATTACTGTCTTAAAATTATTTTAAGTTACATTGTATTTAATTCTTAATTATAATATAAAATTTTAGTGTTCTGCCACCAGGTTGCATATACCTATCTGAGGAAATAAATATCTATCTATCTATCTATCTATCTACCTAACATACGAGATCCTTTCGATAACGGCATAGCGCAAGTGGCTAATGAACCTGATCGCTGAATGAAGCATTCGGAGTCCGCTACCTCCAACTTAAGGGAGGCTTCTTATGGCGATTACGACCTTTGGTCTACGATATGAGCTGCATAGTGTTGGAACTTGTGTCGCTGATGCGATATATTTTTTTCGGGAGGGAATTAATTTCCAGGACGTATTTCGTGCGTTCACTATAGCCGATATCAAGTATTCACTGCAATCGAATCTTCTTATGCTCACTTGTAAGTGAAACGGGACTAAGTTCACTATAACCGAGGGTTCACTATATACTTTCACCATAACCGGAGACGACTATGTTTATTATCGTGTACAACTTGAAAATGCCTTATGTGGATAATTAAAAACAAAATTAATATTTTATACTCTCATTGTATAATTCTGTCATTTGAGGGCCTCACACCATTGCATAATGATGCTCATTACGATACAAATTTCATTATGATACAGGTTCTTGACCAATCCCAGAGAAGTTAACAAACCAAGTATTGACACTCAATTATTGAGAATAGTTGTAGTAAATGTTCCGTTCCATTGTGTACATTAAACTTACATTTAGTGTTATATTATGTTTGTCAGTTTTAATTTCTTTTATTATTAATAATAATTTTTACGTGGAATGTTCTTTAAAATAAATTGGATTGTAATTTCACTTTGATCCTATTTGACTAGCAAAATGGTAAACCAAAGCCATCTGCGTTAGGGTGGGTAGGGTGCTGTCCATTTGGTGACCTTGGCTGAATCCTGCATGTCAACTGCCACAAAACGATTCAATGTCCACGTTTAACTTACGAAAGTTATATGTCGTAGAATAAATACCGCATGAAACTCGATGTAATGGGTATTAATACACTCGTGTGAAGTTTGCGATACTCGCTCGAACCTCGCTCGTACAGTAATATCGCACTCTTATATTAATACCCATCATTATATAATCGTTCATTGTGTACCGTTCAAGGTTGCTGTTTACTTAAATATTGAAGATTTTGATTGCATAAGTCTACATCAAGATCAAATCAGATATTACATTACGATGAGTGATAGCGCTTCAGTGTTGTATAGAAAGTATTTGAAATACTAACATTGAACAAGTTTCGTTTATTAATAAGTACTATCTATCTTCATAGTATTTACTGTTGTCTTGACATCATTATCTTCACAAGTCCAAGTAATTCTGAACTAATTCATTTTTCATTATCATGAAGAGTTGAAAGTTGGAGATATGTATTGTTTTATTCTACGTATACAAGACAACGGCGCAATTTGAGACATTTCTTAAATCCCTCTTTCCTCTTCACGTCTCCACTCACTACACAAGAATTAGAGGCTGATTCTTAAACTCCAAATGATTCATTGACAGTTAATTTACAAAATCTCCCTCAGTTGTCCGAGATACAGACGCAGCGACAAGCTGAATGATTACAAAGGTGTCTCTTAAGAAGTGTCAGGTTTAAAATTCCAGAATCAAAATTTAAACTATTAGTCTTCTTCTTCTTCTTCTTCTTCTTATCCCTTTAATTCATGACTAAAGATGTTATGAGTCAATTATAAAATCTTTTCCGGGTTGCAAACCAGCTTCCTAATGATCAGATCTAGACGCTGATGGTGCCTCTAAAATAATTCGCGCAAAATATGTTATGTTACAAATAAAGCAATATCTTGCACTTCTCAGTCTTTTGAATGATCTAGGTGTTTAGCCAAGTTCTTAACCAAATTTTGCGGAACAAATCTCAGAGCTCCGATGAC
The DNA here is from genome assembly GCA_031308135.1 of Acheta domesticus. Classification (NCBI taxonomy): domain Eukaryota; kingdom Metazoa; phylum Arthropoda; class Insecta; order Orthoptera; family Gryllidae; genus Acheta; species Acheta domesticus. The sequence goes on from JAHLJT010009436.1 coordinate 48,939,956, forward strand.
TATCGGAACGACCTCTGCTTTACGCCCTACATTCGGCTGCTCTGGATTTCCAAACTCTTATGTTTAAGACGTTTGTCTGCCTTCTTGGTTATGACGTTTTGATCGCAAGGCACAGCAACATCGACAAGCAGACACGATTTTTTTCCAAATCCTGATTAACAATATCCGGTTTGTTTGCCGCTATGTGGGATCCGTTCGAATTTGTTAATCGTACAAAATTGTATAGAGCCAAATAGACGTCATCGGTTTTGGTGAGTGTTCATGCCACTTGAGACATGTGTTTGGAACTTCGAGGGCGGTATAGATCTGCCAGTGGAGGTAATTACACACCCTGTCATGTTTTTTCAAGTATTCGGTCTTGGCTAGAATTGGACAAGATGAGAAGATATGATCAATGTTTTCTACTTGTTCCTGGTAAATGTGGCAATATTCATCTTGGGAAATTTTGAGAACCTCTTTATCATAATGTCATATTCTCAACGCCTTATCATGGGCAGTTATTAAAACTGCTTCCGATTTTGGCTTAATTCTTTCCCCTTTTAAGACACATAAATGGTTGATCTTTATTTATATGCACCTTGTCCATTCTTTTTATATATTGTCCGTGGAGTGGTTTGTCTCTCCACGAATTTTTTAACATTTTTATATGTTATTATTATTATTATTATTATTCCACTACATCACGACTAAAGATATTATGAGTCGGTTGAAAATAAAATCTACTCCAGGTTGCAACCAGCTACCTAAGGAGCAGATCCCGTGACTGTCAGTGCCTCCACAATACTTTGCGCAAAATGTGGGCGGTTCCAAATAAAGCAATATCTTGCACTTCCCAGTCTTTTGAATTACCGGGGAGTTTAGACAAGTTCTTACACAAATTTTGCGGAACAAATCCCAGAGCTCCGATAACTATCGGCACGACCTGTGCTTTTACACCCTTCGACAAGAAAACATGATTTTTTCTCAAAATCCCGAATAACAATATCCGGTTTGTTTGCTGCTATCGTGCGATCCGTTTGAATTTGTTGGTCGTACAATATTGTACACAATCCAACCGATGTCACCGGTTTTGGTGAGTATTCGTACCACTAGAGGCATGTGTTTGGAACTTCGAGGGCTGTACGGATCTGCCAGTGGAGGTAACTACACACCCTGTCGTGTCTTTTTAAGTATTCGGTCTTTGCTAGAATTGGACAAGCTGAGGCAATATGATCAATGGTTTCTACTTGCTCCTGGCAAATTCGGCATTTGTCATCTTGGGAAATTTTGAGAACAAGTTAATTATCATAATGTCGTGTTCTCAACGCCTGATCTTGAGCAGCTATTACAAGTTCTTCCGATTCTGGCTTCATTCTTCGCCTTTTAAGCTACATAAATGATTGATCTTTATTGATCTGCACCTTATCCATTCTTTTTAGATATTGTCCATGGAGGGGTTTGTCTCTCTACGACTTCTTTAACATTTTTTGTGTCTCACATTTCATGTTTAGTAGTACCAGAAGTTCAGTGTCTGTGTTATTTGACGCGTCTTGCATAGTTTTCTTTGCAATGCTTTTTGCCACAGTAACAATGTCTCTGTTTCTCATTCTTCGGTCATATTTCATGACCTGCCTCATTAGAGGGTCATCTTGATGGCTGACTACATACTTTCCCATTCCAACTATTGCATTGTGCCAGGGGGTTTCAATTTGTTTCAGGCCTCTTCCTCCTTCCTTACGTGATACATAAAGTCTATGTACATCAGCTTGAAGGTGGGCGACATGATGCATTGTTAGCAGTTTTCTGGTTTTTCGATGATGCGGATTTCTTGCTCAATCCAGTCCACTAGTCCGGAACTGTACTCTACTACAGGCACCGCCAGACTACCAATTGTAGATATTTTATTCCTGAAGTTCAGGGCAGACTGCAGGACAAGTCTCACTCTTCTGTAATACTCCTTGCGAATTCTCTCTTTCATTGTGTCGTTCGAGATGGTTTCACATTCTTCAATGCCTAGGTATTTGTAAGTTTTACCTGGCTCAAAATCTTGAACCACAGTGTGCATATCAACTTCAATGCTCTCTGACGTTGTCAGCTTGCCTCTTCTTAAATTGATTTTTGCACATTTGTCAAGACCAAACTTCTTGCAAAAGTCATTGCTAAAGTCATTCACGACAGACAGCATTCGGGAGAGAATCGCTTCATTCTTAGCAAACACTTTCAGATCATCCATGTGAAACAAATGTGATACTGGCCTTTCAACACCATGGAGCTTGTAACCAAAGTCAGCTTGCGACAACTGTCTAGATAGTGGGATCAAACTAATGCAAAATTATTATTATTATTATTATTATTATTTCACTGCGTGCGTGCTTTGGGCCCAGTGTGCGAGAGGGCGCCTCAGCCCCGGCTGAGCGCCGCGGCCATTAGCGGATGCGCGCTCGAGTTCGCGCGGAGAGGACTGAGGACGGGGCGGGGTGGGGCGGGGCGGGGCGGGGCGCCCAGCACTGCGGCGCGGAGTTTGGAAGATGCAGGATCCAGAAAGCGACGCCAGACCGCACCGACGAGACGAAACGCGCAGACTGAGCGACGAGCAAGACGATATGAATATGTAGGTCAAAGGCAAAGGTAAGCTAATGGAAGGTTATGAGGACACAGACTGATGGGCTACTGTTAGCAGAGTTTGGGAATCTCACGAAAACGGTGGTGCGAAGGGCGTTTGGGGACGAGACATTGGGATGGCGTAATTGGCGTCATGCCAGTAGTCTGGTGGACGAGCGAAATTGTCGGGATCATTACCGAAGTATAACACAAACAAAAAATTCCAAGGTCACAAATGTATCAATTATTTTATAAATGGATTGTTTCATTTAAGTGTGTTTGTCGAATATGAAAACGGTTGTATGAATCTGGACATATAAGCGTTATTAGCACGGGCGTGCGCAACTTAACAAAGGTGGAGTAAACTACATTTCTAGACCCCCCTTTTCCATTGAATTTTTTACTTACATGTACCGCATTTTGCTATTAAATGAAACACTACAAAGAAAATTAAATTACAATTTAAAAGATATAGTAATACAGCCGATTTGTTGAGGCATTTACAGGTTACCACATGACCTGAAGAGCCCCTTCCCCAAACGTGAAACAATTCCACATATAGTCAGGTTAAAAAAGCGAAAATTTAAAAATTGGACATGTTTGTGAAAAGTAGGTTTTGCGTAGTATGTCAACTGTTAACTTGTCAAACGTTTCTGGGGGCCACGATCCCTCTGCCCCCCTGTGTGCTCGCTTCTGATTATTAGCATTTATTTATTATGAAATTCAATGATACCATTGTAGTGCACATCCCTAATGTAGGGTCTTCATTTTTCTACCTCTATCTCAATACCAAACCCTCGATAGTCGGCTGTAAGGATTCGCCTGTTTTTGTTAGGGGTTCTCGTCGTAGAGCTCTCATGATAGGATGTTTAGGTTTTTTATATATCCCTTTTTTCTATCCAAAATATAAGCAAACCCTTGGAAACTTTTACAGACATGGCAGTATAATACTACGTATAATTTTGTTACTTTCTACAAGATGATTCATTGTAAATGTTTCACAATATATATGAAAACAGTTTGTTTGATTCTAGGGATAACAATTTAACTCACACTCTTTCATCATTCTTCACTGCATTTCACCTAATAATTTAAGTTGATTGAATTTATCACAACTGAATTCCCAAATGTAACCATGTTCACTTACATGATGCCATTCTTGCTCACTCACAATAGTGCAACTGTCAAGTTTGAAACGTGTTTCTTAGTTGAGCGTTTTCAATGGAGCTGAGGTTGATTTCCGTCTGCACTTTGCTACTCCGTCTACAATCTCGGGTCGGAATAAAGTGCAAATGCAATGCTGTGTGTGGTGTATCTCCATAGTGAACAACATCGCGCATTTACTACTTGCAAAGCAGCTACTTACGAATAAGCCACTCGGCACATGTTCTGATGACTGGTCGCAATACTTTCAAAGCTGTTAGCTTTGCGACTCTCTGATGCAATTCCCAAAACTAGCACCTTCACGAAATGCTTCCAGAGCTCGATTACTTCTAATGTGTAACAGTACTCCATGAATCGGGGTCTTCTACATTATTCGCCGCGAATGGCATCTCAACTCTCAACTCCCTACCACTGAGGAGTCTGTACCCTTTGAGCTCTCTACAATAGTAAATACTTCTAGCCCAGTATCGGGATGGAAATCATGGGTGAACCCTAAGGAAAAAGCAAGATTATGTATTTTGTTTACAAAGCATTGAAGCGTGAACAGGCATAGAGGAAAAAAGACTACATAACAGATTTACTTAACACGACACGTCCATTGTAAGAAAAGGTGTCCAAGGAAAAAGGAAAATGATGTTAAAAAAAAAAATGAATCGTAAATAATACGGAGTAGATTGCCTGCAGCGCTTAATGAAGGCTCCCTTCTCGAGCATCAATAATTTTAGAAACAGATAAGATTCTAGCAAAAAAGGTACAAGTAAAATAGCCACTAGTGTAAACGGCCTCTGCGTTTAGTAGGGATACTGAATGAAAATTGTAATATTATATCAGATGAGTTAGAATTGTGCGAGTACTGTTATCAGTCTATTTAAAATTACATTTGCTGTTCATATATTAAGTGCATATTTCATTGTTACTCATTATGCGTTTATTTAAACGTATACGCGTGAAGGGGGGAACCGGGTGTGATGCCCAAGCAAATCAAATTAATTGTCAATTTTTTCATGTATAAATTAATGTAATATTCTTCAATAAGGTGCATTTTTGTAGAAGAGTAAACAAATAAATATTAAAAACTTGCTACAAGCTAAAAGTAAAGTAATTATTAAGTAATCAAATTAAATTTTTTGAAATTTAATTATAATTATTATCATTATTATTAATTACAATTAAATTGATTATTAATTATTAAGAATGAAAAAATTTAGCGCATTTAATTTCGTTTGTTCCTCTTATTATTTCACGTCTTCAAATCTGACTCTTAGTTTTCAGCAAGAAAATCTTCCTTAAAGCTGTCTTAAAATGTAAATTGTTTTTATGTGTGTTAAACGTTTTTGAAATAGAATTCAACGAAACAATATTTCTAAAAAGACAATTTAACGCTAATGACAATGCTCAGAAATCATTTCCTTCTAATTTGATTCCCTTGGTGTAGCAAAAATATCAGATATCTAAGTTGTATGTATTTCTCATTGGCATTGGAATTGAATATCATGTTACTTAAATTGGATGACAACAACTTAATCTTTATATTATATTAATGAATTATGTAACTGTGAGGATTGAAAGTTAAACCGGTTAAAGTTTCCCGGAAATACTTTTAGAACTCTCATTTCATTGCGGACTTGTGGCCCTATGGTTGAGCGGTGGTGGTGTTTGTGAAAAAGAAACACGGTGAAACGTGAGCTTCGGAACTCCGCTGTTCCTGCACTGAACGCCGAACCCTATTTACGGGTTTGGACTGGTAGAGTAATGTGTGCGTTCCTCAGAGACTTCCACCGACGGGATAAATAAATACAAGTTGTCGACAAACGGAAAAGCCGCAGAACAGTGCAACCGGAGAGAAGGAGTTTGGGGTTTCGAAGTCCGGTGAACAGACGCCCACATTCTATAGAGGATATTCACGCCCTATCCTTTACCGCCACGGGACCCTTAGAGAAACTCTACGTTCATTATCTCTCGAAACTCAACACTCACCCTCCATTGCACTCCTATACATCATCTCAAATGCACCATCTTCTTATCGATCTCTACAAACCATCACAGACATTTTTTTGTATTTATTTGCTAAGTAACCATTCACTATTCCTCTGAACTCCGTTAATTCCTCCATTTAATATTTCTACATTTCATTCTGAATTCAATGGTACCTCTTTATTATCTCCCATATTATTACATCCACACATTATTACACGCCTCATCTCTTTTTCTGTTGTTCTTGACTGTGTTTTCAACCTCCTATTGGTCATCGCCGCTCTCACGTTTGTGTCTTATGTGCTTATCCCCTGCGTACCTCTCCCTTTCTATTTGACCCAACATAACTCAAAAACTTCACTGCTGTACAATTATAATTAAACTGACACTCGCTCTATTAATTTCCATTATGTTTCACCTTAGCCGTCTCTGTCACCATTGCCACCAACTGCGGCGTATTTACATATTCGCCACTATAATCACTACAACATTCTCCAACTAAAACCCACAATACTCGTACTACCGCGAGTCACGAAAGCCGCCACTACTCCTTCTCCCCCGTCGCCACCGTGAACCCTACGTTCTCAACCCTGTGCCCCAGGCTTTGCTATCGTTCCCGTGGTGAACGAGAGCGCACAACCGAGAGAGTGGCGTGTCATCTACTGCGCGTCGCCATCACCTTTGCCACAGCGACCGCTATCGAATCACCGCTACCGTCATCGAAACCGCCACCACCGAAACCGCCACCACCGAAACCGCCACCACCGAAACTGCCACCACCGAAACCGCCACCACCGAAACTGCCGGCCCCGCCCCATCCCACGCATCATTCACCGTCACAGCCACCAAAACCGTCAGCACCGTCACCGAAATAAGTGTCCCTTCCCCCCTCGCCTACATCACCACCGAAACCGCCGGCCCCGCCCCCACCGGACACCCTTCGCCGGCATCGCCACCAAAACCGCCACCGCCGCCGTGGTCACCACTACCCTCTCCACCACCATCACCGCCACCACCACCGCCGCTGCCGTTGCCGTTGCCGTCGCGACCCCGTCGCTGTTTAGTCGACTCGGAAGAGAGATGTTCGCCGGAAGTTGGAGCTCGGCGCTGGCGTCGGCGCGAAGGGGCGGGGAGCGGGCAGGGGCGGCGGCGGCCGGACGCCCGCTGAGAGTTAGGGCGGCGCGATGGCGCGGAACAGGCCGGCGCGGCGCGGCGCGGCGCGGCGCGGAGCGGCGCGGAGCGGGGTGGCGGGGCGCGGCGCGGGTTAGCGGGGTGCGGCGGGAGGGGCGGGGCGGGGCGGGGCAGCGCGACGCGGCGCGGCGCGGCGGGGCGGGGCGGTGCGAGGCGGGGCGGGCGGCGGAGGGGCGAGGCGGGCGGCGGAGCGGGGCGAGGCGGGCGGCGGAGCGGGGCGGATAGGAGGGGAGGGGAGGGAGGTGCGAGGCGGGTGTTGGCGACTAGGAGTCGCGCGCCAAGACGAGGGGCGAGGCGACGCTGCTCGTGTGAAAGGTCACGGGCGCGGCAGGAGGCGCTTGCTGTCATAACAGTCGACGTTCTGCAAAAGAACGCCATTTCGCTTCCAGTTAACAGAATAAGATTTTTAGATATTCAAAATACTGAGAATTATAATGGTGTATTTCGTTTGTTTTTAACGACTTGTTTTCCAACCAAATCAAATGTAAAACTAAAGCGAAGAACTTAGAAACGTATTTCTTAAAAAAATAAGATATTTTGTATCTGTTTTTTCGCCAAGCATGTATTGATGTGTAAATACTGTTCTTCTACTGTCACAAGATAATTACAATGTATAATGTCGGGAAAAGAATAGGAAATAAACAATTAATGGTGCAAAAAGATCCATTCTCTGAATTGTAATATCATTTTTAATCATATTATTTATTAAAATTATATTGAAGATTATATACTTTTACATACGCTCTTTCAAAGTTCTACATATTTTAGGTTTGATATTTATGGCTAATCTCATTTATAATGCACAATTCCAGAAACAAAAAACGATTGAACCTCATAAAAATATTTTATTGGCACACTCCATTATAACTTACTTTACGTGTGTCGTTGGTTTCATTAGAAAAAATAATATTATACCTTGTATTTGATGAGAACTTTGAACAGCTTAGAATATTTTACGATGATCGATAAACTAATTTTATTTTTCTGGTGTAAAATTATGATTGCTATTCATGTTGCGCACGAACGGCAAACAATAGAAGGTTAAACCCAGAAACAAGCGTTCGGTTTTGTGGCTTCCCTTTTCATGAAATTTTCCTGCAATGGTTCCACCAATTTTTTTAAATCGTTTATTGGGAAACAAGCAACAAAACCACTGTAAATCTGAACGTGAAGTTCTCGGAATGGCCGCACCGGATCGCTTGGCTCGGATGAGTTTATATTCACTCCCCTCCAGACGAACCGAGGACACCGCTAGTTAATGACCTTTGACCGCAATCAAGCGAGTGGCCGACAGGTTCATTATCTGAAGCCACAGGCAGGCATGGCGGCGAGGGGGGATGCTGTCGGCTGTTACAACTGCCGCGTTTCGACGCCACTGCCCCTACATCCACTGAGTATTTCCAAAGCACCATTGTCACCACTACATCACCATTGTCATTGTCATTACTATCGTTGATGCCGTCACCTTCACTTCCACCGTTACCGCCCCTAGCTTTCAAGTATTTCGTTATCGTCGCCAACTCTTACAATTGATTTAGTCGCAATTGTCTCACGAATAGCAAGGCTAATGACCTGAATTGCCAATAATAAAGATATTTTGTTTTTATTATTATACCTTATAATTTCCACTGGAACAATTAATAATGTGTCTCTAATGGTATCCATTCTCAATTTTCCACAAATATCTCTTTCTATGTCATCAGTGATGCTACTTTTGTACTACCATCATCGTCTCAATGATCACATAATAGCAAGATAATCTAGAAAGAGCTAACTAGTCAGAATTAGTTGATTTCATAATATTTGAGGTGCAGTCAAAAATCTTTCAGCTAACTAAATTAATATCAAATATATTTGAAAAATTCTGCTTCTCAGAAATTAGTTATTGACTTTTTAGAACATTGAGTTGAGACGTTTATCTGTAATTTGCCATTCATATTAAGTCCATTTAGCCGATCATATATACAAATGGTAAATTATCATTATGTATAGAATCTTCATCAGATTAAACGTAGCGACGAATAAACGAAATACTTCTTACAAAATACTCCTTATTTCGTTGCAAATAAAATTTATTGCTCGAATTTCTCCATTTGAAAATATAACTACTCAATTAAGTTTTCAAAACTAACCGAATGAAAAGAAAAATATTTAATTTCAATGTATCGAAACATTCAGAGAGATGACCAGATATTTAAAATCAGTCTTGCTCCCTTCGGTATCTTAGAGATCGGAGTAATTATTGAAGATCCTAGATTTGAATTCACACGGTGAGTTAAATTAACAAATTACTGTTGTTTACCATCAACATCCATTCTTTCTAGATTAGTTTCTAAACTTTAAAAAGAGTATTATTTCTTGTAGGGCATGAAATGAAATATCTTGCCATTACCACAAGTATATTAACTCTAACACAAAAAAATATTAGGAAGTCCAAAATGTTTGTAATTCAAATTAATATTGAAAATACGTCCACCAGAAAAACGAGAACAATTTCATTTGTGTTAGACAATATGAACAATTTTTTTCTTTAAAATTTGTCCTCATATGTATCTTTAAATATTTCTTTAAATAAAATGTCGTGAGCCCTAGATGTGTTTTCACTTGCTCTTATTAACCAGTTTTATAGTGCAATTTAAAATAGTCTTTTAAATTAATAGATTGAATGCCTCTGTGCCGACGTTTGTTTACTTCTTCCTACAAGAGCAACTAAAGTTTATTGTTTTTCGAATTGCGAGTTGAAATCGAAAGCAGTGTTTATTTCATCTTCTGCAGAAAGCATCGCGCGAGTGTCAGGATATAGTTGACGAAGCGAAGATTAAAGAGTTTTTAAGTTCGAATGTCAATGAGCGCTTTTAAATGCAAACGTCAGAGCTTGCATGTAATGCAATGTTCAGCAATCGTTTCACACTGTGTCCCATTTTAAAAAAATCAATATTATTTTACAAGTGATGTATGCGTGTTTAAGTTAAGGTGGATAGCAGGGTTTCATGCACTATATCTCTACAAAATCTAATAAATACACATAAATCTTCTGATCTTTCTAATTATTATATATATATACATATATATATATATAATATTTATTTTCCGAAACGTAATAATTTCACATCGAATAGTGATATTGTTCCGGAATTTTCGCAACTGTCGATTCATTTATTCAGTCTTGCAGAATAAATTCTGATCATGAAATAATATTTTTATATTCTCCATTTTCTATATCAGGAATATTTATTTCGGTTGAACCATTCGTTTGTAATTTTTGTTTTGCGGTTGTAACATTTCTACAACTCTTCTTTTTCTGTGATGTAATTGCATTGGCGGTAATATTTCTTTTTAAAAATAAAATTTATTCCCTTAAAACGATTGTAAAGTATACTTTTGTCTCTTAATTTAAAACTATTCATTAATGTTCATAATTCAACCGTAAAGCGGTTTCATCGGTTATTCTGAACCAACCAATCAGCGGAACCAAGTAGCGGAATGCCGAAACGCGCACTGACGCCTAGCTTGACCTCAGCCATGCAACCCGCGTGAACATTTGTGCTGCGGGTTGCCACATATAGGAGCTTGTGACTGCTTCTCCACTCGCTAAGCGCGCTCTTCAGGGAAAAGCGTCCTGTTGAAAATCAAATGAACCACATCACAAAAATGGCATATTTGTACTTACAAAAATTCTGAAACTTTTGCTTTAAAATCAAATAATATCTACAATTTAACTTTTGTTTTCAATTTTCGTCTATCATTTCCCTTTCTGAGACGGGGCGAAGAAAAATAGTAATGCACTGCATAGTCTCCCTTCCTTTAATTTGTTCGCAGTATTTATATAATTAGTGTTGCTAGTGTCGCAATCAACATTCCTCTGCGTAATATCCCGATATGTCATTAAATGTAATTAAATGTCATTTACAATCACGATGAAGACATGAATGTATATCATTTAAAATGTTTTAGATTCAACGCAACTGCCTGATTCACAATATTTTCAGGCAGGAGAAAAAGAGCATTACATTAGGTGTACATTCTATTTTCCATAAATGATGTAAGTGAATAAATTCGAATGAGCAAAACCGCATTTCATATTAGTCTTGAATGTCCTTATTTTTCTTCGAGACTTATGAAGTCATCTATTGAATATGTTGGTCATGTATTGTATAAATAAATAATTTCTTTCTTTTTATCATCGGTATTATCCATATTACTGGTCATTATATTATTATTATTATTATTATTATTATTATTAATTATTATTATTATTAATGATCGTTACGATCATTGATGATTATTATCGATGTTACCATATTGTTTATTATTCCAGAGTTGTTTTTTCATTCGTGTAATCTGAACACTCGTAGATTTTGCTTTAATCCACGACTACAGGGCGAAGCAAATTCCAAGCGGTGTCCTCTGCAAAAACTATTTATCGCTGTACCTTCCGCAGAAAAGCGTTAGCCGGAATACATTGCCAGGTTGCAAGTGGCACACACTGTTTTGTTTTCCGCGCGGCGGGGGTGCCTCGGGTGAGAGACGGAGCGGGTGAGCGAGGGGGTGGAGGGGGCGAGCGTCGGAAGAGGAAGGTAACAAGAAAAGGAAACGAGGCTCTCCGCCGCCGTAATCCCGCGGGGTGCGCGCCGTAATTCTTCATGCGGCGCGAGCGGTCCATATGTCAAGCGCGTTAGCGCGCGCGCTCGCTGCTCCACGCCCGCCTCCGCCCCGCCCACGCCCGCGAGCATACAGGGCGGCGGGCAGGGAGAGCGCATCGGGTGGAAGTGATGGCCAACGTTCGGGGTGGTGGAGCAGGTGGGAGGGAGCGAGTGGGAGGCGGGAGTGGGTCGGGTGGAAGGCGAAGGGAGCAGTGTGACAGATAGCGGGATGGGGTCGGGGGAGTGGTGAGGGGAAAGAGGTGGTGTAGTGCAGCGGGTGGGAGGAGAGGAGTGGCGGAAGGATCGGGAGGAGGGGGGCGGGCAAAGCGGCTTGCGAAACGGGTGAAGTGGGTGGGTGAAGAGGGACGGGTGGGTGAAGAGGGGTGGGCGGAGGGGTGGGCGGAGGGGTGGGCGGAGGGGTGGGCGGAGGGGTGGGCGGAGGGGTGGGCGGAGGGTGTGGCGGAGGGGTGGGCGGAGGGGTGGGCGGAGGGGTGGGCCGGAGGGGTGGGCGGAGGGGTGGGCGGGAGGGTGGGCGGAGGGGTGGGCGGAGGGGTGGGCGGAGGGGTGGGCGGAGGGGTGGGCGGAGGGGTGGCGGCGGAGGGGGGGCGGAGGGGTGGGCGGAGGGGTGGGCGGAGGGGGTGGGCGGAGGGGTGGGCGGGAGGGGTGGGGGCGAGGGGTGGGCGGAGGGGTGGGCGGAGGGGTGGGCGGATGGGTGGGCTGAGGGTGGGCTGATGGGTGGGCTGATGGGTGGGCTGATGGTGGGCGGATGGTGGGCTGATGGGTGGTCGGATGGGTGGGCGAATGGGGTGGCGAATGGGTGGGCGGAGGGGCGGGCGGAGGGCGGGCGGAGGGGCGGGCGGGAGGGCGGGCGGAGCGGGCGGAGGGGGCGGGCGGAGGGGCGGGCGGAGGGGTGGGTGGGAGCGGGCAGAGGGGCGGGCTGGCGGAGGGGTGCGCGGAGGGGTGGGCGGAATAAGGCAGGCGAAGGGGGCGGGGCGGGTGGAGAGGGTGGATGGAAGTGCTATACGGAAGGGGTGGGCGGAGGGGGTGGGTGAAGGGAGGGTGGGCGGAGGGGCGGAGGGCGGTCGCTCTCGGTTACCGCCGCTGCTCGGGCGACCGCGCTCTCGCTCGCATCCATCAAACGCAGCGGCGCGCCTCGAGCCGCGCCCGCGAACGGCCTGTCGCGCGCCTCTTCTTCGGCGCCGCGCCGCGCCCCGCCGCTCCGCCTCCCGCGCGCGCCCACCCGCCCGCACTCGCGACCTCGCGCAGCCACACGGCGTTTTGGGCCCAACTGCGTTTCTACGCCGACACTCATTTTTTACAAAGATATTGTTTAAATATTTGTTACTAAACCTGGTGATTCATGCAGATGAAACAATTCTTGGTTAAGTCACAAATATAGATCGTTGAATAAAGATTCATAATTCAAGATTCAAGTTTTTTAAAGGGTAACTTTATAGATATAAAAAAGGTAATCCAATGAATTCATTATCCATCTGTTGTGTACTGAATGTACTTTATTGAGCAGTTAAAGAACTTAATCAATATGGTACAAAGATTTACAGGATGGATATTCTATCAAAACCATTGAAACAAATCTTTATAATAATTGTTATCTTAATTTTATATATAAAGAAAAGATTTTAACAGAATATGCATGATAAGTTCATAATCTTTTTAAAGTCATGTTGATTCAGCGCTTCACTCAGCCAAGTGCCACAAACGTTGAATGTTCGCCGTCTATCACCCATGTTAGGTAATGCTTAAACCAATGGATAAAAACTCTATCAATTATCTCTTGCACTTTGCGCTCATATTGGATCTCACAATTTGCAAACATGTCTGCAGATACTGATATGTAATAGCAATATCGGGGATAGAAGTGATGCTAAAGCATCGATCATGGTCGGAAGGTCACTCTATTTTATGTCACTCAATTATTTTTCTTTAAAATTTTTGTTCTTTAATTTTGTACGGACTTCAGTTTACGGGAAAAACAATGCAAATGATCATGTAAACTGAAAATTGCATTAATGGTAGAACAGTATAGGTTTATTATTCTGTTTTTTATTGCATACTTTAAAACGTAACAGCGTCACGTCCTCTATCAATCTCATTCCTACTGTCTATTTATTTCCCAACTCATAGTTACAAGTGCACGTTTTTCAGATGCGGTCAACGAAAGTGTGTTAATCAGCTTTGATTCTCTTTTTATGGTCGGGACTGTTTTATTGCTTTTTGCTCGATTGCCATTCTATCTAGAAACTTCCAAAATTCTGGGACCAACCGCACTAGGCTGCTTCAATTCCAGTTCAGAGCGCCCTGCCTCCCCCAGGCCTCAGCTCCGTGTTGGCTTTAGAGCCATCTCGCCGTGAACCTTTAACCTGAGGTAGGCCGAGGACACATCTCGTCGCTTTCGACTTTCTACAGGAGAAAGATGGCAGGAGTAGCAGTTCCCGATAATCCAATTCCAGAATCCGTATGCACATTCTACAGGACAATCGTTTTTAACATTACCGGACAAAGCCAAGGGATAGAGGTTCAAAACACAAAGAATAAAAGAAGAGTGGGAATGCCCCCTCGCCATAATCACAACTGAAACATTTGTGCGTTACTCGGAATTCTCATCCATATATTTCGTGAAACACGTACGTGGGCGCGTGACCCAATACTTTCACCACCTCAATTACTTCTTTTTTTTATTTCATCAACCCAGTTCAATAGGAGTTACGTTTATAGAAGATAAAAAATGCAAATATTCTATCACTATTTAACAAGCGAAAATAGTTTCCAAACACACACATGTAACGAGTAGAGAGTAAAAAAGTTTGTTCAAACACAAAAAGGCTTTAGCACTAAAATCATAAAATTACGTTAAAAGTCACAGAAATGTTTGCAGCGAATGTATTCAATGAGTAAATAACAAGACGTTAAGGCGGAACGTTTATGCTGCACATTAAAGGCATATTCAATTACAAAAGTAACGTCAATCCTCTTCTAATTATATTGCTTCTCTCTGGAGACGGTCCTGTTGTCTTGTTCAAAAGAACAAGATGGAAGTTAGAGAAACCAGGTACATAATGATACTAGGTATTATGTGAAATTTAATAATAGTGAACACAAATTTAATAGTAGTGAATACTAAGAGAACAAACCTGTTGTAAACAAAACAGGAATAATAATTAATGAAAAACGATTTAATTTAATTACTGCAATTTATTGAAATCATGATATAAATAAGAAGTTATGCTTCATATTCACTTGCCTTCTCCATCAAATTATTTGATTATTTTGTTGTGTTACTTGATAATTTGCCTCTTCATACACTTCTCTGTTGATTGGATTTTTATAGTATTAATTTCCTTGAACTTTTATTTACAATCATTTATTATCTCTCCGTTTTGAAGATTTTGTGAGAATTCCTTATGTGTTTCCAAATACATAACTCCAATACAACATATGTTCATTACACAAATCTTTAAATTTCCAAATTACTACTTTTCTGCTTCCTAATGACCTTCACTCAAACCACCCCACTTTACTTACCCCATCTTTTATTCTTTACCGCATTTTATTTCTTTATTGTACTACATTATTAGTTGTTCCCAGAAGCTTTGATAGCAGTATTAACAGAATCTATTGCATTTTTTCCTGTATTTCTCTTTTCCAAATGATTTACCTTATCAAAAGACCCGAAAGCTACCTTGAATAAAATTGTTATCATCTTTTTTATTTTCTATTTTTAATCAAATGATAATAAAATACTAATTTTGTTCTTTTATACAGTAGATGTGTTGTTGTTTTTCTTTAGAATATTTTTATGTCTCAAAAGCTGGCCATAAATTCATATGTAAGCAATCTTATTTCTTATGTCTTGTGTATAACTACTTTGTTGCCATAAACTCGGGACTACTAACTGTCCACACAAACGTCTAGAAATTCTCCGATTGTAAGATAGAAATTACATAAAAACATTTTTAAATTAACTTTTAAAAAATGATATTGGGAGTGTGATAACGTTTGTAGTTGCAAGTTTGTAGCAGAAGCGCCGTGAAGAGGGAGGTCTCGCTTTCGAACAGCTAACCAGCTGCGTACAAGTCGTCCACTGCGCAGATGGGATTTCTAGAAACCGGCTGCTCCAAACGATCTTTTGTATGATTTTCAGCCATCAGTTCCAAAAGGCTCATAACAATCGTTTCTTGCACAATCCCACATTTCTCACCCTGTCCCCGCTCATTCACTTACAGCCAGAAAGTGTGTTAATCCCCCATCCTCATGAGCCATCTCACTTAATTTAGGAATAATCTTATAGGCGGCAAAGTTTCGAGACGCGGCGATCGTTATGAAATTCCGAAAAAAAGGTCAAAGGGTCCCCCCGGATAAGATGATAAAAAGTTCCCCTCAACCAAATTACATATAAGTGGTTACACTATAATTATAACATAAAAATAATATTTTTGAAAGGTTTCTTAGCCTCCGTCCCACCACCCACACCCCTATACAGCCAAAAACGTGTTTTTTAAATTTCAATTTTTTTCGACAACTGAACACTATTTTTTCAGACTGAAAAAAATATGATAAATAAGAACACAACTTGGACTATCAGAAAAATATTTTTCAATATTTTCTCAGGCCCAAATTCAAACACAAAAAAATATTTTTGAAAAAAAATATCAAGAAATATTTTTTACTGTGTCTTAGAAGCCTGTGTCTTAGAAGCCACTCATATGCAATTTGGTTGAGGGGACCTTTTTATCATCTTATCGGGGGGACCCTTTACATGATATACACACATTGCCAGCGATCACCCATAGAATGCGTCTCATCCTTATTTCCACCTGGCAAATCTTGTAAACACTCCCGCAGACGAACGCAATTCCGCTCCCTGGAAGTGCTCCGAGCAGCTCGACGCGTGTCTCGTGTCGCGTGCCGCGTGCGCTGTTTGCTGCGTGCGTCAGCGCCGCCGCCCCGTCTCGCCCCGCCGCGCCTCGTCGCTGCTCGTTTGTTAAATCTGTTAATTGTATCGCCGTGTCCTCTCCCGACGAGGGCCCGCGAGCGGCGCGGCGCGGAGGCTGAGACGGCGCCGCGCCGCCGGGAGGCGCCTGCTAATGAAATACGCTCCCAGGTGAGGGCCGTCTTTATTCAAACACGGCGGCGAGGAGGACGACGGCGACGCCGAGGGCGAGGACGACGGGGAGGGGGTGGAGGACGCGTAGTTTTGCCCGAGCGCCCGCGCAGCCTGCCACCGCGTCTCGGTGAATATTCAACGAAGAAGCAGCGGCGAAAGCGGCGCCGGAGGTGGGAGATGGCAGCGTTGGTGGTAACGGATGCGACGGCGAAGGAGGGAGCGTTGTCGAGAATAGTGATGGCTGACTTAGGTGGTGATGAACGGGAGGTGATCCGTGGTGTGGTGGCGATAGGATTGAGGATTACTGTTGTGAGAGAGATACACTGACAGCGAGAGAAATGGTAGTTGTGGAAATAAGTTTGAGTATAATGGAGAAGATGGTGGTTGTGGTGGTGGTGGTAGTAGTGGTAGTGGTGGTGGTAGTAGTGGTAGTGGTGGTGGCGACGGCAGCAATAGTCATAGCAGTAAAGGGATTGTTGATGCTGAAACTAGTGGTACTAGGCCAGCACATACTTTCTCGCCCGTACTTTCAGGAAAAAGTACTCAAATTTAAAAAAATTAGACCTCCACCATTCTCTTAAACGTCTTTTACACTATCTCACAACAAAATTTAATCAAAAACGACGGAGACATTTTTTTTTTAATTTCGAAAATGTCCCAGTGGCGTCATGTAAAGTACTCCGTCGGAGACATCATCCAGATCGATTGGGCAATATGAGTTTTGGAGAACATCGGCCGAACTGTTTCGCCGCTAGCGTAGTTGACAGACGGACAGACAGACGTTTAGCCGTCAATCAATTTTTTGGTATCAAGGGTTCATAAAACATGAATTCTGGATATACCACCTGTTAGAGGATTTTTTTCTGAATTTAGCAAGTGGATTTATTCACTTTTTCATCATTAGGTACCTGTAATAAAAGTTTTTCTGCCGAAAATTCACCGTTTTTTGAGCATTACATAACTTTCTCTCTACTGCGTTAGCAGTAGGGAGAAAGTAAAACGCTGAGGAGGTGTTGGAATTTAATGAAGTGACGATGGTGGAGGAAAAAGACAATGGTCGTGGCGTGGGGGCAGTACGATAACAATAGCAGTGGTCAGGGGCAGATCCAACTGATCATTGGGGAGGGGGGTATCAAACATTGTTGTTAAATAATAAACATATTTGTTATTATATTAAATGTTGTTTTCTTAGCGTAAATAGCGGGTTTTCCTCCAGGGCCGAGCGGCGGGTAAAATGGTATGTTTCTGTATTAATAGATTACAGTCGCTCGGGGTGAATACCAGGCTGCCGCGTAGCGCGCAGACAAGTGGAGCGCATAACGTTATGCAATTTAAATTTTTGTTGTCGATTTCCGTCTCTAAATTCAAATTCTTTTCTCTTTTTCAAATTTCATTCTGTAACATTTTTTGTATCTGTTTAACCTTTGATATTGTTCATAAGTTGCTTCAAATGATACTTCTACTCAACTAACTACTTACCTATTATAATATAACTTACCTAATATAAACTATCATACTTGTACTTTTGTAAATTGCATTGTATGAACTAAATTGTTAACATGTGATATGTGGTTAGGCGGAAGAGCGGGCCTGATGGCCCGAGCCTCGCCATATCAATAAAGACATTATTATTAAATACGGAAGTATATAATATTATTGTTCACATAATTACATAATTTCAATATAAATAAACATTTAAATCAATTTTGTCATATAAAGGAAGCTAACAAACAAAAACCCTAGGCCTTTTGGGGGGGGGGCAAGGCCCTCATGACGCCCCCCTCTCAGGATCCACCACTGGCAATAGTGGTGATGTGGGGTAGTGATGGCAAATGGGGTAGTGATGGGATGGTTACTGATCAAAAGTAGTCGAAACAGTTTCTAACGACGGGATTGTGGTAGTAGCAACGCAGGTCACGGCGCCAGTGACTTCAGCCAGGGCGGAATGAGCCGCTCGGGCGCGGCGCCGGGAACGCTGCCAAGTGCGGGGGGGGGGGGCGTGGCAGGCGGCGCCGCGACGCCGCCTGAGATGAGGGGCTTCTGCTCTAAGTAACGCAAGCGTCGCCACAGATGTCGCCGCCCCCGCCCCTGCCTCGCGCCCCGCGTCAATCCTCGCGCCCTCCCCCCCCCCCACTCAACACTTCCAGCTTTCTTTTATTCTCAGCCGACTTAATTTCCTGCATTTATTCCGAGTTTAATAACACCCCGGCGGCGGCGGCGGTGGCGGCGGCGGCGGCGGCGGAGGCACAACAGACGCCGTGCAGCGCGGGAGCGGGAGCGCGCTGGCAGCACCTGGCCGGGCGGGGGCGGGGCGGGGCGTCACAGTCTTCAACGCAGGCTGCTCGGGCGGAGACGAAGGAGGGCTGGCGCGCATTCTAGGCCGCAGCCAAGGAGAAAAAAGTACAAGATTGAGAACTTTCGTGAAGAATGAAGGATATACTGAATCATGTTTGAGCAATTGGACGTTAGTAAACGAGACCAGGGTTCTTAAGGTGATGGGTGTGGGAAAGCAATAATGCGGAGAAAGAACCGTCTGTAAATTGGAAAACAACAGGTTTATGGAGGAAGAATGTTGAAGATAACTTTATGGGAAAGCAAACACTTAGAGAAGAAGATAAGGCAGACTTATTGTAAAGTGGAGAGAGAAAAAAGTAAAACTGGATATCAAAAAAGCTGAATGAAACTAGTGGTGTTACAGAATGGTACAGACTTTCTCACACCAGTTAGCTTTCTAATCTCTTTCATGTAGGCTATCTTTTCAGTATTGCCCAGTCTCTTCCCAGCTGCTACCCATCAGCGTCCATTTTTTAAATAGTCTCAATTTTTCGATATCTTAATTGTAGAATTAAAATATGCATTTAAGAAGTATGTAAACATGTATTGGAGAAGAATGAAACATGGTCTTATACGCAGAGGCGTATCTAGGTAATCAGGCGCCCTTGGCAAGTATAGAATTTGCGCCCCTGTCAGGTTACTTTAAATTAGTGTTATTTGTTTTAGTGGGTGTTTTAGCGGGCGCCCATGGCACGTGCCATGTCTGCCATTCCGTAGGTACGCCTCAGCTTATATGCGAATATCCACTGAAAAATTTGGTGCCGTTTGTAGGAAAATATCGATTGAACGTGTTTGCAAATGCGCAATTTTGATCTCATTTTCACACACAATTTTTGAGTTTTCGAGAATCTTGGTAAGAAATTATTTGAAGCACCTGAGATCACAAATGAAGTATTGTATGAAAAATGCCCATAGTGTAAATATTACGACGTGGGTGATATACATAGAAATGCATTGGTGTAATTTTGGAAAAATCTTCATCTGTATCACTTATCCATACAAACGTTTAAAGGAAAAATTGGAGCCTTGTGGAAATAATGTTTTTAATTGCTTTTATCTCACGCAAAATCGGAAACTATTCATATTTCGAAAAAATGTATCTCCTCATCGAAGATTAATTTAAAGAACAATTTTATCTGAAGAAAAACCTCAATCTTCAATACTATAGTTTTAAGATCGCGCCGAAAAAAATTGAACTTTTAGAATTTTCAAAAATGCAGATATTTCAACGAACCAGACACTTGTTCAATTTTTAAGCGTGTTTGACGCTATCAAAAGACAAAATTTAATCAAAAAATTTAGAGCCATTTTGAGAAAAATTGAAAATGTTCTGTTTTGTGAGGCCTCAATTTTTCTTGAGGCTTCGTATAAAGTACCCTCCAAAATTAACACATCGGTTTCAAATTAAAGATGGCGCAACATTAACCAGATTGATCGGAGAATATCAATTTTGGTGAAAATCCTGCATACAGATTATCCGCTAGCGTTGTTAACTTAGAGACGGACATACGTTTTGCCGTAAACCAATTTTTCGATATCAAGGATCCACCAAACCAAATTCTGACTTCGCAACGTGTTAGAGAAAATAATTTATTTCATATAGTATCTAGAAATATCCACTCTTTTGGTATCAGGGATCTACAGTAGGCATTTTTCTGCCAAAAATTGCTGTTTTCGCTGCAGCATTACATAATTTTATGTACACTACGTTTGTAATATGAGAAAGTAGAAATTGTGGTAATAATCGTTTAAGTACAAACGGGAGCAAGTATTGTGAGAATGTAAGTATATTCCAAGAATTTCAGTATTCCTGGCTGTTAGGGGGGAATCGTGTTTGGAGTTCTTGATCAGTATAGCTGAATGGTTCATGTTGCTGCATAACGATACGTCGGAGAACAATGGGCGTATGTAAGTACAGCCGGTAAATGATGCACTAAATAGGCGGCAAATTGAGTCTATACATGCAGGTTGATAGGCAGGCAAGCTGACAGGGAGGCAAACAGACGAACAAGCAGGTGGTCAGGTGTCGGTGCAGGCGAGTGGCTTCGCCTTGGGCTACGTTAGACGACGGCTCCAAGGTAATTTATGGGAGCAGATCCAGGTAAGCTTTATGCCGCCGGCGCGAGGAGCAGTCAGGCGCCAGATAAGACGCTGGCAGATGGAAATGAGACGGTCGCGCTGCTCGCTGCGTAAAAGCTACGTGACCTCTGCCACTGTCACATCTCTGGCAGCCAGCGGCGCCTTTATTCAAAGTGAATTAATCAGGCAACACTTCAAAACGTCCTGAGCAGTAAATATTTTATTAACTATGAGAGTCGTTTTTAACCTCCGATGGGCAGTAACAAAAAGGCAAGAGCAAAGAAAAATGAATTTATTACCATACGTTATGTACGAACTTAACGGATTTTTTTTTTACATAATTGCCGTGAAGATTCGAGCGTTTCACTGAGCTGTGGACGTGCTTTCCGATTCTCTCTGCGACAAAAATGGCCGCCATTGATGTGACATAGACCTTCAGGTCTATGTCACATCAATGGCGGCCATTTTGGCTTTATTTTGAAGCTCAAAAATTGTATTGCATTATTCCCTTCTTCTTGAAGAAAGTGAATAGCATTAAGTAGCTCGCACTTGGCGGTATCTTCAATCGTATCATCCTTCACGTGCTTACAGTTCAGCTCAAATTGGCGTTATAGCGTCAGTATTGGCAGAGCATACGGTAAAAAGATGTCCCACTCGTCCACTGCACATCCCCAACTCCTCCTTGTCTAGTGATTTAAAGGCTCGATCGGCGATTGAAGAAAACGGCCCTCGAACATTAACTATAATAATTCTTAATTATATAATTAATTTAAATATGTTTATTGTAACCTTATACAAAGTTCAAAACACAGTGTGCTTGAGTTAAATCGTCCATATTTTTTATTGTTCAAATGACATTTGTTCGCCCAAAGTAGCTAACTTGTATTGCATTAAAATGCAATAGTTAAATTCCGTATCAATGCAAATCTCACTTCATTAATGATTGCTACCCACAATCCAAAGTGAAGTCAAAGCAAAGATTACGAGCCAATTTAGAGCTATCACTAACATTAAGATGTTCTCGTAGATGAGCAGTAAAGATGGAAAACAGGCTTACTCAAGCAGGATATTTGAACTCGACTCATTCTTTAAACTAAGTTTAAAAGACTCAAAGAAGAAGGAAAACGGAAGAGCCCATCAGCAATGATCTTGAAAGGAGGACGTGTAGCACTTAAATTTACAAATATATGTACTTTAAAGTACAGTGTTTAGGAAGTTATAAGCATTTAATTCACAAGTTCGTAATTGAACAGTACTCGTCTCACTTCACACTAAAACATTGCCTTGACCCGTTAACAACCAAAATACTTCGTCATTCTCATTCCATCATGTTATATCCAGTGCATGTCAAAACTTGTCAACGCCTCTAATCAAATAACATGATCGCATAGAAACAGAATCGTCTCATATCCTGAAAACAAGTCAATACAAAATTCTTTCAAATATTTGGTAGCGCAACTAACAAAGGATCTAGAAACTTCATCTCCGAAGAGATATGTTCAATACCTCTCGACGAAACGAATGCGATAATGAGATACGAATTGAAAGCTCATGCGGAAACCAACCGCTAGTTAATTCCTAGAGAGTTGATGTATTTCCGAGAAGCCTGCTATCCTTTCACTGCAACACATTCAGCCTGGGAAAGGCTACGTAACGTTTCAACGATAAAGCTGCAGAATCGCGCTTAGCCCGTCAGGCGGATAGGGCGCGTGCGAAGAGGTCTAATGAGAGCAGAGGGTTTTTTTTACAGCAGCTGTTAATGAGCTCCTAGCCTTCCGGATTGGCGGTTGCTACGCTTCCGTACCTCTTGGAACGGCACCGCAGATGCAGTTTCTGCAAGCGGAATGCTGGGAGAAAGGTAGAGGACTGGGAGGTACGAGACCAAGAACGTCATTGATGCGACTAGAAGACTGAGAGTTAGTGGATGAACAGTGAACTGAAATAGAAAAAAAAACTCTTTCAATGGATGTGTAAAGAATAACACGGCGGATAAACGTTGACAATATATAACATCGTAGCGAAAGACACGAAGAAGGTAAAGTTGGCGTCATAGAAAGGCATTGCATAACGACGAAGTCACATTTCATACGTGACACAGAAAGGAGCAAGTTAATTTATAGCGGAATCAGAGATAAATGGGCAGAAAGTATACTTAACATAAGATAGAAGTCAGAAAGATTAAAGACAGAAAAAGTTAACTTAGAATACTACCATATTTCTCATCATAAAAAGAGAAATATAGAACACGAGGATGAAGGATGATGAGGGTGTTGGACGGGAGAGATTTGAGGAAAAAGCAGAAAAAAAAGAAACAACGTGATTGATAGAAAATCTGATATCGTCTAAAATGATCAATGGTGTGAATGATCATCTTCGATTCTCACGACCATCGATTCCGATCACGTATACAAGAATAATGTATAATAGTGACCTACAGCAGGAAAACTGTTGCCACCACACACGTTCATCCAAACGTAGCACGCACATTGCTCAAGAACACAAAAAAATGCTCTCATATATCAGTGTAATAATTATTCAATAGGTATTCTAAAAAAACTGTCTTCACGATTATTGCAATAAAATAGTATATTATACTCGTATAAATACACAGACTATTCCACTCGTGAAATTAAACCAATAGTGTTTAACTATACACACACACATACATACATACATACATACACATAACAATCAGGGCGGTGTATCTCAAAAAGTTTATCGCTTTTTCTGTCCGATTTTTCTTATCGTTTCTCCCTACTGGCCAATCATAAACTCTCTCTCATCAATCTTAGAAGTGGTATACATCGATCACTATGTCCATTTCCAATAAACCGCGTATGTACTGTAACATAACCTCTTTGATTTTAACATAGCTTTCAGTTATTTTCAATATTTGGCGTATTTTGGAACTCTGACAAGTAATTTCATTCGTGGAATAGTCCTATTAAATATCACTCGTGCTTTGGAAATTCTCAGATAAATCAATATCAAATAGATTTATCGACAATTTCCGAAACACTCGTGGTATTACCTATGATACAGAATTTTTTTACATACTAAGGAAGACAAAAATGAAATGTATAGTTGTCACCTTTCCCGCCACCTGTTAGAAAGCCCGGGGTTCAAATCCCGGTCGGGCCGACCAATTCTTTGAACAAATTTAATTATTAAAAATGAAATGTTATTTTTCCACAAGTCAACAAGAGAATATCAAATATTTAATTGCGAGAGGCCTCTTACTTGGAGCCTTGCCACTGCATTAAGTGAACTGTGTCGTAGGCAGTGACGCGTTGAGTACGAAAATTCTGTCAGTACATGCAGCATGAGAATAGGTGGAATAAATCAAATATTTTTATTTATCGCTCAAAATTGAAACTTTTTCATTGTTTGCAGATTTTTTCGTGTTCATGAATACCTAACAAAACCACAGTCACGTCACACACGACCAAACTCTGAAGTTTTTTTTTGTTTTACATTTCTGCGTATTTTCCTGGAAATTTGTGATACATGGACGTGGAGGAGCAATGGCGTAAGTGGCCGGGATTGATACAACTTGGAAACGATTGGGCACCACCGGGAACAGAGAAGAACGGCGACTGCATCCCATCGCATCGCGGGCCGCCCCTAATTATTTTCCGACGCACGAGCGCCGACGGCAGCGGCGCTGGCGGCGGCCGCATGAGGGGGGGCAGGGGCGGGGGAGGGGATGTAGTTGGGTCGGGGGAGGGGGCAGCGGTCGCCAGTTAATTGGCATCGGCGACTCCACGCGGCTTCCGCCGAGGCCACGAGCGCCGACGGGAGGAGTGGCGGGGAGGGGCGGCGCTGGCGGGGGAGGCCTACTTGTTGATCGGGGTGATGAATGTGAGCGGGGCGGGGGCGACGGGGAAAGGAGGTGGAGTTCGGCGCTCGACGCGGCCAAAGGCTCGCCTTTCTAACGAACGCCCAGCGCGCCCCAAGAATAAATGGAGCATTGCCCACTGGGCTTTGTGGAAACACTGCGGCTGGAAAATTCCACATCAATGAAATACAAGGTCGTCGTCACAGAAAAAACAACTGCCAAGAACTTTGACTATTTTTGCTATAAATGCAGAATATAAAATGGATTGTTTCCACTTCTTGTTAATATATTGGATTACACATACAAACTTCAATATTTTTACAAATAACTTCAGCTTTTATTTTTACAGCTACGTGTGAAGAAATAAAAAGATTCATCGAGAGAATGATCCTAAAACTGCAAAAGAAAATTAGAGAGATAAGCAACTTACTCGTGATATTTATAACTTTATAGTAATATAGCTTAACAAATATAATGCATCTGTAAATTATACTCGTTTTTGTACAAAATGCCATCTACCTGAATGTGTGTAGAATTAAATACGAATTATGATGAAATACGTTTGGTCAAAAATGCTTTAGAATGAATAAAATTTTAAGAAACACACTTTTGACACCAGATTTGTAAGTACTCTTTTTGAGTTTTCGAACTCTCACATAGTTTACATGTTTACTCATCATTACCTTGATTAATCAAAGTTTTATTCTAAGTTCAAGTATTTCGTTTCTTCTTTCAGAATCATCACACGATATTCCCAGATGATCATCTCAAATATGAACTCCATGCTTTGTCTCTCAGCGTTCTTGAATTATTAATAGAACTTCTGCTTTCGATAGGGCATTGGTGGAAAGACACCCGACAACCTAGGAATCGATTCACTTTTGGTGCGAATTCTGCTGTCTATTGCAGCCTCGCTAATTGCTTGGCTATTTCAATCAGCGAGGGACACAATCAAATCACTAGATTCCATAATGCGCTCCAGGAGAAATGAGTTCATAGTGCGGAGTGCGCCACCCAACGCAGAACCCGCCTACCCCGCCCACTCACCCCGGCCCCGCACACAGCGATCGGCCGTGCTCTCGGCCAACACGCCTCGCAACCCAACCAGCAACCTCCCGCAAACCCTCCTCGCAAACCCTCCTCGCAAACCCTCCTCGCAAACCCTCCTCGCAAACCCTCCTCGCAAACCCTCCTCGCAAACCCTCCTCGCAAACCCTCCTCGCAAACCCTCCTCGCAAACCCTCCTCGCAAACCCTCCTCGCAAACCCTCCTCGCAAACCCTCCTCGCAAACCCTCCTCGCAAACCCTCCTCGCAAACCCTCCTCGCAAACCCTCCTCGCAAACCCTCCTCGCAAACCCTCCTCGCAAACCCTCCTCGCAAACCCTCCTCGCAAACCCTCCTCGCAAACCCTCCTCGCCAAATCCTCCTCGCAAACCCTCCTCGCAAACCCTCCTCGCAAACCCTCGCAACCCGCCCCGCAACTCGACCCACAACCCAACCCACCACCAGACCCCGCGACTCGCCCCGCAACCCGAACCCCACAATACGACCCCGTAACCCGACCCCGCGACCCGACCCCGCGACCCGACCCCGCGACCCGACCCCGCGACCCGACCCCGCGACCCGACCCCGCGACCCGACCCCGCGACCCGACCCCGCGACCCGACCCCGCGACCCGACCCCGCGACCCGACCCCGCGACCCGACCCCGCGACCCGACCCCGCGACCCGACCCCGCGACCCGACCCCGCGACCCGACCCCGCGACCCGACCCCGCGACCCGACCCCGCGACCCGACCCCGCGACCCGACCCCGCGACCCGACCCCCGCGACCCGACCCCGCGACCCGACCCCGCGACCCGACCCCGCGACCCGACCCCGCGACCCGACCCCGCGACCCGACCCCCGCGACCCGACCCCGCGACCCGACCCCGCGACCCGACCCCGCGACCCGACCCCGCGACCAGACCCCGCAACCAGACCCCGCGACCAGACCCCGCGACCCGACCCCGCAACCAGACCCCGCAACCAGACCCCGCAACCAGACCCCGCAACCAGACCCCGCGACCCGACCCCGCGACCAGACCCCGCGACCAGACCCGCAACCAGACCCCGCAACCAGACCCCGCAACCAGACCCCGCAACCAGACCCCGCAACCAGACCCCGCAACCAGACCCCGCAACCAGACCCCGCAACCAGACCCCGCAACCAGACCCCGCAACCAGACCCCGCAACCAGACCCCGCAACCAGACCCCGCAACCAGACCCCGCACCAGACCCGCAACCAGATCCCGCAACCAGACCCCGCAACCAGACCCCGCAACCAGACCCCGCAACCAGACCCCGCAACCAGACCCCGCAACCAGACCCCGCAACCAGACCCGCAACCAGACCCCGCAACCAGACCCCGCAACCAGACCCCGCAACCAGACCCCGCAACCAGACCCCGCAACCAGACCCCGCAACCAGACCCCGCAACCAGACCCCGCAACCAGACCCCGCAACCAGACCCCGCAACCAGACCCCGCAACCCAGACCCCGCAACCAGACCCCGCAACCAGACCCCGCAACCAGACCCCGCAACCAGACCCCGCAACCAGACCCCGCAACCAGATCTGCTACTAGACCCGCATTACGACTCCAAACCCGCTTCTCAACCCACCGTAAACCCCGCGACTCGCAACCCGCCCCACAACCTGCCCCCAAACCCGTCCCACGAACTGCCTTGCACCGACCCTACAACTCATCTCTCAGCGTGTCCTGCAACCCACCCAACCCCAAACTTCCGCGGCCTTTTCCCGCTCCGACGCCCCCTGCTCTCTCCCCCTTTTCCTCCCCCCTCACTCAGAACCCGCAAATGAACTCGCGGAGCCCAGCCTCGCTCGTCGCGAGAGCGGGTGTGGCGCTCGCATTGCATCGAGCAACAATGCGAGGGTCGCCTCGTGGCCTTCCATTGACACCGAGTGGTCGCGCACGTTGCATAACAAAAGACTTTGTTTATCGGAGGGCGCGCGCGCGCGTTCCATCGCGAACGAGCCGGCGCGGCGCGGCGCGGCGCGGCGCGGCGCGGCGCGGCGCGGCGCGGCACGACACGGCACGGCGCGGCGCGGCGCGGTGCGGTGCGGTGCGGTGCGGTGCGGTTGCACGCGCGAACCGGGCTACGCGTACGTGGCGCCGCGCGGCGCAAACATCCGGCGTGGGGCTTTTATGCGCCTCAGGTGCAGGCGGCCAAGTGGCAATAACCGCTGTTGACCCATCGAAGGTCTATTTGCACTCGCCGCCAATAGGGCGAAAGCCACAAGCTGCGGCGAATCAAAGTGCCCAGAACAATTGCCCCGGGAAGACTGAATTGAGCGGAGATTTTAGTAGGGTGAGTTATAACACGAGGTGGGGGAACGTTCTGAAATAAACGTGGCAATAAAGAAGGCATCTATTCACACTGTTGAATTTCTTATAACTGTAATATTATGAGTTTTTATGTTGTCTTAGCAGATTTGTTTTCATTTCCTTGCTTTTTATACAATTTTAATAAACGTAAACAGGGAGCGGATGCCTGTGAGTTTGCATATTTTTGTTCGTTGCTTCAGTGCATAGCGAAGTGAAATTTCTTGACATTTGGTTAGAATTGGTTACTATGTAGATGTTGGTGCACAAAAATATTAGCTTTTTACTTCTGAGAAAGCTACGTGTCTGAACCCGCTGACTTGAAAATTTCATGCTACATAGCATCTACATAGCACCGAAAAGCTAAAAACCAACTGACAAAGAATATTGAATAATTACTTCAAATGGTGTCTTTAAGGAAGTGTTGTGAATAGTTCCAAGAAAATTCTTCATGATATTGAATAAATATTTATTGAAAATTTCTTTTAAACATCAACAGCATTATCTTTTATTTTTATTTGTTATTGTGTTAGTATATTGGAAGTTACCTTTATATATTTTGAAACAAATAAACACATTTCGTTAATTATTTTCCCTCTTAGAATGGAAATAGAAGGATAGGAATGAGCGTGGGATCTAACATGCGACAGTTCTTGCATGGGTACGCGGAGGTAGTAGGGGAAAACTTGTAGGGTAGAGGGTAGCTAAATTAAAATAGCATGAAACAAATGAAAAAACAAAAATCAAAACGCGCTAGCCTACAATACTACGTTGAATTATTTTTTTAAAACAACTAAATTTAAAATTATAGAAAGAATAGCGCAAGTCACTCGACAACAATCGCAGTCCAAACGCACGATTTAAATGTTTGCGGTATCTGGAAGTATGTACATCAACTCCCAGCAGCAAACTCGTATTGTAAATAATACACCGTTTGATATTAAACTCAAGGTGTCAATTCGTTAAGATATTCAGTATGCAACCATCGTTTGAGCAACATTGCCATGTACCGAAGTGAAGTCTAAGCCTACTAAATTGTTTCTAATGGCAACAAATGGTATTTAGTGTTCAAAGGTGAAAATATTATTTTGATTATTTTTTGGCTGGGAATTGCTTTTCTTAAGGTACGTAAGTACGCAGAAAATAATCCAATACTTTTTAGTATGAAAATAATTTTTCAATTTTCGCACCCCAGCAAGCTAGCGGCCTAACTCCTCTGTTCCTCATAACAAATCTAGGAAAGTTAAATAATACTGCAAAGAGTAGGTCTGTACTTGCCCGATCCGGTATTTTCGCACTACTTTACTTGGCTTTATCAAGAGTAAAAGCCTCTTCTGTAATTTTTGTGGCTATCAAGGAAAGGAAAAGCTAAGCCTGAAAGAAGGTTGAATAATTTCTTCAAATGTTTTTAAAGAAGTATGAATAGTTCCAAGAACATCTCTCTATAATACTGAATACACTTTTATTGAAAATTAGTTGCCAACATCAATTGCATCAATTGCATTGTTATTTTTGTTTGATATTATGTAAGAACTGTAGAAAGTTCCTTTCCTTCTTAATGGAAAGAATAGACAAATGAATAGGGAGAGGGTGGGGTTTAACATGCGAGAGTTCTCGCACGGGTACGCTAGTTCAGAATAAATACAACTTTACCATGGTGAATATTTACTTAAATTATTTATCTCGTGAAGAAGGGCAGATTATATTAATTTTGCACAAAAATATCTTTTCATCCAAGCATACTTCTTCTGAATTTTATCAAGAGAGATTTATAGAGGAAATTGAATATTGTTAATTATAATTGCATATTATTCAAGGGCGTATTTAAGAATTTTTAGGTCATAAATGCATATTTTTAATAGCATATTTCAATATTTTTAGAGCATAAAGTCCTTTCCCTAGTGATAAATCTGTAACGCTTAAAAGATATGTCCCCAAATGATATCCAAGGAAAAATAAATTAATAAAAGTTAATTTTATAGTACCTAGAATATTTTTTTACCAATATATGCAACTCTTCTGAGAAGAATACAAGCTATGCATCCGAATTTGTGGAACCTTTCTGAAAACTTCAATTGCTACTGCAAATAGGTATGTGAATTATGAAGTTCTAACAACTTACAGAATTACAGATTCATTAGAACATAATATTTTAATAGTGTTAAAGGAAACTATTGACAGAAACAACCGCCAATTCTGAAGGTTTCGTAGCCCAGTGCGTTATCATTGCACTGACTTGAGTTAGATCATATTATTTCATTTCAGTATTGTCAGTTGATATATTATCAATTTCCATATTAAATTTTACATATGCTAATATCAAGAATACCTCATAAGGAAGTAATGGGTAATTAAAGCTTCGAAGTAACGGAACTCAGTATGCCGTGTAGGTCCTACCTTTATCGGAGGAAAACACTTCATCGATCATATCAACATCATGA
Source organism: Acheta domesticus (assembly GCA_031308135.1). Taxonomy (NCBI): domain Eukaryota; kingdom Metazoa; phylum Arthropoda; class Insecta; order Orthoptera; family Gryllidae; genus Acheta; species Acheta domesticus. The sequence goes on from JAHLJT010009436.1 coordinate 48,970,710, forward strand.
AGTCATCAATGTTCTATCACATACATTTAATAAGTCAAAGAAACTTTTGATAAAGTGATACGACTGAAGAATTCCGTTAATTACCACCATAATTTATTATGAGACTGCGGAATTACCAGCTCACAATTTTAAATTGTAACTTTACATAAAACACACCTTACCTTGCTGTGGAATGCTAGTAAATTTTAAAACTAGTTCATAAACAGTGCACAATACTACACCTATCATTGCAAAAAATCTTCATTTGCATTCACTTTTGTGATTTATGCGCATATGTTTTATGTGCTTTCATGCGATATGCGTGAGAATTTATACCTGTCGCAAATATGAATATTTATTGTACCAAGGTACACTGTAAAACGAAGTCAGAAAAATTGTATCAATATTATCGTAGTTTTATCGCAGAAGCAAACAGACATGAAATAATTTCACTCCTTACTAGCCTATCGTGATGCCTCTTATGGGTATTTTCATGTTTAAAAGTTTAATTTGCGTTTTCTAAGTTCATAGTAAACAAAAATTTTAAACATTACAGTTGTCCGGGTTATCCATTTGCAGGCGTTGACAGTTGCATAAAAAGCACTGATTAAAATACTTCTTTAATTTTTTACTTATTACAAGATTATATTTAATTTTCATCAACTTGATTAATTACGTCAATTCATTTAAATGTCGGAAAGAGACCATAGTAATGTACTCTCGAGAGATTTAAAAGAATTCTGAGAACCAAAACTATCATATTACAGACTCACAACAATAGAAGAAATAAATCGTATATCATCATCAAAAATACATTACTGCATTTACGAAATCCACTACAATATAACAAAAACAGAGGGAAATTGTTATTTCTTGGTGACCTGTTCACAGAGAAATGTTTCGTAATGAAATTGCGGATTTAGAAGCCAAAATTGGCGCGACAAATATTAACCATATTTATGCAACCGAAACGAATAAATTTGAAGACATTTGGTAAAAACATTAATCAAAACTTAAACCTTCACTACATGGCCACATTTTGGCCTCATTGGTTGGCCACAAACAGCTTCTGGCGCACAGATCAATCCCACAGAATCCACCAGTTAAAATCACATTTTACTTATTAATTATCAGTAAGAAGATTGGCCGAAGGATGAAGTAGTCATTTCAAAATAAGATCTGAACAAGCCATCTTTATCTGTTCTAAATATCTCTCCCGACATGTGAACTTTGCAATTTCAGATACAACTATCAGAGGCATTTGTTGGAATTCAAATGAGATTTCTTTCCACATTCATGCAGAAATCGCAGGTTTCCGATTAACAGAAATGGTACAACACAAATTGCCGTGAGGTACATGAATTAATCAAGCAAAGATACAAAAAGCACACCCACTTCAACACATTAATACATCGGACTATTATAATATTTATTTCTATGGCAACTAACACCGCGCTAGTCAAATATCAGATCCCACATTCATCAAATTTTGTAAACCTATCAATATATTTACGGAAATTTAACCCCATTGTTTTCTATTTTTTTCCTCCCACATACTCATTTAATATTAGTTAAAATATGTAGTGAATTTAAATTGTAATATTGTTTTTTAGAAATATCATAATATACGTAATCAAACTAAAACGTAAAGCAATGCCTTTCATAGTCACTAATAACCAAGTTTTGATGCGACTATACATAAATTGACTTCAAAATTTTCATAGCGTTTCACGAATATACGTATGTGTGCATAAAAACTATCAGAAACATCCATTTTTCTAAATATCCTGCAGAGAATCGATAGAGATTGTGCCAATCAATTCGTCTTGTCGGAAAAAATAGAATGAGCTGCTGATCGACTCTACGGGTACCGAAAGTCAGGCGTTTTTGTTACTTGAAAAAACAAAACTAAAAACAAGTGTTTTTGATCAAACTCTTAGTAGTCTTATGGATGGATCTGCAAAAAAAAAACATCAGTTCCCCATAAGAGGACCAAGGCGCATCGAATGGACCCTCATTTGTCTTGATTTGAGGACCGGAAGTGGTCTAACCGCGAGTGACGGACGGGCATTTCTCGATTACTGATAAGGATTTGTAGATACATCATTTACAATTTTTTAAGATCGAGGGAAATAATTTTCTAATTATTTTAATAATTTATTGCTATTTGTATACTTTAGAGCATTGAGAGAGTTCGCATTTTACATCAAATATATAATTGAACATTAATACCTTATTAGTTTATAGCACCTTCACGAGTAGGTTATTGGTCAGCGTGCTTGCCTTCCATGACGCTACCCCAGATTCGATTCCCGGTCGGGCAAGATAATAGTATGCTTTTCCCTTGCAATGTCCCAGTATAAGTTGCTATGTGACGATCAGAAAATTCACTTCTCGGGTTGACGGCGCGACGTGCTAACAACACGTACACCTTAACCCATGGCCGCAAGGCCGGGACGCGGCTTGTAGGCCCAGGCTTGGTCATTTTGCACCAAAGTACATACAGTCGACTCCGGTTATAGTGAACGTCTGGGGACTATAACATGTTTGGTTCACTCTATCAGAGGTTCATTATATCCGATGATGTCAAAATTAAGTGGAATTTCCCCACAATGATTTATTTTATTAATATATCGCAAAATTCATAAACAGCATGAAATTAACATTTCAATATCTTTATTTGTAAGGTAAAAAAATTAATTATTTTGAATGTTTCGCTTCGTACATTTTTCATTAGATCCTTCTCCAGAGTTTGTGCCCTCTCCATACTTGGTTCTTCATTGTCCTCTGTCTCTAAGTATCGTAATGTAGTCATCACACCTTTCAATGCCTTTTGCACTGTTGGGACACCATCCCACTCTCCGAAGGCTCTTTTAATCGCCTAATGACATACGAGATCCAATTAATTTTTACGTTCACTATAGCCGAGATTCAGGTTCACTATAACCGAATTTTCTTCTGCTTATTTGTACTGTAACTGGAACGGGACCAGAGACTTAAGTTCATTATATCTGGGGGTTCACTATATCCGAGTTCACTATAACCGGAGTCGACTGTAATACACTCTTTTAACATAATTTTCATCTTGTTAACAAAATCGTACCGTTGAGCATCCAAATAATAAGACGTAGCATCCAGTTCTTAGGCCATCCCTGGCAAGTTTCGTGTCCATACGTCGTGTGCTCTTTCGAGCGCTGGGTTCGATCGCCAGTGGCGCTCCCTGGCGAGGACTCTTTCGCAAGTAGTTGGGCATTCTGGCTTCCGCCGTGGAACTTGAACGTCCCTCGCCGCCCTGCAGGGCACGCGATCGCTCACGGCGCGGCAGGGACGGCGGCGGCGGAGGACGGCGGCGGCGGAGGACGGCGGCGGCGGAGGACGGCGAGTGAGGCAGGCAACGAGGCCCCGGGGAGACGCCGCCGTGCGTCGCGGCCCGAGCCCCCACGCTGTGCCGCGACGCCCGGCACCGCCTACCCCACCTGCTCTTCCGTACCCACCCACGTTATTTGCACGATTTTTATCGTCGTTCTAACTATCGCCGAGGCCACGATTAACTCGCTTTTATGTCGTTGATTTCCTTATCCTACCCAAACACATTCGTTCGTCACGTTAATGTCCCTTTCTGCGTTTTCAGTAGGAATGGGTTAATGTATTGGCAGGCTAAGGGCATGCTTAATACTGTGTTAAATTACAAGGGCCTCCAAATAACCTTTATAGCAGGATTTTTATTAACTCATAATATAACAATATATTTAAATTTTATACTTTAAAGGTTAGAGTTTATTTTCAAATTCGTTTTATAACATATTTCCAAGGCTTGAATATGAATACGGAGACCCAGCGGCTTGCTTAGGGTCCCTACGATTTAATCCGGCCTCTTCTTTCCTTGCCAATGTTCATTGCCCATTCTTTTTTCAGTCGAGTTTTTAGCCCCTTCTCCATACCATTAGTATCGCCCCTTATTTTTGACGTTGCTCTGGCCATTGCCGCATTTGTAAAATTTAATATTCCTTTCCCATTACCTCTCCGACACTCCTTAGTTTTTTTCTAAGCTTCTCTTATTACAACAGCCCAACATCTTGCAAAGCCATCGATTTCGCCGACTCCTAACTACACTGCACGTTTCTTTCTTACGCTGCAAATTTGAGACGATTCGAAAAACAGAAATTGAATTATTACTTTTATAATAACTACAGTCAACCCTCCATAACACGCATTACAAGAGACCTAAACAGTGTTCATAACACGAACACTGATTAATATATATGTATATCCGAAATACGAACTATGTTTCCTCGACGGGATGTACATTTTGTTCGAGTTATGGCGAAATTCGTGTTGGCTGAGTAGGTGCTTAGGAGGCTTATATTAGTAACAGAACTATAAATATTTAAGTAATGTTTATCCCATAATCCACTAATTATTAAACGAGTGATATTTGCATTTCAACCGTCAGCGAGAAGTTTAAATACTTTCAAATGAAAATGTCATTTTCCGGGTTGTTCCATTATTGCATCCCATGAACTCTTCAGCTTACAGCGACACTAGTCTCAAATCCCTCTACTCCATTTCAATGGATTCGCTGTAACAAACTTACAACAAACGAAAGTCCAGCGTCGCATCGCCATTTCCGCTACACAGTCTTTCTTGACACTGGGTCCTCGCAGTCGCCCTGAACGCAACCGTCCCCACTGCCTCGTGCGCGACGTCTGCCCCGCGTCGCTGCAAAGTCTCTTGTCCTCGTCTCGCGCTCTCCGCCCTTCTCTCCGTGCGGCACGGCGCGGCGCGGCGCGGCGTGGCGCGGGGCGGTGCGGTGGCCACTCCAGCGCGTCTGTGTCCGCCGCTCCCCGTCTTGTTTTATGGGCCCGGCCGCCTCGCTACCTGAGACAGTTCCTAATTGTTTGCTATCAATCTGGCTGAGTTACGGCGGCCGCCCGCGCCGCCGGTCAGCTGCACCGCTCGAGTTGCCGCTCCGCCTGCGCCGAGCCGCGCCCCCGCTTCGCAGAGGCGGAGCGCGTCGCCGTGCCCGCAACAGGTCCCGCGTCATAACGCCCCGGATCGAGCCTTTGGCCCCGCCCACGCCGCGGAGGCGCGTGCCGACCGCTCGTCACGCGCACGCGGAGCGCACCGGTTGAAGTGGTTCTGCGGCAACGCCACTGCTCTTGCAGCTTCGTTTACCGGGAGGTCCTAGATGCTGAGAACCGAAGAAGGGGTGTGAACTCGGATATAGTGAACTCGGATATAGTGAACTCGGATATAGTGAACTCGGATATAGTGAACTCGGATATAGTGAACTCGGATATAGTGAACTCGGATATAGTGAACTCGGATATAGTGAACTCGGATATAGTGAACTCGGATATAGTGAACTCGGATATAGTGAACTCGGATATAGTGAACTCGGATATAGTGAACTCGGATATAGTGAACTCGGATATAGTGAACTCGGATATAGTGAACTCGGATATAGTGAACTCGGATATAGTGAACTCTGATATAGTGAACTCGGATATAGTGAACTCGGATATAGTGAACTCGGATATAGTGAACTCGGATATAGGGAACTCGGATATAGGGAACTCGGATATAGGGAACTCGGATATAGGGAACTCGGATATAGGGAACTCGGATATAGGGAACTCGGATATAGGGAACTCGGATATAGGGAACTCGGATATAGGGAACTCGGATATAGGGAACTCGGATATAGGGAACTCGGATATAGGGAACTCGGATATAGGGAACTCGGATATAGGGAACTCGGATATAGGGAACTCGGATATAGGGAACTCGGATATAGTGAATTCGGATACAGTGAACTCGGATATAGTGAACTCGGATATAGTGAACCTAAGTCACTGATTCCGTTTCACGTACATTACAAATAAGCTTAATAAAATTCGGTGATAGTGAACAATGAACCTCGGCTCTTGTAAACGTAAGAAATAGTCCGGGGAATTAATTCCTTCCTGAAAAAAATATCGCTACAATGCCACAAATTATAACACAAGGCACCTTGGAAAAATATAATCGACCAAATCTCATAATCGAAGAAGTCTCCCCTGATATGGAAGTAGCGGACCCTGTTTCAGCAATCAATTTCATTAGTCGCTTGCGTCATGCCGCTATCGAGAGAATCTCGTATGTTATTAGGTGAGTAAAAGGGCATTCGGAGACTGCGACGGTATTCCAACAGTGCAAGAGGCATGGAAGGGTTTCAGACTGCATTTCAATACTACGATACTTAGAGACAGTGGACAATGCAGGATCAAGTACGGAGAGAACACGTACTCAAGAAGGATCTAGAGAAGTGATTAATGAAAAATATGCGAAGCAAATAAATAATAAGGTGAAATCAAAAATATTGAAATTTTCAGCTGGTGTTGTTAGCATATTTTGCTTTTTCTCAGTATTAATAAAATTAATAACTGTCGAGAAATTCTATTTTATTTTGGCATCATCGGCTATAGTGAACCTCTGATATAGTGAACCAAAAGTGTTAGTCCCCAGAAGTTCACTATAACCGGAGTCGATTGTACATAGCTGCATTGAATGCAACCACTATCTGAGGGAGAATTCCACCACCCGGCTGTGCTTTTGGGTATTTTCCCTAGCATTCTCCGATCAATGCCGGATAAATACTGAACAAGTATTTAGCAAACGTGCCACGGGCCGCGCATAATCTGTTCTTCCTCATCCTTGTTCCCTCATATCCCCTTACTCACACTTTCTTACACTAACACGCGCTACAGTACCCCAAATGTCGGTATACCAGTCGAAAGCATAGAACTAGTCCAGGCTGTGATGGTACCCCATTGGGGGAAATGTCTCAAAGGGGAACGAGGAGCGAGGAACACCGCCATCTTCCCAGATAAAACATGCACTACTCTTCTGGGACTAGTTACCGTATTAGTTAACGCGTGCAGAAACAACACTCAATTACCACACAAAGCGCATCTTCGGGTTATGCTGGCAGGAGAGAGTGCACCAACAGGGCTCGACTGAGGAGGGAAAGTCAGAATTGTGGGCTCTAAAAATACTTCATGTGTTTTACTGAACACATTTCTGAAGACTAATGTAGGCTATACTATGTAAATAATAATATTTATAAAGATTTATTTGTTTTAATGCATTGAAAATATTTTTCTTAATGATTTCGTTTTAAACACCTGTAAGCTTGAACTGCGTGTCGTACTTATTAATTTCATAACACTTTATCTCTGACAGTTTTAACATCACGTTAACCATTTGAGCAGGAATTAACTATTATTGCAAAATTGTTTTATTTTCCTTTTTGTTATTTCTTCTAGAGGCTTAGAGAAAGAATTTTTAAAAATTTATTTCCTGTATTCATTCACAATGTTTTTCGGTTCATTAATATTCCGCTAGGATCTTACACTGCCATTATGTAAAACATTGAAAATAATGTTCCCATATAACACAGAGGTGTAAATAAGGAATAATTATTTCTCCTGCTACCTCCTCCACCCTTCCTCATCTGCACACTCGCATTCAACGAAGCTCCCTCCCTCGCGCCCGACAACTCCATCACTCTCTACGTAACCCTCGCCCCGGCTCAATATCGTGCTCTAACTCTCCCTGTGAAATACTATACCTTTGCCTTGTATCTCACGTCCACCGCCCCCACTCCTGCCTCCACACTCGCATCCATCCCTGCCTCCACACTCGCATCCACCCCTGCCTCCACACTCGCATCCACCCCTGCCTCCACACTCGCATCCATCCCTGCCTCCACACTCGCATCCACCCCTGCCTCCACACTCGCATCCACCCCTGCCTCCACACTCGCATCCACCCCTGCCTCCACACTCGCATCCACCCCTGCCTCCACACTCGCATCCACCCCTGCCTCCACACTCGCATCCACCCCTGCCTCCACACTCGCATCCACCCCTGCCTCCACACTCGCATCCACCCCTGCCTCCACACTCGCATCCACCCCTGCCTCCACACTCGCATCCACCCCTGCCTCCACACTCGCATCCACCCCTGCCTCCACACTCGCATCCACCCCTGCCTCCACACTCGCATCCACCCCTGCCTCCACACTCGCATCCACCCCTGCCTCCACACTCGCATCCACCCCTGCCTCCACACTCGCATCCACCCCTGCCTCCACACTCGCATCCACCCCTGCCTCCACACTCGCATCCACCCCTGCCTCCACACTCGCATCCACCCCTGCCTCCACACTCGCATCCACCCCTGCCTCCACACTCGCATCCACCCCTGCCTCCACACTCGCATCCACCCCTGCCTCCACACTCGCATCCACCCCTGCCTCCACACTCGCATCCACCCCTGCCTCCACACTCGCATCCACCCCTGCCTCCACACTCGCATCCACCCCTGCCTCCACACTCGAATCCACCCCTGCCTCTACACTCGAATCCACCCCTGCCTCCACACTCGAATCCACCCCTGCCTCCACACTCGAATCCATCCCTGCCTCCACATTCGCATCCTCTACCAAAGGAGCTGTGTTGCACTCAATGCAGTTCTTGACTTAAAGATCAAATCGCAAGAATCATGTCAGAATTCTAAAGAAGAATTCGTTTATTTTAAACAATTGTCTCTTATAAGAGTTATAAAATGTGATAGTAGGTGTGTAAAATAATTACACGTTCACAAAACTAGATTAACTTTAACATTTTTTTGTAGTAGATTATGACATGATTTCCTCTGGTTAAAATAAATGAGTTTCTTTGCATTTTGTTGTGAATGATGAATTCAGGGAATTACGATCTTTCTCTGAGGAAAGGTAATGAAAGCAGAAAGTTCTGTGTGAGGATATACTCAAAATAATAAACCCCGAATACTCTCCGTAAAATTGCCCCGTTGAACACCTTTCCACTGAGAACGAACCTGAATGGGTGAGCTCGGTTTTTCTGGCAGACGAAAAGGACTCGTAACACAGGGCGTGAAATTTTTGAACAGCGCAGCGGAGCGCCTCTGCGAAACTGGAACTCGTCGGGCAGAAGACCTCTGCCCGCCGGATTGCCGCGGGTGCCGAAAAAGGACGTGGTGACTACGGAATGGAATGGAAGACTCGGAGCAGCGTCGAGGTGGATGCGAGCGAAGGGAAATAGCAGCACAGCGTGGAGATCACCACAGAGACGGGAAGGAGGCGTTGGTGTAGAAGGAAGGTGCGATGCCGGGAAGTTGGGAAAGTGACGAGGGATGTATGGGTGGGTTGGCCTGCGGTAGAGCAGACAGGTGATGGTGACGAAGGAAGCTGCGATGACACGAAAGGGGTTGAGGAAGTGAGATGATTGATTGGTTTATTGATTACTAGTGATTCAGAGCACGTCAATTGCTAAGGTCATTAGTTCCGTTAATGTAGTGCGTGTTTTTCTCGGGAGGTAACGATGATCTTGCCCCGCTGGATGGCCAGATCTGGCGCCGACCTACCGCCGGGTAGCGGGATTTTTCCACAACCAGGTATCCCCACCAGCGGGGAGTGTCCCTTGCCAGGACAAGCTCTAAGCTCCCGACTGGTATCCCGGCATGTGTGGTAGTGTAGTGTAGTGTGTGTGTGTGTGTGTGTGTGTGTGTGTGTGTGTGTATGTATGTGTAAGTAACGGGAGAGGATATGACAAGAAAGAGGAAGGGAAGATCGCGCGCGGTCTGTGAGCCGTTCGGAAGGATATTGCTGAGGCATTCTCCTGGTGTTGATCGGAGAAACAACTCAAAACTACCGATAAAAGCAGCCGGCCGCTAGAATTCTCCTCCAGATAGTGGTTGAATCCGAACTAGCTCCATAGCTAGTGTCGAAATTCCTGCCACCGTCAGGAGTCGAACCCCAGGACCTCCCGGTCAGAGGCACTGCAGTGACATCAATTGATGCCCTAAGCCACCTCTTCCAGTCTGGGGAAGAGAGAGAGAGATCGGTGTGAGTGGGGAATCGGTAGTTAGAACTGGTGTAGGAGAGAACAGTCGATGGTAAAGAAAGAAGCTGCGCTGATGGGGAAAGGGTTGGGTTGCTTCCCCACTTTTTCTTTTGATAGAGAGAGAAAAAATGGTTTACTCGACTGCCACCGTCGAGCGATATTAATGAATAGAGAGAATGCTGCCGACACGACGCCTGGAGGGAGACTGAGAACGACGGTGGATTCAGCCGCGAACACCAGCGATTGTGACCGGGATACCAGTTAAAAGTACCCATGACCGGGAACGACACGTACGTAGAGAGGCAGCAGTCGTACCAGCGGAACCGCAAACACAACGATCACAGCGTGAAACACGTGCGGAGCAGAGGTGGTAACGGGGGCGTCGTTGGGGGCCAACGAGGGCTAACGCGGGCGAGCGGAGAACGTACGGCGGCGCGCGCCACGCGAGTTTGTTTTAGACAATTAGGCGCGCGCGGGAGGACGTTTATTCGGCGCGGAACAAGCGGCCGCCGCGCGTTTTTCTCACTCTCTTAAACGAGACGACGCGACGCGTCGCGCCGGAAGATTGAGGACCGCGCGGCGCCGCTGCCACGAGGTGAGCGCTGCGGGCACGGGGGGGGGGGGGTGAGGTGAGGAGACAGGGAGGTAGGGGGTGCTGCGGTGGCGTTCGCGCTCTCATGCGGTAACGCCCCCTTCAGCCCCTGCCCCTCTCTCCCTCTCTCTCTCTCTCTCTCTCTCTAAGCACTTCGCCACCGCCGCCCGCTGCCTGCTCCTCGCGCGGCGCTGGAAGTACTCCGGGGCTTACTGCCGCCCTCGACCCTGCGCGGCGCGGCGCGGCGCTCTCAAGTAACTCTTACCACTGCAGCTCATGTCTCTCGCCATAGGTATTCCTTTCGCACCTTTTCTCTGTCTCCCGTTACTCACAATGTTCGTTTCTCTCTTGTCGTATCCTTCTCTTCTCTTATTGCGGGTGCTAACCAAATGGATTGGGCACTTTTGCATTGTTTTCAGTGGCGCACCCGGGGGAGTGGGGGAAGGGCTTATAGATCTTCATCCCACTCAGATGCCAATGATTTAAAAACTTAAAACTGAACTGCAAATCAACAAGTATTTTATAGATATTTATAAAATTAATAAATATTTAAACAAATATAAAATAATTTTAAATTCAGCATAAATGAAAAATTATTTATAAGAAAACATCAAAATGGCTGGGCATCCCTCCTACCTGAACCTCCCCTTACACGAGAAAAACGCGTCTGATTATATTACATCCCGTTTATCGTCTTTTTTTGTTTACTTTTTGCTATCATTCTTATCCAAATATCCATTGTGTTATCAGTAAATCTCCCTACCCCTTAAGTACGATATCCTACGCGTAATTCTCCTCAAACACCTTTCACCAACGATTACCAAAACTTCAGTCGTTGTGAATGTAGACGTACACGTTCATCTCCTAGTTCCGTGTCTCTTATCTAAAGCTTTTCCGCCAGACGACTTCACCTCTAAGCATCTGGTCTCCGTCTACTCCCTCTGAACGTCTGGAGTAACCTTTGTTTCACTTACATCCTCGACTGTTCTCATCCATTTCAATCTCCTCCACATAGCCTGCGGTACTCGCCGTCCTTGTTGCCCGTATCGCTACCGGGAGCACTTAAGTCGTCTGCTTTGTGCAGTACCTCTCTCTGAACCGAGAGAGGGTTTTTTTTCGGAGTTCCCCACAGCTCATCTCCCTCGACTTTCCTCAGAATCCTCTTACTAGTGAATCAACTACTAACGCATCTTTGTAAACGTCTCAACCGCAACCACATCATCGATTCTCACAGCCCTTCATCTCTAACTTCCTTCACCTACGCTCTGCTAACCCTACTATCGAAGCCCTTTCCCTTCCCCTCCTCCCAGCCAACGCTCTGCCCGCCTCGCGCATCGCATACTTTCGAGTGCCTGGCGCTAACAGCCAATTCCACCCCGGGACTTCATACAGTGGGCCGAAACTACATCTAAGGCACTCACAGTGTATGTTTGTAAGCTAATATTTTATGTAGAAATATAATAAATAAATAATATGAATAAATATTGAAGGAAAACTGCCCAAAATAAATTTGTGTAGTTCTCGTAAACATTTTCTATATAATTTTATCGTTTATTTTAACGATGAGAAATATCTGAACTTCACCCATTTAAATTCTGAAGGAAATCATTAGAAAACCATTAATCCGTTTCTGCGTTCCTATTTACATGATTTCAGAAACAAATGCATTTTTTAAACATGTATAGTTGTCCATTTGATTATTTCATGAGTTGCACAATTTTTCAAGTTGAAAATTGAATTAACTAACATTTATAAAAAAAACTACTTTCCCTCATAGAGCCATCTTTATCTCACTTTCAAACTCACCTGCCCACATCTTAACTTTGGGCAGCTCTACTCTCACCCATCCTCTCTCCCCACGTCGCATATAGTTTTACTATTTATTGGCTTAAATAAATCTTTAAATTTTTTCGGTTGGCTTAAAAAAATAAGAAGTGCAGACAGCAATGGGTGACACATATTGGAAATATGCCGCAAGACAGACTTCCAGTGCAAGCCCTAAATCATAAGCTGCGAGGAAAAAGAAACATTGGAAGGCCAAGAACGAGATGGAAAGAGGCTGGAACAGGCAATACGCCTAATCCGTAAAGGAAGATGATGATGGTGTTTTCGGTAGCACATTTTACGCACCGATTTTTTTTAAACTGGATAGTCCTGCCGCTTTTCGGTCCGTTCGGGGTCACTGTGCGGCGCCCCCGCGGCCTCGCACGCCGTCTCGGGCTGCGCGACGGCGGAGGTAACGGCTTGTACCCACGTGTCCCGACCGCGGCGCGTTTTAATGAGGTACTTAAATATACAGCAGGCGCGGGTAATGCGGCGCTGTGTACATAACCGCGAAAAATACCGGCGCCGTGCCGTCGCTCCTCCGCGGCGCTGGTGGGGGGGGGGGCAGGTGAGTCCTCGGGGCGTGGGAGGAGCGGCGAGATAACGGATCGCGCGGTTGGAGGGGGTGGTTGGTGGGGAGGCAAGTGGGTAGGGGACAGAGAGACTAATGGGGGATGGGGATAGAAATCAAGGCTGAAGTGTGTGATGGGGGTGTGATGGAGATGGGGAAAAGAAATGGGAATTAAGGGGTTTGCGAATTACTTTACGCCGAAAGATTGATTGATTGCTCGGTTGGTTGTTACTGATTCCGAGCGCGTCAACGGTTTAAGTCGTTAGTGCCGTAAGTGTAGTGCATGTTTTTTCTCGTTAGGTGACGGTCTTCCCCCGCTGGATGGGAGATCCGGCGCCGACCTACCATAGGCTAGTGTTGTTTTCTCTCAACTAGTATCTCCTACCAGCGGGGCACCGCCCCAGCCGGGACGAGCTCTAAGCTCCCGACCGATCTCCCGGCAAGTGTGGTAGTGAAGTGCATGTTAGTGTGTGTGTAAGTAAGGATTGAGAGTAGGACAAGAAAGAGGAAGGAAATACCGCGTGCGGTCCGCGGTGTTGATCGGAGGAACCACGGAAAACTCCCGATCAGAGCAGCTTACCGCTGTAATTCTCCTCCAGACAGCGACTGAATTCAATCTAGCTAAGCTAGTATCGAAAATCCTGCCACAATCAAGACTCGAACCTAGGACCTCCAGGTCAGAGGCACTGCAGTAGCATCAGTTGATGCCCTCAGCCACCTCTCCGGGTACGTCAGCAGAGCTTACTGACACATCCAACCGGATAGCAAAGAGGTATTCTCCAACTAGAGTGTGTATCAATATATTTCATCTGGGACGACAACTGAAAGAAATTAGTAATGGCGTAAAAACCAACTTGGTGTCACTAAATCAGTCACAGACGGGGAGATGATGAAGTTTATTAACCCACAAGATATCGCGACGCGCGGAATCAACATCAGCGGTCGGGAACAAAAGCGTCCACAGAGCAGCAACGGCCCACGCAACCGCCGACGGTGACAGCGTGTGGGGAGGGGACGAGACATTTAGCGGACGAGCGTCAACGAGCGCCGCGTCGCCCCTTGCTAAGCGGACGGCGGCGGCGGCTCTTTGCCCGGCCACGCGGCCGCCGGGGGCGCCGCTGATGTGCGTAATGAGGCGGCCGCCGCCGCCGCCGCAGCCGCCGCCGCCGCTGACGTCCACCGCCAACGACTCCACGTCACTCTTGGGAAAGCTCGCTGCGACACTTTTTGCTGGCACGGGGCGCGCCGAGCGAAGTTGGCGCGTGTTGCAAGATATTTTACGCATTCTAATGAACAGTTATGATAATATTGATGTGTCAGCGTGTCTCGTAGCTATTGTTGTAGGTGGAGAGCATGTAGTTAGGCGGGCTGCAGGAACTTACGTTTTCCTGAATAGATTGGGGAAAAAGTCTTCAGCTTTGAAATAAGAACCCTTCACTTTGACGACAATTTCATGATGACGGATTATCAACTCATGCCACACTAGAATTTAGGTGTAATATTTTATTTGATCTATTACAGCGTATGTGTGTTTTTGCAGTAGGCATTCGTATGTATCGGGAAGTACGTTCGTATTTTCTGTGTCCAAACGTCAGCCAATTATATGTTTCCAGTTAACATGCTTGCATTGAAATTTTAATTCAAAGTTAAAAGTTATTTTACACCCAGCATAATCAACAATTTTATTAGAGTCGAATCAATAAAAAAGCAACTTCCCTCCAATTGTTTTATTTACGTATGAGTGGATACTTATGCAACTTCGCTTTGTTAGAAAGAATTGTATTACTTAAGACTAATTTATTTTGTAAGTAAAATACCAACGTTACGATATCTTGAAGGCTACGCTATACTAGGTAAACGAGTCAAGTTTATGTCACGTTCGAGGTGCACCATATTCATAACAATGTCATTTCGTGAATTGTCGTAATGTTCTTTACAAACAAGCAGGGAATCCTCGGAGGGCCTGTTTCTTCATCGCATTAGGCGCGTCTCAGAGACAAAATGACTCACTAAGAGCATCCCCTCTGCCCCGCCCCCAGCCGCCGCGTCTGTGGCTTGCGGGGACGCGCAAAGTGGCAGTTTCCGTAGAGACCTGCCCCATTACTCACAATGGGAGTTATGAGATGGCATGCAAACTCCAATGTATGCAAATGGAATACAGACATTTAGGACATTTGAATGCCAAGGAGGGATGCCTGTTACTGGTGTTTCTGCTCCATGCATTCAAAAGCAAATAATTCGAATGTACCCAAACTCCCATCTGTGCGGAATCGTAAATACGGAGCCTATTGCATCAAGCAAACAATTTGTAAATTTCCAAAATAAGTAAACGTATCATGATATTGAAATATACTTATCAAATTGTTAAGAACATTAGAATGGAAAATGCTCGTAACTCATATTTTCGTCATAATTTTTTTTACAAGCAAATTATTACATTCCGCAAGTTATTTAAGTTGGATTGAACTCTTAGTAATAGTCAAGAGTGTGTTCCGACGTTTTCACAACTCTGAATAGAACGGTATTTTCCAATAAATTTAAAATACTCCTCTTCAAAAAAATTGTCCTCCCTGGCTTGAAGTATTAAAGAAAGGTTCCAACATTATGTTGCGTTTCTAGCAGCAACCGATTGACTTAATATAGTAGATGAAAATCCCGTTTATTATATCTTCGTGGTTTCAGCGAGATCTTGTGGAAATTCATATTACAGCGTATGAAAGAGGTAATCAGACGACCATGAATAAGAAAATAGTGTATATAACATATTATACACTAATACACATAATACCAAACTAGTTTCGGGAACTTTCCCCAACTTCAGTGGCACAAGCAATATTATTACCAAAACATATCCAAAACATTAACACAAGTACAATTAATACATTATATTTTTTATTTTTTTAAATTATTTATTTCAGGAAAGTTTCCCGAAACTAGTTTGGTATTATGTGAACGAGTGTATAACGTGCTAAATACACTATTTTCTTATTCATTGTGGTCTGATTACCTCGTTCATACGCCTGTAATCACATTTGTAGTTTCTTCGTGGGCCAAGTGTTGGAGGCATCTCGAGATGCTTGTGGGGCGCACTCGGACGCCTGACTCGGTCGGCTCTCTCTCCCTCTCCCTCTCCCTCTCGCTGCCTCCTGGAGCGGCGGAGGCCCTGCGGCGGGCAACTCGCCACTGTATAACCCGCAAATTTCCTCCTCGCCAGCTGCGATGCAATTACACCCGACCCGGGCGGCCAGGGTTCGTAACGATCGCCCGCTCTTTCCTCCTTCGCCGCCTCCTCTCGGTTTTCCTCGCGGTCTGCGTCGCCTTTGAGCGCTGAAATCTTGCTTTCGCTCCCTTCTTTGGTTTCCCCTTTCAATTTTCATTTGTAACTCGTCTCTGCCTTCTGGGATCATATTACTACATCACGCTCTGTTTTTATTCTTTTGCTTTAATCATTTACTATTAGTTTCTCCTTCATGGTGCATTGTACTGTACATTTCTACTCACATTTCAATTTCATTAATCTTAAAAGATGTGTTATATGCATATTACTACTTTCGTGACACCCATGACCTCTATATTCACCTCATTTCCTCATTTCTCCATTCTTCCTTTCTTACTCCTTACCAACTTTGTTCCTTAAACGTATATATTTTTACTCTCCTCAGATGTTTAAGTCACCTTCTTTCCTACCCCTACATCCATTATCCTTTGCCCCTGCATTCGAAATATACGCCATTACAGTTTCTACGCTCTCAATCTCATCATACACCTACGACCGCTTCCCGTTCAGACTGTGAAGATGGCTGCTCCATTTTGGTCGCGGGGCTGGGAGCCGGGAGCACGTCGCGATTTTACTCCTGCGGAAACAGGGCGGTGTCGGAGCAGAGGGCGCGCCGGAGCTGCGGGCGACAGAGAGCTCGCACAAAAGGCAGTGGGTGGAGTGCACCGAACGCCACAGCAACATTTTTCATGCAGGAAATTTCGCTACAGTTATTATTACATTCAGGGTTTGTGAGTGATACGTTGTTCTACTATTTTCTATTGTACTACTATTTTCTATTTAAGCTGGAAGAATATTCACATATTTTTCAATGTATTACTGATGTTTGAACTATTCTGTGTCCAAGTGCAAATAGTGCCTTGTTTTATTAATTTAGTTATTCCTAATAATGAACTACCTTCAACGTACCAAATTTGTTATTACAAACTGGCAATTACGCATAAAGGCAGATATTCCAATCCAAAGCACGGAAAATAAAATCAAGTTTTATCTTACACATAAACCTATTTTATGTTTGAACTCTGGCCGATAAAAAACAAGTCAAAAATATATCTTATCTGTTTGCTACAAGCGTTCCAGAAAAACAACTCAAAATAAATGCTATAACAATATGTGAGTACAACCATAAACAGAAGATGAACATTCTGCTACAAAATGATAACGCCTTAAATATACTGTAAAACCATTAACAAGGTACACACTGAAAATGTATTTAAAATTGTTCTATTTCTATAACATTACGATAATACAATAGTTTGGAATTCTTAAATACCTACAATAAAGGTTATGTTGTTTGAAACGATTTGAATATAAAAAGCACGGTTTTCAGAATATTCTTTAGAGACATGACATAACTAATACTCTGGTAAATTTTTGAACAAGTTGTGTCAGTTTTCGTCTTTGTTTCATTCACAAACATGGAACCTGCCTCACGAAACCATACTATTTGCTATATATCAATTGCAACAATTGATCGAAATAACTTCCAATCTATATATATTAAAAAAACACTCATGATTGTCACCTTTTAATCCACTGAATATTATGTGTACTTGAGTTCCTCGCCATCGCCGCAGCCAACAAAGGCGTCCAGGTGACGAACCATCGTTTACTTGAGGGTGAAAACTGTGCGAGGGCGGTGGCGGAGGTGGTAACAGTGGCGGTGGTTGTCCACGGAACGACGCTGAAGCGAACGTGGCGACGATGCCCAGGAAGTCGGCGGGTGGCAGGACGGGTATGGTGGAGAGAGGAGGAAGGAGGACAGGGTAAGGCGCGAAACGGGGCGGAGAGGAGCTGTGAGCAAAAGCGAGGGCGGGCATGGGATGGAGTTGCTAACGGAGAGTAGGGACACAGGGCGCGGACGAGTGCGAGCGGACGCGAATGGGAGTGGGAGTGAGAGAACAGGGATGTCTGGGATGGGTGGAAACAGGGGCAAGGTGGGGGGTGGGGGGTGGAGGAGGAGAGGGTGGCAGAGAAGGCTAGGGGTGGGGGGGAAGCGGGGGCGGCGGGAGAGACGGGGAGGGTGGGGCGGGGGGTGTCAGGGGCGGTGAAGTTAGTGAGGGCGACGGGAGCGGTAGGTGTGGCGGGGAGGGGGATGGAGGTGGTGAGGGCGGTGAAGGTGGTGTGGGCGGCGGCGGTGAAGGTGGTGAGGGCGGCGGCGGTGAAGGTGGTGAGGGCGGCGGCGGTGAAGGTGGTGAGGGCGGCGGCGGTGAAGGTGGTGAGGGTGGCGGGAATGATGCAGGTAGTGAGGCTATCGAAGACGTTGGACGTGGTGACAGCGGAAGGACGGTGAAGGTGGTGAAGTTGATGAGAGCGGGGGATGGTGAAGGTGGTGAAGGCGGCGGAGGCGGTGGAGATCGTTATTGCGGCGGGGGCGGTGGATGTGGTGAGGGCGGCGGGGGCAGTAAAGGCGGGAGGGGGAGCGCGGTGCAGGTGGTGAGGGCGGTGTGGGCAGTGAAGGTGATGAGGGTGGCGGTGACGGTGGGGGTGGTGAGGGAGAGGGGGCGGTGCAGGTGGTGAGGGCGGTGGGGGAAGTGAAGGTTATGAGGAGGGCGGGGGCGGTGCATGTGGTGAGGGCGGCGGGTGCAGGGAAGGTGGTTGGGGGGGAGGTAGGTGGTGAGGGCAGTGGAGGCAGTGAAGGTCATGAGGATCAGGGTGGCGGGGGCGGTGCATGTGGTGAGGGCGGCGGATGCAATGAAAGTGGTGAGGGAGAGGCGGACGGCGGTGCAAGTGGTGAGGGCGGTGGGGGCAGTGAAGGTCATGAGGGCGGCGGCGGCAGCGGTGGAGGTGGTGAGGGCGGCGGGGGCGCAGAGATGGTGAGGGCGGCGGGGGCGCGGAGATGGTGAGGGCGGCGGAGGCGTGGAGGTGGTGAGAGCGGCGGGGGCGCAGAGATGGTGAGGGTGGCGGGGGCGCGGAGATGGTGAGGGTGGCTGGGGCGCGGAGATGGTGAGGGTGGCGGGGGCGCGGAGATGGTGAGGGTGGCGGGGGCGCGGAGATGGTGAGGGCGGCGGGGGCGTGGAGACGGTGAGGCGGCGGGGGGCGTGGAGATGGTGAGGGCGGCGGGGGGCGCGGAGATGGTGAGGGCGGCGAGGGCGCGGAGATGGTGAGGGCGGCGGGGGCGTGGAGATGGTGAGGGCGGCGAGGGCGCGGAGATGGTGAGGGCGGCGATGGGCGCGGAGATGGTGAGGGCGGCGGGGCGTGGAGATGGTGAGGGCGGCGAGGGCGCGGAGATGGTGAGGGCGGCGGGGGCGCGGAGATGGTGAGGGCGGCGAGGGCGCGGAGGTGGTGAGGGCGGCGGGGGCGCGGAGATGGTGAGGGCGGCGGGGGCGCGGAGGGTGGTGATGGCAGGCCGAGGTGGTGGAGAGGCCGAGGCGCGCCGTGGGCGGCGACGGCAGCGGGGGCGACGCGGGCGATGGCGCGTCGCCGACGCCCAATATGCGGATGTTTGCGCCCGGCCGCGCGCGCGCTCCATGGGGCCTTCAATAGGCCGCGTCTCCATTTTTAGCGAGTCATCCGCCGAGCGCGCGACATGGCGCCAGATATCGGGGAATCACAAATGAGCGCCATCTATCACGCGACGGGCACGGCCGGGCGGCGGTGGGCAGCGAAGGATGAGGACGCAGTAGGAGAGAGAATAGCAGATGTGGAAGAGAAACTGTCGGCAAGGGCAAACATGTAGAGGAAGAGATGAAAAGGTGGGTATGAGGATTCTGAAAGACGAAGAGCAGAGTTGGAGGAGACAACGCTGGAAAAAGGAGAGAGGAGAGACGTGAAAGACCCAAACGGTAATGACAGATGATGGGGGTGGCTAGAAAATCAGGTCGAAGAAGCAAATAGAATTGCAGAAAGAACAGAAGAAAACCAACGCGAGATCGGTGTCTATGGCGACGGGGTGTGCGAGGTTCATAGGTGGATGAAAGCAGGCAAGCTTGGTGTGCGAGAGGGCAGCGAGTGTTGGTAACAGAACGGAAGACAAAACGGTGAAATAAAAGTTGGAAACGGCACGGTTTACGTACGTGTGGCAATGAAGTCGGGGGATCCAATTGTATGTTTGTGTGTGTGTGTGTGTGTGTGTGTGTGTGTGTGTGTGTGAATGTGCGAGCAACTAACAGTAAAAGAAAAAACTGAATGAATTAATTAAATAAGCATTCCAGGAGCAGTTGACTAAATTAAAGAATATTAATCTATATTATATGAAAAAACATTAGAATTTACTCATTTGAGATATTGTGTTGCAAATCTACAGAAAACTATCCGTTTGAACAACCACCAGGAAAAATACTGATTGCGGCTCTACTAAGAATGTGCCTTATTATGGATGTATTTTCTTCTGTTTCCTAGGAAATATTACATCGCTCTATTGTATTGTGAAATGAAAGGAGGAAAGTGGTGTGAGAACTGATTGAATAAAAATGGTAAGAATCCAGAGAAACAAAGAACATATATTTAAGCGTTACAAAATATCAAGCAGAGAAATGAAGAAAAGAAAATTAAGAAAATATAATAGTGAATGTGCAGACATAATGAAAGAATTGCATCAAAGAAGGCCTTTGAATCATTAAGAGGAGAAGAACATACAAGCAAACTGATGATGGAAAATATGAGCGAAAACATAGATGAAAAAAACAAGTGAAGCGAGAGTTTTTCAGATGAAAAAGGCACAAAAGGTATAAAAAATGAAAAATAGAATGAAGAACGAGTCACTAAACCAGAGAGGGCACAAAGCATTGAGAATACATGAACCGTGCGTGTCTGTCAATACAGCAACCTAATACATCACGTGCCGCGGAGAACGCAACGCGTGAGGCGCCGCGCGTAGTCGGCGGAATGGCCTTGATTCAGGGAAGCGCGGAGCGCGATCCGCTCCAGATCAGAAGCAGTGGGCGGCGGGGCCACGGGCGGCGCCGGCGGGCGACAGAAGGGCGGCGGAGGGGAGGGGCGGCGAGGCGTGACGCGGCGCGGCGCGTCGCGACGCCTTCCTCCGCTCTGAAATATTGCACGCGCGCGCACGCGCCTCAGTCGGCGCGCCCTTCACACTTCTCCTCCCGACCTCCTCCGCCTCCTAGGGCCTCACAGGGCCTCCCCGCCCTTCTCCACCAAACCTCCGCCCACCATGGCCTCCCGCCCCTTCTCCCGACCTCCTCCGCCTCTCAGGGCTGCCCCGCCCTTCTCCACCAGACCTCCGCCTCCCAGGGCCTCCCGCTCTTCTCCTTCCGACCTTCTCCGCCCCCCCCCCCAGTGCCTCCCCGCCCTTCTCCACCACACTTCCGCCCACCACGGCCTCCCGCCCTTCTCCCGACCTCCTCCGCCACCCAGGGCCTCCCCGCCCTTCTTCACCAGACCGTCTCCCAGGGCCTACCTTCTGCTCCAGACCTCCTCCTTCCAGAACTTCCCCGCACTTCTCCTCCCGACCACCGTCTCCCAGGGCTTTCTTTCGCGCCTTTGCCAGTTGCCCACTCCCACGCTGTCCTGCCATGTATTCGCAACTCCCATTCCCTCTACCCCACTCCGGCCCGCTCCACCCTACCCCGGCAATCCAATCCCCCAAAACTACTCCGCACACGCCCCAACCCTACGTGCCCACCAGCTCCAACCCACCTCCCCTCTCTCAAATCCACGGCCTCCCTTCGTCCACCCCGTGTCACTCCGCTCCCTCCCAACTCGAGCCGCTCTCCCCGCTTCGCGTCGCTTCGCCTTTCACATCCCGCTTTGCCCCTCTCCCACCCCCGCTTCACCCCTTCGCCACGCCTCGTCCGCGCCCGGAGCAGATTTATGTGCGCGTCGTTTTTACACAGCTCGTTGCTCGCCCTGCCGCCCCGGCGCGCGCTTACAGGCGCCACCGCCAGCATATTCGGCGCCGCTCACCTCCACCCACATCCCCCACCCCGCGCCGCCTTGCTCAGTCGTCGCCGCTGGCCTCTGCCGGTCCTCCCCGAGCGCCGACTCTCGCCGCCGACTCTCGCCGCCGCCCTCGCCGCCGCCCTCGCCGCCGCCCTCGCCGCCGCCCTCGCCGCCGCCCTCGCCGCCGCCCTCGCCGCCGCCCTCGCCGCCGCCCTCGCCGCCGCCCTCGCCGCCGCCCTCGCCGCCGCCCTCGCCGCCGCCCTCGCCGCCGCCCTCGCCGCCGCCCTCGCCGCCGCCCTCGCCGCCGCCCTCGCCGCCCGCCCTCGCCGCCGCCCTCGCCGCCGCCCTCGCCGCCGCCCTCGCCGCCGCCCTCGCCGCCGCCCTCGCCGCCGCCCTCGCCGCCGCCCTCGCCGCCGCCCTCGCCGCCGCCCTCGCCGCCGCCCTCGCCGCCGCCCTCGCCGCCGCCCTCGCCGCCGCCCTCGCCGCCGCCCTCGCCGCCGCCCTCGCCGCCGCCCTCGCCGCCGCCCTCGCCGCCGCCCTCGCCGCCGCCCTCGCCGCCGCCCTCGCCGCCGCCCTCGCCGCCGCCCTCGCCGCCGCCCTCGCCGCCGCCCTCGCCGCCGCCCTCGCCGCCGCCCTCGCCGCCGCCCTCGCCGCCGCCCTCGCCGCCGCCCTCGCCGCCGCCCTCGCCGCCGCCCTCGCCGCCGCCCTCGCCGCCGCCCTCGCCGCCGCCCTCGCCGCCGCCCTCGCCGCCGCCCTCGCCGCCGCCCTCGCCGCCGCCCTCGCCGCCGCCCTCGCCGCCGCCCTCGCCGCCGCCCTCGCCGCCGCCCTCGCCGCCGCCCTCGCCGCCGCCCTCGCCGCCGCCCTCGCCGCCGCCCTCGCCGCCGCCCTCGCCGCCACCTAGCTCCTCGTGTCCATCTTCCCATTTACATCCGACGATCGCCGCGTCGCTCGCTCTTCACCGACACTCGGTCAACTTCGCGACGCATTCGCAGCGCTTCTCCAGACCATGCCGCGACACGCTCACTCGCGTCCACTGTGTAGTTGCTGTTTTCACTCTGTCTGCGAACAAAGTTTTCTGCCAGGCACGTTTGACCTTTTGGATCACTGTTCACCACTACCACATCCCGATTGTGATTGGATGCCTTTGGCCACAGTGTGTCCTCTTTTTGTAACATGTATTCATTATTTGTGCACACCACTGAAACATGAAAAATACTCTGTCAACATTTCTATCCCAATTCATTCTCTTTCCGTCCAGGAAATTAACTGGACATTCATTACAAACATCTGTGAAGCTCCAATGCAGCTCATGAGAATAGTCTTCATATGAGTAACTCAAAGAATCTATGCCATTTTTATGAAAACTTGTTTTTGCGAAAGATACTAACAAAATCTATACCTTTATAGTGAAGTGAAAATATCTGAGCAAGACAAAAATAAATTTACTTAGATGAGGCTTAAAAAAGATAAAATTATTTCATTGTTGAAACGATATAGTATATCCATCTCTCTTTCTCTCTCTTACCTTCACTTTTACTTCTCTTATCAATTCTTGATTGATTGATTGATTAGTGATTCCGGACGCATCAACTGCTAAGTTCATTAGTCCCGTAAGTATAGTGCATATTTTCATTGCTGGAGATAGCAGTGATCTTTCCCTGCTGGTTGGCGAAATCCGATTTAATTGTCGAGAACACGCCCGTCCGCCCGCCCGTTCGGTTTATCGATGTGAACTAATTATCTCATTCACAGCAGCATCCTGACACAACAATAAGATATATTAATCCACTTTATCGTTATTAATGGATTCTAATTCTTAGTGGTTAGCTCTGACTGGTGTGAATATATAAAAAACTAATATTATAAAAATATTACTCCTCATGAAAACAATAATTTTTGTTACTAACTCGAATTTCTAAAAGAGCATTTATCAGAATTCAATTTCCAACAAAAGTATTCTAAATACTCTCAGCTCGTAAAGTAAGTACGTACTGCATACGAAATACGACCACATGTGGTTGGAAAATTGATTTAATTAACATTATCTACATCAATACATATTTCTTTGTTGTTAACATTGGTGTGAAACGTATAAAAAACTAATATTAGAAACTTGTTAACGGTCATGGAAACAATACGTTTCGTCACTAACTGGAATTTCTGAAGGAGCAATAATCAGAATCCCGCTTCCAACAATAACATTCTAAGTACTCTTGGCACCTAAAGCGAGTACACATTACGAAATGCGTCCATGCGAGCTTATGTGTGGGCGTTTTATTCGCTTCGCAAAAAGTCTTAATCGCCGCGCCCGCTGTCGGGCGCGAGGGATGAAGTCATGCGTTGCCACGCGCCGCGCCGCGGCCCGTGCCCCAATTTTGCTTAACGGGCGCATAAAGCGTTTGGAGTGACTTTTAACGGCGCCAGGGTTACGTTCGCATGAACAGCGTTTACGCACGGGCTCTGTTAGAACAGCGCCCCTCCCGCGTTATCTGCGATCCTGCCTTGGAAAACGATTTGCCAACAAGGAAATGTCTTCTACAATGGCAACCATGAGGTAATTCTTAATGCACAGTCGTTTTCATTCCTACATTTTACTAACAGCGAGGGAAAAATATTACTGTTCTTTTTAAAAGAAGAGGAAGAAAATAAACAAATTAAAAACGAAATATGGCAAAACCGGTTCCAAAGAAGTCACTATTATTGCACTTTTTAACATAATTACCGCATAAACTTTTCGCATTCAATTAGCATATTTTTGGTAAATGGATAATACAGCCGGCGAATGAAGGAGGCATGTGATAAGGGCGTAATCTAGTGATAACCTTCAATTAACTATATTACGGTTAATGACTGAACCTGGTTAATTCGCGAATTAGCCTGTTATTGTTCACGTTATTTAAGATGGTTAGATTTAGCCGAATGAAGTGCACATTAGCCGACCTGTTTGGCGGAGATGGATGGCGTGTGCCGACTCAGCGCTTCGGTCCGAAGGGTCGCGGGTTCGAGTCCCACCTTGAGCATAGTTGTTTGTCCCTTGTCTCTTATGTATGTGTTGTCGCGGAGGGCCTTGCGTTCTTCTGACCTTAGATCAGAGGAGCCCGGAAGTGTGTTCGTGTCTAGTGTATGGTCGAATGTGCGTCTCATCGGGACGAAAATGGGTAAACAGCTGTTGGCTGGATGAAAGCTCTAGAAAAAAAAATCACATTAACCAACTCTAGGTAGATAAGATAAGTGAGGTTCTTTTCGCTAACAATGAATAACAGCAATCAGACAAGTGGCGGTGCGAAGTTTCTAAAGGAGGCATATCAAGATCGCTGGCAAGGTAACTAGTTTACTAGAGTTCGCGGATGTTGCGTCTAGAGACACTGAAGAGAAATTTAAAAGCAAGGGTTGTACAAATTGCTCCAGGGTGGTGTTACGACACTGGATATCCGGCACGTGACAGAAGTTTGTAAAAGGAAGTTGACAGTTATAAACGATATAAATTCCTACTTCATCTTCTAGAGCAAATAAAAAAAATCATGAAAATAAAATAATACATCAGTTACATTTCCAATTGTCAATTGAGAGTAAAATGAATAATTTTGAACCTAAGGAATCTTGATTTCGTAATTCTATTTAATTAACCCTTCGTTATTCGCGCGGAGTACAATTGTGTTCCACTGTGATTTGGAAAGTTATTTTCCTTAGGTAGGGGAGAGTTATGCAATTGGTATTCACAGAGTCTGCCTTTCATGTTCAGACCTAATTGTGCAATAAGTACCATGCTCACTCTTGCACAAGTATTTAAGTTGGAAATGGCTGAAGTGTTCTTAGTCTTTGGTGGCGTACATCAGTACTCCGTGCGATTATCAATTGACTATTTTTTTCAGTAAGTTATCATTTTAATTTCTTTGAATTCGAATTGTAATTGAATTCGTTGAATCTAAGATATTAGTAAATGTTGATACGTAGGCATTATGACGGAACGCTACACTGATTAAAAGGAGGCAATGTTTGGAGGAAGAGCTGTAGGCCGATGATCCTTATGATAGTTGTGAAATTGTGAAATTTCAAATCCAAGAACGAAGAACCAAACAGTACACCCAGATTAAGGCATCGAGGACTTTTGTCGTTGGGAGAGGTTCCTGAAGAAAAATATATTTACCCATCTCCAAAAAAAGCCAAAGGATGTTGCAAAATATGTGACAGAGCCAAGAATAAATCCACGCGACGAACGGGTGCAAAATGCAATGAATGGGTGTGTTGAACACTCAATAAGCATTGTGTGTAACAATTGTAAATTATTTATTATTCTATATTTTTCATTGTGATGAAGTTCAACATTTTTCTTCACATACATTGATTAAGACAATTTCCTTCAATATTATAGTAGTGTTAAATCTCCCAACTTTGTGAAAAAAGTGTTTCATAAATGAGTATAGGATATATTATTTTGACATTAAATCTTCCTTTAATAATAAAAATACAATAATTTATAATTATTAGACATAATAAGATACAATAATATGTAATTTTGTACAAAAAAAAGGCTTGCAGCGCTTTGGTATTTCCCGCGAGTATCCGTTTCCTTTTAAGACCGCGCGAGCAGCGAAGGGTTAAGAGTGAATTAACTTCCTACATTCAGGTTAGGAGTTTTAACCGACTAAAATTCTTGACTTTTAAAAGAGCTCTCCATTCGTAAGGGAGAATTGTGAATTTGTAGAGACTTGTTAATTTATTTCACATTATTCCTATACTTACACACAAATAACTAAATTATTTAATTTAAATAAACATAGCACAAAAACGAGAAGAGTTCCCCAAGCAAAAATATCACTGCCCAAAAACTTGTATACAAGACAGACATCATTTTACTCATTTTCGAAATGATTCTAATGATGCCGTCTGGCTAATGTGCGAATTAACCGGCTAATTCTCAAATTAGTTACATTTAGGACTTTACAGTTATATACTGTACATGGTAAGTTGTCTCAGGAAAAAAGCAGACCAGCGCGATTTTCATAGTACAGGTTCCCCACCAACTATGGACAACTTTCATAATTTTTAAACGGTTCAGGATCTCAAAATGAAGTTTTCGCTGATTAATGCGGAATCATGAGGCAAGTAATATGCTGTAAAGATATTGTCTATAATATTTTTAGTTTTCGAGAAATTTAATCATCTTTCTTTTGTAAATGAAACTATGTATTTTTTCACCAGTAATGGATAGATTTTGAAAAGAGGAATAAAACTATGCGAGTATTTTGATGGAAATTTCAGTACAAAATTATGATTTCTGATGTGTGATGTGTGACAATATTTCGTGTAGCAGCCCTAGCAACTCTCGTCTTCGGGGAAAGTGGCCTTCGCGGCGTCAAGACTGTTGTGTGGAGAGAGGAGACTAAGAGGAGTGTCAGTAAGGGATAAGAGGCCAAACTACAGCAATCCAGGTCTTAATTCAAAGGTCACACAAAGAAACACCAATTTTAACGATCAGAATGAGAGATTTTTCCATTGATTTATCCGCATTTAACTTGTCTTCTTTAATAACAAATATCATTTTCAAACTTGACAAGAATCCAACCACCGTCTCTTAGTTGGTAAATTTCATTTTTAATTACGATGATCATTCGTCCACTTTGCAACCATACCTCTACTGCTGTTCATAAACAGAAAAGAAAACAGTACATTTCCGTCTTCTGCCATGGATTTTCAAGATTGTGGCACCACGTGGAATTATGAAGTGAGAAACTCTCCAGTCAGTATTAGCTGTCGTGACTGCAGATGTGCACTTGTGTTAAAGTTTGGTAAATTTACACAGACAGAGTAACATGAGTAGAGACAAGAGTATTTCAATATGTTTATTGATTTGTTCTTTGGGTACGTGTTTAAATAAGAAGATTATTAACAGTAAGTAATAAGATAAAATGTCTACCTATCTATTATTTGGTGAATTAATTGAGATATTACAATAAAATCATTAATCATTCATTATCTTCCTGTTTTAAAATGATAGCTTCTTTCTACCGTAACACACGCAGCTCGATACTTGTAAGTTTGGAAAGGACCTATATTATTATCGTCCTTCCGCTCCAAATTATTTTTATTTTCTTCTTTTTAATAATCGTTGCTTTGGAATTTTGGAGAATAACATGACCAGTCTCGAACAAATTTAAAATAAAATCTTGAAATGTTTCCAAAATGACAATCTTGGTTACTTATCAGACATCATCTACATCAATTTAGTCATTTCGTTTCAGTGGTTCAATAACTTCAACATAGTCAAAAGTAAGAACACACTTAAAGTAATGATGATGAACATGTGGGATAAAGGACGAAATATCGTCTGTATCTTTTTCCTCTTTTCTGATGGACTTCTTACAGTTCGCATACAGATTTCTCGGAGACGTATTGGCATGAGATGATTTTGTAGATCACGACTTGAAGAGCAACTTGCGAAATAACATGTAATCAGAAGGAATGCCTTTAAAAAGTACTGCGAACGGTTCACTCAACTGATCAACTATTCATAGCGAACTGAGAAAGTATGTAAACTGTTACTACTCTCAAGCGCACCACTTCGCCTGTCAACAGACAGATGGATCTACTGACACCATAAATCTGTGTTCATACTACACTGTTGCTAAGTAACTTACAACTACATACTTTCTACTATTAATGGAATGCCACTTGCTCAATACGGTCATCAACCTAATGTAAAAATTACGAGCACACGGTGCACGAGAGGCAAGCCGTGCAGCCTAGCAGCGTGAGGAAGCCGGAAGTGAATAAGTTGGGTGCGGAGATCGCTCATTGCTGGTAACCTGTGATTAGTGGTGACCGCCACGCCTACGTCGGGCGCCGTAAGGAGACGGCGCAGCACCGGTCACAGGGGCAGGCACAAATGGTGCCGTGTGCAGCCCTAGCTCAAGAGAGAGCGAGGAGAGGAGACTCGTTGCTTGGGAAAAAACATTTGTACAAAAGCTTCAATAAATTGTTGAAGTTAGCGTGCAGTGTCTACTCTCTCAGTCCGAATCAGTGAAAAACTACTGATTGGCAGTGACTATTCACTGATGGTGTCAGTTATAACCCTGCCACTGACAATCAGTGAATTGAACTGAACAAATCAGTGAAAATTGGGTCCACTTTTTGAATCAGTGAAATTTCACTGTTTGAATCAGTGAAGGCGACTGAACGATCAGTGCGCGATGGTGGCGCGGCACTTTTACCACTGACGACCATTGCAATGCTGGCGGTCATTATGAAAAATGTTTGCATATTCGCTGAGTGTCAGCGAAACTACCCATTTCGACTGAAGATATCAGTGACTTCGGCTCTCACTGATTGAGTCAGTGACAATTTCACCGATTCAGATTCAGAGAGTATTTACGGGACATAGCATTCTGCTTTTGAGAAGCTATACGTTTGCAACATTGGGACTTCCGGTTCCCCATGAAAAGGGCTGTAAACATTAAAAATGTTATAATTTAGTGCCGAAATGGAGAATTGGTCTGGTTTCCAAAAATTCAATTTAAATACGAGTAAATAAAGAGTTCGGGAATAATTTCCTTTGCAACCAGTGATTTAATGGTGAATTGTTTTATCCCAATAACACATTCTAAAACAATCATTTTAGGATTGATGTAGTCTGCTTTTTTATTATTTCACTTTTAATACTTGCGTGATAGTGTGATTACATTTCTTCTGTAATAGTAAGTGCAAGTGGAATCTAAAAAAAACTGGAATGAAGAAATATTAGGAAATTTTATTAAAGTTTGATAAACCAACATGTGATAAAATATATTTCCTCCAAATTAATACTGCGACATTTTCCAAAAGCAAAACATAATTCACAAGGTGAGTCTCGGAAAATGATTCATTGTCTCTTGAAAAACACCAGAGCGTTATTTCGTCCCGCATACATAAAAATCAATTGAAAGGGGGAGAGAAAAAAAACGAGAAAAATCCAACTTTTCTTCCATTACCCCTGTGGGCGGTCTCCGCAAGTAATAAATTCGCTCATCTAAACTCTCGAAATCCCAGGACGTTTCCCTAAGTGCCTGCGCTGGCCTGAGTAGCTTCCGAGGTTCGAAAGAAAATCGGCGCGGCGGAGAGGGCAGCGGCCGGCGGTGCTCTGAACCACGCAGGGGGGCCGAGAGCGGCGCGCGAGAGAGACTCACGGCCAGAAGAAAGGCTGGAGAGAACACCGGAATCAGACGACAGGGGATGAAAAGTAAATTATGGGAATGGTTTGAAAGGAGAGAAGCAATGGAGCCGAGATATAAACAGGTCGGCAAATGGCCTGGGCATAAAGCTGGATGGAAGAGAAATGTTGTTTGGGAAAGAATGCATAAGGATATAGAGCGGGCAAAAAGTACTGGTATAGTGTGATTTGAACAAATCAGAAATAACGAAAGAGAAATGGAAGGGTAGATGATGGAAACTGGTAGGAAAATTAGTTTACTGGTGACCTGGATATGAAATTCAGTATCAATAGGGGCATGAAAAGAAAAAGAGTGTACACATGGGTTAGTATTGAGCTTCTGTAATATGGTGTTGTTCACTGAAGATACTATTGTCAACAAACATCTGAATGAAACCCTATCGGAAGAAGTTAGAAAGCATGAAAATATTCATTTCAAAGCTATCACAACAAAACAGACTAAACAATGATTTATCTTCCAGTATTTTGCACTATGTTCAGGTGCTTGCTTTTTAAATACAAAAATGTAACTAGTAGCAAAATAGTTAGGAGCTTCGAGTTACATGACAACATAACATTAAAGATGAACATGTCATGTAAGACTATAAATACAGTAATGACTAGACCGAAGGTTCAGTGGATTTAATGAAGTTGCGTAGAATAAAGCAAAGTAGCTAGTAATTGATATGTCTGTGGTGAGCTGATCGAAGCAAAGCACGAGTTGAAGGCAGGAAGCACGGAACCGAGAAGCGGAAAGAAACTGAAGCAGGGAGCAATAGGGTGAGAGAAATACACGAGTCGGGGTCGGAGCTCGGCGGGCAGAGCGTTCAGCGGGGCCGGCGAGGCAGTCTGCGCGGGCGGCGCGCAGACGGAGGATGAGAAGTCCCCGCGGAGCCAGCGCCGGGCGATTTCGTCCCACGCGCCGAAAGTCTCTGCGCGCCGCCCAGGGGCGAAAATGGGAAATCGATGCGGGAGAATTTACGGGGGAGGCGCGGGCGGAGAGGACGAGGCAGCGGCCGGCGCCGCGCCGCGCCCGCGGCCGCTCAGATTTGTATCTCAGCACCGCCGCTCCACCGCCGACTCGCCCCGACTCACCCCGCCCCGCCCCTCCCCTCCCCGACACTCCCTCTTCGCCCTCTCCGCCCCGTCCGAGCTGCCCTGCTCCGCCCTGCCCCGCCCTGCCCCGCCCTGCCCCGCTTCGCCTCGCTTCGCCTCGCTCCGCCTCGCTCCGCCTCGCTCCGCCTCGCTCCGCTCCGCTCCACCCACTCCACCCCGGCCCGACCCGGCCCGCCCCACCCCGTCTCGTCTCGTTCCGTCCCGCCTGGTTTCGCCCCGCCTCTCTCCACTGCTTCCCGCCCTGCCCCGCCCTGCCCCGCCCTGCCCCGCCCCGCCCCGCCCTGCCCCGCCCCGCCCCGCCCCGCCCCGCCCCGCCCTGCCCCGCCCTGCCCCGCCCTGCCCCGCCCTGCCCCGCCCTGCCCCGCCCTGCCCCGCCCTGCCCCGCCCTGCCCCGCCCTGCCCCGCCCTGCCCCGCCCTGCCCCGCCCTGCCCCGCCCTGCCCCGCCCTGCCCCGCCCTGCCCGCCCTGCCCCGCCCTGCCCCGCCCTGCCCCGCCCTGCCCCGCCCTGCCCCGCCCTGCCCCGCCCTGCCCCGCCCTGCCCCGCCCTGCCCCGCCCTGCCCCGCCCTGCCCGCCCTGCCCCGCCCTGCCCCGCCCTGCCCCGCCCTGCCCCGCCCTGCCCCGCTCCGCCTCGCCTCGCCTCGCCCCACCCTTACCCACCCTGTCCTGCCCCACCCCGCCACGCCCGTCTCGTCCCGTTCCGCCCGGCCCTGCCGCCCCTGGCCTACCCCGCCCCGCTCCGCCCCGCCCCGCAGTCACCCGCACTCCGCCTCTGTCGGCCCAACCCAGCGGCACCCGTGAGTGCTACCGCCTGCATTGCAGCCGCCTTCACTATCACGCCGCTGCCGTCCTCATCAACCGCCCGCCACTTCCGGCATGCCCCCGTCTCAAGACTCCACCCTTCACGTTTCCCTTTCGCCTCACCTTCCTCAGCGCTGCCAAAGATAGCGAAATCACCTCCGCAAACGCCTCCACTAGCCCTTCTGCCGATCTTGTCCTACGTACACCCCTTCCTCACCAACTAAACTCCCATTCCCCTCCACATCCTCTGTTTTCCCGGAGCACCATTCTCTTCTTCACCATCTCTTTTGATTCTTTTTTCCCCACCCAACCCACCTTCCTCAAAGCTTCGCTCCCTTGCTTCCACCCCACACCCCACTCCAGCAGCAGGTTTCGCCAACCACAGTGTCACCGCAAACATCCGCAATCGCCGCCCTCTCCGACGCTGCCACGGGGATTTCTATCTCCACAGCCCGCCCCTTCTCAGCGCCCAACGGCTGCTTCGCTTCCCGACTGCCGCGCTCTTCTCCTCGCCCGCCCTCAAGGTCCTCGCGGAGGGCGGCTGCGGGACCATTTCTTATCCGCCCCGTGAGGTAAGCGCAGGAAGCGGCCCAGATTTTTTTTCAGGCTTTCTTCGCGTTTGCTTTCCCACTCACCAGTAGACCGTATCAGATTCCCGAAATATTCTGCCTTCACTCTCGTGAATTTTTGTCGGCGTTGGTCATGAACGTTACGTGCTAACGTCAGTCGCGAGCAATAAACGAAAATAAGAGTAAA
This sequence comes from Acheta domesticus, assembly GCA_031308135.1. Taxonomy (NCBI): domain Eukaryota; kingdom Metazoa; phylum Arthropoda; class Insecta; order Orthoptera; family Gryllidae; genus Acheta; species Acheta domesticus. Next base: position 49,003,558 of record JAHLJT010009436.1, read on the forward strand.
AATGAAAAAGAAGAAAATAATAAGTCCAAGAACGTTGAAAGCGCATGAAAGTTTACGACCGTTTTTAAAATACTATGATGTACCGTAATAGTGAGCTAACACGTGAAGACCCAAGATTTTTTTCTTGCTTTTTGAACTTTCACAGCACATTCTTATTTAATTCTGGTTACATTATCATTTTTATATTTGCTAGTTTTTAATTTCATTAATTAATTATTTTGTATATTAACTATTTCTATTGTATTATGTTATAATTGCAGGTACACAATGCATGTTTTTGAAGAGCTAAGGTTAATCAATAGAAAAGGAAGTTCATTGTGATCTACAGATCGATGTTCGTACCTAAGAAAACTACTAGTGGTTATTATTATTATTATTATTATTATTATTATTATTATTTCTATTATTATTATTATTATTATTATTATTATTATTAAGAGCCTGATAAGAATAACAGCGTATACAAGTTTGATTGTCGACTGGCGCAAATCTCTGAAAAGTCAAACATTATTTTATTAATTATTATTATTATTATTATTATTATTATTATTATTATTATTATTATTATTATATTCTCGTTTCGAGAAATATTTACACTTCATTGTCGCGAATATATCTGGGCCAACGGCTCACTCCACCCCATCAAGTTTGCACGCCCCTCGGAAACCGGGACGCAACACGGCTCGGCGCGGCTCGGCGCGACGCTGTGCGGCGCGACACGCTATCAAAACGAATTATAGAATAATTCAATATAGGGGTCTGGCGGCCCCTCCGCGCGCAGTGTTTTTACTGCATAAATGCACCCTCGCGGGGCATTTGCATAGGCCGCCGACGCGGCACGGCGCAGCCCTCAGTCCTCAGCCCTCGCCGACCGCAGCGGGAAGCGCTCGGAGGCCGCAGTCACCCTCAGAGTTTCCCTTCGCCCGCCATCGGCAGCGGCAGTGGCACACGCCAGTGGGTACTCGTAAAAGCGTGGTGCACAGACGCCAGACATATCGCAAACGAAACAAACGCTGCTTGAAGTACGTCCTTATATTCAGGATACAGTAGCATGACACTCGTGTCGTATTGATGTCATTTTGCAACAAGTAAACCCTCGCTTTCTTGAAGATGTTTCTTCAAGACGAGTCATGAAGACGAATCTTGAAGACGTTTAAAACTTTTACAACGCTATGAATTAACACTTTATGCTCATCTGCGTCATCGACATACGATAGGTGAGAGACTGAACAAAGAAATATTTAGTAGAGTTCGATTTTTTCTTTCGGATGTCAGTGTGTCTCGTGTCACTACCCGTTTGCCTCGAGGCCACGTTGATGTCATGAAGTCTTTGAAAGTATCCGTGTAGAATCCATACAAAATATTTTCGAATCAATCAACTACGGTCCCGAAGAAAACACACACACACCCATATAGTATGTATAAGTAATTGATTTCTGCTTAAACGTTAAAAAAACAGCTTAATTTATTTTGAGTTTCTTCGGAAATAAATAAGACGATGGTTTTACTCTGTGTCTAATGTTACAGAGCAAAAACAAAAAAATAAATTTCTCTATAAAAGGCAGTTATATCTCGTTCATAAACCCGAGAAAATGTAAGTGCCAGCTTGAATTCAAACCTTATAATAGAAATTATCACAGATTAAAAAAGCGGGAATGTCTCTAAATATAACACAAACAAATATTTTGTTAGTTTGACATTGAAATAATATTATAAAACTGTGTTCGCTTCCACATGTTATTGAGTTCATTTCATAAGTAGACTGTCGTCTTTTAATAACTAAATATATCTGTAATTGACAAGAAATCAATGTATTATTTAAATGAACATTGGATGTACCTGATTCAACCGGTAATTTATAGAACCTGTTTATTAAAAAGCATTTTCTATGTAATTTTAGTGCTTACAATTCTAGGTATTAATTTTGAGACAAAACGAAAACCTATTAATCTTGAGGAAACGTATCTGGTAAGTTGTTTAGTTCACAATGAGTTTGTAATATGGTTTAAACCATTGATTAGTTCGTACTAGTGCAATTCTTGCCAATGTAATTTCTAGTACATAAAGCTAATTACAATACTTTATAAAACGAAAATAAAATTTTAAAAAAATATTAAAGTCATATGTTTTTATTCGAATAATAATAATAAAAATAATAATAATGATTGTTAAGCGATTAAAAAACTGTGATAATGATTGTTAAGCGGTCAACAACATATGATCATTGTTTCGGCAAAGTTAAGTGGACCTGCTGTTTAGCCCCCCTATTTTCTCAAAACCTACTCTCATCAGCGGCAGCTAGCGCGCATGGCACAAGGACCACTTACTGAAACTATGTATTCAAACACTCAAGCGTGTTAACCGTTGCTCTAAAAGCCCACTCCGCCGACAATTGATGTAGCAATTATTTACATATGGGTATATTAACGTTAATATTTTTATTGGCGTAAGGTTTACGTTATTAGCATGTGAAGAATAGCGTAATGTAGACAAACTGTTACGACATTTATAAAACGTTAGATTTCAGCTTTCAAAAAATGAAAATGGAAGTTTTTGAGGAGTATTTAGATAAAAATGATTGAAAAATAAAAGTATTTAATCAACACAGTTTCACCGCCAGAGAAATATACGCAAAGATAACGCAAACACAGTCACTAAATTCCAGAACAAAATATTTTAATTTATCATACAGTGGAGAACAATACCACATGATATATTAATCCTAGGAAAACATTACAATGACGGAAGCAATTTGATAGCAAAAAAGTAATTTGCAATATGAATCGTAAATGTAATACTTATCTGCTAGGAAAAAAATTGAAATAAAATTGGCATTCAATTTCAAAAGCGTTGAGTACAAATACAATTAATAAACGTGAATTAAAATACAAATCATTTCGTGTACTATTATTCATACCCGTTGACACATTCAAGTACCAGGAACAAATCACCGCAATAATAGTTTACTCAGTATGATTCGTTGTTGAAAATAATATATCAAACGATATCATATACCTCTGAACTACATATACCTCTGAATTTAATTGAACTCATTTTATTGACCGAGCGAAGTGGCTTAGTGCATAGCGCGCTAACTTCGCAGTCGGAAGGTCAGGATTCGAAGGCCATCACGACCGGGATTTTTAGTGGTTTCCCTCGGTCATAAGGCGAATGCTGGTTAAAAAATGCCACGATCACCACCCACCTCACACCTCACACCTCACACCACTCCACCTCCCACCATCATCCTAGTCCTTTTACTGCTCATCATCACCTTATCACTTCATTCAGTACCATCAAGGAAAGCAACGGGAAACTATTTCCTTCCAAGAAATCTTATCATAATGATGATACTGTGGAGCCATCTAGATAGGTTACTTAACTTTCGTCTATGGAAAAATAGGACCAAAGAAGAATTTTTTTATTGTAAAACAGAAGAACCGCATGATTCAATATTATCATAACGGATCAAACGCAAATACCTAATAGGGTTCTTTCTTTGGAATGTTGTATCGCCTTACGAAACTTTCTCGTAGAGAAATAATTTTAACCACTTCCATGTACAAATTCCTATGGTGGCAATATTTCCGTTAACATTTGCAAGAACGTGCATCAACCATTAATCTCCCAGCAGCTGCTGACATCGTGAATCGGAAGCGATCGCGGCGTGTCGTCTGTCACCGCTCCCAGCGTTGGCTCCTCCCGCGCGCATGGGCTGCGAAACGAAGCTGCGACCTCTTTCGTGCGAACTCACCGCCACTTAGGGGGGCAGCTGAGGGGCGTGCGAGGGGGCAGAGAGGGAGAGGTGCGACCGAGAAGTCCGCGGGGCATCAATTTCTTCCGCCACAGCGACGGCGACGCGATGCGACGCGACGCGACGCGACGCGACGCGGCGGCATGGGAAAAGAATAAGAACCGCCCTCGAGGCGGACTGGGCAGGATGGCGAGGCAAGGAAATGAAAAGTCGCGGAAGAACGTACTGTGAAAGAATGGGAATGATAGACAAATGAGGAGATGGAGAGTGGGGAGGAATTTAAAATGGGAAAAGAAAGAAAGAATGATTCGAAATTAGCAATAATAAAAGCGAAAGACGAATGAAAGAACAAATTATACTAGAAGAGAAAATAGAAAGGATGCAGCGATGACATTTTGTGGACAGAAAATGCGCGAAAAATGTTGGATATGGAAAAGTACGGATACCATGGGAACAGGCGGCAGGAAAAAAGGAAAAAGGGCTTTGCTTAAAGGTCGGCTTGAGCTCTGAGAAAAAAGAAAGAGAGAATGCCCAATGCTAAAGACGGTCTTTCCCGTCAAGTTGTAGTGATCTGTATCGCAAGAACGAGGGATTTATACATTCCAGAAGCGAGAATCTGGGACGAAGAGGAATGGAGGCAAGGCGCGAGAGAAAACCGTGGAAAGAGAAAGAGTAGGCCACGCGGAAGATAAGAAGTTGGGCGAAGGGTAACTGCAGGAGCTGAAGAAAAAGGCGGCGAGGCTGGATGGACGCGGTGGCTGCCGCGGCGAGGGCGGTGCCGGCTGCGTCGGCGACAGGGACGCCTCGGCAACAGGGCGGTGCCGGCGACAGAAGCGGTGCGAGCGACGAGACGGGCAGTAAGGGTGTTGATGCGAGAGAAAGGCATGGTGAGGAGGTCGAGGGAAGCGATGGAGATGGAATGGCCGGGTCGCGAGGGTGGTGTGGGGAAGGGGGGACGCAGGGGGGGACGCGGGGGAGGGGCACGGCGGTGCCGGCGGAGTGGCCGGCGCGGGTGACATGAGTGAGGGAAGCGGGGGGAAAGCGACGGAGGGAGAAGGGAGGTCGGCAGAGACGAGAGAAATACAAGTGAAGGATGACGGGTCGGAGTAGGCGAAAGGGGTGTGGAGGGCGGCGAGAGATGGTGCGAGCGAAAGTAACGTTACGGGCGTTGAGGGAAGCAAGGGTGATTGGGATGGTTGGGGCGCGGGGAGGTAGAGACGCTGGGAGGGTTGAGGGTGGTGCCGGCGATAGATAGCGATGGTGCCGGCGCGAGCGGCAAGGGCGCAGCGAGAGACGGAAGCGGGGAGGGTGGCGGAGGAAGGAAGAGGTCAGCGGAGAAGGGAGCAGAGATAGCGAAAGGTGACGAGGGGGGGTGGTCGAAAGGGGGAAAGAGGTGATGCGAGCGAAAGTAGCGGCACGGACGTCGCCGAGGGTGACGGAGCCAGGGGGCGCAACGGCACAGCCGGGGAGGGGGGCGTGGCGGCGGGGAGGGCGGCGGCTCGACGGAAAGTGTCGCGCGGCGCGGCGCGGCGCGGCGCGGCGGCGTCGATGCCCGTGACAGGCGGCCGCGGCAGGGCGGGAGCCCGGCTGTCAGTCGGGCGTCACTTCCGGGCTGTCGGAGGCGGCAGCGGCGAGGGCGGCGCCGGCGGAGTTAAGTCGGTGATGGATGGTCGGAGACGCGGCGCCCCGCGCCGCGCCGCCAAGCGCCGAACGCCGCCCAGTACCAAGGCGCCCCGCCCTTCCGCACCCCCGCCCTCGCCGCCTCCCTGCCGCCCCGGCGCGCGACCGCCGTCGCCGCCGCCATTCATCCGCACGCACCCCTCGGGACCTCGGTAATTAGTCAATAGTCCTTGGGCGATGATGCGAGGAGTGGGATCGATGCTGTAATAGGGTAATTGGGTTTCGGTTACACGCTCTAAAGGAGAGTTAAAGTACTCCTCAAGATTGGCCTTCACTGCTCTCTCTCTAATTTTGTAGTAAATCAGCGTAATCCTACTAGGGTTGCTCGATGGATTATAGTCATAGCAAGTACGACTTTTTTTTTTGTTAATAACGTGAAGCTTTCGGGCGTAAGTAACGGTGTCTGATGATTTACGTTTCAAAGAAAATGTAATACATTGTGTATACGACAAGACTGCTCATTTCATACGTACGAGTTAATACCATTGCCATTTTCTGTATATTTTTTAAACCACTTGAATTGAATTGAATTGGTGCCTTATTTTACGTGGCGAGACTCAGGCCATGAGGCCTGCTCTTCCGTCTGACCACGCAAATTTCGCTAAGCTCCTTTCACCGACTAGCGGAAAGAAGGTATTACTGAAGCGACGAAACAGGCGATTTGAATTTAGCTCAGAGGCGTCATTTAGGCTTGAGGATCTTTTACATGCTAGTAAATTTACTAACATGGGACAGCCGGCTTTACTTCCCCTCCGAAGAAAGGCGTACGAAGGATTTTTTCGCCCCTAAAAATCCACGGCTCCGATCGGGTTTGAACCCGCCAACTTGGGTATACCAGTCCGTTACGCTAACTGTATACCAGTCCGTAACGCTACTGTATTCCCAATTCAATCTTACTCATTTCTTTCTGTGATAAAAGTGAAGTCCGTATATAATAAGTAGAGACCGGATTTTTATGTAATTACATTTTTTTCTTTCTACTTACCGTTCTCAAAATTGTAGTCTTGGTAAATCATAGCTCTCCTAACAAAGTATCTAATTTTTTCGTTACATACTTTTACGTATTTAGTAATATATTACATATTTTGCTGTTTTCACAATATATTTTCTTATTTTATCAATTTTCTTCAATTTAATTCCATACTTTTCTATGAAAAGATCTTGTTTTTAAAATCAAAATTGTTCCTAAATTATTGAGGAAATCTAGTTGTCCAAAATATCACTGACACCGCGTTTTGTGATGTGTAATCTTAATTTCCCAGAAAAATTTGCAATCGCCAACGTGTAACGCTTCGATGAAGATGCTAAGGTGCTGGTCGTATAGCTCGCCAGTTCGTGCGATGGCTTCTATTGCGATTAGTCTGGCTGCTAAACCACGGTCCTGGATTACAATACATTAAGCTTTTACTACAGACGAGGAAGTTGTATGATGTATAGTGAGCAGTTTTTCTAAATGTAATTTCTTGTTATGTGAATGGTTTTTAATTAGAGAATTTTAATACTACATATTATTACATATTACATCTGATTTTACACATTTATTACATATTCTTACTGTTTTCATTACATATTTATATACATATTTGGACGACTAATACTACATATTTTTCCGGTCTGTAGTAATAAGTATTTTTAGAAGATTGCGTTATTTTTGCAATATAACAATTCCAGTTGTTTTTATAATGTTTGCTTCTGTATGTCTATCCAGGAAATGTTTAAATCAATTTCGAGTTTAGTTTTTTTTATGAAAAGGTAGTGTTGCGTATAATGTAGGCTACTTTTTCAGATCATTATCAATTCATCAGATCATTATTTATTCAACGCCACGTTAGGTGTTGCAGGAGTGTAACAAAATTAGTTTCATTTTACACCATACATAATATTCATTCCTTCTTCTGCCTAATCAATGACTGATAAATGCTCAGGCAACGCCGAATTTTTTCATCACTAATAATATTGTTAAGTAATGCACTCTCCACATTGACTTTTTTTGAGAGGAGACAAATTTGAAAAATAAATTACCAATGGAAGATTCTTTATAAGAAAATGTGGAAAAGCTCTCTAAAAAACACATTATTAAATTTTTAAGGAAACACATTAAGTAAGACAAGACTTGTATGAGTGTTCATACAAATATATATTCATAGCATTCATTTATTTTCCTGATAATTTCTCAAAATTTGCTTAACAAGTCTTATTTTAAACAATATTTAAAATTTTACTGTGCTAAGAAATAAGTATTTTATGAAAGAGATCTTAAATAAATGTCGTGATAATAGAGCATGAACATCCTTAAGCAGTGATGCACCGACTGAAGAGGAAGAGCTCCTCACCTCTGAGCCGATGACACATGATCACAAATTCAATTTCTTTTCTGGGCCTCAAGAAAAGGTGCGATAAAAGGATAATCTCTTCCCCCATATGTCATATACAGTTTTTACTGTTTTTGATCAAATAAATAAATAAAATTTTGTCATAAAATGAATGTGATTGAATTATTTACGTTGTTATGATGATACTATTGAAGTTTCAAAATTGCAAATGAATTACGAATAAAAATATATTTTACCAATACATTTCATATTATATTCGTCCAGTATATCATAATAATTAAGGTTGAATTGTCGGTATACCTCGTAATTTCTTCGTCATTCACTTGCAAAATTCATTATGAAAATATTGATTCCGCCATTATCCTGTTGGAAATTTTACATAGATATTTACTCACGGTCTTAAAATTGGGAGATAATGATCATTGATCATCATGACCATAAGTACTACATAACACTCGTATAATTGGTACTGAAAAAGCTCTACGGGATTTCTGATGTACAGCAATTTTGTATGTCTTGAAAAAAGTGTCAAAAAGTATACGAAAAATATTTAAGCAAAAATTCTGTGTTCGCACTCTTGTCTATCAAGTTGACGTGCATCATGTGCACGAATATATAGAGGTTCATCCTTTCCAGCACGAACATCTGTCGTGAGTCATGACAAAAGTACGTTACGTGCCAAGATATTATTTCTTTAGCTCCAATCACATCACTCAAATGAAAAATGTAGATCTTAAATCCTAAAATCCATCAGAGTTTATCCTCTATACAAAGGACTGGCGTGATAAAAAGCACAGGGGAAAGATTTGTAGCCATCTCCCTCCGATTTAGCAAAATAAAAAAAACAGATTGTGGGAGAGAACAGGAGAATGACAGAAACCACGGAGATGGTGGCTGTAAATGTCGTATGTAGAGATGCGTCAAATGAAAATTATAGGAATGAGAGTAACAGACACATCGCAACAATACGGTCTTTAAAAAAGCTGAGAAGACAGTGTGTAAGTGGGAATAACGGAAGAAGCAATGGAGTTAAAACGGTAGCGAAAGAAGTAACAAAACGACGGAGCAAGAGGAACGATCGTAACCACTCTACACCGCACATGAATCTTTGAACGTAGCAAAGAAGACAACAAGAACTAACTAGAACACAGGCGGCAAGTGAAACAGAGGACGAAAGCTAGGGATGGCGGTACCGCAGTAGAGATAAGAGCGTAGCGCCGCGGAGCCGTCGGCCGGCAAAGCACTGAAGCGAGTTTGACGCGACACGGGAGGTGGAGACGGCTGGGCACTGGAGGGGGTGGGGCGGTGACAACGATGGCACGGTGAAGAGCGGGGGGGGGAGATGCCCCCGCCGTAGCGTCCGCGGGCGTCCGACTGCGCGGCTGTCACAGACACGCGCACGCGTGATTAGCGCACGTCACGCGTACAAATTGGCTGTCAAAACAAAACTCATTCGTCCACCGACTGCCCGACTATATGCTATATTGCTCGTATTAAAGCGGCAATTATCCGCCACGGAGCGCACGCGGCGACAGCCCGTGAGCGCCCCCGTCCACCCCCGCCACCGCCGCAGTCGTCGCCTCTCCACTCTTGACGTCGGCGCCGCTTAACGGTCCGTGTGCCATTCAACGCTCTCCATCGTTCCCGCCTATTTGCCATTTCGCTACTGCAGCACCCGGCCACACTATTCCCATTTTTCTTTATTGGAATGCGCCTGGCAGTCATTGTTTCTGGCAGGTATGCCTTCGTAAAAAGTCAGGTGCTTGGCAATCAGTGGTATTCATTCTTTCAGAAGGAAAGTAAGAAGAGAAAAATGTCATGATGAAAAAAATGTAAAATGAACTCTCGAATGCCGTATTTTGTAACTTTCTTAATTTTTTTCAACGCACTGCCTTCTGATCTTTCAGTTTTTCTGTGCATTTATTGTAAATAATTTGCTATTAATTGAACACACTTTCATCATGTGCATACCTGCCTACATTCCCTGTTTGGAAATGCAGCACCATCTGAAGGGACAACATGGCGGAATTTTTCAATAATTCAGTGAGTATTAACTAGTCTTCTATAATACAAACATGCAAGTTAATTATTTTATTTTATATTTCACTGGCACCATAATAAGTATTAATAAGCTGCAGTAATTCGAGTTCGGATTACATGTATCGACAAATCGCATCTGCGAACAGCGTGGACGCAATTATTCCAAATTTTCTCGAAATAAATATCCCGAATGCTTGAATGTAATGCACCTTCGACCTCTGACCCGTGCGCATATTATCCTCCTGTATTTAATATAATTTTTTGCCCTGTTTCATTTTTAAAAGTATCTTCGCTTTTCAATTTTCACCGCTCACCCTCTCCCCGGCGCTCTGTTCCCCCGCGTCCGGTGCAGCTCGTCATGGCGAGTGACTTCATCGTACGTCCCCACCTCTCCGTGGCCTATCTCCCTGCAGGCGCTCTTGTCCAGGCTTCTGCCAAGCGGCGCGCAACTTTGCTCTCCGGTAGAGTGCCCTTCGCCTCCACCCCGCTCCCGCCGCCGCCGCCGCCACCTCACGACCACCGACGTGCCGCCGCCCCACTGCCCATTTTCCCGCCCCCGCCACCGCCTCGTTGCCTGCTTCCTCGCTCCCGCCGCTGCAGTCGCCCCGCCATTCTCCGCCACTCCACCTCCTCCACCTCAGCCGCCGCCTCCACCACCGCCGCCGCCGCCGCCGCCACCGCCGCCGCCGCCGCCGCCGCCGCCGCCACCGCCGCCGCCGCCGCTGCCGCCGCCGCTGTCGCCGCCGCCCGCCGCCGCCCGCCGCCGCCCGCCGCCGCCCCACCACCGACCGCCACCGACCGCCGCCGCCCGCCTACGCCGCCCGCCGCCGCCACTATGTGCCCGCCGCCGCCACCCACTGCCCGCCGCCGCCGCCCGCCGCCGCCGCCCGCCGCCGCCGCCGCCCGCCGCCGCCGCCCGCCGCCGCCGCCCGCCGCCGCCGCCCGCCGCCGCCGCCCGCCGCCGCCGCCGCCCGCCGCCGCCTGCGGACGCCTGCCGCCACCCACTGCCCGCTGCCGCCTCCCGCCGCCCGCTACCCGCCATGCTATCCGCTATCCTGCGCGCTGCCGCCAAGCGTGTCACCATTGCCACAGCCGCCGCCGCCGCCGCCGTCAGCCGCGGCAATTACAGAGACCGGAAGTAATCTGGGCGGTCAATTAGAGGTGGCGGCGTGCGGCGGGCGGGCGAAGAGGCCCCGCCCCTCTCTCCTCCTCGCCCGTGCGGCGCCTTGGGACCCGCGACCCGCGTGGGCGGGCGCCCGCCGGCCGGCCTTTTATGATTTACTCAGGGCGCGCTCCCCTCCACCTCTTCAGCAGACGCCCTCCTGGAACGCTGTGTAGGACGCCCGCCTCAATTTAATTATATGTATTTAATAATAGAAAGTTCCGGAGACTAGCAGTTCGTTTAGTAAGTTATTTGCATGTTTGAAGTAATTAGATCCCTTCTGGTGAATTAAGTTTCAAGTCTTCCTTCGGAAAACAAGTGTAGTTAGTTCACCTTGTTTGTTCAGCTTGATAGCATAAATTAAATAAGTTCACCTTCGCTATTTGAATAATGATTTCAAACTCTAAGCGTTTGACGGTTGGGTCATCGTCTCCTATATTATTTCAGTAGTATACATACATTTTGCGGGTCTCACACGCAACCAATCTTTAGAAATGAGGTCTCTAAAGAAAGAGAATTTCACGGAGGACGTGAAGAATTGCACTTCGACTTTGAAAATGTAAAGGATTTGTTTAAAAAAACCGCATCTAAATATTGAAGTAAAAGGGAACCCGCAACAACCGACCGCATTGTCAAAATCTATATATGAAATTTTGAGGTCTTTTTCCACATTGTAATATACAGAATGAGACAGTATTAGACAATCTACTAGGTTTTTGCTGGTCGGCCGCTCATCGATACTCCCCAATACCACGTATATAAAACTTTAGCGCCGGAGGTCAGCTTTGTTTGTGACGTCGCGCTTAGAAAACTTAGATTCCTCCATCTTATGTTTACACTTTCTGTGTACACCGTGGTTTGCGCAGACAGACGTGGTTTATTTGCATCATCATTAAATCAAGATTCGCTCTCGCAGCACCTAGAAGTATTAATAGTTGCTTGATACCGATAAAGATTGTTTTTTGTGAGTGCAATGCAACCGTTCACTTCCAATTTCGGCAAGGGCTGGGTACCTCAATTGAAGAAGGAACTAGGAGCAGAATTCCAGGCTCAAGAAAAATTGCGAGAGGTAATAGCAGAGAGGTTAGAAATGACGTCAAACTATGATGGAAAGACTGCTCTCACATCTTTTGATGTTCTTCGTCAAAATGAAGAAAGAAATAATATTGGCAAAGCATGAACGATTGTAAACAGTAAAGAGATAAGACTGTCTTCTTAGGTTTGGTTTGTGATTCAACTGTGCTAGCATTTTCGTTATCAGCAGTGATTCATTCTTGCTCAGTAATGATGATAATAATAATGAAGTCAGCGTGCTCAGTAATGATATTGCATTGAAATAGCTGGGAAATTATACATTCCCTAGAGTGATTAGAAATTACAACAAATTAATTTTTCTACTCCCATTGTACAAATCTGTCATTTCATGGCTGCAACCCATTGCATATTGACACTCATTACCATATGACACGGGTTCATTAAGACATAGGTTCCTGACCAATCACGGAGAAGCAACAAACCAAGTATTGACCCTTCATTAATCACTGAGAATATACATTGTAAATGTTTCTTTTTCGATTCTGTACATTAAAATTGCATTTAATATTATATTATGTTTCTCAGTTTTAATTTCTTTTATTATTGGTAATTTTTAACGTGAAATTGTATTTAAAATAAATTGAATCGTAATTTCACTTTGATACTGTTTGACTAGCGTAATGATAGTTATTGGAAAGAACATTTGACTAAGGTTAAGATCTGAATGCAAGTCATTTTGGGTTATATGTTGCCGCCGTGTGGTTCTCCTTAGACAAAGTATAGTTTAAAATGTCTAGTGAATCAAAGGAGGACTTGACACCTCCAGAAATAAGAGAAAAGCAAAACTGGTGACATCCAAATTATTGCAGCAACTTCTGTACTCCCTCGCAGCAGGTCTGGTAAAACAAAGCCACTTGCTGTGGTTAGGGAGCTGTCCGCTTGGTGGCCCAGGCTGAATCCTGTATGCCAATTACCACGAAACGATTCAATGTAAAAATTTAACTTATGAAAGTTACCGTAAGTCGTAGAAAAAGTACCGTATGAAATTCTATGTAATGGTTATTAATACACTCGTGTGAAGTTTACGATACTGTCAATAACACTAAATAATTCTTTATTCAAAATTTGTTTCAAACATCAATTTTATAATTTATTTTAATTTGATATCTATAAGTACATTGGAAGTTACTCTGATATTTTTAAACACATAAATACGTTTAGTTAACAACTTCCCCCTTTCAATGTGGAAATGGAAGGATAGAGAAGAGGGTGGAGTTTAACATGCCAGAGTTCTCGCACGGGTACGTCAGTTAATTTGAAAGGTGAACATCACATACACAATTAATTGATCAAATTGAAGCGACCAGTGAAAGATAAGACTACTCTTTTTCTTTGTTTTTGTTTTGTTTTGTTGTTCGCGTTGACCATATCACAGTATTCACTGAGCAAAACTCTCGTCCCAATCCGTGTTAATGTTTTCATTTTCGCATCTTATTTTTGTGTAACATCTGACATTCATGCACCTGTATATGATATCAGACAAAAGTTGTGTGTACAAATTGAATTAGTTAAAACTTACGTTTATCTTCTTTCTTATACAATTTTGAAAATAATACACACACGTCACACTAATGTGACAACACTTGGCACATTTATTAGCGGGCAAAATTGAGAAGGCTCTCACATAGAGAAATTATAGAGGCAAGAAAATTGGTCGTGGCAGAAGGAATCCCACCGACCCTTCTGTTGTCTGGAAAAAGAGCAATGATGACAACACAAACGACAACCGTTGATAAAAGCATTGCATGGATGGAGAGTATGTTAAATAATTCGAATTGTTGCACTGATAATATAAACGTGAATCATATGCATTTTTATCCTGTCAGCGTCATATTTTTGTCTGTAATTGATAACTTGGGAACTTTGACATAATGGTAGAGTGCCCTCACATCCTGCATCGCGATCGGCCAAAACCTACACCTACAACTCCTACATTCGGCTTCAAACTGAAGCTCCAGAGTCAAAAGTCCTTCGCGAGACATCGCCTCCTACTAGTGGCACCGGAAGCGTTGGAAATATTGATTGATTGATTATTTCACGTTCCCGGTTGTTAGTTCCTCAAACTTGAGGAACACTTACACACTTTTGTAATGCGTGTTTTTATGACGGGAGGTGGTGGTGGTGGCGGTGTTCTTCTCCCGCTTGTTGAGATCCGGTAACGACCTGCAAGTCGGCTTGCGAGGATCTTCCCATCCATACATCTCTCTATAGCGGTACCCCGCCTTCTGTTGGGACAAGCTCTAAGATCTCGACTGGTCTCCCGGAATGTGTGGTAGTCTAGTGCATTTAAGTGTGTGTAAATTATAAGGACAAGTAAGAGGAAGAAAAGATCGCGAGCGATTCGTGGCCTGTTTGTTAAGGATTTGCCGTAATTTTAATGATGATGATGATGATGATTATTGGAGAAAACACGAAAAACTACAGATCAGAGGAGCCAGCCGCTAGAATTCTCCTTGAGGGAGCGACTGAATTCGACCTAGCTATCTAGCTAGTGTCGAAAATCCTGCCACAGTCAGGACTCGAACAATAGACACTCCTAATCAGAGGCACTGCAATAACATCAGTTGATTCACCGAATCACCTTTGCTGGTCGTTGGAAATAGAATGGTGGTGGTCGTAAGGGTAGCGGGGATTCACTTTGAATATTGTGAGCGTGATGGTAGAGCAGATAATACGGTGGCGGGATGCGAAGAGCTTTGTAAAAGCAAATCAAAGCAGGGGGAACAATTCATTAAATATGTTGTCTGTTATCTCGTTATTAACGTAAAAAGATAAAAAAGGTGAGAATATTTTAAACATCATGAAAAACGTTATTTAAGTTCGTTAAATAAACTTTTCCTTGCGACTGTATTATCATTAAAGCAACTAGTTTGACCTGCTTGCCTTTGGAGGGATTATCACTCTGCTTCCGACATCACCACTTCTTCCATTAACTTCATTCTCACTGACCAATAGCTCCATAACTCGAATCGATGTCACGTCTGCCACTCCCTCTGCCTTGACTCATCCTGTCCTTTGTCTAATAAATTAACGACTTTGCGTCAATTATTTTAAGAACTTTCTTGTTTACTCACTGGCATACTTGTAATGGGGGCTTCTGCCACGGCAGAAAACGCTAGTGGATGTTGTTTTCGTACGCTCAATTGTGACCATTACTACTGCTTTCCATCCGACTTTGTGATTAGAACCGACAATGCGATTGAAGGTTTTAGTAGCAGTGGATTTCGGGTTTGTGTAGGTTGTCGCGATATGGCAGCTAATGGGTGGGAATTCCTGGAACAGCATGAGAGCTGGATGGAGACACAGAATGAAATAAATTGGATGAAAATGGAATAAATGTAGGGTTGTTTTTGACATAAGATATTGTAGTGATACCGAATAAATTCAAGTTTATTCTGCCGCAAAATAACTCCACGCAGGCGGCGACGCGAGAGATGCGAGGCGCCACGGAGGCGGCCCGAGGGCCAGGCGAGGCGCCACGGTGTCCGCGACCCTCCGCGACCCTTCGCTCCCTAATTCGTCATGGACACGTGTGCCCCAACTCTGGGTGGCCGCCCTGCACACGACCCCTTCAGTATTTTTCCACGACGCCTGGAACTCTTTCGTCAGCCTCCCTAGAGATTCCTAGCCCCTCACACCCTCCCGGTCGTTAATAACTGCCCCTTTTCGACGCAAAATTAAAGCGAGAGGGAGCGATAACCAGCCCCTCTCTCACTCTTTTCTCGGCCTCGAAACATCCTCTGATTGGGCAGAAAATATCTAATGCGCAGTACCCTTTCGCCAATAGCAGCCAGAATTCGGGTTTGTTCTAGAATATTCCAGAGTCACAGGGATAATTTTGGTGGGGGGAACGAGGTTTCCTAAAACTTGGAGCGACGAGGCACAGAAAGAGAAGCTTGGGAGCCGTGTTCAGAATCGGACGCAAGTGGCGGCCGCAGGGGGGAACCTGTTATATTCTGTTGTGGCGTTCGGTTCGATGGACTTAGAAAAATTATTAAGTTTCTTGTAGAGTTTGGGTACAAGACTTCTGTGACGAACGCAGGCCGCAGAACAGTATTATGAACATTTGACAGCAATTCGTATTATATTACGTCCGATTTATGTGCGAACTCGAGACTCTCTTTTCCTTTGTGAATTTGTGCGATAATTCACGGGCTCATTAGTATCAAAGTATTGTGAGATCGACCGGGCATGAACCGACCGTGTCAGTGAATGAACTGTGCTGACCCATTCACCGCAGCGAGCAGACGGCGCTTTTGTGTTCCGGGCCGCCTTGGCCGCTATCCTCGCAAGTACCTGATTTGACCTACATTTTCCGAGCGGCGCTCCTCGCCCGCCACGACCCTCGCAGCCAGCTGACCTGAGGTCGTTCAACCTGTGGGTGGCGCAGGCCGCCTAACAGAGGTATTTTCTGTTTGAGTGTCTTATGTCGTACCCGCGATCGAGAGGTGTGAACAGTACATCAGACAATCAGTGTTGACTTCCTCTCGACCGGGCGACGAAGAGGAGTTCCCGGCCGCGCATGGCCGTCAAGCGGGAATTCGCGCGCGAGGAAGAATTTCATCTGATTGTAATCACTTTGTAATTTTATGTTCTCTTATGTGCATGACATTTCATTTTTTTGTTTTATTTCGATTTTGGGGGCATGCTCGCCAGAGTTATCATCACCAGACCATTAGCGTTTTCTTTTTTCAATGAATAAATTCAACTTGTTCTAAATTCACATGTTTGACTTCTCATTCAACCTAGGCCACCGGCTTCCTCCATCTTCGCCGTTTCAGGTAATCTGTCGACTGAGCGGGCCGGCTACCCGTCTGAGGCGCCCAACCGAAGACGCGAGGGTAGTTGCAATATTCTATATTGCTATCATATAGGCGGACGTTTTAACCATTGACATCAGACGCGCGTTTTTGCCAACTAAATGAAACAAGTTCTTCATTTGACAATTCGACAATGGATCTATAATAACGATTATCGCAGCAGAATTAGAGTGGAGATGAATCGTTGGGGTGGAGGTAGCGGCAGGTTTCTAGTCGACACTTTCACGACAGTAGAATCGGCAAGGATTACGTGTAAGTTGCGAATAAAAGACACCATAACTGCGACTTCAGTCAAGGCGTTGCAAGAACCAACGATGTTGCGACTGATGAGAGCAGACATAGCCACAGCAGCTTGGGAGACTGATGGAGAACGCATAGTAAAATAAAATGGATAGAATAGGACGAAATTTAATATTTTTAGTGTTCTCGTGTATAACATTCTACATCGCTATCACATCCTCCACCGTTGTTAACAGTAAGTTTTTTGTGTCTTCACGTACGTAATAAAATAGCAAGTTCATTTGACAACACCTCAATGGATATGACAACTACTTCAGAAGGAACAAGAGAGGACGACAACAATGGATATTGGGGTGGGGGACGGCGTGATATTTCTAGCCAATTTGGGGGGGCAGATTCAGCGGGATTTACTTTTAAGTGTCGGAAACAAGGGGCATCATGATTGTGATGTGACTGGCGATAACATTAACGTTATTGCGACTGATAGCGGCGGGCAAGGCTAGAGAATCGTGGGAGACGGATGGAGAGTAGAGAATGAAATTAAAAGGGCCATAATGGAAAATGTGCACTAATTATTAAATCTTGCGACATTCTACATCGTTTTCTCATCTGCCACGGTTCCGTGACATCGCTCGTGAGTTTTTGCCAACTAAATAAAATACCAATCTCGTTCAACGAAATCCCCAAGGATATGATCACAATTGTCGCAGCAGGAATAAGAATAAACATTACGGTAATAGTGAGCCGTGTGGTGAGAAAGGGGACAAATTCCCGGCAGACTTTCACTACAGCACAAACAGCATCAGCATTGCTACGACTGACGGCGGCGGCTGACTAGGTACCGGGAGACGGCTGGAGAGCACAGCTCCAAATAAAATGGAGAGAATTGAAAGACATTTGATATTCTAATTTCTTCGACATGTGACACTTTATCGCCACCCCATCCCTAACATTTTCAACAGTGGTCTTTTCGTCTCTTCGCCTACGTAAGAAAACAGCAACGTCATTGGACAGTGTCCCTATGGATATGACGATAATTTTCACAGCAGGAATAGGAAATAAGAGAGGAGTATAACAACTGTGAGCTTTGCGGTGATGACGAGTGATGGCGGCGGTAGCCGTGGTCGGGCAAGCGTCGGAGGGGGATGTAGAGAACAGTATGAAATAAAATGAATAGAATTGAAAGAAATTTAATATGCTAATTTCCTCGACTTGTGACTCACTTCATCGCTATCCAAACCTCCATCTTTCTCAACAGTAATCTTTGTATGTTTTTGCCATCATAATGAAACAGCAATGTCAATCACCAAACTCCCTACGAATATGACGTCGTAATCGCAGAAGGAATGAGAATGGAGATTAGTGAGCCTTGTGATACCGGCTGCAGATTTCAGGCCAACTTCCTCGACAGCCCACACAGCAGCAGCGGTGGTGGCTGCACCAACGTCGCAACGACTGATGGCGGGGCCGTGGCTGTGGCAGGTGGGAGACGGATAGCGAGCAAAGTTGGAAATAAAACGTATAAAATGGAAATAAATTTAATATGCTAATTTCTTCGACTTGCGATACACTACATCGCTATCCCAACCTCCACCTTTCTCATCAGTCATCTATTCATGGTTTTGTCATCGTAATGAAACAGCCATCGTAATGAAACAGCAACGTCATTCACAAAACTCCATATGAATATGACGATAATTATCTCAGCAGGAATGAGAGTGGAGATTAGTGAGCCTTGTGCTGATACCGGCTGCAGATTTCGAGATCGAGAGATCGCTATCCAAAACTCCACCTTTCACAACAGTCATCTTTGTATGTTTTTGCCATCATAATGAAACAGCAATGTCAATCACCAAACTCCCTACGAATATGACGTCGTAATCGCAGAAGGAATGAGAATGGAGATTAGTGAGCCTTGTGGTGATACCGGCTGCAGATTTCTGGCCGACTTCCACGACAGCCCACACAGCCCCAGCGGCGGTGGCTGCACCATCGCAATGACTGACGGCGGGGCCGCGGCCGGGGCAGGTGGGAGACGGATAGCGAGCAAAGTTGGAAATAAAGCGGATAAAATGGAAATAAATTTAATATGCTAATTTGTTCGACTAGCGATAAACTTCCTTTCTAAAAGTCATCTTTTCATGTTTTTGCCATCGTAATGCAACAGCAACGTCATTCCCAAAACTCCATATGAATATGACGATAATTATCTCAGCAGGAATGAGAGTGGAGATTAGTGAGCCTTGTGTTGATACCGGCTGCAGATTTCTGGCCGGCTTCCACGACAGCCCACACAGCAGCAGCGGCAGTGGCAGCACCAGCCCATCGCAACGACTGATGGCGGGGCCGCGGCCGTGGCCGGGCGGTGCGGGAGACGGATGGCGCGCGCGCGTGCGGGGGTGGGAGAGCGCGTGAGCGTGCGCGTGCTGACGGATGGCCGCGGGCCGCCGCGAGGGAACCTCGCCAACAGGCGCGGCGCGGCGGCGGCGGTGGCGCGCGCTCGTGCGCGAAGCCCTCGCCCGCTCCGCAAACCGCTGCCGGCCACCGGCGAGCGGGCACGCGCCCGCCGCACGGAATTAGAAACGCAACCGCGGTTCGGCTGGGTTGCCGTGCTCTGACAACCAAAGTATTTTTATACTCTTATGCTTCCCTTTAGTTTTTATTGGTTGTCTGTCATAATTGTATAAAGAAAAAAATTCATTTATTATAGACAATGATGTGGCATCTAGTATCATTCAATTCATATAAGAATGGAGACGAACAGTTTTCTGAAACGTTGTATGATCTTAAATTTTATTTTATGAACTGAATGATACTGGATTCCACATGATTGTCCATAAGAAATGGAACATTTTCTTTTACGTCCCATTTAGATGAGGGTTAACAAGGGAATAATTATGTCCTACAATTTTTTTTTGTATTCCAGCATTATAAATGACCTTTTCTGTTGCACGAAATCGTTCATATTTACGACACAATCGATCGATGACGTATTAGATTTAACGAATGATTGCGTCATCACACGATCAGCCAATCACAGTGAAAGAATCGGGGGGGGGGGTCCAGTGGTAAACGGAACAGCGACCACCGTTTTCTCGCACGGACGTCAACTACTCGAGACATCACAGGAATGTTGTTTCGTAAAATTAAGTTTGATTCTCTTATAAATTTATAATGCTGTCATACAAAAAAAATAGCGTGTGCAACTCGATTATAATGTTGCTTTATAAACTAATTTTATAAACTTATATTATCTTTTCTTATATTCATAAATGTGAGGTGGCAGTAGAATAAGCACATCAATGAATATTAAAAACATGATTTGTATCTATAATCTATTATTTAAGTCTATTGATTCTCAGGAGACAAAAATAGACATTTGGGGCGCTCAGGATAATAACGGCAGATCCCAACCGACCTAGCATTTCAGTTAGAAGTACGACGGTAAACTCAAGCAGTATACCTATCATATGCTGATATATCAAATTAATTCGAGTATGACAAAACATTCAAATCTCACTTTCAAAAATTTCGCAGCAGGGAAAGTGAACGAGAATGAAAACAGAAAAAGTAATTTTTCTCAAAACGAACTTCGGTTGGGATCTGCCGTTACTATTCTGATCATTTTCTTTCGAAATATGCGTTCATAAACATCACTTGTAAAGTATTATAATATTTTTCGCGGGTACTTTAAACAGATATAATAATTATTCCCATTTTGGGTTAACCCTTATTTCCCGATATCTCCCTTCTTAGAAACGGAGATTTCGTCCTTCGATTAATATAACACTGATTTGGGGAATCGCGCCATTCGATGCCTTTCTCTTGTTCATGAAGAGGTCCGTGTAGTTAGCTCTAGTATGCAGCGCAATGTCGGCCGCATCCTCTAACACTGCTACCGTAATCGTATTCACAAGAACGATGTCAGGTGAAACAGATTATTTCGAAATGCTGTTTTATTTATTATTATTTAATAATTTGGTGTTCTTGATATTAGTCTTAACTAGGATAATCCAGAAAGTTGTGTTATTGTTTTTATTTTCTCTCTGAAAACGTTTATGATTCGCGAAATGTTTTTGCAATTTTTTTTAATTTTAGAAAATCAAGTTTCAAAACCTTTTAAAAAAACTTGGTTTGTACACAATAATTTAAAGATTTTATTTGTCTTTGTTTTTGAAGAAGTTATTTTTTAACAAATAAAAATGCTTTCAGAAACTAGTTTGATCGTTTAACCCCTTTACTAGGTTATACATTTATTTTAAACTGTTTAAACGTCCGTGTCTCACAGGCGTCGATTAAATCGGCACTAAGCCCCAAAAAGAGAGCGTGGGGTGCCAATAACTTCCTATAAATTATCCTAAACATTTTGAAATTTTCTTATCACATACGTACTTCATTATTTATCTCCATTTTAAAAGAATTAGAATCTGGCAGCAAGATAATAAACTCGTATTAATGTTCTTCAAAACTCCCTCAGTCCCTCAAAACAGCAAAATGAAGCAAACAATGAAATAATTTCTACACTGCTAGGTGACTCGAGTTCCAATTATTGTCTTGTTTTCTTCTTCTTTTTAGAGACAACGAAATGATCTGATGTGGTTGGGAGAACTGTTCAGGGCTAACCCATCCCCTGCCGCCGCGCTCGCCTGCCAAAGCAAATAGCGCTCTCCCCAAGCGCCTTCGTAATCGAACTCGGAGGCGAGCCGCGAGCGTTTCGTGTAACACGCGAAAATACTATTCAACCAACTTCTCCAATACACGAATGTGTAGAATCTGCGAACTCTAAAAGATAAGCATTACATG
Source organism: Acheta domesticus (assembly GCA_031308135.1). NCBI lineage: Eukaryota > Metazoa > Arthropoda > Insecta > Orthoptera > Gryllidae > Acheta > Acheta domesticus. Next base: position 49,025,485 of record JAHLJT010009436.1, read on the forward strand.
TTACCGCTGAGAGGTGTCGTAAGGCTCATTTCCAACGCCTTCTGAAAGCATTATCCTTGATGAAATGAGTTTCGGCACGGAAACTATAGATGGCACAGGCGTCGGATACAACGAAAAGAACTAAAAAAGGTGAGAGCAATGAACTTCAGGCGATCGCTGAGAACGACGGACGGGAACTCGGTAGATTAACTTCATGTGCATCACATTTCTTCCAAACAAGGATGTTTCTCTGGCACGATCAAGTGATAAATCTTCATGTTGGTTGTGTAAAATTAACTTACCCTGCACCATTTTACGAGTAAATAATTGACTTAGTTACTGAGGTCATCACTGTAATGTACTTTGATTATTCTCGACATTGACAGCAGTAACAAGATTATAATTAGATTTTATAGTACTTTAGAAACATTGGAAAATTGTCGTGTTCACGAATATTAACTTCTGAAATAGCACCAATAGCGTTTAACAATACATCTAGTATCCTCCAATCAAGACTATGTATTTAAAAAAATTAATACTCTTCCTATCCAAGTTTTGTTACCACTTCTTTCTACTGGCCAATAATAAGTTTCAAAATTAATACATCAGTCGTAGGAGGTTATGTAGCGGAAGTAGTAGGTTGAAACAAGAAAATATTAAAGTGTTGAATGAAAAACATTATTATAATTAATACTCGAGGCATTCTGAAACTTTTGGATTTAATTTAATTCGTTGAACTTTTTTTTTAAATATCACTCTGGCATTGGACTTTTTTTAAATATTGTGAATAGCCAGAAAACTCACGGTATTTATTATAGGATTCCACGCTTCATGTCAAAGCGTTATTCTTGTTACGAAGGGATTGTATGTACACAGAACGTTTAAAGGTTTTACTGATCTTATTTATAAAAACCCTTGAAATACTGGATTGTCGAACAAGAAGAAATAAATTTTTAAAAAATAAAAAAAATCATTAAAACCCCAAAGAGCATACGTTGTTTTGATAACCAATCAACAAGTGTAGGATTCCAAGCTTAATTCAAAGCGTTTGTCTTTTGCGGAGCACGGCCCCGGATACATTACATGCGAGAGGTATGGAGAGGGCATTGAAAGCCGTGATTCCGTGGGAAGGTTGAAATAACCACTCTCTCAAAAGATGCCGTTCTGAACACACGTAAGCAATCGGTGCGTGGCGATTGTTTGTCTTAGTATAGAATGGGGTATTAGTAAATGATAGAGAGGAGGATAAATGATGATTAGTTTTGATAGCTTAGCATTGTGCAGAGTAAAGTTCGAAGGTGTTATTCGCATTGAATTTAATTGTGATTTTTGTTGATGTAATTTTGGATTTGAATGCCGTATTTCCGAACTCCGTATTTCGAAAGGATTAATGTTGATATTAATAAAGGATTAATATTGATAAAGTGGAGGAAGTAATCTCTTTATGATATCCATAAGACTGTAAATAGTATCAAAATGTATTAATATTAATACGAGTAGAAGTAGGTATATCTCAAATGGCTGCCTAAGTGGATAGTGAAGATAAAGATTAGATTTTAAATAATAGCTGGAATATCACAAATGTTGCCCAACGTGGGGCACAAAAAAAGTTAATTAATAATTAAAATAAGTGGAATATCTCAATATATTCTTAAAGTTGATAGAATAGCTCTACAGAATTGGTAGAATTGTTAATACGTCGGCTGCAAATAGTCGCGCAGGTGTTTCACCCGAAGCACAGCCGGGGCCAGTCGCGTCCGCGAATTAATTTAATAGAAATTATTGAAACCTACGAAGTACGAATCAAATAGTCGAGGACATTCCGAGAACATTTGTAATCTATTCTAACGATAGGCAAAAGCGCGATAATAGGGGGATCGAGGACATCCCATTGGCAATATCGAGTCCGAAGACATCGGAGAAGAACATCTGAGATGTATTGTCGTAAGCTTTCGAACTTTATTCAAAATCATACTGTACTTTAATTTTTGTACAGAAGAAAAGTTAAGCATTTCATTCATGTGCTCAATAGGATTTTGTAAGAACGTCAGAATAAATGTTAAATTTTATTTTTGAGAAAATAAATGTCTCAATTTATAGTAGTTGCCATCAATTTAATAGTTAGTTGTTAATCCACAGAGCTTCTAGGAATCTTAATTCTGTATAGAATTACTCTTCCACGTGCAATAGGTCAGGTGAAAAATGTTGTACGTCGAAACCCATGATTGGATTTAAAAATGAAGTTAATATAATAATATTTTAATAATGAGAGAATTCGTGAGCAAAACAGGGCAACGAAAGAAATAATAATATTGATAAAGCGGAGGAAGTAATCCCTTTATGATATCCATAAGACTGTAAATAGTATCAACATTTATTAATATTAATACGAATAGAAGTAGGTATATCTCAAATGGCTGCCTAAATGGATAGTGAAGGTAAAGATTAGATTTTAAATAATAGCAGGAATATCACAAATGTTGCCAATTGCGGGGCACAAAAAAGTTAATTAATAATTAAAATAAGTGGAATATCTCATTATATTCTTGAAGTTGATATGAATACCAGAAAAAAAATGAAATGGAGTGAAAGAAGAGCGATTTGAATAAGATGGAAAAGCATAAGCTACGTGTGATTGATTAATAGTTTTGTTTGTGAGAATGAAACGAAAATATTACAGGATAGCGCCGAGATATAAACACAGTGTAAGATATATAGGTGTGTCAACTTGCCGCCTTTTGGACAAAATTTTTGAAGCCAGTTTGAGGCTAGTTCCTCGCTTATCCGTACGGTGCGCACGATCGAGTTGAACAATCATAATGGCGTCTCGCGATTTAGTGGCTTCCACCAGAGGTTACAAAGCTATTAAATGGATCACCATCTTGTCCCAAAAATGCCCAAGTCGTTCGCAGCTCTTACATAGCGAGAACTGTGAGAACTAGCCTCACATTAGCTTCAGTTTTAGACCGGGAGTGAACCCACCTATATCTCTTACACCGTGATACAAAGCAAGTGATGTTACTCGGAATATGACATAAGAGGAGAGACGGAGAAGAGCGAGATTACCCAAAACGGGGAACGAGGCCGGGTAGAAGACTTTGCTACTAATTTAATATAGGAGAAAGAACTGGTGGGCTTCAGTACTGACTAAAATAATATGGGTCTTATGGAACGGAACAAAGCAAACCAACAGAACAAGAGAGCGATGGGAGAAGTGGGAAGGGACGAAATGGACGAATAGAGGATGAGAGAGAATAAGCAAAGGAATAGAAGATACGTATAAAATGAATTTCTGTTGACAGTAAGCTCATAACAGAGCAGACAGGCAACTATGTGTCAGAAAAAACAACAGGGCCTATGATGACTAAGCTGCGGATTTCTACTTATTTGCCTATTTTTATCCTGCAATTAAAATCGCAGTATTTTAGGTTACTTATTCAATTTGCAGCATTAGGTGTATTCAAATATAATACTACTAATGTCTCAAAATGAATAGGTAACCTAAAATACTGCCTTTTTAATTGAAGAATAAAAAATGGCAAATAGGCAAAAATCCGCAGCTTAATGATGACCCAGCCCAATAAAAATGCTTCAGAAGACAAAATTCGATAAAAAGCGAGGAAACAATACGAAAGAATGCTGAACGGTGAACAAAACTAACAGGAGGAGAAAGATCTAGGAGACAGAAGAATGCGATAAAGTGAAGTATGTGGAAGCAACGTGAGGTCTCAGTGAGGAGCAGAGGCGTAGCGCGGGTGCCAGCCGCTCGGGGCAGAGGAAAATCACCGCCTCCTTGTATTGGTATTTCAATTTAAAAGACTAAAATATACAATAATTCTAAAGAACTTTTCGGCAAGAAAAATCATAATTATATCGTCGATCCGGTGGCTGAGATCGCTAAGCCAGCAGTGTCGAAGGGTTGCGGATTTGATTCACGCCTCGGACATGATTGTATGTGTTCGTCCTTTCACCCCCTATCATCACCATATCATTTCATCCTCATACTATAACGTTAAATCCTTAGTGGTCGCTAATGACCTAGATGTTGATGCGACCTTAAATAACAAAACAAAATCATCATTGATGTGTGTTGTATATGGTTCAAATAAAAAAGACATGTGTATATATTTTAGAATATAAAAACACAGGCCAACAAAAAACGGGATTCAAAAAACTTTTTAAATCTTAATTGCTGATTTTTATAGTTTTTCGGGTGCTGAATCCGCATCTGAACTCTATTTCTTTCAATCACCCAGAGTTTGGTCAGAATTTGAACTATTAAGATATGGTAAAATATGCTTTATATGCTAATAAAGTGAAAAATGAACGTCCTTTAAAATACCAACTGAACTTTATTTAAACGTAGAAGATGGCTTTATATTCGTAACATTACATTCTCAAAGTCTTTATGTGTCCATTGACTATATTTTCGTTATCTCTTTTCTTTAAAGCCCCTGACATACAGCTTGTTCTCCTCTACGCCGCCGTTTGCTGACTCTCGGTGAATTGACCAACAGTAATCTCCCATCATATTGGTGTTCCAGCGTCCCTGATAACGTTTTTCCATCACTTTCAGATCTTAATGAAAGTGCTCATCTTGTTCTTCACTTACATCACCTAAATCCTCCGGAAAGAATTGTAAATTACTGTTTAAGAAGTAAACCTTGAGCCTCATTACACATCTCAATTTCTTCATATCTTTGAGCATATTTGCAAGATATCTTTGAGCATATTGCTTGATAATATTGGTCATTTTGTGGGCTAGGAACTTATTAACAACTTAATTAAAAACACTCTACGCTTCATTTTCACTTTCTGTCAAATGTAGTTCAAATTGGGTATCAAACACCACTTTTCTAATATCAGCCCTCTTTTAATAATTTTGCCTTCATTTAATAATATTTATAATTCATATTAATAATATATTAAATGAAAGTATCCTCTTTTAATAATTTTGCTGCAGAGAAATTGCGTAAACTTTTCACAAAAGTACTTGAAACACTGCTCATCTTTATGTAAGGCAATTGCTTCACGAGACCTAATTTTATGTGCAATGGAGGCAGGAGAACCTTGTGTTGATCCACCACATGTTCCTGTTGAATGTTCGTTTCCCCCGGGTTTAAAGATTTGGTTACAGGCCAATTCTTCCTAGACTAATGCTAATCTTGTACCATACTATTCCATTCACATAGTAAATATGGGAATTTATAACTTCTTGCATCTCATTGATATCTAAATACTCAGAGCAGCATTTACCTAGCTATACAAATAAAATGTTAAAATGTGAACAAATGGTGGGTGATACGGAATTTTTATTGTTATTGTTGGAATCAGCACACTTAAACTGATAAGAATTAGGTTAACACCCACTAAAAGTTTTTTGGTCGTTGGCCTGTGTAATCATTGTATATCAGTAATGAAAGTAATGAAAGATGAAAGTAATGAAAGATTCTGTGCTCATTTCAATTGATTCGAATCGTAGCTACGATTAGGTGCGAGAAAAATATGAAATATAATGGTTTAAATTTTTATAAGATATTAATATTACTATTATTACTATCATAGTCATCCGACTCTCGTGGAAGACGGACGCAGGATACAGTGGTGCGAGTGAAATACATTGAATTTGTGTGTTATATAAGTTGTGTGCGTATAGTAGGCTTATATAAAGTTACAAAACGTTTCTAAAACTAAAGTACTACAAAAATGAAGTGCAACACATGCCAGGATGTAATGGATGGGGAAGAAATCAAGTGCAAAGGGTGTAAAGGTAACTACCATCATGGCTGCTCCATATCAGAAACCACGTGGAGAGCAAAATCTAAAGATATGAAAGCAGCATGGAGGTGCGTCGCGTGTAGGGACAAAAAGAAAGAGCAACCTAGGTCCCAACACGCTGTCAATAATAATATTAATACGGATTTAAACAGCATTGAAAAAGAACTGGAAGAATGTGAACCATCGGTGAAACAACTGTTACAGAATTTTCTACAATCTGTCTTTTCATGTCGGACAAATTCGACGAAATGTGCAGTGTAATGGCGGGCATAAAAACTGAAAATGCGAATTTGAAAGACGAAGTGCAAAATCTTAAAAAAGTGTTCAGTAATAAAAACAGTCAACTAGAAGTATTGTCCAGTAAAGTTAATAACCTTGAACAACATAAAAAAAGAAAGTTAGTAAAAATTCACGGCGTCGAGAATTTGAAGAATGTGAGCCCGGAGGAACAACTAGCGCAAATTCAAAACGTAATAGGAGTGAGTGATGTGTGTATTAAAAATGTGCAACGTATGAACACAAGTCGATCCACGATATTGCTAGTGAAAGTGCAGGACGAAAAAGAAAGAAATGACTTTATCGCCAAAGGCAAGTCGTGGTGGTACAATCCGTCTGTAGAGGAGAAGACCACAACAAGAAGACTGTTTTTCAATGAATCCCTAATTCCGGAGTATAGGGCTCTCTTCAGAGAAGCCAGAATTGAAGGGAAAACTGCAGGATTCAAGTATGTATGGGTTAAACATGGTAAAATTCTAATTAGGAAAGCTGATGAAAGTGTTCATTGTATAAATTCCTCTAGTGATCTAGAAAAGTTAATATAAGTTTTAATTAATGTCTAGTAGCATGAACTAAATCCAAATCATGGGCTGGAACAACTTCACTCCAAATAATTCTCAAATTAAATACAAAAAATGTAATGATATAAATCAATGGGAAATACACAAAAATGACTGCGCAGGTAATAAAGGACTAAGTGTGCTTCACTTGAACATTAAATCCATAAGAAAATATTTTGATCAGTTATTAATCCTAACAAATGAGAGCTTCTTTGATATCATATGTTTAACTGAAGTTAATATTCAAGAATATGAAGCAAGTCAATATGATATTAAAAACTACAACCGTGTCTATAAGCTACGAAATAACAGAGGAGGAGGAGTAATAGTATATTATAAAAACAAAATGGTATTTAATGAGATTACTAACTCATCAAAAAACTTTGAAAATGTAACAGGCACTCTCAGTTACTCAAATAAAAACATATCCATAGATTTAATATGCTTATATAGACCTCCTAATATGAGAAAAGTTGAATTCATTAGTGAACTTGAAACCCTTATCAACAGCTATAATAGTCATACATTAGTAGTCATTGGTGATATGAATATAAATGTTTTAAATAAGAGTCTGTATGGTGTAGCTGATTATGAAGGTATGATGTGTAGTAAGGGGCTAGTCAATACAATTGAATCAGCTACAAGGGAAGAAATTAGAGACGGAGTATTATGTTCTTCTCTATTGGATCATGTATACATACGATCAAAAGCTAATGAAATTAAATCAGCAGTAATACCAGTTAAAATTTCTGACCACTATCCCACACTCCTCCACATTAACTTTAATAATAATATATATAATGACACTGCATGTAGCCAAGATTGACAAATAATCAAGTACGATGATGAGAACATTCAAAAAGCTATCAAAAGACATGATTGGGAGAAATGTAAAAATAATAATGTTAATGTTTTCTGTAATGAAGTAATTGTCAGTTGTAATAATATCTATGATTGTAATATTAAATATTTGGAAATTGTGAAAGAGACCAAAAAGATTCAACAGAATAGGAATAATAAAGGGTGGATCACAAATGATCTAATCAGTAAAATGAAAGAAAGAGACAGGCTGTTTAGAAAATGGAAATCTAACCCCAAAAATGATGGTTACAGGCTGTCATATACAAAATTTAGAAACAGACTAAACAATGAAATTCGTAAAGCCAAAACTAAATTCTATAAAGAAAAATTTGAAAATAAAGCAAATAAATGTAAAGAATTGTGGTGTGAACTTAACAATGTGTTAAACAGGAAAAAGGATAAAGATGGAGATGAAAAGATAATCAGGGCTATAGGTAAAAATAAAAGTACTTACTCCATCGCTAATGAATTTGCTGACCAATTTTTAAAGCAGGTTGAGGAAACTATTTCAGAAAATAGGTCACTACAACTAGATATTCTGAAAGACACAAGTGCAAACAAGGGTATTACTAGCCTTTATATACCATTTGCTAATATAACAACAGTTGAAAAAATGATTAAAGAAATTAACATCAATAAATCTGCTGGTTATGACAGAATCAGGGCCCGTGATATACAAAATAATGTTAATATTTTTAGTGTGATAATGACTGATCTACTCAACACTACCATTAGAACTGGGGTGTTCCCAGAATCCATGAAAACTGCAGTAGTTAGACCAATATTTAAAAAAGGTGATGCCTCTCAATTAATAAATTATCGCCCAATCTCAATTTTACCCGTAATTGAGAAGATATTAGAGAAATACTTAGTTGACAGACTGAATAAGTATCTTATGGAAAACAATATCATTAATGAGAATCAATATGGTTTTTAAAAGGGAAAGGGAACTGAGCAATTGCTTAATAAAGTAAGTAATCATATGTTTGAGCAACTAAACAAGGGGCTAGGTGTAATCTCCATATTTATAGACTAAAGTAAAGCATTTGATACAGTGGATCATAAAATTCTAATTAACAGAATGAATGAAATAGATGTAGAAGGCAAATTTCTCAAACTCTTTGAAAGCTACCTATCATGCAGAAAATTTGAAGTAAAAGTTTGTAATGCACAAAGTGACATTAAAAACCTGAGATATGGGGTCCCACAGGGAAGCCAACTAGGGCCAATACTCTTCATAATATATGTGAACAACATATTTAAGGTTACAAGAGTGTAAACTTTACATGTATGCTGATGATGCAATTTTATTGTATTCACACAGAGATATTAAAGTATGCCAAAAAAATGTTCAAAAGGATCTGAATTCCCTACTAAAATGGTCGTACAATAATAACCTGTTTGTGAATCCAAACAAGACTAGGTTAATGTACTTTAAAACACATATGACCAATAAGCTACTGACTCACAATATAATAGCACATAATCAAAAATGCCTAAATAATCATCTCTCAGAAAATTGCTCCTGTCCTAAACTAAATTCTTCAATGGAGTATAACTATCTAGGAATTATATTTGATCCTTATCTAAAATTTGATAAGCACATTAACCTTGTTTTTGAAAAAATAAAAAGAATTTTTGGTTGCCTATTTGCAGCTAAACCATATTTAAATCAAAATGTAATGATATTGCTGTATAAGTCACTGATTGAATCAATACTAAGATATGGAGTAAATATATGGGGAGGGACTAGCTTTAATCATCTATCTAGCCTTATAAACTTTCAGAGTAGAATACTGAAAAATATCGTTGGAGACAGTACGATGACTATAAAAGAGGCTATAAAAGAATACAACACTCTCACCCCAATAGGTTTCTATAAGTTGTACCATCTATTGAATCATTTCAATAACCAAGAGTATAGACAAAGGGAAGAACATGAACATCTGACGAGGAGAAAAAAATATATTATACCATTAACTTATAACAAATATGACGAAAGATCTCTAAAATACATAGTGCCCAAACTATATAACGAAATTCCACCACATCTAGATACTCTAAAGTCTTTCAATAAATTTAAAAAAGAATCTAAATCGTGGCTACAAAACTCAATGTAATCTTCAAATGTTAATTAAAGACATGTTAATTAACGTATTACCCTGGTAGAAAAAAAAATCTATAAATGACCTGAAGTATAATGTACACATGTATTAAAATTAGAAAAAGAAATTTATTAGTATAATTATCTAGTGAATGTACTGTACCCAATAGTTAATTGTAATTGAAGCAATGCAAATGTTATGTTAAATCAAAATGCCTCTATAATATAACTCGATTTTCTATCCTAATATTGTAACACAATTATTTTCTTGTAATTGTCGTGTCATAAAGTATCATAATGCATTGTCTGGTAGACACTGAAATATTTCCTTGAAATTGTTCTTTATAAATATGTTTATATCTGTATTATAAGACTTCAAAATGTATATATAAAAAAATGCATGTAACTGTACTATATATCATATGTATGTGGTAATGAAAATAGTAATTCCAAAAAAAGGGAACCTAATGATAAGTCCCTGGACTTATTAGGACCCACAACCAATTGAAAAAATGAAGAATTATTCTATTCTATTCTATTACTAATATTACTATTATTACTATTATTATTATTATTTGTGAAATTTTGCCACCCCCTGAAAGTCCCGGCCGGGGCGGGTCGTCCCTACCGTCCCACTCCGCCTCGCCACTGATGAGGCGGGGGACGACGCACATAGAGCGGGAGAGCACAGCGCGGCGCGGTGCGGCGCGTGGCTGTGCCGTTGGGAGCGCGAGAGCGGCGGTCAAGTAGCGCTGCGTTGAGAGCTCCTCCGCCGCGCCGCGCCGCGCCACCCGCCTCCCGACCGCCCTTTGTCAACACAGACGGCTCACGGCTGTTTGTTTACTCCGAGCGAGCGCTGAGAGGCCCTCGCCTTCCAATACATTCGAATTGCACGGCTTCTTGGTAACTCTTACATTAAATGCCGCTTGCGAATTGAGTAAAGTGGTTTCTATTTCGGCGCAGTTTAAATTACCAACGGAAACGGACTTATCTGGAACAAATGTAATTCATTAACAAGAGCGAAGTTCAAACTTTCGGAAGTCGTAATGGAATAGGAATATGTCGTGTTGGAGAAGGTTTGCCGAACGTGTTAAATCGTCAATCGTGTTTCGAAATGTCAACAGCCACCAGTCGAAAATAATTTCATCAGCGCAGCGGTCAGAAATCAGTTTATCTCTGTCGATTCGATTCGAAACACGAGGAAGGACGTAGTTGTTTAATATCATCAGAGATACGAAGGGAAAGAGCTACAGTGGTATGTTCATGAGTTTAGTACGAACGTCAATGGATGAAACTGCCCCTCCCCTGTCAACTTCCTGGACGAGATAAGAAAAACCGAAAATACTGTGTGTGTGTGTGTGTGTGTGTACCGTATGTTCCCATAAAATTATTAAACACGCATTTTTCATTTTTAGAATTGATGTGTAATTGACGATAAAAACTCATTTTGAACGTTTTTGCTTATTTTGAGTTTGTTGATTATAGCGTTGTCTATCACGAAACGGAAAAAACGGTAGATGCAAAAGTTATATATTGTTCCCAGAGAATCCGAATCTACAATAAAAATGGGAGTTCCCATTTAACTTTTTTTTTATTTTTTCCCACCTCCAACTCGAGGGGTAAGGATGGGGGATCGAGTTTGGTATCACTGAATGGGCCCCGCCGATACGAACAACTTTCATTACCCTATTTTTTCTTGATCCGATTTTCGAGACATTCCCAAAACCAATTTTAAAAGTGTAATACGCCAAAAGACACCACGGTATTCCACATGGGAATATGTGCATCAAGTGTGCGTTTATGTGAGATTATTCGCATACCGAATGTTGAGAATTCTAAAGACTAGACTTAGGGCAACGAATCAATAAATATAAATATTCCATGCTTAATGTCAGAGCGTCATGCTATTACGAGTTATCACGACCCAATGGTTATTAGGTGCAATAAATTTGAAGTAGGCTTTGGAAGTCGTGGTCAGGTAGCAAGTTAGAAATGCTCACTCTCACGAAAACGGTGCAGCTGACAGCACCTAATTAATTCATGTGTTTCGATGTTAGTTTTCAGTGAGATTTACAGAATAGCGAGGTGAATATTTGATGGTTAATTTTAAAGATCGGCATGGTGTAGAGCCAACGTTCGAAAGGTTATTAATTTTAAATTGTAATTGTGATTTTTGTTTCTTGTGTTAAAGTAATTTGTTTGATTTAAGTTAGATAGACTTTCTATTTTCCTTTACTCTGATTTATGTTAGGATAGAATCTGTTAAGAAATATCTGGGAAGAAATATCTTAAGTTAATTGAAATAAATAGTCGCGTGTAGAGGTTTCACCCGAAACCTAGCGGGTGTCAGTCGTGTCACAATATAATTGAGAAATCCATTAAATTACATGAAGTATCTGATAGTCGGAGATATTCCGGGATTATTTTGGGAATTTATTCGGACGATAAGCAAAAACATAATAACAGGGGTACAGAAGATATCACATGGACGTAGAATCCAACTGAGAAGACATCCGAGAAGTTAATAGAAACTTTACGAGCATTATTTAGAAAAATCGTATGGTACATTCATGTCATTCAGACAAAAGTTCAATTACGCAATTCATGAGATGTCCAAAATTGTGAAAAAGTATCGAAATAAATGTTAATTTTTTTAGGAGAAAAGGTGATAATTCTTGTGGTTGCCAACAGTTCAATAGTAATTTTTTCATCCACAGAACTTCCAGTAATCGTGATTCTGTATAGAATTAGACGTACACATGCAGCAGGTAAGACTAGTAATGTATGTCCAAACCCATATTTGAAAGTAAAATCAGCAGAGTAATAGTACGACAATATCGAGAGAATCAATTAGCATAGCAAGGCAATGATAGAAATAATGGTATTCCTATTGTCAGTATAAAATGATAAGTCAACAATAACTCCCCATTTTGAAGTAAACTAATAAAATAATATGTAATATAAATAATTATTAATGAGAAAGTGAGATTCCACACAAATGGAACACAGTAAGGCAAATGTTACACGCTAGATGAAGAGAAAGAACGATTGTTGATTTTGGCACCCGAGTCGCACGATCAGGAACAACTGTTGGCAACAGGACGAAAAAAAAAACAAACGAACCAACAGATCTCCAACCTCACTTCAAAATCGTTATGTATTTTTTCGAAACGACAGTTAACGACAAAATAATTAAGTAAGAGAGATCGGGATCAACAGCACAGAGGGCCCAACCGTCCATTAGGTGCGCGGGACACGTCACCGAGCAGGCGGCCAGCGCGCCCGTGAGCAAGTGTCACCAAAAAGGAAGAGGGCGCGGGGCGGCGCTGCGGGCGCCCCTCGCGGCTTGGCGCTAATCCGTTTCCATGTCAATTAACCCTCGTCATCGCGCTCGCCGCCCGCAGCGCCACCGACGCCGCGCCGGGAACCACGGCCTCCGGGACTTCGCTCCCCGGCGGACGCCGCGCGCCGCTGGAGCACGTTGGCAGAAAACGTGCGGCAGAGGGGACAATTATTCTTTAAAAAATATTAGCTGCTTACAGTTACGGACGTCAGGAGGACGATAAATAGCAAATAACAGGCGCGTTTGGAGTTTGTAAATCAGACCCTGAACTCTCCTGAAAGACCAGGCGCCGCGCGTGGCCAGGGCACGTTGGCCGAAAACGTGCGGCAAAGGGAAGATTTGTTCTTTAAAAAATCTTAGCTGGTTACAGTTACAGATGTTAGGAGGACGATAAACAGCAAATAACTGACGCGGTTGGAGTTTGTAAATCAGGCCCTGAACTCTCCTGAAAGACCGGGCGCCGCGCACCGCAAGAGCACTGTGGCAGAAAACAATTTATAGTAATCGTATTAGCCCGTATAACATCCCATACAGAGCAAGGGCCTCCTACTTTTCAGAAAGATAGTAAAAGATTAACCTATTCTAATGCCTATTGTTCTTTACGATTTAGAGTCTTTTCCTTGAAACTTAAGCCAGAAAACGTTTAACAAAATTTTTCATGTTTTTCTCTCCTTTATATTCTTTTCATTAGGTTATACTTAAACACATTCACTTATCATTTAAAATTCAACAGTTTAGCTGTTCTCGTCTAAATGCTTTCCTCTTAACTTTTCTTTTAATTCGCCCTTAACTTAACACTTTCACTTATTACTGAGAATTTTCCATGTTTTTCTATTTCTTGCTGTTCTTGTCCGGAAGCTCCCTACTTCACTTCTTATTTCCTCTTTCAAACTCTTCTTTGGTTCCGTACTGTAGTTCTATAACTTCACCTTCGTCGTTCAGTCTTGCTACATACCTGCCCCATCTCCATTTCAGCTGGCTGTCTTGCTCTTCCTGTATTTCAGAGAGCATAAATCAATGGTTGCATGCGTAATACATTTTTGGAAAATTGCTTTGTATAAAAAATGTTTTTATATCAAATCAAACGAAAATAAGATGAATAAAATCAATTTATTAGAGGTCACTTTCCTCAAGAATTCACACAGTCTATTAATCTGGATTGTCGGGTTGGCAACACGTTGATATTTATTGAGCTTTGCAGTTTCTGTGACATCCGACGAAGGCAATAAAAAAAGATTTACATTTCCTGGTAAGGAGAGTCTGTTAGATGTCAAATTAAATTTACATAAGTGTGCACGAAGAAGTTTTTTAACCATTAAAATCATTTTCTTCGTTTCGAAAGGCAGTAGAATCTTTCCAGATATGGCAAAAATAATATAATATGGTAATATAGGGGTAATACCTGGCTCATTAATGATATTAGAGACTTTTTCTAATGTATTAATCCACCAACCAAAGATATCGAATACTTTTAATACTCGTAGAATTATTGTATTTCAGATTGTCATTGATATATGCTGTTGATATATGTATTTGTTTAGAATGATGTTTATTAAAATAGTTTCAGATTACTGTTATATATTGCAACGCCCCCACGTAGGGAAGCCTTTGTAACCCCAGCTCCTGTCCGATGTAATCGCAACTTACCAGAGTTGGGTGCCGACTAGTTTCAACGGTAATGTGCGATGGCGATTCTAAAATTTAGCTTGAGAGGATGGACGAGGCTCGACTATTCATTATGGGACAATAACACATACTGTTGTTGATTTTGAATAATGAACTTTTAATTAAACTGTTGAATAATGATAATTTATCATTTTCATTGAAGAAATTAGAAAGAAACAATTAATTAATTTCCGTCGCGTGAGCTCAGCGATCGTTGCTTAGCGTCATTTTAAAGCGCATAAAGAAAAAGCAAAAAAAAAACAAATTTCACACATGTTTTTAAGATCAACAATCTTACTGGCTAGAATACAATTTTTACTTAGAAATATTTAATGGAGAAGATGGTCAAGCACGGCCTTTCGTCTCCGACAAGGAATTTATGCCCTGCAATAGCACAAAAAGTTTCCAGTTCAGTGGGTCGCCGTGAAAAGGCGATTGTCAAAGGGCCCTAGCTGGGCCGTACGTTTACAGCCACCGGAGCGGGCGCCGACTTCCCGGTGTGGATGATCGTGGCAGTCCATTCACTCACTGCAACAGCTGAACTGACGAAATTTCCCTCGTTCTCGTTCGTAATGCTGTCCAAGTTGTGTAGGCGGAAGTGACACTCCAGCGATCAGCCGAGAATAACTTTCTGTCAATTTCACCAATTTGTTGACTGATTGCGAGATGACGAATAGCGCGCTTAATTGCAAAGTCATCAGAACAAGACTTAGTGAACATACGCTCGTCCTACACTTAACGAGTTCTCTTATAATAATTATACGGGATTCACTTTCCCATGAATTTCGCTGAAGGCTGTTCGCCACATCAGGAAATAAAAGCAAAAAACAGCAAAGTAAAGTGAAGTTCCTTTTAACTTTGTCATAAAATCGCGTAAAGACGCTCTCCGTTCACGACATGTCCGTCTCCAACCGAGTCTTTTACCATAGTCCCTTCTCTTACAAGTTCAAAACATGTACCGCCCTCTCTCCCCTCTCCTATCTTTTCGAAAGCTTCTGGAACATTCTGCTTCTGGAGCAAAGCTTCTGGAAAATTTTCAAAAACGCGCTCTCTCTCTCTCTCTCCGGCGATGTTATACACTCTCTCTCTCTCTAGTAGGGTGGTCGTTTGGCCATGTAAAAATTTCCATTGTATTCCCTACGGGATTGCGCCGCCTCTAGCGCGTAGCCCTGTGCTCCCCCGCGGACGGCGTCGTGCCGGCGGGCGCTGGTCAACAGCATCTGCCCGTAGCGAATCACCCCTCTTTGCCCTCTCCTGCAAGAAAGGGCTCTGGTGCGAGCCTCTAACATGACTTAACATGCAGTGAAAAATTATCACAGAATTATCCAAATGTCCTCTGATTTCTCTGTACCGTCACTATATATATATATATATATATATATATATATATATATATATATATATATATATATGGGGCCCACGCGCCTTCACACGTTGTTCCTTCAACACACTTTCCTTCCTGGCACTATTTATGTATTATTTCCGTCCATCCCTCCCACACTGTCTATTCGGTGAACGCGCTTCTCATAAACACTATCTCCAGTCCTCGCCAAATGCTTCATCATCATTTACACCGACACGTGGCGAAACGCGCTTCCCGATTGATATTTCGCACTGGCTCAGTTCTTTACATTGCGAATCCCGGTTAGATGTTGAATATTGTTCATCGTATTCATCCACAAGCTGGTTGCCACTCTATCCACTGTCCGTTATCACTCTAAACGTCCCATCAGTTCCTCGATTTCTATCAAGATCACTCGAGCCAACGCATCCGCCCCGTCTCCTACTGAGTTCTCTTTCACACTCCTCTGCTACCCGGGGTGACCAAGCGCCCGCTCTCGCTCGCGCCCTCTCCTGACCCGTTCGTAACGGGTCAAGTGGCAACGGCATTAACTGCCGCGCCATTTGAACAGAGTCGGCCGCTGCTTCATTATGCTAAACGTATTATAATACTTCTATTATAATTGGTTTCAATATATATAATTGTTTTCTTGAACAAATGACAGCGTTGTTACAGTCGCAATATTGACACTTTCTTGTCCTCGAAACAAGTGACCGCTTGATTTTAATTATTCCGTGATATACGTAACACTTGGAAACTAGTTATACTACTTTTTTATTTATCAAACATTCGCTTCCTACAAAACTTCCATTCGTCAATTCTTAGAAAGCAACAATAATCTTTAACATAGTAAATTTTGTTCAGCCTTTTTCGATCTGTTATAAAGAGAAAAATATCTTTTGTAGCATTTCTGGTATACACAAATTGGCTATCAAATATATTTATGAATAATAAACCAAAATTAATTTATAATTCAGTTATTCAGCGACTCAATTTCATGCATTTCGCAATCGTTGAATAATTACACTCTGATGAGAAGCAACATTTCTATGCTCTTCTCAAAAATAATGAAAATGTCAATACGAATGTATTACGTATTCTTCACATTCATATGGACTTGTTAGTTAACAAGTAAACCAAGTTATTTGTTTCTAAATATATTATTCCAAATCAGCAAATATTTTGATTGTTATCCAGGCGACTATATAAAAGTATGCAAGCGACAGTTTCGGCAACGTATCCCTATCGCTTTCGTACAAAACGGAAAACGAAATCTTCCTAACGACTCCTCGTTATCGCAAATCTCTCGTCCGCCCCAAAGCGCCCGAAATCGTCTCCATCGCTCCACTCTCTTCCCTTTTCGCAGATTTTCCACCAATACAACTGCCTCACACTACCTCCTCGTGAATTCCATTTTCCCTTTCACCTGTGTAATTTCATAACACCGGTGGTGTATCCGTTTCAGTGTTTACGTATGTAGTAGACAGAAATCGATCATCACCTTACGGTGCTATTCAAATGCTGCTTAGTTACTTTGCCAAAGCTGCCAGTTTCATTGTTTTCTCGATAACATCGACATTCCAAATCCATCTCATCATCTCCTGACACAGTTACAGAGCAATATCAGAAGAACGCATTCGCTTTGCTAACACATTCCCCTACTAGGTTTACAGCCAACGTCATATCCACATTCAATACTAACAACAATTACCTTGAATACTGCGATCACAATTGCACAAATGGGCAAAATATACGACATTGGCTCTCATCAAATCCGCACCCGGCCTCCCCGCCGCCTGCCGAGCCCCGCATCGCCCGAGGGGGCGGCTGTTTTCCGCACTTACGCTCGCGCAGGGCGCCGGGGAAGTCCCGCGGGCGCGGGCGGGCGCGCGTAACGAGCGGCCTGCCAACCTAACAACGCTAAGTGATGGAACGGGGCGCCGGCCGCCACGGGGGTATTCAACTCGCGAGCGCGCGCGGGCGGGCGGACGCGCAAGCAGGCGGGCGGGCGGGTGGATGGCGGGGACGCGGCGCGAGAGGGCGTGATTAATTGATGGATGCCGTCTCCGCCGCCGCCGCCGCCGCCGCTGCCTCCGCCTTATCGCCGCCGGCGACGCGTCTCGTGCGGGAGCGGCGTTGCGATGCTAATTACGGGCAAAGCCGACTCCCGCGGGGCGCGCTGAAGGGGCTGCGACTGTCGTGGAGTGGCGCCGGCGGCGGAGGAGGAGGCGGCGGCGGCGGCGGAGGAGGCGGCGGCGGCGGCGGCGGCGGCGGCGGCGGCGGCGGCGGCGGTGGCGGTGGCGGTGGCGGAAGCGACGGCGGCGCAAGCGCTCCTGTTGGCGCTGGCACGAGTGACGCGCGCTGAATATTGCAGAGGGATCGTTGGTTGCCTGCTTTTTGAGAAGATAGTCCCAAAGGGCAGAACTAGGCTAAATGGATTATTCGGTTCGAAGTTTCATATAGGGGAACATGCAACAGAACTCCCGTTTATATTAATTTCTAACTCAATCATGACAGAATACATAGAACGGAACCAATATTACCTTTTTTAGAAACTCTAGAAGAGTATAAAACGGTCGAGATAACTTTTTTATTCAAAGATATGCCTTACTTAGTAAATAATTTTGTTGAAATGCATGAAAATATATGATGAGAAAACTCGCCCTTCAGAGCAGAATGGTCCTCTTCAACTTGCCAACAAGATAGCTTAGAAGAAGAAGAAGAAGAAGAAGAAGAAGAATGCGAATTCTTGATCAGCTAGTTTGAAATATAAACCTATCTAAATGCTGTTTAAATCCTCAATTTCACCGTTTCCCCTCATTTTTGTGGTTTAGAAAGAAATTTGGCAATCATTTCATTAATTTTTTCTATACAGCTACGAATTATTACATAATACTAGCTTATATAAAAACTAAGTATTTTACGTAGGTATTAAAAGTTTACTTGAATCTTTCATTTTAAGGCCGTTGACTATTTTCTGTTCTAATTCCAATATTCGAAAGCAGACAGACGTCAACACAAATATGTAGTTGTGCTACAATGTGATGCAATAGAATATGTATTATTCATACTTTTAAATGTATTTCAACACATACATTCAATTCTCCTTTAATTGAAAGTGGCTTCCGCAATATTATTGCAGCTTCCCCACTATTTGCGTTTTCCCGCGTTCAAACCAAATGAAATCACGAACAAACGTCATGACCGGAAGCCGATAACGACAAAATGCGCAAGAAGGTTTCCAGATTGCGAGACGCAGTGCGAGTCATTTCCCAGGAGGCCTTGCGGCGCAGGTGCCCGCGCAGAGCAAGCACCCTGTGCCACCCGACGCGCTGCGCAGGAGTTAAATGTTAAACGCTGCGCGATTGCTCCGAGCGGCTCTGCGCTGATGAAACATCCAGCACGACCCCCGACCCCATGATGGCCCTGCCACTCTCGGCCGGCTTCAAGGCATGGTCGTGGTCAGAAACAGTAGCAGATCCAGGGGAGGGCAGTATGGGGGCCATGCCTCTCCAAAAGGCCTAGGGTTTTCGTTTGTTACCTTTTTTATTTTTGTTATTTAAGGTCGCATTAACATCAAGGTCACTATAGCGACCGATTGGGTTTTAATGATATGGTATCTATGAGGACGAAACGATATAGTGATGATAGGGTGTGAAAGGACGAACACAAATATAACCATGCCCGAGGCGGGAATCGAACCCGCGATCCTTGGGTCCGAGATCGCTACGACACAACTGCTTTATCGATCTCGGCCACCGGCGATCCGCGTTACCTTTCTTTATGTGGCACAATTGATCGAAATATTTATATTAAAATTATTTAATTATTTACACAATATTGTGTATTATCATATATACACTACAAATATAATATACAATATAATAAATATGTTTATTATTTAACAAAAATATATGATGCTCCCACCAAATGATCGCCTGGATCCGCCCTTGTAAACACTGTTAACAATTAACGTATTTTAAACAAATAATATTTTAATCATTGACACTGGTTTTAAAATCAAACTTCTTAAGAAGAAAATAGTATTAATAGGCAGAATGTCATAAAAGCACTAAATATTTTATTCTCAAACTAATTTTAAATTAAAATACACACAATTAATGATAATGATAATAATAATAATAATAATAATAATAATAATAATAAATTTACTTAGTACATATTATTATTCATACGTTGAATTTAAAAATGATTTTTTCAATAGATTTTAAGAATTTCCTCACCTAATCCAAACATTCTTCCTTATCTCAAGCCACCCTTACTGCTACCTAGCTTCCTACTCATACATGCAAGTTACGCTGACCAACTCACGATCCTGCATTATTAATTCATCAAGTATCTTCATCAATCCTCGCAAACTTACTTTATATTTCATAAAAATAATGGCAAGTTTCGGACACGTTCAAGTAAACAAATAGTAAATATTTTAAATGTATACCAGCACCACAAGAGCTCAAAATCAACCGTCTTAGAACTAGTAAAGCACCTCATGAGCAGGGCAAACAATAGTTACGCACACACGGAACGCCCAATTGAAATATGTCAAAAAAGCTTTAATGGACTGGAACAATGCGGAACGAGAAGCATCTCAAACGCGAACGCAGGGAGAAAATGGGACTCAAGCCCAATTTGACCACCGCAAATCTCAAGTGGTTCGACCGGAAACTGACCCAGTCTCCCAGCAGTGGAAGGATAGGGGTCATACCACTATCCCACGCACAGCCCCACACCCCATTACATTTTTAAAGCACAATACTTCGTCTCGTCGCAAAACCGTTGTTTTTATTGTTCAGTTTTTAAGAAAAATAATGAACTTTGATTTAATTTTCTTTCATTAGTTCTGATCATTTGATTTAGTTGAGCCAAAGTAAGTGTGGCATAATATTACATTACACACACACGCGCGGACGAAGTTCAATGTACGGACAAATAGATGCTTCTAATTAAACATGTCCATCGAATCATCATACAAGAATGTAATGTGGAAATGTTATTTTATTAGCAAGATTTCTTTAAAGATCACAAGGTACTGTATATGTATGTATTTGGCATTTTGGGTCGATTGTCCCGATTACTTTGCGGACCAGCTAACGGTATCCCCCATGCCTGGACCTAGTTATCTCACGCTTGTGAATATCTCACGCTTGTGAGTAGTAAGAGACGTGTGGCGAACACAACGTATTCCCTTCTAGCGTAACTAGCAAATTCCGCCTATCTGAGCTTTCTTCGTCCCACAGCAACAGGAACGATTTTTAACGAACGCTACAACTCTATTTTCCCCCGACTGGGAATCGAACCCAGGATCGCATCACGGGAAGCTAGTACGCTGCACATGAGCCACCTTATGGCACATCGTAGATCAAATGTTTAGTTTTTGTAGTTACAGTATGAACATTAATTTCACTGACACACTACCAATTCAGTACACTTAAGATCTTAACTTTTTTATACTTTAAGGAGTTTTGTTTTGGTTGGAAGTTTCGCAAAGAGGCAGAGAGAAACAGCTTTCATGTTCAAGATGGATGGAAACTTTCGTAAAGAATCTTTCAATAGTGTGGTGACATGTCTTTGCTAAACTGTATTGCTGTATTGGCTGAATCACATACAGTGCCTATCATTCTTAGCTATTTCGATCTCTAATGCTTCCCATCATTCTCACTCACCAATTATTGCCTCTTTCAATAATTTTTCTCTTTCCTTTAACTATTCTTACTTGCAGAGATTATGCATGTAAATGTATCTAAAGTAGGCATTAAAAATATTAAGTATATTTCTGAGAAATGCATCTAGTTGACAATCGAGTTTGAAAATGTTAATTTTCTAGAATGTTACATGTATTTATTTCTTACTTCTGTAACTAATGTGATAAATTATGCCACGGTAAAAAGGAAAATATGTATACGTGGTTAAAGATGAGATATTTTTCCATAATTTCTGTCCTTTAAAAATGCATTCTGTAAAGGGAACACTTGGGAGGGAAAGAACAACGTTCAATGGAAATACGTAGTTGTTACAGTTAGCAAAAATCGTTAGTACTCGTAAAAAGGATTTCAACTACCGCGTGGGTACAGCAGCCGACAGCAATCTCTCTACCAATAACAGATGAAGTCGAGAGAGAGGTTTTCGACACACGTTAAGGTTGAATGGAAGATGTTCCGAACTGTGGCGTCAGAGTGTGCATTGAATTCCCATAATGCCTCATCCTCTTCACTCATTTGTTTGATTACAACTGCCCACTGATATATATATATATATATATATATATATATATATATATTAATTATTGTATTATTAAATAAATATAACTAAAACTATATACATAGATTTTGAGTTTGAGTTGGAGCATGCACATAGAAAAGTGGTGTCGATTACTCTTCGCTTGCGTGTGAAAAAAGTCCCTAATGAAAAGGATCAGAAGAATTATCTTGATCTAATATATTTCTTTGTTTGATAGGAGACCAAGCATATCCAAAGAGAATTCGAGATCTAACTCATTATCAGAGTTATAAAAATAAAATAAATTCCATTGCTTGTTTAATTTGAAAAACATTTCCCTGTTATCAATCAACATCTTAAAGTTTGAGAAATGTATGTTTATTGTACAGAGAATAAATGCTACACCAGACCGATATTACTGGTACAAACTTCACCCGCAAGGAAAACTATTGTTCGGCCCTTAAGCGTATCGTACAATTACTTCTTATAATTCTAAGTAGTTATTTCAATATTCATGTAGGTACTCGTAGTGCACAAATTGGTACTCACTTGCAAGCATCAGTAAACTTTAATGAACAATGCATGTCTTATCATAAAGAATGTGCAACGATAAGGTGTGTACTTCGACAACTGAATACAAAATAAGGCATTGCATTGACATTCTATGTTGGACACACACTCATTTTCAAGTGACTATAAGCTAAAGGGTCGATTTAACGATAAAAACGAAAAACATCAGTAAAACCAATTCGAACGCAAAATTATGATTTAAAAATGACACAAACTCTTATCCGTGGTTCATAATTGCGAAATGCATTTATTAACTTCTTATTGACGCTCAGTAAATCAGGAGAAGGAATATCATAATTTCGAAACAATAATGCACACAGCCAGGGAGATCCAACATTTCTACCGTATCACGCAACCACAGAAAACTGATCGTGCATCTCCACGCCTCCCCTACTCTGAATGCACGCAGGACAACCAAGGCGAGGAGTAGGGGAAGGCGGGGGCGGGAGGGGAAGGGGGAGCGCTCCGCGAGGCCCCCGGCGGCCCATCCGTTCTCATTAGCGCGTTCGACCATCAGCGCCGCGACGGCGGTGGCGGCGGCTAAGTGAAACCGCGCGGCCTTCCCGGAGGCGTCGGCGCCGCCACCCGCGAGCGGTGATTAGCGGCGTAATCCATGCGGGAGAAGGGGAAGAGTGGAGGGGGAGGGCAGAGCCGGGGACACCCACCTGTCGACGTGAGCGATCGCGCCTCCGCCGCCCACGAAAACATTAATGCGAGAGCGCGCGTCGGCTCGGGGTGGAGCCCTAGCAGGGGCTTTCCACTCACCGACGCGCGGTTGATGCTGCCTGCGGCTGCCAGCAAACCTTGCAAGGGAGCATGTTTTTTTTTACGTTCACCAACAAAAACAAATGGTAAGATACATATACATATATATATATGTCTGACAAGATTAAATCTCTTTCTTTACATATTTTTTCAAGTTCAAAATTTATCATCGTTTTTTTTCTTTGTTATTTAAAGTCGCATCAACTACTTGGATTTAACGTTATGGTATGAGGATGGTATTATGGATTTAACGATATGGTGATGACAGGAGGTGAAAGGAGGAACACATACAACCATGGCTGAGGCGGGACTCGAACTCGCGACCCCTTGGTTCGAGATCACTACGGCACTACTGGCTTAGCGATCTCGGCCACAGGGCCGACCATCATTTTTTTTTCTGTGCTTTGAAAGCTTCAATACTTGATATATTTTACATTATCATGGGATATGGAATGCTCTTCCATGGAGAAATTTGATCGCCTAAGTCAAGATGCGATACTGTTTCAAAGCATTTACGACCAATAGCTAGTGTGTATTAATCTTACAAACACTTTCAGGAAAGCTTACTTCTTAACCTATCAATTATTAAGCATGTGATTACTGCATTTCCATCGTCAGCAAGAATTTTAAACATATTTATCTCGTGTCTTCAATTTTACTCGTACATTCTCGTCAACTACGTACTTGCGTTGTGAAGGGAATTGCTGAACTCAGTATTTTCAAAAATAATTTTATTTGCAAAACTTCAAAATTATATCGGCGTGTTCTACCGAATATAATATTGAAAAGATATATTTTTCCTTAAATAAAATTTATTCTTCAAATGAAATCTTTACATAATGCAATGAGAATTATTTTACAATGTGAGTATATTTCGCGTAATTTTAAGTTATCATTACTAATAATGCGAGAAAATATGTGCTGTTACAACACGACTAGTTTTCTAGTAACACAACTACTAATACTACACGTGGCACTACTAGTTTACCTATGGTGATTTCACAAGAACATAATGTGGGCTCGCGCCCTCAGAGACCGCGAAAGCAAGCCAGTAAAACGATCGATAATAGTTAATGCTTTTTGTCCGGCCCTATTATACATACGAGTATATTATTCCAGATTTTTACTTTCTTACATACTTCGTACTTACATTGTTCAGAGAAAATATTTAATCGTGCATTTCGATATAAAACGTCGTTTAGAGGTCCCCTAATGCCGAAAATGTGAATAATTTTTGTTTTTAAATATTGTAAATAATTTTCTCTAACGCCTTGAATTGTCAGACTTCGCCTTTTGGTGTCCTTAATACTAAAAACATTTGTTTTCGGAAAAACGTATGTCTGCCCGTCCGTCTGCCCGTCTTTTATTTCTAGGCCTCTGTAAAAAGTGGATAAATATTTTCCTACATATAGTAAATTACTGTCTCTAAAACGCTACGTAGTCAGAATCCATGTTTTGTGGGTCCTTTTTACGAAAAAATCTATTGGCAACAAAACGTCTGTTTATTCGCCTGTCGTCAAAGCTAGCGCCTGAAACAAAATTTCTCCAAAAGTTATATTCCTCGATCAATATAAAGAAGTTTAAGGTCCTCTAAATTTCAAACGGATATTTTGATTTTTGAAGATACTTTACATTAAGCCTCAACATTTTCAAAATTTCCTCAGTAATGCCTCCAAATGTTTATTAAACTTCATC
Source organism: Acheta domesticus (assembly GCA_031308135.1). Lineage (NCBI taxonomy): Eukaryota > Metazoa > Arthropoda > Insecta > Orthoptera > Gryllidae > Acheta > Acheta domesticus. Next base: position 49,050,660 of record JAHLJT010009436.1, read on the forward strand.
CTCGGATAGAGTAAAAGACGCTTCACTGACTGGTTAAGAGCTCTTTTTCGTTGAAATCCCTGATTTTCCGAAAATTGCAAAGTATAAAATATTTTTCCAAAAACCCTTTCATTCAAGAAATTCAAGAACGTCTTCTATCCTTGGCCCAAAATCATTGTAACATCACACTTGCATGGATCCCTTCTCATCGAGGAATAAAGGGAAATGAAGATGCTGACTCCTCAGCAAAGAATGCTTCTCAACTCCCTTTACCCAATAACTCCATCTCTGGTTCTCTTCAAGACTTTAAAAAACTTCTTCAATCATCAGCATTAAAAATATGGGATTCGAAATGGAAATCAACACATTCAAAATTACATCAAGTTAGAAATTCAGTACTAGATCCTCCTCTTCTTCTTTTGAACTTTAAAAGAAAACATCAGGTCATTTTATCAAAGCTCCGAATTGGCCACTTCAATTTGAGTCACGGTTATTTATTTCAAAAGACGAATCCAGTTCCCTGTCCAAATTGTGGTCAAGCTATTTCTACATCCCACTTATTAGTGGAATGTCCTTTTACTACTAACCTCAGAAAAAAAATTAAAATTGATCCGGTTATCCATTCTCTATTGAATTCCACTCCAGAGTGTAAAAAGGTTATTAAATTCCTATGCGAATCAAAATTAGATAAATATATTTAATAGTTCCTTTATTGCAACAAAAAAACACATATCTGTAATATCGAATGAAATCAGAGTTTTATATTGTTCGCTAAATATCTGTTGTATAATGTTTACTAAATTTCTCATTGTAATGTTTGTTTATGAAACTGTATTATTTTATTATGTAAAACTGTAAAGTAGTGATCGCTTATGACCAAGATGTTTCACAGCGATCTGAAATAAATTAAATTAAAAAAAATATATTTTTCAGCATCTTTCTATAACTACAATATTAAAGATACAGATTTTTTTCTGAGCAAAATCTGTTCTTTAAAGACCAATATTAAAGTAAGGTCATGTTCAATTTTTCGAAAATGAGTAGTTTTAGCGTAATTTGGTGTGAAGATACAGCAATTTTTTTTAATTTGAACATTTTTTCTCAAAAACAGTACTATTTTTTTTCTTTAAATTTTCTCTTCGTAGGTATCAAGGTCAAAATCATTGTATCATATCTTCGTATGTTTCAAATGAAAGAAATGGTGCAGGTCTATTTCCGGCAAACCCTGTATTTTGAAAATTGCAAAAAGTGAACATTTTAACATTAAAATTGAAGACATTTTTTACCTTCAACAAAATCTAGTGTAAAATTTCAGATCTTTGAAAAAGGTCATCTACAATTTAAACAAAACAGTAGATTTTGCATAATTTCTGCTTGAATTAATTCAATTTATAAAAAATACATTTTCTCAAAAACCGCTCCAAATTGTTTCTTTAATTTTTTCACTGATAAAGCAAGGGACGCTTAAAAGAAAAGCACAGCTTTCATTTTCGTTGAACTCTCTCAATTTTCGAAAAATTGAAACTTTAGAAATAACACGAGAAAGTGTGTGCTCTTGCACAACTGCTTGTTTTCTAGGATAGTGCGAAGTGCACTAATAAAAATGGCACAGGTCCAATTTTACTTGAATTCTCGGACTTTTCGATGAAACCGCAAAAGTTACAAATAATGCAAAAGGGAATGTGCCGTTGTAGCCCACTAGTTTTCATATAAAGAGACAGAAATTAAACAATGTGTTTTTTATGAATGCACATACACATTATTTTGTATCAATTTATTAATTCATCAAAATCATTAAAAATGCATGAAAAAAATTAATTAAAACGGTGGACTCCGAAGTCCTTCTCCCCTCTTAGCAATGCACGGGACCATTTATAACGTTGTGATGTTAGGGTTAATATTGATGCTAGAGTGTTCTTATACAATGTATGTTCCTGACCGTTATTTGGCTGACCTCAATAATTGATGATACTTGATTCTCAATTATTGAGAAAGTATTGATGTAGCATCACTCGTTATTTGAACATATCAAAATGAACTGGTTTGAATTGAGTATCCCAAAATACATTTTAAAGACCACTATTTTGATTCTTTTTCTCTAGCCACCTTCGCTAAGGAGTAACTGGTGGTGAAGACTAGAGTGCACTTTTTATTCTTTTTTATATTTTGGTTTCGCAACAAAATTTACTCGCCTGTCGTGTTAACAACGTCAGAAACGACACGAACATTTTAAAGCAAATAAATAATAAATTCTTGTAATTAAAGATTTTTATGACATTGTTACCAGTTTTTGTCAATGAATTACAGTTTGATTATTCAGTTTTTCCATTATTGTCTCACCACTTTTTACATTATTCGTAACTGCAGGCTCTCAGTTACAGGGGCTTGCACTTGTATTTTCAGGCTGAATCAGTTCGGGAGTGCTTCATGCTTTTAAAGGTCACTCGCCCGTTACCCGTGTTCGTTTGAGAGCGGGATAGGCCCGTGCTGTTATCACATGTACGCCCGCGCTATTCCTCTGTGCAACGCACGACAGGGCCTTTAATTTGCGTAACAGAACGAGAGCATTTGCAGATGCAGCGCATTTCTGTGATTGTTCCTGAATGTTATAGTTCTGCACCCTCTCGGATCCCAGGCATGCATTGATGATACAACATTAAATGAACACACAAAGGAGAAAAAAAAATAGAAATGTCTTTTTAATCAGAGAGAAGTGCAATCTGGTATAAGTGATTGAAAGTATTGCATTGGATCATCCTACCGCGAGTATTGTTGCAGATTCTAATATTTCATTTTGTGGTCATGAGCACGTTTTGGACAATAAATTACACACGACAAAGGTAGCTCTGAAAAAAGGCAGATGACTGTCTAATGGTGGTAAGCTGTTGTCGTCGTTAAAATTTAATTACTTCTTTGCGGAACAGCAAGGTAAGTGCCAATACCAGATCATTTGCGATACGCATTTGAGGTTCTGCGAAATGCGGAATGCGATTCCGAAACCGGAGCAATCAACTGATGTGCAATAATTATGTAGGGCGCATAGCATCCTAACTCTGAGAGCACGTGAGAGAAATTTCGGAAACAAGCGCAGAGACGCCGCCCAATAACGCTGCCCTTTCGTCGAGTGACCTCTTGAGCTTCCCCTCAATCGCCGCGCACTCGGTAAGTTACCAAACGCTAATAAAACTATGCGGCCCCGAGGGGCGGAGTGCAGGACGCGTACGAAATGTCAAGTGACGGATGCGCTGACCTTTCGGCTGCCGCCGCGAGTGTCGTGGGCAGCGGAGGGTGGCGGAAGGGGAGGCGGGGAGGGAGGAAAGGGGGGGCGGAGGGACAGCGAGTCGAGTGCAGGGATGCCGGAGCAATTTCCGACAGTATAGTTACGGAAAAACAGATAAGGTCGTCGTGGACGATGTCGATAACGTACTTTGTCAAAGGATGATTGAGGCATGACTGAAACAGAATTCAGGAAGGAACGTGACATTAAAATTAGAAAAGTGATATTAAAATAATCTGTAGGGGTGTCTGTAACGCGGTGGCAAGAACGAAAAACGTTGTGACGGAGCATCGGTGACTGAAGAGGTAGAGGAACGCTAAAAATAAAACGGAGACGGAAAGAGAAACTAAAGTGGCTGCAAAGGATTGAGGAGAGGTGATTGCGTGAGGCCTCGTGGCATCGGCGACTAGAGGTCAGCATGGATTGCCAGAACCAGAAATAGGTACAGAATTGAGAGAAGTGTTTGCGGAGCGGGATATCGGCAGTAGGAAGACGAGGGAGGAGGAATAGGATAAATTGGCCGAGGGTGATTGCAGGGTAGATCGTAGATCCTGCCTGCAGAAGTGGTTGACGGTTTGGGTCGGAAGACAATAGCGCTGGGGGATACCCCACGAGCGGGCATCGCGCGTCCCTCTGACTGGGCGGAGTCGCCCTCCGAAAGTTTCGCCCGGCACGACGTGCGGAGGGGGCGGGGCAGGGCGGCGCAAAGTTGGAGCGGAACGGCCCCTCCGGGCGATCGCTCACGCCGCCCGTGGGCGGGCCAAGGCCTCGATGGGAGGGTGGTGCCGCGTCACCCGCCGCGGCCTCTCAAGTCTCGTCAATTGAAGGAGAACTTCGTGAGAGGTAATGGACTCCCCAATATAAAAACCGGGAGAGATAGCTCAGCGCATCAACCTGATGTCACTGCAGTCCCTCTGACCGGGAGGTCCTAGGTTCGAGTCCCGACGGCCGCAGGATTTTTGATATTAGCTAGTCAGCTAGGTCGAATTCCGTCGCTGTCTGGAGGAGAATTCTAGCGGCCGGCTGCTCTGTTCGGTAGTTTTCCGTGGTTTCTCCGATCAACACTAGGCGAATACCGGAGAAGTATCCTAACAAACGGGCCACGGACCGCGCGCGATCTTTCCTTCCTCTTCCTTGTCCTATCCTCTCACACACACACTTACACTAACATGCACTACACTACCACACATGTCGGGAGACCGGTCGGGAGCTTACAACTTGTCCCGGCTGGGGCGGTGCCCCGCTGGTGGGAGATACCTGGTGAGGGGAAAACCCCGCTAGTCGACGGTAGGTCGGCGCCGGATCTCGCCATGCAGTGGGGGAAAGATCATCGCCACCTACCGAGAAAAACACACACTACACTTACGGGACTAATGACCTGAGTAGTTGACGCGCCCGGAAACACCAATCAATCAATCAATCAAACCCAAATAAAAAATATCTTAAATCTTCCCCAACAAACAAGTCAACAAAACAACAAAACCCAAAAAATAATATATTTAATCTTCAAGGTAAAATACATTTATTTAAGACACATTTATTTACACCGGGAGAAGTGGCTCAGGGCATCAACTGATGTCTCTGCAGTGCTCGTGACTGAGAGGTCTCGGGTTCGAGTCTCGACGGTGAAGGGCAGGATTTTCGACACTAGCCAGATAGCTAGATCGAGTTCTGTCGCTTTCTGGAGGAGAATTCTAGGACCGCGCGCGATCTTTCCTTCCCATTCCTTGCCCTATCCTACCCCTACACATGCCGGGAGATCGGGCGGGAGGTTACAGCTAGTCTCGGCGGAGGCGGTGCCTCGCTGGTGGGGAAATCCCGCTAACCGATGGTGTATCGGTCCCAGATCTCGCCAACCAGCAGGGCAAGATCACCCCCTATTCCCGACCAAAAACATGCACCACACTAACGGGACTAATAGCCTTTGCAATTGACGCGCCCGTTATCACTAGTAATCAATCACACATTTATTTAACATACGGCGTGCTTTCGGGTAGTTGCCACATTGGATGTAATTCCGAAGCCAGAAATCGCAATATCGCCTCCTTGGATCGGTAGGGCGTTTGTGTTAAGATGTAATTATGATGAGGAGGAGAAGGGTAATTGCGATGGCGACGATGGTGAAATAAGTGACACGAGAGAAGTAGAAGACCTCGAGGAAACCCGACGCGATCCTGCTTTGTTCACATCAAATTCCACTTGCTTCGGACGGGGATCGAATCCTGGCCTCTAGTGGCGAAATCGAAGGTTCAACGTCAGTCTGAATAGCCGTTATTACTAAAGCGGTCTCGCCTTAGAAGTCTCATTTCGAAGAATCGCGAGTTCGAGTCTCGTCGCGAACATGGATATTTGCTGGTGTGTTGTGGGATGGTGGAGCTCCCACATCCTCATACCATGTACCATGTTTCAATTCTCTTCTTTCCATTCCTGACCGCACTAGGTGACGCAGACATGAGGCATTGTTCACCCATTTATACATAATACGCGATTTATCCGGGCCGTGCTTTCGAATCATGTGTAAGGTATGGACGCTGTGTGTTGCGGCATTCCTAGCATACCATGAATCACTTTTGAACCTACATTTCTAATCTTAATTCCTTCCCCTTCCCCGGTATCTTGTGTGGGTAGGGTTTAAAACCAAGATGCACGACATAAAAGTATATAGACTGCAGCGTCAACGCCGGCTAGTGTAGCCTGACTTCCTTCCTCTAATATAGGATCATGTGCGATAAGCTGACTAGTGACGCTTGCTCATAAGAAAGGAAAGGATTTTAAGGTGCGGCATTTTTTAAAAAATATAGCTTTTTTCATACAGTTTAATTTAGGGGGACGAAATGAAGCGAAATAAACATAATTTGCTGCACCTTTTCGTGATATTACTACATTTCCCTACTTTTTCCCTCTCTTTTATGCTTCAGCACGTTTTCTCCATTCTTTTCTGAATTTTTAAACCATTGGGCACAAAAAGTGTATTTTTCCTCTTCCTGAACAGCTTTGTAAAATCTCATTTAATCAGAAGTCAACAATATTAAATATTAAAATATACTTTACCTAAACCACCAGTAATTTATAACCCAGGAAAAAATTGTCAATCTACAGTCAAATTTAAATTTCAACAATGTTGCTGGAAAATGTTTACCTGAGGAAAATGTTTACCCTTGCCATAGTGTCTCCGTCAATACTAAAAGAGCACTGGCAACGCTTGTAGATTTGGGGGGGGGGGAGAGGGGAGTCAGGAGAAGTTTTCTGTGCCCGCAAGAACACCCACATTCCCCCGCGGGCAAGTGCTCGTATGGTTGCGGTTTGATGCGCCTGCGAAATACATACTACTACGCGAACCGTGGGAAAAATAAGTTCAGTCAGTACTGGTAATTGTTCTACAGCTTTCTATCTACTACAGTGTTCGATAAAGTATTGTAAATCACCTCTTACGGGCTCTAACAATAAGAAAAATTTGGTGCAAAAAGATACGTATACACTAGAAACTAAGCTCATTGGTAACAAACTCATAACTGGTTTACGCCTTATACTGCGATTTTCGTAACTTCGTCTCTGACAGAAAGCAAGCAGCTGTTCACGTTCCACCCAATCGGGAGCTTGAACGTCACCATAGTGACGTCGCTGTCGCGAAATATAGGCTCCTGATTGGATGGCAGCGAAACAGCTGATACCTGTCAGGGACAAAGTTACGAAAATCGCAGTATAATACAGTTGTTTTAGCAGCACCTTTTTTTACCTTAATGCATGTATTTTCAGAATAATTTTTCCCCTTTTACGACCATAATTTGCAACTCAAAATTCTTTCCTTACTCACAAGTATGTGCAATGCCCTACATGAATTCATAAGGAGACTGGTCAGAAACCGGTGGCTAGTTCTGAAGTAAAAAAATCTCAGCCACTGACAGGGACGATTGTGAGCAGCGAAAGTTGCCAAAACGTAAAACAGAAATACATGTTTACGGGTTTACTACTCGAAACTTCAAAATTACACTTCAAAACGCATCCTAAACAACATACACTATGTGATCAAAAGTATCCGGACACGGAGGCGGTGATGTTACGGTGTGGCCGTGTTTTTCCTAGAGGGCAATTGCACCCCTTGTTGTTTTGCGTGGCACTATCACGGTACAGGCCTACATTGATGTTTTAAATACCTTCTTGCATCCCACTGTTAAAGAGCAATTCGGGGATGGCGTTTGTATCTTTCAACACGATCGTGCACCTGTTCATACTGCACGGCCTGTGTCGGAGTAGTTACATGACAATAACATCCCTGTAATGGACTAGCCTGAACGGAGTCCTGACTTGAATCGAACACCTTTGGGATATTTGGAACGCCGACTTCGTGCCAGGCCTCACCGACCTACCTCTTCTCAGTGCAGCACTCCGTGAAGAATGGGCTGCCATTCACCAGGAAACCTTCCAGCTCCTGATTGAAAGTATGCCTGCGAGAGTGGAAGATGTCATAAAGGCTAAGGGCGGGCCAACATCCTATTAAATTCCAGCATTACCGATGGAGGGCGCCACGAACTGGTAAGTCATTTTCAGCCACGTGCCCGGATACTGTTGATCACTTAGTGTATAAATTTGCTTAACTGAAAATAAGCTTCACCCTGACATCACAGTTAGGCAGATGAACATGAATTAAATTTACCTCATCTCCGATATCGTTTTGAAAACATGTATTTTTAAATACAATTGGACGGGAGAATATTATGCTCGTTCGTTAAATTCTTCTATATAAGAGTGACAGCATTCTTAGACACTGAGGCCATTTTTGATAAATGAATTAAATGTACATTTTGATTGATGTAGATCAAAAATAAAAGCGCCGTAAAAAGTAAATTTCTGAACTTTTATATCGAATCGAACATACTCAAGTACAATATTATTTGCTTTTTCGTTTTAATTTCGTTAATATAACAATGACATACTAAAGTGAAATATTACTTTCAATGTCATTATCATTAACAAAGGATTAATATTTGTAAGTTACAATTGAGAAACACATTCTTATGCTGACAACAAACTCAGAGCAACTGTTCCTCAGTGTAACCTTAAAAGACCGTGCAAATTGAACCACAAAATGTATTTCTGTACGTCATTTGCTCTGGACACCCCTGAAACAGTATATTCGTAGAGCAAAGGGCACGTGGACCCCTCGCGATGGAGACCATAAGACGCACAATGCGAGTGCTTGGGGCGTCAAATGTCGCGGAGCAAAGGGAACACGCACTGACGTCATCCTTCACCCCGCCCCCCACCCTCGAGCCTTTCCATTTCCTCAAATAGGAAGGAGAAAGAGGGGAGCAGAATGCATCTCCAGGGACGCGACGAGATCTCTTAAACAAATGGTACGTAATCCAATCCTCTTGTATCGAGTAAAAGTTACAGGAAAATGGAGCGTTACCCTCTCTTGAAACAGTCTTAGCTTCTTGAATTGAATCCACTTTGCTGAAGTTTTAATTTTGTATTGCACCAAGTGTTTTTGCCGATAAATCAACATTTTAATAATGAAAAGATTAATCAGAAATTGAACTTTATTGTTCGTTCAATCTTTAGCGAAAGTTTCAAATACAATAAGATCTGCATTCATTTACATGATTTGTAGCTCAGATTACATTTTAACTTGGGTTTTGGAATGTTATGAAGCCAAATTGATTTTAAAAATGAACATCTTAGTATTATCTTCTCGAGTGATATTATATCTTAATAAACGTTGTATTTTACATCGTTTGAAAATGATAGAGTGAAATTTTAGCTTTCGAATTCTCCTGAAGGAAGCTTAAAATAATTTCCAAGTATATAAATGACAAAGTGCAAATATTAACGTCGATATAATTGAATTTATTATATAAATGATATAATTGAAGACCTTGGGGCAATAATATGCTATGCTACATTTCTGATTAAATTGAGATATTAGTGTTTTTCGATGCTACATCAATGCATCTAGATGTTGGGTTTTAATTTGAAGATTCGCTGCAAGATGGAATATATAATATATTAATGTTCTTTAATCCAATGCGTAAAATGCAATGTCTAAACATTTATTTTCGTGGTTTTTGAAACTTACGCATTGTGGCATAGCATGTTATTGCCCCGAGGTCTTCAATTATAATATCATTTAAGTATAAATATAAATTATTTCATAACTATTATCCTCAATTGGTCCTAAAATGTTTTATTAGAAAATAAATTACGTGTATTCTGATTCGTCCTTAGCCACACGTTCTCGATAACAACAGGGCTTCCAAATTGACCCATACGTTACTTTTCTCTGAAATTTCGCAACATAACACGTTCGAAGAAAGAGTTTCAATGACATCGGTTTGCACAATTAGCATCATATGAATTATTGACGACCATTCTATGCAAAACAAGATTAAACATGCACCACAATTCTCATTTAATGCCCTTTCATATTTTCTCACAGCAGCCGCTTAGCTTTAAATAACTTCCCCGCCCCGTCCCAACCGATTGCAGGCATTATTTCCCCCGGCAGTCTTTAGCAGAACACGGCATCGGTTTTCCCTATCATGAACAAGAGCCGCAGAAAATAAAGAGACGTATCCTTCTTCTGTCTGCTCCATTCGACGGCGCGGCGCGGCGCGGAGGAGAGATTCCCAGCAGCGCTGCGCTGCGGCCGCCGCGCCACTCACCCTCCCCCGCACTCACCAGCGCTCCGCCCGCCGGCTCGCAAGGTCGCGGCTTCTCGCTCCCTAATCGCGTTTCGACGTTGCCGCCGGGAGGCAGCCGGCGCCGGGAGACGGCGCCAGGGAGGCAGGGCTGAGCGCCGGTCTGGGAGGAGCTTGTGGGGGCTTCCTTGCGAGGTGGAGGAGGGAACGGAGAAAAAAATGGAGAGGGCTGCCTCTACCTCAGTGGCGCGCTGCGGGAGAACCACGCCGAAGTGACGCGGCGAGGCTCAGTGGGAGGGGCAACGCCACGGGGAGGGGGGAAGCTGGGGATGGCGATGCGCTCAAGGGAATTGGGTGGGCGCAGAGAAAGGTAGTTCGTGGGTCGCACGTGACATGTAGAAGAGACTCCAGAGGCCACAGGCTGACCGGTGGAAATAGGTATGAAACGATGGTGTGAAAGAAGTGACTAGAAACGAGAGACGGGTTTAGATGCAGGCGATAATCTCGAAGATGAAATCGGCAATATCATACGGAACAGAACTCTTATCCCGAAATGCCAGTAGAGAGGATAAATGACAGTGGAGAGCGATGGGTTTGAAGGAGCGGTAATGTTGAAAGGAGGGAGGAGTCAAGTACACACAGAGGGTCGCACTCCAGGACGGGGAGCGACAGGAAGGCACGGTAGACGAGGTAAAGTGGCGACGGCTGAGGTAGCAGGAACGGTTAGACGCCAAGACGAAGCGGAAGACAGCGGGGGGCGGTAGCGGCGGGTCGGGCGCCTCGACACGGAAACAAATGGCGCCATTACGCAGCCTCCTCCTCCACCGCCGCCGCCGCCGCCGCCGCCGCGGGCGAGTGAACGGGCTCTCGACGCCGCCGGCATCCACCGGAAATGGAGAGGAAATCTGCCCGCGCTCCAACAAATTAAGAAATTTCGCTTTTGAGAGCTTGCTTGCTCCGCGCCGCGCCGCGCCGCGCCGCGGGAGCCGAGACCGTCGGGAGGTGGAGGCGGGTCGACCCTGGCGGGCGCGCGGGGCTGCTCGGGAGCGGTGAAATGGAGTTGATAGCTGCTGGAGGAGAAATTACGAAAATATTATTTCCAACCTCTTGCAATTAGTGATGTTGGAGGTTCGGAAAATGCGAATACATATTCTGATGATTAAGGTTGATAAGCTCCTGATTTAAGTGAAGAGAGCATAGAATGCTCCCTTGAAGCGTGAACAAAGATTTATCCGATTACAATGAGATGGAGAATAATAAAATATCTCTTGCGATTACTTTTGTTGGTGTAAATTTGACCTGCAAGTGATATGAACAATAGACGTTCACGGATTCGAAAACTCTGAATTCCTTCACAATTTTAGTCCGTAATGATCAAAACATCAAAAAAGTAAAACTTTTATCCAAGTAATATTGCAAGATTATCTATGATATTTTCATCTAATACGACGCAAAAGGTAGGAAATACAAAAGATACCGGGTTAACACCAACAGCAAAGTCTAATTTTATATGCAAATTACTATCAAAATACTAGCATATGATACATCATTTTATTCCTCTATTCGTGATCTATCCATTGCTGGTGAGAAAAATATATAGTTCTATTTAAAAAATCAAAGATAATTAAATTTCTGTAAAACTAAAAATATTACAGACAATTTCTCTACGGTATGTTACTTGTCCCATAATTCCGCATTATTCAGCGAAAACTGTATTTCGATATCCTGAACCGTTTAGAAATTATGGGGGTGGTCCATAGTTGATGGGTCATCCTGTATTTAGCACAGCTATGTCGGGATTCAGTCGCTGTCTGGAGGAGAATTCTGAGGTCGGCTAGAGGATCGCTAGATTTCCGTGGTTCCTGCGATAGAAACCCGGCGAATGCGAGATCACTACCCTATCAAACGGGTCAAGGATTGGGCAGTGACTTATTTCTATCTCTTTGTTAACATATTATTTCCCCTTTCTGACAGTTTCACTTATACGCACTATACTACACACCCATTGGGAGACCAGCAGGGAGTTTTGCTTCTCGCGTCTTGTAATGGGGCTCCGCTGGGGGAAAATGACGTGAAGGTTGGCGCCGGATCTCACCATTCAGCGAAAGAGGAGCACCACCACTACACTAACGGACTAAAGGGCCACAGCAGTTGAGGTTCATAGAAATATCAATCAATTCAGAGTCGCTCAAAGTCTGTCACCGCTGCGCAAGTGCATTATAATGCGACCTCTGTAGTACTTCCCAATTCCTTCTGCTTCGTATTAAACTGCAGAGAAAAATGAAAAACTAATGTCTACTTGATACTGTAAGTACTAAAACTTTCCCAACTTGTTTTTAACTTTCCAGCATTACGTAGAAAAACGTTTAATGCAATTGGCAGTGTCTCTTGTTAGTTTAATTGTAGATATGAGTAACATTCTGTGCATTCAGAATTGATGAAAAAAGGCATTGAATTTTTGAGATAATATGAATAGGCAATAACCGCAATAACCAATTACTGCATAGTTACGTCTTGCCTCGAAAGGAAATATCCTGTGTTATTTTCTACATTACGAAATAACGTACGGAATCAGGTAGGAAATTACCACATTTTACAATCATTACAAAATTCTTTACAAAATGGATGTTTTTATTAACCTCGTATAAATATTTTCGTGCCCTTTTATATTTTTTTCGCTCGCGTCGTGTGAATATGTGTATTTTGTTTTAATTTCTAAACTGATTATCAAGAGCACCTCAAAGATTTAGCATGAAACTGCACCATATGTCTCAGGAAAAACCCAAGACACCGAAAGTGAAAGAAATTAAAACTTAGTTGAAGTACAAACTTGATAATTGTACACCTAATTATAAATTCTAGAGAAAATGCATTCGCCTCTTAGGAATCAATTTTCTACATTAAACGTTTTCCCTCACGAGGTTCCGTGCTGTTTGATGTTGAGAGAAACATGGTTAACTTGGAAATTTGTTTTACCACAAAGTTTAGAGCAGAACTCTGCGATACATGCAGAAAACCTTGCTGGAGCAGCCTGCGTCGAGAACCGAACGGCGGGGGACGGGGCGGCGAGGTCCCGCAAGCCAGTTAAATCGGCGCCAGCCGCGAAGCCACTCCATCAGGTGCAGCGCGGGGAACCCGTGCGGCGGCGGCGGCGGCGGCACGAGGGTCCCGCGGGGAGTTGTAATTGCTGGCGCGCACGCGTGCGGGCGGGGGCGGGGTGGGGGAGGGGGCGGCGGAGGGCGCGAGCGAAACAACTGCCGTTTGCGGCGAAGAAGGCGCCCGCGCCCGCGCCAGCGCACGCCCGCGCCGACGCCCATTACGACACCAAGTGGCGCCAAGTGTCGTTAAGAACGCGCCGGCGCCTCGCGGCTTAAGCCGCCGCCGCTGCATGTTGAGGGGCGTCTGCAACGGTCCCGCGGCGGGCGGCTGGGTCGCGAGGGGCAGAAGCCGAGGTGGCAGCAGAGAGGATGAACACGAACCGATGCGATTGGACGGAGTACACAGCTGGTTGATAGAAGTGAGAAGAGAGAAACTAATATCGAATTACTAGTGTAGGAAGAGGTGAGACGAATACTAGGAAGGAACGAATGCAACGGAAGCGTCGAATGGATTTAGGATACACGAACGAAGCCGACAGCGAAATTGCAAGCGAATAACGGAAGAAAATAGAGATAAAGGGAAAATACAACACTAAACGAGGTCAGGACCACGGTAAAATAAGATAAGATCTAAACTATATCTAAGATAAGATCAAGGTCAGGTTATAATAGATTAAATTATGAAAAAACTAACGAAGTGAAGAGGGCAGAGGAAAAAGGACATTGAGGAAGGGAAAGAATTGGATTTTAATGAAAAAGGGGGGACAGAGGGGAGGATGGATGTAAACGTTGCCTAAAGTAGCGATAAAATAGTGGCGGTGAGAAAGATCGTAATAATAGGACCTTAAGTGAAAAAAAAACTTGAGATAATTTGTGATCTACGAATATTAAAACTTGCATGATCATTGTGAAATGGATGGAAAATTTCACAGTTCTCTGCGTGTATAACGAGCAAAAAGCTTTGCAGTGAATGGACCATTACTTTAAGTCTACTTTGTGCAAAGCTCTTTCAGAATAAAGGCCGTTGGCCGTTCCCGTAGTACGTAATAATAGCAAAAAAAAGCAATATATTAAAGATGTATACTTTCTCTATAAGAGGAAAATATTACCTGACAAGCGCCGAAGGTATCTTTCTCTAGTCTATTCATTATCAATATCGTAGTGTGTATTCATTATCTTTATTGGTTCAATATTTAATAATTTTATTTTGTTTCTTTAGTAAAATACTAAAATTAATGTCATGCCGCTATGAGGAGTGCCTTTGTTGTCATAATTTAACTAACTTTAGTACGAGAAGAGAGAGGGTGGGGAGTCCATACCTTAAGAAACGTTTAAAGATTGCACTTCACCCCATACTTGACACAAAGTTATTAGCATATGTTTGACGTTAAGTAAATAATTAAAATAGAATGACATTTTTATGATGCAACGTCTATAGATAAATATATCCATCAGTAATAAAATAGAAGTATAACAAATGTTAATGTTACAACAATTCATCTAAAATAACATAAAAAAACGTATTTTTGCGGCAGGTTCAGTGGGGTATGAATCTTATGAAGTTTAATTAGCAATGTTAATACCATGAAGGCAGTTTCTCCTTTTTGTCTAATCACGTTAAAATATCCAAACAATAAAAAAGCACTTAGTAGGCTGTACAGAATATACATTTCTTAATAACAATTCCCACCAGTTTTGTGAAAACTGAATTGTATTAATAGGTATGGCTGAAGAAAAATACATTTGGAATTCTAATTAAATATCGTCCGTTTATTTGCATTTATTACATCAGAAGCAAATCAAAGATCAGCCAATACGGAAATAAAGAATTCTACAACCCCTCTGAGCCGATGATGCCCTCTTATCCAATAACGGGATTTAGATGCTACAATTAATCTGAAATAAAAGCGGTGAGCTCCAATTGCCTTTTCATTGAATTGTGATGTACATGGCCAATAAAAAAGTAATAATCGTAATAATGATTACGCAGTGACGCTCTTGGCAATACATTGGCTCTGTGAAATATGATACGAATGCCTCCGCTCATAATTCTGCTGACCATTCTGCGTACTTTTACGGTTTAGTGTTTTATCCAATGCACACAACGGTTGCAAAGCTACGGGAAAACACCCAATAAAATTAGTAAATTAATAACCAGTTCTTCACTTTTTCCATTTTCAGAAATTGTTCATAATTGAAACAAATTATTCATTACGTAGTCTCGCAAATTGCCAAGGTACCGTATGTAGTGCTGTTCATTTTTATATGTACATTACATACATTCCTTTGTTTCTCATCTTTGTATGATAAATATTTTCTTTTTCTCTTCTTTCATGATAGGTTCTTTTAACTGGTGGCTCAAAATCTCGTGCTGTGACTCACTAATTACCAATAAGTAAACATATAACGTAGGGTGTACGTGTTATTAATCCATTGATACTTCAGTCGGCGAACGAACAAGTTAACACAAAAGGGGACTCGGAAGCAAGCACACCCGAATGGCCTGCAGATGTAAAATATTGGGCTAGTCAGTGATTCACTCGCACTTTATTGAGAATAAACCTTTATCACTTTACACTTTATCAAAAAGTGTACTCAATTTAAACAACAAATTTAAATGACACAAAATCTGGAATCTTTCATTTCGAGTATGTCTATTGTCGAACTTCAAATATAGTGCGCCATGACAGTCTCTCCGCACTGAGCCTCCTATTAAAAATTGCATTTTTGTTGGTAGCAAACACGCTGCTGGGAAACAAGTGATGGGAACAACACTTCCAGCATCTGTTATGATTGTGATGAGTGTGGTATTTACGGTTTCTTTTGTTACATGCTGCTACCAATATAAGTTTCGTTGCAAGTACAAATGTGCCACCGCGAAGACTTTTCTGGCAGGCTGTATATTCATCTCAAAACGTTCATTGGTGCCATAAAATTTGAATCACACCGCCGACTAAAAAAGAGCAAGCAGGAATTTACTACGATTCTTAAACTCTACAAGAAATGAATATTTCTTAAAATTATAAAATTTCTCCAAAAGACGGGCAAGCCAGACTTTTTGTTTCTGCCTCACAACGTGCAATGTTTATCGAGTTGTGCTAACGATTTCATGTTAATTTTTTTCACTTCTGAAAATACTAAATGCCTCCTTGGTGGATGAAACGAAGACGTCACTAGCTATTCCAATAACAAATTTTAGAAAATTCTGCACTTACAAGTCACGCTACCAACTACAGGATCTTTAATCCATGGAAAGCCACTTCTCCTTTAACCACTTTAATCCATGGAAAGCACAAAACCATCATGAGTTAGTGAATTCTCAGCTTGTGCATCGCAGATTTACTAGTGCTAGAGAAAATCATTAATTCAAAAGTCCCTACATTTACCTCAAAATTACGCAAAAATTACTCACATTTTTGAAAACTTGTACGTGATCAAGAAATATTTATTCCCCTAATTTGGAAGTCATAATGAATATTATTTTTTATTAATTTTAAATTGATATATTACACTACACTAATTTTAAGTTCTAACAATAATAATGGAATATCAATCTTCCGTGTTTCGTCACACTGAAACTATTCTACGAATGAAAATAAGTAATTGAAATGAATTGCTTCAGATCGAATGTGTACCTCGTAGATAAAGAGCATTATATAATATTCACTTAATTTTAAAGGAGATTAGTTTTAAACATGTTTTTGTTCTGAGATTGAAAGTGGACATGATGTTTCGTCTAGTATTCCGGTAACTTTTTTTATTAATGTTTTGGACATTTTTCTCAATAACTTCAAGGAAAGCAATGAAACTGAAACGAGTGTAAACTATACATTTGAACAAAAAATGTACACAGTGTCTTTACTTTCGCGCTACATTTATTCATATTGCTATCTGTATTAGTTTTATGCAACCACAAAGTAAAAAACCTGAAGATGGTTTACATTAACAGTGAAGTTGCAAGTACAAAAATACACATCAGAATACTCCATCCTGGTAGTTTTACAAAATTGTATCTTAATTAATACGATACGCACTCTTTATTTTATTCTTTGGATTTTCTTGTTCATGTAATCGATTTTGTCTTTTGAAGTTTCTACCCATCTCCTATTGGCCACTTTTGTCGTTTCTTTACATTGTGGTCTGTTTCTTCGAGAAACTAGAGAATGCCCAGACGATGAAGTGAAAGCGGTAAAAACTTGAAACATCCTTGATAAATCGTCTCTGATTGACCCAACGAAAATTGATGGCGAGAGGAATTTTTGTAGAACAAGCCAGCCGATAAAAGTACACATGTACTAGACCCAATTCTCACCCAGAAAAGATAGAATCTAGAAAAGAAAGACAAAAAGAAAAAAGGAAACATTCATGCGCAGCAAGGCTTTTTGCAGTCTAGCAAAATCCGTAATGGATTTCGAGCGACCAGCCAAACACAACTCCTACCTTTCTAACAGGTACTGAGCATATACTATTTCAAACCTATTCGATCAGCCGTACTAACACCGTGACACTTATCTCGTAAAATTATTATACACTTGATAGCACATAACCTGAATTAAGTAGAGCACGGCACTTCTAAAGAGCTAACGTATGTCCATACACTACCTTCCTTCGAAATATGTGGACTTAGATGAACAGCATCTCACTCAACGATTATTAAAAGCAGAAATTTGATATTATGAACATCACTTTAAAATGTATGTTGCATGGTTTTCATTCCCCCAGGTTGACACCATGTTCCATACACACAACATGCATTGACATACACAGCACTTCCATTATAAAACAGGACTCACACATCGCACACGAAATATTTGAAACAAGTTTAACTGCAATGTAGAATGTTTAAAAACATGCATGTTCTGTTGTCGTTTACTCGCATTCGATGTGTCAAGCCCATAAATTAAATATTCAGAACCGCAAAGTTTGAGTTTTGGAATCTTGTAGTTCTTAACTGATCAAATTTGAATATCTTGAGCACGTATTTTGAAAGGATTTGTTTAAGGTTAAGTTCAATCTTTTGTTTTAATTTAGCAGTGGTGGATTATACCGTTAAGCTAAATAAGCTACAGCCTGGGGCTCAGAGTCCAAGAGATCTCAAATATTATAAAATGATTTTTTTTATTTTTTTAAAAAATTGTTATGAAGACATACTTAAACAAATTTGTAATTAGTTCCCCTAAAAGAAATAAATATTAAATAAATTTGATAACCACTGTATTGGAAATTAAAATAGATTTATTCTAACATCGGCATTTTCATTATGTATTACGTTCTGAACTTGTCAAGTGCATTACGAAATCCGTTACACCAAAATCCTTCACAGAGTTCTGATTGGCTGATTGGAATGGTCTCTTTTTATATACCCGATGTATGGCGTTTTCGAGCACAAACATCCAGGTTTGAGTGACGCGATGACATCTTCGGTTTCTTTTCGAATTGTTTTAACTTTAATGATTAGAATTTTTTAGGTAAAATATACATTAGTAAATATAAAAGCGTTAAAAACTGACATTAATATACATTAGCAAACTTAAAAGGGTTAAATAATGAGACAAGACTAACTCTATTCACTTACAATAATGTTCTGACAAAATGATAAGCTCTAAGCTTTTATCTTTCAACTACAGCACTATTTACGATTTTGTGAACAAACCAAACGCGTAAACGACATTTTAGTCAGTTTTGTTTTTATTAATGATTAATATAACGTTTAATATAGATTAATATAATTTGACACGTTGAGATGTATCAACATCTCACATTTTGTCATAGCCCACGCTCCTCCCGGCCCCGCCCCTTGCCCCATTCTCTACGCACAGCTGCTGCATGGCATGCCAAAGGGGCTGGAAAGACCATAAAACTCGAAGAGTTGCCACGGCGCCAGGGTGACGGCCACTCTCACACTTACAACAAAGTCTGGAGGTCTCCCCTCCCACCTCTGGGGCTCCCGCCTCCACACCGCAAAGCGGTCACTCGACCTTCATCACACTATGCCTCGTGCACTCGACACCCGCGCTACCGCGAAAACTCAGATTATCATTGTCTCGCAAATCCTTTTATTTTTCACCCACGGAAGCGACACCCAGCAGATGTTTCCCCGGCCACTCATCGTCAACAGTAGCTAAACAATGACAACCTATTAGAACGATCAAAATATGTAGGTCATCAAAATGGGGACTGCTCTGATCTATAGACAACCCCGACGGCGTAGAATACTCTAGAAGCAGCCAAGGCGAACCAATAGTGGAATAGTGGCATAGGGCGATACTCAGGTGGCCACAGCGACACACGGAAAAAGCACAGGGAAAGGTAGTGGAGAGGCAGAGGCTGGTTGTGTTTCATGGAGTACAGACACATTCTAAATTCCATCGAATAAAGACGCATTTCGTCCAATTTAATCTTTCGTCCAATTTCGCTTCACCGGAAACTATCCTCTCTGAAACAGGTGCCTTAACCTTAACCGTCATTATCGAGCGAAGTAATTACGTCAAACGGAATTCGTTTCGTTCTGCGGACAAAAGTCAAAACATCCGAAAAGCACTTGTCACGGTGTACTACCTGCCGCGACGTGCATTCCGACGCGGGTAGATGTCATGTGACGGCCTGACCCAGCGTAAAAACACACCATCATCGGGGTCGAGGGCCTTCAATGCAGTCACCGGCGAGTGACACGGAATAGGGACCGCTCCAGCGCGACATGAGCCCGCGCCCGTCTTCCTCCAATGTTAACAATCGGTCTTAAATAACAAAAAGATAAACATCCCATTCAAGTGATACCAAGAGTTGCACATGCCGACATTTTACATTTTACGCTTAGCTTCACTTTGAGGTCAGTACTGCCGATTTACTCCTATATATCTCATATTTTGAATAAAGGTATTCCGTAACAAAAAAACAAAGCAAGATGACAATTTTGATTGTCTTTATACAATGTTCAGAGAAACAAAATTCTTCTGTCTTTGTTACTCTGAAGTGTGTATTCATCCGGCTTAAGCCCGAAGTGTGCTTCGAAATGCTTTTACTTCGGACTTCATCTGCCTACTTTTGATAATGTGAACATCAACCGGCCAATTCGAGAATTCTTTAGATATAATTATACAATATGTTAGAAAATGCTTCTTTGCACTGTGTCGCCACTGCGCCTGTGATGCACTGCCATTGCGCCTGTGATGCCCGAAGCCTTTTTCGGCATCGAATCGCCGTCGACCTTGCGGCCATCGCCATCGCTATCGAATCGCCGCCGCCGCCGCCGTCACCACCGCCGTCACCACCGCCGTCACCACCGCCGTCACCACCGCCGTCACCACCGCCGTCACCACCGCCGTCACCACCGCCGTCACCACCGCCGTCACCACCGCCGTCACCACCGCCGTCACCACCGCCGTCACCACCGCCGTCACCACCGCCGTCGCCACCGCCGTCGCCACCGCCGTCACCACCGCCGTCGCCACCGCCGTCACCACCGCCGTCGCCACTGCCGTCGCCACCGCCGTCACCACCACCAACGCAGATCCAGCCGCCGGCCACTAGTACTGCTGTCACCAGCGCCGTCGCAGCCGCGTTCGCCGCGAGAGTGGCCCATGGGCTCACTCCTCAGGCGGGGGGTGGCCCGGGCGGGGGCGTCGTCGGTGGGAGCGGCGCGGGTGGCGCGAGGGTGCAGAGTTTGCTCAGCGCCCCCCACCCCCACCCACACCCCTAGCAGCGCGGCGACCCGGGGCGCTGACCCTCCGGGCGCCCCCTGCCTCCCGGCCGGCGGACACGGCGCCCCGAGGCGCCACCGGCGGACGTTGACACGAATTTCCGGCGCCATGTCCCTACACACTTGCCCCAATGGCGTTTCTGCGAGGGTAAACCCTGCAGACATACAGTGGGCGAAAACGTGTATTATACTGCAGCTCTGCCCTTGGCTGGAATCAGCTGTTGACGGTTTCATCCAATCGGGAGCTTATATGACGCTTCAGTGACGTCACTATGGTGACGTTCAAGCTTCCGATTGGATGAAACCGTCAACAGTTGATATCTGCCCAGGGGCAGAGTTGAATAAATCGCAGAGTACACTGGTGTTTGTGAAAATTGCAACACCAAGAAGGAGGCATATTATTAGAATTACATTTATTCAACAGATTAGGAATATCACAGTATACAAACGATGAGAATCACTGAACTGTACCTACATTTTGACCTTGAGTATTTAGTACGGTGTGAAACCGCCAAGCGCTCACATCTGAGTCTATAGACGTCGTTCTATGGATTCAAAGAGAGCCTGAATATGTTGCTGGGGAAAACACTGACACGCTGTTTTTATGCGTGACCATAAAAGCATTGACAGTGACTGCAGGAGGACCAGAACGAACAAGTTACTGACCGATCATATCCCAGATATGTTCAATGGGCGACATGACAGGCGAACGTGCAGGCCCGTGAAGCATTGGACCTGTCATTCTTCGCAGAAAGCTTCCACATTTCTCGCCACATGTGGTCGGGCAGTGTCCTGTTGAAATATGGCATGTGGAGCTACTTGCAGGAGGGGCAGTACCTCAGCTTAAAAATCACAAGTTCAAAAACAAAATCACCTCAAGAAGTATCCGATCCATGCTGCAAATCCAAATCACGTGTGAGGGTGAAGGATTTACCGCTTGTTAATTACAACAATTCAATTATTTCATTTTTTCAATTCTATTTTACTGTTCATCTTTACACTTTTTTTGTATTAAGTGTTATTACAACAAAGAAAAATCATCAGAAAAAAATTATGTGTGATTTACTATGTTTTATGCCCTGATTCCAAATATAGTCTTACAATTTTTCTAACATGCATAGTTTTTGTGATAAATAGTTTTGATACAGCGAATGTGCGAATTATCCCCCAAAATAATGACTTAGCTCTACTGTAGATAAACGTCATTGGAAATTTCGTACTCGAGTTCGGGTTCGAATCAGGCACATCACCCTTGAAAACTTCCTGCCCTGACCTATCAAACTGAGCCAAATGTTGACAGTGAAAGAACCGGAGACGAAAAAGAATAATTAACAGGTGAAAATTCAGCGAAACATGGTATAGCAATTGAAGTGAAATAGATAGCTTACGTATATCAAAATAATATTTCAAAATTTGATAAGTCAATAATAGGAATAAGTTTTCTGTGATACAAACTAAAATGTTACGCCTATTCTCTACATTTCTATACTTACGAATTATTCGAATTTGTTTAATGAATTTATTAATTGAAATAAATAACAATGAAAAATCATCAGAAAAGAAAATATGTGATATTTACTAAGTGTCACGCCCGGATCCAAAATATGTGCTCAGATTTTCTCGAACGCAAATAGTTTCTGTGCTAGAACGGTTTTCATATGGTGACTGTTGGAATCCTCAAAATAAAGCCGTTCCTTTAGGAATTGCTGTTGCTAGAGATGAAATGAGTTTTTATTTTGACTAGCGTATCTCAGAACAGATAAAATAACATAAATAGTTTCTATTCTATAGAGAGTCACATGCTTTCAACGAAACTTTCTCGAATCTCATCTAGAAGTACGATGTTACTAAAGATCAGTATTCTTGTTTCGTACGAAAAAGCGGGTGACTGCTCTATATCCGTGTGTGTCACCGTAGAAATACCTCGAAAGTGTAAAAAGTACCCAAACACACATTGCTACGTGCGCGGTTCACTCACAATAAAAAGTTAGCGGCATGGAATTACATCAGAAATAGACAAGCTGTATCATCTATACTTTGGTTGTGCACTAGGAGACCAAGATAAATACTGTTTTCCACAAATCCTGAACCCCCAGAGGAAAGACAGGCGCATTTTCGAAATATGAAGTGAGAGTATTTGCGTAGTGACGAGTCGCCCCACGATGAGTTCGCCCCTGAGGAAAAAAGTTCAAATACAAAATTCTTTAATCAGCAGGAATTAAATGATCTAAGAGATATTTCATTGTCAAAGGATAATTCTTGCTTCAAGCTTTAAAAGAAAAAATTCTTTAACGGAAGATGTCCTAATTTGCCTCAATAGTAGACGGAACTATGAATTGAAAAATTATTTCACAGTAGATGGACTAATAGTTTACTGCACTGACATTCACAATCTCTTCAGTAAAACGACGGCAAGGATGTAACGCGGCGAAATCTGAAAGCCGTTCTTTGACATAATGGGAATATTAAAGCTTCCATTTCCATTGCATTTTCAGTCCACTAAAAGAAAAACTACAAAAACATGCAGATGCTACTGGGAAGTATTAATTACCTTGAACACCGGTAGATGATGTGTGGAAACCTAAAAGTCATAGGCATATTGATGGGTAGGCAAGAAAGATGTTCCAAATGTTGCTGTTTTTTATGTTTGAGGGATAGTCGCTCTATATTGAACATTAACGCAAAGAAGTCTGGGAAAAATATTTTTTATGAGTCTAGAAAAGACAGTGTTCTCAATGTTTCAGCGCGGCAAAAATAAAGGAAATGGGAGGCCCCATATCCGAGAGATTTTATAAGATGATGCTTTCTCACACAAACGATGACTCTAGAAGAACAAAATGCCTGAACAAGTTTTCAGTGGGTGTGTGAACATTTCCTAGGCAAAAAATCAGATGTTGGTAATGAAATCAAGAGACTTTTGTGTACATTTCAAAAACTGCGCTGTGTAACGTCTGTTAAGTTACACTCTCTACACTTCCATTTGTATTTCTTCCCTGATAACCTCGGTGACGTGAGTGATGAACAAGGTGAGCGTTTCCACCAAGACATCAGAACAATGCAGCAACTCTGAGAAGGTTTCTAGAATTACTCCATGATGGCCGGTTACCGACGAATGTTATACAGTGAAGATCCTGAAGGAGTTCTCAAGGGAAGTGAAAATTCATCACATATCTGCAGGTTTTACGAACACAATTTATAAGGAAATGGAATATGAGCAATTTTTAGTGTATTGATGTATTCACTATTGTAGAAAAATGGCGAGTGATGGCGCAAATTTGAATGCAAAATCGTAACGCTAAATGTTGGTTCAGAAAAATATGCTTAGGTTTCTAATGATTATTACAAGCTTCATTTTGTAGACCTGTGTTATTTAAAGAAATGCAATAAGGACCGACTCCATTCCGAACATTCTATTGAATTTCATGCTAGGTTCCTACATTCTATTTGTGCTCCAAATTAATTTGTATTATCCAGTATTCGTATTATCTACTCGTAATTATAAATTTCAAGTTTATTAACATAAGCACATTATATTAAGCGGCGAACATCAAGAGCCCCTGGGCAGAAAAACAATATTGAGCACGAAAAGCATCTTTATTATTTGCATAAATGATGTAAATAAATAATTGCACACAAAGAATACAGTACCTCCTTATGAATAGTAAATATCTCATTTTCATCACCAACATTTTGTACGCTTAATTTTGTAGTAAAATCAAAGACTTCATGCTACATCTTTTCAGCAAAAGTAATTTTTCGCGAAAGCTCCGTTTCGATGCTGAAGAGTATTTCAATATAAGTAGTTTGCATTCTTCAATGTTAAATAAGTTGCATGTTATCTTTCCATGAAATATCAAAACCCATTCCACTAAAACACACAATCCCATGCAATTCCGAAATGTGGATTTCGATCGCCTAGTTCTCATCCTACGAAAACGCAAAATACATTCCACAAAAACATGCCATTGCATGCAAGAAATGCAGATTTCTATCACCAAGAATTCCGCGAAAAAACATAATCCGAAGCAATTCCAAAATTTGGATTTCGATCGCGTAGTTCTCATCCTACGAAAACGCAAAATGCATTCCATAAAAACATGCCAATGCATGCAAGAAATGCAGATTTCGATGACCAAGAATCCCACGAAAAAACATAATCCCAAGCAATTCCGAAATGTGATTTCGATCGCCTAGTTCACACCCTACGAAAACGCAAAATACATTCCATAAAAACATGCCAATGCAGGCAAAAAATGAAGATTTCGATCACCAAGAATACCATAACACATCCCACGAAAACACATAATCTCATGCAATTCGAAAATTTGGATTTCGATCGCGTAGTTCTCACCCTACAAAAACGCAAAATGCATTCCATAAAAACATGCCAATGCAGGCAAGAAATGAAGATTTCTATCACCAAGAATATCCCACCATATCACATCTCACGAAAACACGTACTCCCACGCAACTCCGAAAGGCATATTTGGATCGCCCAAACCGCCCTTCCGCCAACTGCCGCAGGGAGTGCGGGTGTTGTTGTTCGTGCGGCGCGGCGGCGGCGGCGTGTCGACGGCGTCGGGGCTTAGCGCCGCCGGACACGCCGCGTTCCGCCAATTAGCGGCTGACAGCGGAGCAGCGCGGCCCGGCCCGCACACCTGCAGCCGGCGCTCCACGGCTTCGTCCTCTTCGGTCCCTCGCCCCCCCACCCACGCCCCTGCCCCCGCGCCGCGAGACAACAGCCCGACTTAGCAGCGCCCGCCGCGTTCGCGTCGTCTTTAATTAACCTCCCGACACGACGCCCTTGCAAACCCCGCCACGCCCCGCTCCGCTCCGTGCCCAGCCGCCCCCCGCTCGCTGTCACATCCTGAATGTGCCTTCTTGCCGCCGCCGTCTTCCTGCTTTTCTCGCGCCCTTTCCTGGACTTGCTGTCCGTTTGTAACGCGTGTCACCTTTTATTCGTAAGTTCTTTTCCTGGGTCCTCCTTCTGTGTTTATCACGAGTGCTTTGTCGATAAATCGCCAACTTGCGAGGAGAGGAGGAGATTTATCTGAGAATTTCCAAAGCAAGAGTGATATTTAATAGGACTATTTCACGAATGAAATTATGTCCAACTGAGTTTCAAAGTGTGCCAATATTGAAAGTAACTGAAAACTATGTTAAAATGAAAGAAGTTATGTTATAATTGGAAGCGTAGATGGTACGAATAAATAGATATTTTGATCATAAAGGATCAATCAATATTGACTTCAGGAATTAAAACTCAAATACATCTATTTTTCGCTCAACGTTTCGCACGTTTAGTACGTGTCTTGTCAAGAGTAATACACTGGCAACGGTTGACAATGGTATACAAATTGACATAAAACAATAGAATTTGAAATAATTGAGATAAATATTTACATTGCTTTTACATCAAAGCATTACATATCACAAAAACGTTGAAGGCTTGTCAAATCAAGTTTTTACATATGGCAATTATGGAGAGCAGCATATTTAGAAGTCAATATTGATTGATCCTATTGATTGATCTATGTGTTCGTACCATCTACGCTTCCAATTATACCAGGATCAACAGGAAGAATCTACATCAATTTCAAGTTATGTTATAGTTACTATAATATAGTACATGCGGTTTGTTGGACATCGACATAGCGATCGATGTATACCTCCTCCTACGAGATGAGTCAGTTTATGATTGGCCAGTAGGGTGAAGCGGTAAGAAAAATCGATTAGAAAAAGGGATAAACTTTTTGAGATACACCGCCCTGATGGGGCATTTTGTATGAGTAGTTAAATACTATTGGTATTAATTTCATGAGTGGAATAACCATATAAAACGTTGTCGATGTATTTTCATCTGAGATTGGTTTGTTCTGAGCTGGGTGCTTAGGACACGAGGTGAATCAACGTACTTATTTACCTGCCTTTAATTTTCCTCTTCCTTCCCCTCTTCATTTAGAGTTGGCAGGCCTGCATCCAAAAAATAGCGGACAAGCGGGAGGGGCTTAAATAGTACAGAATTTTTGTTTTAAATTTACAATTAAATTATATATTTTCTTACAAACATTTTAACATGTATTCAATAAACACTTCAAAATTTTACTAAAAATTAAAAACATCAAATATGGGGTAATATAATAACATGTAAAATATTAAATTACATTTTTCTTTAAGAAATTGGTACAAATTACATAAAACGTTTATGTTTATAATTCTTCTATGAAATCTTTGGTTTAACAAATTTGCGCTCTACATACTATTGAGGCTAGTACTTACTGAATCACAAATAATGCGTTATTGAGTGTTCTAAAACTTACCTATTTAACTAAGAAAAAAATATAATATAAAAAGAATAGATAAATGCTATTTAATAAAAATAGTATGTAAAACATGTATATACTTTTATTAAATGTCTTGTGAAACAATTGAGTATGATTAATAATTTTTTTTCGGAGACTCGAGTTCCATGGATTTTCGATCTTTTTCTCATTCTAACTGTACAGCTTAAGATTACGTACAGTTTCATTATAAAGCTTTCGAATAAAAAATGTCCACTACTTTGTGAAAAAAACAGAGAACATAATGTGAAAAAAGCGGACTGTCCGCTTAAATAGTGGACATCTGGCTACCATATCTTCATTTTACAATTCTGCAGGTTTGAAAAAGTCCTGATTTACTTTTCCCTTTTCCGAACTCGTCGCACGCCTGAGGTTATCACAAATTTTCCGCCGTTCTTCTCATTTAACGCGTTGCACCTTATTCGACTCGTCTTGATGGCCCGTAACTGTCGACGCCGGATCTGGCCTTCACTGCACTAATTCCACTCCCCGCTTTGCAGTCCGCGTTTCGTTCTCGGACCCGGCGTGGTATGACGACAGCAAACACGAGACTGCCGTGTAGCTGAGGCTATTTCCATTGCGAACATAGCTGACAGGCAGCTTCCGAGACCGTTAGTTCACATGGGTGGAAAAGCTCCGTTGATAATGCAATAAGAGCAAATGTCTATTTTGTGTAGTCATTATTCATTTGAACTTGTTTTTGCTCAATTTAGCAAATAAACTCATCACATAGTACAAAGTTTGCTATTTGTTCCTGGTTTACGTACAAACAAGCTTAATTATGATCTCAGTTTCAACCTGTTGAAATGAACTTTGCCGTTATATGTCCACTAGGTCGTTAACGATTCACGTAGAAAACGTGTTCATGCTTTGCTAAATCTGTCAAAAATGTATCTTCAATGAAACTAGATATCCGGGTGATACGTTTTCTTGGAATTTCGTGCATTTCAACAATCCCTGGATAATCTTGATCGAATTTCTGGCAACCTTTCCGCGCACGTGTCAGATCCGGCGCCATCTGTGAAAGAACTTTTTAGTACGTGAAAGGCAAGGGACGAGGATGCAGCTATTTTGCATTGTTGCGATCCTAAAATGCCAGTCTTTTAAACTATGTTGAATTATTTTCGTATCTCTATTAATTGTACAGTTGTACTTAAATTAATAAAAATGTGTTGGGTCGTTATAGACCGAGTGGGTAAATAAATTACTTTGACATATCCCGCTCTACATTTGATAATTCATGTGGTTGTATACTTTCTGGCGTTGACATTGCTATATTTTGCACATTTAGGCCACACAAAGGATTAAGCAGTCACGAAATTCTTTCTTTATTGAAGACTACACATCCAGAGGATATGCAAGGAAATTTGAACGTAATAATTACAGCTTTATTCACCAAAAAGACTCCGATGGTCACTGCGGAAATGAAATGTGCAACAATCCTGATCTTAGCAAAAAATTACTTCAAGTTCCGGCAGAGTTCTGGATGAAAGAAGATCTCTGCTGATGTCTGCTGCCCTCTATTATGGGCTTGATGACAACATGACAATAGGAAAGAACAGTATTCAGCTGTAAGGGAACTGTCCTAGTCAAATTTCTTCTATGTCAGTTCTTCCATTCATTCCAGCATCAACTTAGACTCGCATAATTTTTTTGAATTTGTTTTTCGGAACGCAGTGACTAAATCACATTAACACGAGCCTCTTGCAAAAAGTAATCTACCTATGGACTTTTTAACTATTTTGTGATGAGCCTTTGATGACTGATATTGTGAAAATGTCAGTATTATAAGCAATTGAGGAAAACAATCCCCTTTTTACTATTCACACAATAATCTATACTTTGAACATATTTTTATGGCAAATACTTATACATATACTTATTATACTTGTACATAATTTTATGGCTGTACTCTCGAAAGACAAAAGTATTGTTATGCTTCTTTTAAATTAATACTGTGCCACCCCACTGCGTACTACACAAAAATATTCGGCCTCCCGAAAAGAAAAACTTAAGTATTTTAACCCAATGTTGAAACAATATATGTTTGTGGGTGAGGTGGACCAAGTGAATCAGATCAGAGTATTTTACAGAAGTGGCGTTACAGTGGGGAAATGGTACATTCCAATTTTTTTGTATTTTTCTGAATGTTTCATATGGCTACGGACAATGCATGTCAACTAGGAAAAGCCAAAGGAGTGTCTTTTGATAACTTCCAGTTTCGTAGAGAAATTGCAGACTCTACTGCAAAAACATAGTGTTCCGCATTCATCTCGTCGTAGTCGGCACGTCACATAAACATCGACAAAACCATTTCACCTTCAGCGCGCAAAACAGCAGGACATTTTGTTGACAACCACGACGCCGGTGTGCGGTATTTAGAAACAAAACAACTAAAGGACGTTCACAGGTAAATTGGAAAGTTGGTCTTCACTATTTGCGTTTTTTTAACTTCCATTCCTAAGATTTTTTGTATTATACGTTATATTTACAGTCTAAAGAAAAAATTAAAATGTTTCTGTCTAATTATAGCATATGCCCAGTGGGTCGTAAACGATCCACCTCAAAAAGTCACTTTCCAATTGTACTGTACTTTCCTCTTGTTCTTCATTTATAGCTATGAATGCTCATGCTTTAACAAATTGTCAATGTAGATGTACAAACCTTCATTAATAAATTTCTTATTAATCATTTTCATATTTCAATTAGGAATCTCTGTATTATCCATGGTTTATTGATCCATGCATAAACGTAATCACATTAATTTATTCTGCTAATTAGTGAATACTAAAAAGCAATTACATTGTTTCAATTGCATCTTTCCACATTTCTCGGAACATAATTTATTTTGTACTCATTTAAAAAAGCGCTGCATAATATCCGCATCAAAACCTGCAATTAGGCCAAATGGCAATCAAATACATCATTCAGGGAGCTTTTTTATTATTTTTGTTTTTCTGCCTGGGAAATAGCTTTTTTGATTTTTTTGGTGTTTTATCACAGAACAGCAATAATGTCATATTTTTTTAAATAAGTAAAAGGCCAAATTAACAGACAATGAAACTCGCATTTATTACATTACACAATAAAACTCATGCTGAGAATTGTATTATGTAATGTAATAAATGTGAATTTCAATGTCTGTTATTTTGACCTTTTACTTATTTCAATATATCACACACAAATATCTCTAAAAATAATATTTTTATCGCCATCTCTGTAACTTACGCCGCAAGAGAACATGTAATTTTCTCCGATTCGACTCACCTTTAACTGGATACGAGGGAATGAGAGAAAATACGAGACCTTTCCCCCTTCCTCCCACAGCATAGCGCTAGGGATGGGACTTCGGTCTTTTAGCGTGCTTATACTGCGATTTTTCTAACTTTTCCCCTCAAGGCCACTCAAATCCCATCTTCGCGATCGAATACGTCACGGTATTTTGCATCTTTCTCAGTCTTTCCGCTAGATTTCGCATGATCGCGACCGTATCAAGCAGTGCTTACGATCATGCGATTTCTACCGGCAAGACCGAGAAAGACGCGAAATGCCGTGACATATTCCGTCGCGAAGATGGGATTTGAGTGGCTTTGAGGGGAAAAGTTAGAAAAATCGCAGTATACCTCCCGACTGCTCCAATCACATTTCTGCAGTAACAAAACTTATTCTAGGTTCTCTATTATGTATTCGTTGACTGGACTCTTAAGACGTTATTAGTAATTGATACATCCCATAGGAATGTTGTTTCGACTGAACACGCTTTCCCTCTAACAATCAAAATAGACCAGTAATTGATGATACAAAGCATAGGTTATTTTTAGCATTTCCTCATCTCAAATATACAGTTGATGAACTAAGGGCAAATCAGTAACATTAAATGTTTAACACAAATTCTGATTCTATCCTAATTATTTTCCAGAATTAATTCGAAGTGGCAACTTGTAGCAACACTGACATTAAGCAGAGTTGTAGGAGCCGGATACGTTCACTGTACTCAGACAAACCTCTTCCAAATGCTTTCATTGAACTTGCTCCACAAATGTCAAATTTGTAACATGAAACGAATACATCTATCTATACACATACCTGTACTTTTAAAAAATTCTCTATATTCTTGTATTAGTAACATAGCTTATCCTAAACTGCAAAAACTTTCTCTATGATTTCACGAGTTTACCCGATCACGCAAATGAGAAAAAATGTTGTGCAATAGAAATACTCAGATTCTAAACACAAATGTTAACTATTTATTCAACGTGAAAAGTTCTTAAAAAAGATTTTCGGTCAGTTCACAACAATCCATGTGGATACAACAAATGTTCTCCTTTATGACGACTTCTTTTATCTGCAACAATGACTACTCGAGCTGCTAGCAGAATTTGACTCCCTTTAGCTACAGTTGATCCCATTTCGCGTGTTTTAATGGTTGGCGCGGTGACTGAATAGTTCATGTCAAAAATGGAATTTATTAAAATTTCGTTCCAACTGTACTTGGTTGTTCTGTTGCAGATGTGCCCAAGTTCGGGGAGCCCATCAGCAACGTGACGTACCCCGTGGGCCGGGAGGCGTCGCTGGCCTGCGTGGTAGAGGACCTCGCCACCTACAAGGTAGGGCAATGTGATGAGTAGGGCCTGGATGTTTATGTCACGTCATTTTTTTTTGTGTTATTTTCACGGAAAATGTAAGGTAAGCATGAGTTTAACTACAATAACTAGAATTATGAAATTTTCACGGGTCATATACTGTCATATTTTGACTTTTCTTAAAACCCTTTGGAAATTTTCCGAAAATTTTTCATTTTATAGTCATATTTTTTATGATTTTTTGTACATTTTGTCACATTTTTATCTTTTTGATTACACTTTCTAATACTTGATTGCAGACGTCTGAAAGTGATTTTTTACATCTCGTAACTATTATCTCATTTCTTGTAATTCTTGTCTGTCTTTCCTATAAATATATCTGTATGTGAACTGGTAGGTAAGCTAATTAGGAGAGAAAGAAGGCGTATACAGCACCAGGTGCGAAGGAAGTGGTGGTTTAGTTTTGGCAGGTTTTATACCAAGGTCAGCCATTTCTATAAACAACTTTAGCTGGTAGAATTGTCTTCATTGGGCACCAAAGAATAAGGGGTAAATTGTGAATGTGCTAGATTTCAAAAGTATATTTTCAATATAATGATTATTGAAAGCGGAAAGATTTTGAATGTTTCAAAAACACAACCAAAACTTTTTAAGCCATATTGTCATATTTTCATATTTTTAGGTCATAAATGCTTGCGAATTTCTGACATTTTTAGGTTATAAACATCCGGCCCTAGTGTTGAGAATACGAAGCCGGAACAAGAAGATACGCCAATCTGTAAAAATTTCATTCATTCTTATTTTTCATTTCATTTATTTTATTTTTCACTTTATTCATTTCTTTGTTTGCTTCTTACTGCTGAGAATTGGAACGCGACTCGATAGACGTTTGGCCTCTGCACCTGCAAAATTGTGGTGTGTGTAGTTTCAAAACCAAGGCCCGCCGCACATTGTGAACCTGCTATTTGAACCACCGCACCAGCCATCTCGTCATGTTCTACGAACGTTGACGGGTTCGTTGAATAATCATTTGGTTAGAGGAAAATAAACAACTGATGACTTCATTCTCACTCCAATGGGGAAAAGTTTATCTAAGGAAGAGACCGAAAATTTTGAATCACCGAAGCAGGTCCTGCAAGACATTTTAATCATCAGATTACATCAGAGATTATTAACAGTTGATATGCTCACCATGTGAATGTTTGCCCCGAGAAAGCTGCTGGACAAATTTAATGTGATTTGAGATATAAAGTAGAAAAAATGGAAAAACCTTTTACGAGAAGAACATGAATCACATAAAAACACAAATAATGTGGAAGAAATTATAATGCAGGTTTCGCTTTCAAGAATTCTTAGTATCTCGGTTTATTTTGTCGAAAATATTTCTAAAAGAGTTACTTTTACATTATTTAAGAAGAGTATTAAATTTATAATTTCATCTACTCTTCCGTCTCAATTTATAACTGTAATGCAAATACAGAAGGATATTGAAATTGCATGTATCTGAATATCAATGAAGCGTTTATTTTCATCTTTGTTTTTGGAGTGCAGATTCTTAAGTGGTTGTGAGAGTTTATTGCATAAATACGTATATGTTTACATGATTATTGACTCTTCAATAAATCGTAGTTTTACTTATTAGAGAGACGAACTCATCGCCCATTAATTGAAAGTAAATTTCAATCACAAAATTGTACCTCCCCGAATGTTACCATTGCAAAAACGTATCTTAGCTTTTTCTATTGAAAAAACATTATATGCACGTTTTCATTTACTCTTGTGATCGCCGCCCACTGAAGAGTTTTTGATTTCACACGCTCTTTTGTATGTTTTCATTATATAAAATATTCGTACAAACAAGCTCCAAGTAAAGGGAATTCTTTAAAGAATAATATTGAATTCGGACATTTTTCGCCTTTGAGAGAAAAAAAGGCGGTGTGACAACGCTTTCCTTCCTACCACACGCCGTTTAACTTGCTCGGTCGACGTTTTCTCGGGAAGTCTTTTCAACTGCTGGCTGGTTGGGTGGCGGGGGCGGCGCGCGTGTCCCGCGGCCGAAGGGAGTTTTACGACCCGCGGCGCGCGCACGGGTAGGAAGCGGGGGCGGGGGCGGCGCGGGGGCGGGTGACGTCACGATCCGTCGCGCGATTTGGCGACAGCGCTAACTGCGCGTGACAGCCTCGGGGCGCCCCGGCCCGTGCCACGCCCCGACCCCCGTCGCCCGAGCAGTCGCCCTCGCCGCTCCCTGTGGTCACTCCGCTGCTCTTTCCCTGTTGCCTCCCGGCGGCAGAGGCGGATCCGGAGGGGGGCAGCGTATCCCCCCTCCAAGGCCTAGAGTTTTTGTTTGTTATCTTCTTTTTCCTTCAAGTTTTGGCAAAATTGATTAAAACATTCATATTATAGTTATGTAATTATTTAAAAAATATCGTATAGTATCAAATAAACACTACAAAGATAATACACAGTTTAATAACAAATACGCTTATTATTTAACAAAAATCTGTGATGTCCCCCTCCAAAATGATCGGCTGGATCTGCCCCTGCTCGGCTGCCATAGCGTAGGGCACGTCCTGGTCATCTGGCTGCAGCGGTCAGGTTGCTCACTTCCCACCAAGCGTGGACAGGTGGGTGGTCCACAGGAGGGGGGGGATCCAGCCGATCATTTTTTTGGGGGGAGGGGGCATCGGAGATTTTTGTTAAGTAGTAAACTGTTTTTATTACGTTGAATATTATGTATGTACTTAGATATGATACTATATAATATTATTGCTTAAATAATCACATAATTCGAACATAAATAAATATTTATAGCAATTTGTTTTTCAAATAAAGGAAAGTAAACGAAAACTCTAAGCCTTATGGCCATGGTCCCCATTGATCCGCCAGTGGTGGTCCACCTGGTCCTTGGTCCACCTGGTCTTTGGTCCATATGGGCTTCCGCCGAGGTGGTCCAAGCGCGTTCTACGCGGCAGATTTCTCGAGGTTCTCCCGTTTCCCTGCTTCTTATTCCTCCACTGTTCCTTTGTCATTCACATCATCTACAATATCAATTTCAAGTGCTCACAGAAATTGAAAGCTAACCTGGCAACCTCTGGCCTTAAGAAAAGTGTCTATGGTTTCGTTAGATATCCAGGAACCCGTAGGAAATCCAAAACCCATGAAAGTTTCGATTTTGACTAAAAAATGCAAAATTTTTTGTTATTCCTCGTATTCTTATACCGTGAATTCTCAGTGTCGGTGCGTCGCTTCTCACGTATGCCAAGTGCGTCACTTCGTACGTGTCATTCGACAGCAAGGATCCAAGGAAGAGGCCGCCCACCATTAAGTATTTTCTATTAACATGTGACCTGTTGAATTACATTGAACACACTACATTACCTACAGCCAGTTCATTTTGCTTATGAGTCACCGATACAAAGATCTCAGAATTCAAATTTCTTTCAACCTCACTCTTTTTACTGCACGAAATTTCGTTAAAATCTCCGAATTCTAGAAACTTGCAAAAGTTCAACGTTTTTGGTGTCTTTCTAAAATTACGATATTGACGTTAGAGACTTTTCCTTCATGAAATCTGTTCTACAAAGACAACTCATTAAATAAACGTATACCCGGTATCAACCGACAAGTTTCTCAGGCGCCACAAGCTTCGAAATGAGAAATTCTAAGAGGCTAGAAAATGGCAGCAAGATATTGAGGGGAATATATTTCCAGGATTTTGGTCAACCAGCACAATGAGTAACTTACACAAGTTTCAAAGTTATCACTAAAACAAAAAACGTACTTCAATGTCAATAGTTATACAGGATTGTTCATTTGTAGTTTGTTCATTTTGCAAAAGAAATGACAAAAACTAGGATTTTTTGTCCTCCTTGTCGGGGTAAGTACCACTAATGGCGTTACGTCTGGGTGGGGAGGGGGGTCTTGAGTAGTGTAGCAGAGTTTAGAACCGCAGTCTTCGTTGTCAGAGAAAACTGGGTATTCCCACCACGTTTTTTATGAATACCTCCCGCTTAATTTTGTGAACTACCAACTTTTTATGTCACCAACTGTTATTGCCTTAATGTTAAGTTTCATCAATCAATTTTTGAAATAATAATGGCTGAAATATGTAATTGAACATTACGCATTTCTCCTAACACAAGGACGTAAATCTTGCTACACTATTAAACCAAAGTATTACTAAACAGGGATCATGGTAATGAAACAAAAACACATTTTTTCAATTATGAGATATGAGCAGCAGCATCCCTGCAATCAATTAATCATTAAGTCAGTTCAGACATCAATTTTTTTTCAATGACTGGAGTTGTGTTTACATGGGAAGTGCATTCAATTTCA